>OY756428.1:26968143-28168143 GCA_963576905.1 Mystacides longicornis
GTATACCTCGGACGGAAATTTTTTAACAGCCTGCCATCCGCAATAAGAATGATAGAGAGGTACGAAAGATACAAGGCCGCAGTCCAGGTTTGGATTATCAGTGTGGATGTATGATTCTGTGAGATTTCCTTGTTGTGAGCGAATCTGAAGATGCGTTTATCTTGGAGGGTGTGAAGTAACACACAGGGAGAGAAAGAGTGTTTGTATTGTCTTGTATTGTGTAAGTAAGTTGAGATGTCTGTTGGTTGTGCTCCTCTGTCGAACACGAGCTTTGCTCTATCGACAGAGTTATTGTATTTAAATATTATGTACCTATTGTGTCATGTGAATTTTATATACTTTGTAAATCTTTAATTTAAAAAAAAAAAAAGTAAGGTGAGTATTACACGATACATTTTGTATGGAAAACGTGTATAGCGCCGCCACGATATTTCTATAAACAAAAGCGATTCTCGCATTCGATACCTACTACCTTCCGATAAAACTTAGAATACGGGTAGGTACTGATATGAAACTTGAGTTTTTATTCAATCATTAGGTGTAACGAAATTTCACAACTGTAATACATTCAGTTTGCTATTATTAAATTTTAAACAGCAACAAATGGGCGAAAGAGGTTTGTTTGGATAGGAAAGAATGGAAATTCGTACTCTGTGCCTACCCCCTTCGGGAAACGGCGTGATGGGTAAAAAATAGTTATTTTTTGTCATGTGCAAATCTTGCTTATTCAAAAGATCAAAAATAATACTAATTCGTAGTCCTTCTCAATATTTCTACTCAATGAGTAAATCATCTGTGCAATAATTGTGCCATTTTGTTTCCAACCCATCTCTATAGATGGCGGTATCTACATTAAGGAAGATGACGCATTATTTTATGATTCAACGAAAAAATTTAGATCTATTTTGACTTACTTAATTAAAAGAACACAGAAATACACTTTCGATAATTTGGTAAAAAAGGGCATGCATGGCGTAGGTTTACCAATAATTGAATGCAAAAAAACTTACAAGATTTTCAAATGAATCATATTCTGGCGCCAAATGCATGACAGCAGTCGCAGTCTTTATATTTGGTTGCTCTCTTGTTCTCAATAATTTCCAACTTTTTCTCTATATCTCATTAATTATTATTAAATATCTACTTGTTGTATACATGCGATTTTTTGACATGTTGAACATGTCGAGAATTCTCATGATTAGGAGTTTCGGAAACTTAAACATTATCACTGAAAGGCGAACTTTATTAACGTAAAGTGATCACACTAAGCCAGCCTTCGAAATAACAGTAGAAGACGGTCGTAAGCCCGTAGTGGTTTGTTCCATTTAAAAATCGAACATCAATAATGAATTGTTAGAGTCATTAGTTGCGACATATTCATTTTCAAATGAAGACTGCGCTATAGTTTTGTTTCTCTAAAGCCATGAATGATTTGATGGAGTTGTTTGGGAGAATCTCGATAGAATAAAACATCACAAATTTGATGGATGGATGGAGTTGTTTGGGAGAATCTTAATAGAATAAAACATCACGAATTTGATGGATGGATGGAGTTGTTTGGGAGAATCTTAATAGAATAAAACATCACGAATTTGATGGATGGATGGAGTTGTTTGGGAGAATCTTAATAGAATAAAACATCACAGATTTGATGGATGGATGGAGTTGTTTGGGAGAATCTTAATAGAATAAAACATCACAAATTTGATGGATGGATGGAGTTGTTTGGGAGAATCTTAATATAATAAAACATCACAAATTTGATGGATGGATGGAGTTGTTTGGGAGAATCTTAATAGAATAAAACATCACAGATTTGATGGATGGATGGAGTTGTTTGGGAGAATCTTAATACAATAAAACATCACAAATTTGATGGATGGATGGATGGAGTTGTTTGGGAGAATCTTAATAGAATAAAACATCACAAATTTGATGGATGGATGGAGTTGTTTGGGAGAATCTTAATATAATAAAACATCACGAATTTGATGGATGGATGGAGTTGTTTGGGAGAATCTTAATAGAATAAAACATCACAGATTTGATGGATGGATGGAGTTGTTTGGGAGAATCTTAATAGAATAAAACATCACAAATTTGATGGATGGATGGAGTTGTTTGGGAGAATCTTAATATAATAAAACATCACAAATTTGATGGATGGATGGAGTTGTTTGGGAGAATCTTAATATAATAAAACATCACAAATTTGATGGATGGATGGAGTTGTTTGGGAGAATCTTAATAGAATAAAACATCACAGATTTGATGGATGGATGGAGTTGTTTGGGAGAATCTTAATAGAATAAAACATCACAAATTTGATGGATGGATGGAGTTGTTTGGGAGAATCTTAATAGAATAAAACATCACAGATTTGATGGATGGATGGAGTTGTTTGGGAGAATCTTTATATAATAAAACATCACAAACTATAGTTTAGCGTCAGAGACAAAAGATTCAGCAGATCCACCAAGAGCTTCAAAATTCCAATCATAGATACAACCATCAAATTCACGTTGCATGGACAGCCATAATATAAAGAATGAATCGTCTAAATACTCTGAATTTTCACATAACAATCATTGTAGGTACCTACTGATTGACAAAAAGACGTTAAACAACTATTTGTAATAAGTGTTAGCCATTATAAGGTGTTTCTTTATGGATGTGAGGTATATGCATGGAAGTTGGCTGCTGGAGGTCATAGAGTTCATCACCGCTCTACAGGTAAGTGCAGCAAGACCGATTGAGAGCTGACAGAGTAGTTAGTGCGGTACAAAGGAGTCTGTGAATCTGCGAGGGTTGTTGAGCCAGTATGGGAGTAGTGAGTATACCTATCAGTATTAGTTATTACCGACCTGGAGGGCAGACTGCTACCAAACTATTTATTTTCATACTAGCATACCCTTCATGTACCACCAACGTGCCCTCAGTACGAGTTTGTCGTCAATAATAATTTTTAACCCCGATAATTATGAGAATTTTCAACATGAATACGTTTTATTTTTTTTTATCTTTATGACAATTTAAATTCGGGTTAACTCGGTATGTAATTGTTGTTAGACCTTGTTCCCAACGAAATATTACACGTTGCCTACCAACTTAATGACTGGTATTCTCAAATTCACGTTCCAACTCAACGCAAGAAGCTCTTGCTTAGAACTTAATCGGTTGCCAGTATAGTTACGCATCTAATGTATTGGATAAAACATTTTCAGAATAGAGAAAAGTCAAAAGTCTCAATAAAAATTGGATACGACGCAACTCAATCGTCTATTTTTCATTTCAGAATAACAGTCATAAGCTGCATACACACGTAACGATTTATTTTTACGATTTGACCGATAATCGGTCATTTTTCAATTGTTTTCTTCGCTAAGACTTGGCAAATGAGCTCTCTACATGTTCGAATAATTTTAAAATTATAAATTTAGACCACTGCGAGCTTACTACCGTCGATCTTATATTGTTTTTTCAAAACAGGCTAGTGTCATCACATTTATGATATTAAAAGTTGGTCATAAGGTGGTCATATTTTTTAAATTCCTAATCCTAACCCATCATGATTTTTTTCAACCGTCTCTATCCATTTTAAAAACAAAAATATATTCTCATTAAACTTATCAATAAGTAAGTTCCTTTAAATTTGTACGCATTTAATACTCATCAGAACGCCATTTTGAATCATAAGATTGAATGAAATAAAATAGGCATAGAAATAGTATTATTTTTTTGAAATTGAAATGACATCCTTATAAATTGTTATCTACATTGTTTATGGCAACATGTTTATGTTTATTATCTTTTGAGATGTTGCATAATCCGTAAACTCTCCTATGCGGCATAAGTTTGCGGTTTGATTCAATTAACTTTACGGAAATTACATGCACACAATCTGCCCGCAGACTTTTACTCTTTATGAATTTTTTGTATGCAAATAAATCAGTAAATAAAAATATCTTCTTGTTGCACCTAGACACGACAGACGGAAATGACTTATGAAAAGAAAAATTAACAAATCTGTTTTACTAATCGAAGCTATTTTTTCTATGGTTTACCTCAAATTAATCACTACTTTATCTTTTTGTTTGAATTATTTCCGAATAATTTAATGTTTTTTTTTCATTCAGGAACAAATATTGGTATTTGGTCGAAGGAAAAACATCGCTCCCCTGTGAAAGAAGTAATAGTTCTACTCCTGTGTATAGAGTCGTTTGTGATTAGGTAGTACCATCTTAATGCCTTAATTTTTTTGAAGCACTTTGTCTTTAACACTGTCAATTTTTGATATTATAAAAACAGGAATGATAATACAAAAATATATAATGAATAGCATGGACAACATACCTGGAGGCCAAGTCGAAATATTAACGACAGCCTCCAACGTTAACAATTTGTAGTTATTTCCATAGAGATAACGTAAAAACTGTTGATCAACGTGCGTTAAACAATGTTGTTCCAAATTCCGAGTCGAAAAAATAATTCTGACAGTTGTTGAAAATTAACGTTACACGTTACCTCGAAATCTATGGAAACATTACGAAACATATTTTTTTTGGTTTGGAAACCATTTTCAATTTGGTTAACGTTTGGAACGTTGTCATTTTTTGTAATATTATTTGTTGTTGAACTGTTTGATGCGTGTATTTTGTCCATTCTCCTGTATGGGTGTGAGTCCTGGCACCTGACCAAAGCCCAGGAACAAAAAGTATCTGCATTTGAAATGAAGTGCCTCAGGAGAATTTGGGTATTAGATGGTACTACCGCATCACGAACGACGCTATTCGCTGGCGCACCCAGCGTGGGCCAATCACCTATTCCATTGTGAAGAGGAGATGTACATGGCTGGGTTTAAGGGGTAAAGGCAGAACAAAACATATCCGAGTCTCGCTAGAAAATCAACGAGGCTCTGGCTACCGATCATCACAGAATCACAGATGTTTGTGCCAAACCCATACCAATCTGCATATAGGTACCTCAGCTTTTATGATTTCACTTTCAGAAGTGATTGAAGGAGGCCCTTGTTCAGTAGTGGATGAAGTGTTGGTACTAGAAAAAATGAATAAAATTGTATACCATTTTACAATTAAGTAAATGTCTTTTTTCAACATAATGCACATTATAAATGCGAGTAACAACATTCAGTAGGTACTAGCGGTCTGCCCCAGCTTCGCACGGGTAGATAGCTATTTTAAAAAAAAATCAGTTTTCTTATGATCTTTATAGATAACTAATTTTATCAAAATATTCTATAGGCTATGTTAATCTGGAATAATGTTGCATTCTAATGGCCCCCTCCCGTCCGGCTCGTACCCCAGTGACGCCTATATCTCGCTTTTCAATTACATTTTTTTTTAAATAAAAGAACACTTATTGTGGCATAACTATAAAAGTTAGATATATGCTGTCGCGACATATTTTGTAAATATTCATGTATTCTACAAAGTCGTAGTAGGTACATTGTTTCATTCTATCATCAATAGTTTTCACAGCGCACGCGATATAACGATATAAGAATATTTTAAGTACTGTTTACACCTTGGGTTACATTATTGGAGTTTTATTAAGGATGCCAAATATTTTTGAAAATTCAATATAGCCTATGTTCACCGGGGTAGTAAGTATAGCTTCCCAAAAGAGAAAGAATTTTGCAAATCGGTGCAGTAGTTTCGGAGCCTATTCAATACAAACAAACAAAAAATCAAATCGTTCCTCTTTATATAGTGTTACGGGTCTTCTTAGTCGGAGTGGAATCTGGATTCTCTTCTCTTCTTATTTTAACCATGAATACTTGCCTCGGCTAGCGTTGGTAGAGCGGACTCCGAACTCTCTGGTCTTTGGAAGTTCGATCCAGGAGGAGATGATGATTTTTAATCAAAGATGTTGTTTGATAATTTAAGAAAACACTTGTTTATTGCGTTTAACAGGAAATTGGAAAAATATACAAAAGTTCAGATTTTTCACGTAATTCACCACAGTAATTGTATCAAATTTACAATCAATTATAAAAGTTTGCTTATTCTTTTAAAACAACAATAATAATCACTTTTCGTATCTATGAATATAATTGGTTGGATTCTAGGAAAATCGCGGTAAATGTTTGAGTTTCTCCAACTATCAGGGAGTACTCCAAAATTTATACGTCTGATTCCCACCAAGTGAGTTTATAGAATGCCATTTTGAAACAACGGAAAAAATACTTAACGGTCGTTTCTACTTGAGTCAACAGGTCCTTGATCATGTGACCATGGGTGAGAGAGATGGAAGATATCTGCCTCTCACATTCACCATACTTAGTAGCGAAAGTCTGACAACCTGGGAATATAATCTACGTCGTAAATAATTAGAACGGGGTGGAGAGAAAGTGAGTGAGTGAAATGCATAGGCATCCATCCCACTTGCACTCGTGCAATAATATTAACATTTGGCAACAGGACCTGTGGCCTACGTGCTTAATCGCACGATCAACAGAAACCAAATTATATAGATGCATACCTGTTAGTATAGGGGTAGGTATGTATAGCAATATTTGAAATTTATAAAGAATATTCCGTACTATGAGACGGGTGAAGCTTCATAACAAAAATACATGCTACAAATCGATTTTTAGTTATTAAAAGAAAAAAAAGAAAAAAAAAGAAGATTTTGAGTACATAAAAATCTCTTAAGGAGTAACTGATCCAATAAGGTAGGATCAAGGAATTTAGAATAATCCTTGAACATTTAACTTCAAGAGTTCCAAAGTTGTAAGGGGTATACCAAAGATAGATACCCTAGTTTAGTAATTAGGTATAAAACAAAAATTTATATTCTCATACATATAGATAAGGAGTTAAACATGGCATGAGAAGAAAATTTGATTGTGGAAGTATGGGACAACCCTCATGAAGAGTAGAACCTAGATTGGTAAATTGTTTGTCACCCTTTCTTACCTATTCATCCATCCCTAACGGCCTTCATTCATAACCTCTCACTCCTAGATTTATTCATCAATAATTACTATCACACGGTTAGACAAACAACACAAAAAAAATTTTATTAAATAATGGTTCAAAGCAGAGACTGCAATCCAATAATTCCACAAAAAAAAATTATTAAAATTAATTAATACAATTAACAATCCAACTGTCAAGAAGTAGAAGGTGACAGAGACATAAACATAAAAAAAAAACAAAAAAAAAATTATATCGTACAATATTTTTCCTTCATCAAGGACATCTCTTAAGAATATCTGATAGTGCTCACTTAGATTATTATTAATTTTGATTTTAAAATGCCCATAACATTTCTCAAAGTGAGAAATGTCCACTGATTTTGGTTCACTGTTCACTGATTAGTTTAAGAGCACTCCTAAGGTTAGCTTGTAGCTCAAGGATTTGGAGAGAACTAATTTAAATGTTCTGGTGTTTGTACATAAAAAAAATTATTATATTATTTACAATTGCATAAGAGTATCCTGCAAAGAAAGAAATTCCACTTTAAAAAAATATATATAAAAGAAAGGTATCCGTTGCCCAAGGATTACGGATCGACGAGTAAGAAGAGATGTTAAACTTCATGCTAGCTATTGTCCTGGTAATTAGGACACAGTACTAAGTTTTGGAGCGCCACCTAGTTTAGGAAAATACGTGGAATAAACTAGGAAAATTCCAATAATAAACCAAACAACAAAAAAAATATTCTTACCTCTTGACAAGAGAGAAAGATTTGAGTATGCCAAAGTTGTATAAGACTGATCCGAGCGTCCTCATTTCAATCGAATAGAAAAGTTAAGAATATACTTAAATAAAAAAAACGAGTTGCAACTCAAAAAAAAAATTGTCTAAGATTATAAGAGAAGTAGTAACTACAAATTATCAGTAGACTAACGTTATGAGTCGACTAAAATATTAACTAATAATTAAGAAGATTTGTGGCCTTAATTAGGAACACAAAAAAAAAATTCATTGAAATTGATGTTTGCTCTAAGCCAACAATGCTGTGACGAAAGATGTCATTTAAACATCAGATAGCGCGCTTGTCATTGCACAGATTTACAAGCCTGGCATAACCAGAAATGTACCAAAAAAAATTTCATTCAACACACATTATCATAAGGGTGCATTGCTCATTTACAGCTCTCAAAAAAAAATTAGGAAGGTTGAGAGTGTACCAAAGTTTAATATTGCGCTTATCATAGCACAGATTTACAAGCCTGGCATAACCAGAAATGTACAAAAAAATTCTTTCAACACACATTCTCACAAGTGTGATTCGCTCATTTACAGCTCTCAAAAAAAAACTATTAGGAAGGCTGAGAGTGTACCAAGTTTATGATTCGCACAAATTTTCTTAACGGGTGCGATTAGATCAAGAAGAACTGAATAGAGCATTAAAAAAAAAAAAGAAGAGAATAACTAATATTAACCCTGTATGTAACAAAACAAAATAGAAGGTATTACTACGATTATGGTAATATCCTGAAGAAGGAATAGTTCCATGTGGATAAATCGTGACTACAATTAACGTCCAATAAAAATTAACAATCGCAGAAGCGAAAGACAACAACACAGAATAGTATCCGTGTTCAATACCAAACCAGAAATTATATAGGACACCTAGAAATACACTGACCTAGTAAACAAAACGTATTTGACAAAAAAAAATATTAGTGGGGAAGCTAGCGGGGCGGTCGTAACTCTGTGGTAGATTTATGAAAAGAGCCGATATTCTGACGCGCTTCAAGGACACTGGTTTCCCGTGGTGCGGCGGTAATGCAATTTTTGTCGGCTGGCAGCTGGGTCTAGCGGCGGGGTCTAGCAGCGGGCCAAAGTGGTTTAGACGAGGCGGGCGTTGTGATTGGTAAACAGCTGTGGAATTTTACGTAGTGAGTGATATGTCTGAACCACTCTCTCACAGGTCCAAAACATGACATCTCGCTCACTCGCTGGCTCTGGGCGGAGCGCTACAGTTGAGTGCGGCTGTTGGAGACACCGTAGGGAGTGAAATACACAATTTAATGAAGGGGGGAACACACATTTTTGTTAGTGATGTGAAGTTACAATATGAAAATCGGAGCGGCGCAACGCACTGTCGTAACATTCATTTATTAAGATATTCTGGGAAGCATTTCATTTACTATAGTCACAAAAAGGAACTTAGAACGTAATTCTTCTACAAATTATTTGAGATAATTTTAATTATAAAAATCACTCGACAACCTACAGGGATGCGGGTGGTATAGAAGACACGTTATTGGAATTCTCATAATTAAAAGAAGTCTTTCATGGCTTAGCCTACATCCTCAGACATGGAACACGGTAATCTAATGAGAAGGCGTACCGAGTTCAAGTCGTTAGACGAAAAAAAAATAATTAATAAAAACATGAAGTTACACTTAGTGCAACAAAAAAAAATTAATAAAAAAGGTGGAGATCATGCTTCTTACCGGGTAAAACAGTATTTAAACGTGGGTTGTCCCAATATGATAGCCTGAAGCAAGAAGTAAGCTATTATACTGGACCACAAGGAAGAGAGATGCCAAGTAGCATCGTATACTTGGAATTCTCGCCCTGCTCCTCCCAAATGAATAGCCAACAGAAGGTTGGGTTCCAGGAGGCACACTTAGGATTTCTGAATATACTTTGATTAGAATTTCTATGTTAAACAAAAATTCACATGTATTGGGGTGAGCCCAATTTGACTTATGATTCTGACTGTACGAGACTAGTCAGGGTGTTAAAAGATAATAAACGTATGGGAACGGGTCCTCAGGAGCCCTTTAACCATAAATCAAGATATGATAAAACCTAAACTACAACTTTATTATATCCTTCGTATGGAACCTACCGATGGATCCACTATCACAATCCTTTAGTTCAAAAATTGTTCTTGATATTTTACGTACTACCTGAGACTTAATGAAGCGAGGAGCTAATTTTTTTGAAAAATATTGGGAAGCATTTGAGAGATAATGGGATCTTCTCCATACCAGCTGACCAATTGACAAGGATATGTCATTGCGACGCAAATTATAACGGTCCTTATTTTTATTAAAAGCTTGTACTAACGTTTGTGAGACTTTATTATATAGATTTTCTAAGGTGGAAATGTCATTCAATCTTTGTTTTAAGGGATCAAATGTTTCAGACGGGGAATCATGATTTATCTGTAGTGGCTTATAAAAAGAGGCGTGGGGAATGTACTCTCTACCGAACATCAAGAAATGTGGAGAATATCCGGTAGCAATGTTAGTCATAGAATTTAAACAAGAACAGATTTTTGGAAGATGTTTACACCAATTCCGTTGGTCCTCCTCTACTAATATTGCCAACAAGGTTACTAGAGACTGATTATATCTTTCGGAGACATTATGTTGGGGATGAAAATATGCGTTATATCTAAGATCATTTATTCCGTGGGAGTGTAAGAATTCTTTAAACTGTCGAGAAACAAACTGTTTCCCGTTGTCTAAAACAATCTGTCGAGGGATTCCAAAGACTTTAAAGATTCTTTCTTCTAAGATTTGAATTATACTACTGGTATTTGCGGCTCGGAGAGGAAATGCCCAAGTTATTTTACTAAAATTACAAACTACAGTGAAAATGTAACGATTTCGCTTATGACTCAGCGGTAAGGGACCTATGAAATCCATAGATATACTTTCCATGGGACGTTCGATTTTTTTTAGGGTATTTCATAAGACCATGGGGCATTTGGTTATTATACTTGTAGGCCTTGCATATTTCACACTCATTCACAACCTGTCTAACAAGAGGTAATAATCGTTTACAGAAGTATGTACGGGAAATAAATTCGTAGGTTTTTTCCATTCCAGAATGACAGTTTCCCTTATGGTAGTCCAATATGAGACTTTCTATCTTACACGCAGGGACAACCAATTTCCACAGGTGAGTGGGAGAGTTAGACAAGGAATCTTTTTTATACCTAGAATAACGATACAAGTGTCCATCATTTATCATAAAATTAGTGAACGATTGGGGTTTTTGAAGACAAGAATTGTACACCTTTTTATACCAGGGGTCTATAATATTTTCAAACGGTTCTGGAACAGATAGACTAGAAACAGGAATACGGCTTAATCCGTCGGCAAGGTTATTTTCGCAGCCACGCTTAAATACAAAAGTGAAATCAAACTGTGAAAGTCGGCAAGCCCATCTGGCTAACCTACCAGAAGGTGAAGAAATTGAGTTTAGGTATTTTAAACATCCGTGATCACTGACTACTGTAAAGTGTACTCCGTCTAAATAGCTTTTAAAGTGTTGTATAGAATCTACTATGGCGAGAAGTTCTCTCTCCGTGGTACTATAATTTCGTTCTGGACCGGACAATTTACGTGAATGATAAGCAATTATATATTCCACTCCATTTGAGTCTTTCTGGGACAAGAAGCTGCCCAAGGAAACTCCACTTGCATCACACGTCAATGTATACGGAAGGGAATAGTCTGGTGGTTTGAGGATTGGAGCGGAAATCATTGCTTGTTTCAAGGCTTGGAAGGCAAGTTCAGCTTCATTTGACCATTCGAATTTTTTACCGTTAAATTTATTACTCGTGAGGCGAGTCAAGGGAGAAGCAATCTTGGAAAAGTCCTTAATGAAACGCCTGTAATAAGACATTAATCCCAAAAATGAGCGGATTTCCTTACTGGTGGATGGTCTTGGGTAATTCTTCATAGCACTAATCTTATCTGGGTCCGTATGAATTCCCTCCCTGTCAATAATATGACCGAGGTACTTAAGCGATGATTTACAAAACACGGATTTACTGAGCCTAATTGTCAAGTTGGCTTCTTTCAAGCGCTGGAGAACAATTCGTAAGGTGGAAATATGGGAATCAAAATCTGAACTACAAATCAAAACATCATCAAGGAAACTAAATACTCGTTGTCCCAAATCGGAGAAAAGCTTATCCATAATTCTCTGCATTTCGGCGGGCACGTTTTTAAGGCCGAATGGGCAGGTAACAAACTGGTACATCCCTTTGGATTCTACATAGAAGGCTGTTTTAGGTCTGCTTTCTGGACTCAAAGGAATTTGCCAGAAGCCGTAGCTCAAGTCTAAGGTGGTTAAGAACTTGGTGTCTCTCAGATTATCCAACATATGGTTGATATTTGGGAGTCTATAAGAGTCTGAGACTGTGACCTTATTCAATCTTCTAGGATCGAGAACGAATCTAGCTGTGCCATCAGATTTTGGTACACAGAAGCAGGAATTTAACCAAGGGGAACGTGAAGGTTCTATTATTTTTAAAGCCAACATTTTATCTACTTCTTGACACATCTGAATTCGTCGTACATGGGAAGCTGGATATAATCTCTGTTTAACGGGCAAATTTTCACCTGTATCAATGACATGAGAAACTACATTCGTCCTACCCAAACCCATCTTCTCAAAAGAAATATTCTCGAATTCATTCATAAGGTCATCCAAAATTTTCCTCTGCGACACTGTCAAATCGTTTATGGAGTTAAGACATTTAGGAGCTGATTCTACATTAGACGACTGTTGATCAGATATGGATGCTACAGTAACATGGGTTTTAGTGGGGAACAAACGAGGAATTATTCCTGACTTTTCCAGAAAGGGTGACCCCAAAATGAATTGGTCAGGAATGGAAGGAACAATAACAAATTTAACATGCTGAATTTTATTGTTGTAACATAATGGCAAAACTATTTTGCTGACAATATTCAGGACGGAATCCTATTTCGACAAAAGACCGATATAACTGACCCCCTAGAACATTACAAGCTGATCCGGTATCAAGCAAGGCTCGGAGTTGTATTTGAGAGATAGAAAATAGCAAATAAGGGCGTCGATCTCTCTCGTTTATTACGGAAACTTTATTGACCTGCAATGTTGAAAAGAACAATTTAACACTCTGAATCCACGACAATCTTTCGCGAGCTGAGGTCTCTGGGCTCGGGAAAATTGCAGGATTCATTATTCGTTTTTTGAATTTCTAAGTGGGGGAGGCGGTTTACTCACGTCAGGTAAGCGTTGGCGTGGCACAGGATTGAAGGGTTTCCTAAACTGAAATGAATGAACATTATTGGCACTGGGCCCTGACTTAGAGTAGCAGTTTCGAGCAATGTGACCTATACGTCCGCAGTGAAAACATTTAAGCATAGGAGCAGAAGGCTGTTGAGAAGAAATTGATTGAACAGGGTGTTTCCTTACTATCTTAACTTTAGAGGGAGAGCGGGTTGGAACTGCAACCGAAACACACTCCAACTCCGTGCAAACTTCATCTAGCTCAGCAATTGAGTTCGGTCGCCTGGACACTAATACACTGGCATATCTGCTATCTAATCCTTTTCTGATGGCCTTTAGGATATCTGACATACGCAATGGAGACTGTAAGGACTGATTCAAAAGGGTTATACGTGAAATGTAATCACTAGCACTCTCCAAAGGTTGCTGTGATGCAGTTAAGATTTCCAATCGTCTGTTGCCTTCAGCATCAGGCAAATCGAAGCGCTTGATAAACGATTGTTTAAGCTGTGTCCAAGTTTTAACACTGTTATAAAATGTCCGGTAGAAGGTTAGTGCTTTTCCCTCCAAAAATTCAGGCAAGGCGGGGCCTAGGTTTTCCACTGGAAAATTTCTAGCTCTGGATATTTCCTCCAATCTCAAAAAAAAATCCCTAACATCCTCGACACCGGAATAATGTTGAACTGGCCATGAACTAAAATTTACTGAATGTATGATGTGTGATTGGCTAACTGTAGGATTGGGTCTATCTAAATTTCTACGAACCGGTGTAATAATTAAATCATTGGAAACATTAGTATTTATCATTGTCACAGCCTGAGTGGGCGGAGAAGAAGGTACAAAACTATCACGAGGTGGATTAATTTCCGAGAGGCTATCAGGGCGTTGGATACCTAACAATTCCGAAGGGTGATTGTCACGCTGACCCACATCAGACAATAAGTTAGAATTGTAAAGTCTGCATTGCCTTCGCAGAGATTCAATACCTACATCAGGCTGGATACCTCTATTCAACAGTGCTTTAGAGAGAGTCTTGCATGTCGCCCTCTCCACACGCGGAATAACTCGATCGACCAGGGATGACATTATTAACAAATAAAACTACCGGAGTGTGACTATCTCAAACTTTGGCTACCGTCGGGAGTATTCGATCACAAGAAAGTCAAAAAAAAATTAAAATTATCGAAGCTTTATCTCGACCTCACTCACTTATCCAACATTCAAGGGAGGAAGACCCTTTCTCAAGGAAAGTTATTGAATTATTGTGGCAAAACAGAGTACCCAAATGCAAAAATAAAAAATTTTAAGAAAAATTGCAACAAAACAAAAAAAAACTTTTCTAGTTGCCGTCGGCTGAATTTATCTGTAGGTATCGCAAAAATTCATGGCTTTTGGCCCACAACAAAATTTTAGCAATTGCAGAAATTTAAATTGAGATAATAGAACTTGCTAATACTCAAGAGAAAAGAAAAGGAAAAAAAAGGCAACTTAATACACCATTATCATTTCAAAAAAAAAAACTTTAAACACCAGAACACTGTGTTATTGCATTATTTAATGATTTTCAAAAGAATTGGATTATTAATTACGTTTCGCTCACCAATTTCCTGTCCGGCATCTATGTGAGTCAAGGGAGACGCAGACAAGGTTCCTCTGGATGTCTTCGAATCTTGACGCTGCTCGCATTGCCATCAGCTCGTTCTGGATTTGATGCTCACACGTTGGAAAGCGCCATAATTGTTACGGGTCTTCTTAGTCGGAGTGGAATCTGGATTCTCTTCTCTTCTTATTTTAACCATGAATACTTGCCTCGGCTAGCGTTGGTAGAGCGGACTCCGAACTCTCTGGTCTTTGGAAGTTCGATCCAGGAGGAGATGATGATTTTTAATCAAAGATGTTGTTTGATAATTTAAGAAAACACTTGTTTATTGCGTTTAACAGGAAATTGGAAAAATATACAAAAGTTCAGATTTTTCACGTAATTCACCACAGTAATTGTATCAAATTTACAATCAATTATAAAAGTTTGCTTATTCTTTTAAAACAACAATAATAATCACTTTTCGTATCTATGAATATAATTGGTTGGATTCTAGGAAAATCGCGGTAAATGTTTGAGTTTCTCCAACTATCAGGGAGTACTCCAAAATTTATACGTCTGATTCCCACCAAGTGAGTTTATAGAATGCCATTTTGAAACAACGGAAAAAATACTTAACGGTCGTTTCTACTTGAGTCAACAGGTCCTTGATCATGTGACCATGGGTGAGAGAGATGGAAGATATCTGCCTCTCACATTCACCATACTTAGTAGCGAAAGTCTGACAACCTGGGAATATAATCTACGTCGTAAATAATTAGAACGGGGTGGAGAGAAAGTGAGTGAGTGAAATGCATAGGCATCCATCCCACTTGCACTCGTGCAATAATATTAACATTTGGCAACAGGACCTGTGGCCTACGTGCTTAATCGCACGATCAACAGAAACCAAATTATATAGATGCATACCTGTTAGTATAGGGGTAGGTATGTGTAGCAATATTTGAAATTTATAAAGAATATTCCGTACTATGAGACGGGTGAAGCTTCATAACAAAAATACATCCTACAATAGATTGTATAAGTAGTAAACGGGAAACGAAGTAGAGTCGGAAAACTAAAACTAAATACAATGCTTTGATGGCTTTTTTTCAAAATGTCGTCAAAAGCAGCATAGCTGGGAAATTGCAGTCGGTGAGAAAGATCAAAATGGAGGACTTTTTTGGAGGTAGCTATTGTGTCGCTGAAAATTATATCGCCATATTATCAGAACTCAAACAGAACCGCCCACATCAGTTATGACACATTTACACAAGATGGAAACCAATCAGACAGGATTAAATCGATTTATAAACACGACTAATCCCCTATACGCTCTCCCACCTTCGCATAAAAGACTCCATCTTGTAACTGTATTATTTGTTTTAGGAAACTCTGCTGTCTTCACGAATACTTGATGTCAAGTTACTTGATGCAAGAATTTTCTTGTTCTGTTAGCACCTATCTACTGAATAATAAAATACTATGTCATTTACCGATGTTTTTTGTAACCCTATATATTACTGTAAAAGTGCTGCTACCTGTCCGGGTTTTACAACGTACCTCCGGGTTTCCAATCGAAACCTAAAATGTCAGGTTGTACTATGTGACCTTTTTTCGGAAATTATACCTTTACGGATAAGTAGGTATGTGTCCGGGTAAAATTTTTAGAATGACCTTTTTAAGTAGGTATGTGTCCGGGTAAAATTTTTTACAAAGGTGGCACAACGCTGCCTATAGTAAAACATAGGCAGGTATTTAATGTTACCGCGATTTAAATAAAACCTGCCTTGAGGAAGAAAACACTACTTATGGTCGCTCACAATCTGACCTCCAGAGACCGAAGCCATTAGATCGCGTCATCCGTCAGTGCGTGCAAGTCCTGTAGTCCTTCTTCAAATGCGTATATATTATGATGGGGCACTCGTTAATCAGATGGTCGATTGTTTGTGTAATCCCACATCGCATGCCGGTGAGTCCATCCATCCCCATTTATGTAAGTTGGAAGCGGTACAGCCTACATCACATCTTATTCGGTTAACTCTATACCATATATTTCTGGGTTGCGTTGAGCCAGGCAGTTCTTTTGTCGGGTCAGCTACGAGGTTCTGGTTCCTTACTGACGATGCGGTCCATACTTGTCTGCATTTGTCTTCGATCGAGTAATCTGTATTTGTAGCGGCAGCTAGCCAGTAGGGTTTCGGGATTTCAGACGGCATGGAGGCGGATTATCTACATCAAGTGTGGAGGTGCTATATTAGAAAGCACACATAGCGACGGCACAGGAGTTGGTTTTAGTGTGCCGCTAATGGCTCTCTTCGCTTCATTTAATTGAGAGTCTATGAGATTGGTATGTGCGTTTTGAAACCAGACCGGAGCGCAGTATTCTGCAACCGAGTAGACTAAACCGATGCTGGCGGTTTAACGTTTTAGCGTCGCAACCCCAAGTTGTTCCGGCGAGTTTATGAATGATGTTGACTCTGCTCTTTGCTTTCTGCCTGACACATTCTAGATGTTTTTTGAACGTGAGAGCCCTGTCTAACGTGATTCCTAAGTATTTAGGATTCGGCTCGTTTTGAAGTCGGGTTCCAGCAAAGAACACGTCAACTTCTTTTCTCGCATCTTTATTATAAAGGTGAAATGGTGTAACAACCGTTTTTTGTGGGTTCGGCTTTAGCTTCCATGTACTAATACTAAAGTAGTTCTCCATTGCTTTAAGATCTTCGCTTAATATTTCTGCAGCTCTTTCTAAGTTATTGTCTTGACTCGCGATAGCGATGTCGTCTGCGTAATTATAAATTCACCTGTTGAAAGATAACTTGAAGATTCTACACATAAAATCAACATCTAAACTGCTGGTTGTACGCCATAATAATATGTACCTACTACATAATCAGTTTATCTTGCGAATAAACTCGATCAGAGTGTTTATGTATGTAAAGAACATTCGATTAAAATATGATTGAAAATAAATTGAAATGTTCGCTGGGAAAGCGGAAACAGCTCGTTTGGCTGCAACTTCCGGCTGTACCGTCACCCGCGTTAACTCCGTCGTCTATCTATGGATGTGCAGTTGGTAGACAACTTCATTGGAAAACATTTAATTAGAAAATACTTTATCAGATTTGTCTATGGAAGTAACCTGTTTGAATGAGTTTCATTCAATTTTCTTATATACATATACCTACACATTCTGTCATCTCAGAGTCTGATTAATAAATATATGTAGGATCCATCCAAATGGAGTGATGTCACTTCAAAAAATGACCGTAAGTGGGGAAAAAAACCAAATGGATTAAGTGGAGTGATAGGGTGAGTCGGATATCCATCAGTCCAGAATCCAATGGAGTCAAACCTTAAAAAGACGATGTATGAATTTTTCCATTTCAAAATATTAAGTGCCCATATTAAAAAAAAAACGCTTTTCCAAAAGTAAAATCGCATTTCCATCGATGAATTTTCATCTATTATTAGCACACTTCGTTTGATCAGGTGTCCAAATAACACATTGAACGTTTAAAAGTAATAATAATTTCAACAAAAAGTAATCTACCAGAATAACAATATAATTTGAACTTAAGGTCTCCATTTCAAAGACAAAAAGAGATCAAAGGTCATAGACAAAAGGTTGGTAGTATGGAAAAAAGGCGCGCAATATTGTTAGTGTAGAATCAGACGTGAAATTGCTCTGGTTCATTGTCCTGTGCGCTATGTGCGAGAGCATCAGTACCTACGTGGTATATTGACGTGTACATCAATAATGTTGTCAAGTTCAAAGAGCTGGGTGTTGGGTGCTGGATGGCCGCCCCGGGGACTGGCGTAAGAAATGGGAATATCATTTACTGGCTATCTCTCAAATTACATATGATTATGTAAATTGTAATGCAGAGTTATTACGTTGCTATGTGTGTAATGATGCGAATATATTCTTATCAGGCTCGTCGTGAGATTGATGGAATTGTCTATGGTGCGATTATAGTTATGTTTAGGGATGGGCAAATGAAAAAAATATATCGATATATATCGTATCGATAGTTTTAAAAAGTATCGATGTATGAAGAGGAAAAAATATCGATATTTCGATATATCGATATTTTTTAGCCCAAAACCTAAATACCTATATTGATTATCAAAACATTTAAAAATGAAAAGAAAAACAGCACATATTTGGTACATAGTTTTATTGGCTTTATTTTTCGTATATAAAATGAAAAAAAAAAATATAGATGCTGGCAAATTTTTCTTAGGCCAAACGTAAATTGCAAAAAAACTTTTAATCAAATCGTTAATTTAGAAAAACGATTTAAAATATGACTAAAGCAAGAAATTAAATTAACCATGTACACAATTATCTTACCTGGCAATGAACCTGGGAAAATCGATTTTTAGTCTCGCTTAATATAATTATTGTGCCAAGAAGTTTATTTTACAAGGTTCAACGCACCGTTATTCGGCGATATTCAAATTTTCTGCAGTATTTTTTACAAGTTTCAGGTCCATCTACCATTGTTTATTGCTATACTTGAGATTTAGAAGCGGCAATATATAACTATGTTAAAGGTATTTTGCTAAAACTCATTACAACTTAAAATAAATAAATGTAAAAATTAGAATTTTATATATTTTTATATAAAATTTATTAAAGCGCTTAAAAAAATATCGATTGCGATATTCAGAAATAAAAATCGAATATCGATATTTCCAGATTAAAAAAATCGCCGAAAAATATCGATTATTTTCTAAAAAAAATCGATATTTTTTGCCCATCCCTAGTTATGTTATTATGAAGTGTCAGGTCGTAAAAGAATGGTGTTAATTTATAAAAAAGGTTAGGTAATTCTCGTTATAACGATTACAGAAGTAACGAAATTGTAAGAATAATAATTATTATGGTGACAGGAAAAGTGTACGGAAATCCATTGTTAGAATGCACAATTGTTCGAAAATCAATTTTTCGAATGATAACTGATAACTTTTCGGAAAATAATTGTACGAAGACAATAATTATATTATTTTAGAAATTCGAACTTGAATTCTAGAAATTTTCTACAGAGATTGGTAAAAGAAGGTAGGTATAATATCGACCTTATAATAGAGAATTAATAAAACTTCGAATCAGGGGGGTGAGTACGTAAGGGCTATAGCACGACTAACTACTTCCTAGTGTAGTTAGCGCGAGTACGTAACGTTACAAATGTAGTTAGTTGTGCGTTTCAGCGTGGTTATTATGTAGTTAAGTCGTGGTTATGAGTAGTTAGATTGATGTGTGGTTAGTCGTGCTATAGCAAAAGTTACGTACTCACTACCCAGTTTGTAGAATACGAAAATAGGTTACTATTTATTTTTATAAACTGATTTCATCTGAAAAAAAATGTATACTTACCTTTTTTGTAACATTTTTTTATCTGAGAAATATACTTATTAATTATTATTATATGTACGTTTTCTCCAATAAGAAAACACATTCTATAAATTTATTCAAAATAGGTATCCTAAAACTGTTCCTTTTTATTTACCTATTAAATTTTATTTGAAAGTGAAAAAGTAAGTTATTTGTGATTTTTTTAACTTTTAACAAAATAAGTATACCTTTTTGTCTCAGAAGTTAAATAATACTGAAAATAATCAGAAACCCGTTAGGTACGAAGAGTTACGTGGAGAAAAATGCAGATATCATATTGTATTATGTAAAAGAAAGAGTAGATAATAACCTAACAAGAATTATTTGCCTATAAAATCATTCAATAATTGATTATAGTCATTCCTAAAATTAAAGTTCACTAAAAAAAGCCATTCCGAAAATTTGATATCCGTAAAGTGGAAAATTCACTAAAAAAAGGACATTCCGAAAATTTGGTATCCGGAAAGGTAAAGATTCGCTAAAAGAAAAAAGAGGTCATTAAATAAACTTATGACCTGGACATTTTTAGTTTCGTCCGGACACCCGGACAAACTTCGCGAAACCCGTACAGGTGGTAAGGCAACACTGGATATTGTATAAAAAAATTATGGAAATAATCTCTAATATAAATGAAAGTCGGGTTAGTGCGAACACTTATAACTCAAGATCGGCTGAACAGATTCTTCCGATGGGTGATTTATTGGATTCTTCTCTGCTCCGGATAACAGAATATCTAATAAAAAGTTGAAAAACGTGTAAGAAATAATATAAAATATAATATTAAAGTTAGTATGGAACAGATTTAAACTTTTTACGGAAAAATCTAACAAAAAAATTATTGTCTACTGCACCTGCACCTTTTCATTCTCGCATACGTAATTTTCGCTCTTACAGTAGCCCATCCCACTTACTCCACCGTTTCGGGCGTTTTATAAAATTTTTATACAGTCAACAAAATTGCGCGCATATTATTATATTCTCGCGTTGTTCCCGCCTGAGCTTTTAATACGAATGAAATATGGACGTTTTAGAAATACTTTAATGTTATTTATTTTATTTTATTAGTTTATTTTGTTTCTGGGGGCGCAGTGCACATTATACACATACGAACGGGCCGCCTCTGGTTAGGACCACAGAACAACGTCTGTCGGGAAAGCTAGTAATATATTATGATTATCAGACACTAGCACTAGTTTATTATTCTCTAAACAAATACATTTTAAACTAAATCAAAGGTAAGAACACGTAGAAAGCCGATTCCGGCGACCTTGCCGACACGTAGAAACGTGTGAAAGGGTAAGAACACGTAGAAAGCCGATTCCGACACGCGCCGACCGGCTCAAAGAATGTTACTATGCATTTGAATGGGGACACCCACAGAAAAAGCAGGAACCCGCTTTCCGGCATGCCCATTTAAATGCATTGAAACCATAAACAACAATCTATGAGCCGGTCGGCGCGGGTCGGAATCGGCTTTCTACGTGTTCTTAGCCAAACCCTAAGACAAATCGATTTCATCCGTGTCTATGGTGAAAATTTCCCGCCTTAATCAATGTCATTTCAGTATAATTTCGTCCATTCGTCACAAAGTTCGTTCATCGTAGTTCAGTTGCTAAAAGTTCGTATTTTTGTTCAATAAGTTGAAAAAAATGGCTAATACTAATGGTGTTCATAATGGAGAATATGAAGAACCTCACGAGGAAGAACAATATTTAAACCTTATTAAGCACGTAATTGATAAAGGTAAAGGGATTTTTGAAATTGAGCCTTGGATCCACTTTTAGAATGCAATGTCTTCAAATTAGAGATGCAACGGATATCCGGCAACTATCCGGTATTCGGCCTATCCGGCGCCTAAATACTATCCGGCCGAATACCGGATAACTAGCACCTATCCGGCCGGATACCGGATAGTAAAAAAAAAGATATTTTTGGATAACAAATACACCTTGAAATCACAAGAAAAATGTCTCCAACTTAGAAAATTGATTAGCAAACATACTGCAATAAGGGTAAATTATGGAGAATAAATATATAGAGGTAGCAAGCGGCTTTGCTTTTCTCCATAAATAAGGAAAGTTTAATGAAATAACGTTTCGTCATATATCATTCTGCTGAAATATGCAGATCCGCGATTTTTGGAGCAATAACGTTCCGGCAACGGAGTCAGTCCAATTATTTGGTATAGGTATGCCGCCTACGTAAGCGTAATTCATGCGTTGTACGCACTGTAATGCCCGGGCTCTACTAAAGACTTCTTCAGTATTCAGCGAATTTAATTAATTTTGAAAAAAAAAAACACTCATATTTTAAGGGGAGCGCTATTCTCCCTCCCATCAGAGTCCCGAAGACGAGAAAGACCCTTTCATACCGAGAGGGTCTTCCTCGTGTTCCGCTCCTTCAAAGCAGAGCTGATGAATCTGGACATGGTGTGTGAGGAGGTCATAAACAATGCGCGAGATTTAGCGCAATGGAGAGGTCTTTTTGCCTCTCTGTGCTCCTAAGTAGAGCATAAAGGGAGTTTGGGTTGAATTGAATATTAAGGGAGCCGTAAACCTAAACAGATTGGGAACCTCTGCAGTAATGCTATCCTGGCTACAACCTTGGTTCCGAGGGTAAATGTTAAAAATCTAAGCGCTCTAATCATAGGAAAAAATATTATTACACCACACTAATCCAGACTAACTAATGCGGTTGATGGTTTTTTCGACAATGTTCCCAATAATCCCCGTATTGATGCACAAACTAACCAGAAACATACGCCGGATATCCGGCGGCCGGATATTTGGTATTCGGCAGCTAGTTGACCGAATATCCGGTATCCGGCTAAACTGCTATCCGTTTCATCTCTACTTCAAATACTTGAAATTTGTATTTTCTAGGAGTAGAACGTGGTGACCGCACAGGTGTTGGAACTCGTGCAATATTCGGAGCTCAGAGTAGATATTCTTTAAGAAATGGGGTTCTCCCAGTGTTAACTACCAAAAGAGTCTTTACAAGAGCTGTTATAGAAGAATTGCTTTGGATCATCAGTGGTAGCACTAATGCAAAAGTTTTGACTGAGAAAGATATTCACATTTGGGATGGGAATAGTTCGAGAGAGTTTCTGGATAAAATGGGATTCAAAGATAGGAAAGAGGGTTAGTTAAATATAATATCACGATATTGCACTTGCATAGAGCTTTCGATATGAGTAAATACCTATAAATAACTTCGTAATTAATTATTGTAGGTGATCTAGGCCCAGTGTATGGATTTCAATGGAGACATTTTGGAGCAGAATACAAAGATATGGATACTGACTACACTGGGCAAGGAGTGGACCAATTGCTAAATATTATTAATACTTTAAAGTGAGTACCTATTCTTACTTTATTCTATGAATTCTTTGTGCTCATATTCACACTATCCTATTTTTATTTATTTACCAAAATATGAATATGGCATTGTGCTAATAAACACACAAATAAGCCAAAAAGAAAATAGGTAGGTAGTACATTCAAATTGATTGTAAAGCAGTAACACAAGCAAAGTGATCTGATTTAAAAATAAGTGATGATTTATAAACTAAAACAAAATATAATGCAAGTACTACATAATTTGCGGATGTTTATTTATATCTTTGCTTTCTGTTTAACTAATTATGATAAAACCAAATTGTGATGGTTTCAGGACTAACCCTGAAGATAGACGCATGGTGCTTTGTTCTTGGGACGCCAGCAAATTGTCGGAGATGGCTCTACCACCTTGCCATTGTCTTCTGCAACTGTTTGTGGCCAATGGACGCTTATCCAGTCATCTCTACCAACGAAGCGCTGATCTAGGACTCGGAGTTCCTTTCAACATAGCATCCTATGCCTTGCTCACGTACATGATTGCCCGAGTAACAAATTTAGAGGTAAATCTTTTAATTTCGAACAATTATTATGTTGATTGATCAAATTGAATTGGTATTAAAGAAATATTAGGTCAGAAGCGAAAGAAACAGGAAATGCTGCATGAGAAATGATTTGCTTGTGGAAGAAGTATTAATGGATATTTTGAAATAATCACGTGATTTTTTTGCAACTCTTTAAACCCCCCACCTTCCCTCTGGTGATCTTTGGTAAGTTTTCAGAATACCTCCCAACCTAAATAATGTGTAATTTTAGTAAATAGATTTTTTTTAAGGTTATTCTTTTTGTTTGAGTAAAGTGCAACTGTGTAAATGAATGCGCATAGTTTTCTTACTAAACCCCCCCCCCGCCTCACCTTATGTGATTTTTCCCTCCTCCCCCTTTTGAGCTCATGTGATTAATGGACGATGGCTCCTTTGGAAATTGAATGGAGGCAATATATGTACCTATATTAATTTATACTGCTCTATACATAGTGTCAGTATAGCCAGCGTAACTTATTGCCTGAGGCAATTTTTTCTAGTCGGCCAGTCCAGTTCAATCTGTGACAGTAGGGACAGGGTAGAAGTTTCATGTGAAAAAACAGAAAAATTCTTAACCGACCGGGAATCGAACCCGAGGCCTCTTGATTTGCAGTCCAAGCCTAATAAAAACATAATTGCTTTCCTACATAAAAGTCTCAGTACAGAAGCAAAACATTCAGCAATATCCGAACCAAGTGGACATCAGGCATTAAACTCTTTGCTTTGTATGACTTGATGAAACAATCATCACACGTCCATTCTCTTATTTCCCAAAAACAAATCTCTTTTGAGTGGGTTACGTTTCATTAATTTTAATTTCTATTCTTGCAGCCGGATGAATTTGTCCACACATTGGGAGATGCCCATGTATATCTGAATCACATTGATGCTTTGAAAGAGCAGCTGAAGAGAAAACCTAGGCCTTTTCCCACCTTTAAATTCACAGATGACGCCCCCTTAGACGACATCACCAAATTCAAATATGAACATTTTGTTATTTCCGATTACAAACCTCATCCAAAAATCAGTATGGAAATGGCTGTGTAGAAACGTTTACATTTGATTAAACATCTTTATGTATTATTGTATAGTTGAAAATATTATTGGTTTAGATTTTAAGTCTCTCCACGTCATTTTGTAATTATTTTTAAATATATTCAATCAGTCATTCTCCCTTTTTAACCCTACTTAGGGGCATAAAGAGACAACGAGAGCTCTCCACTGCAATCAATCTCGTGCAGTTTCAACGCATTCTTCCCACACCATATCCAAATCTCTCAGCTCTGCCTTAAAGGCACAGAACACAGTATGAGAGGGTCTTCCAAGACCCTGATGGACTGCACTCTCCTCGGAAAACTGTCATTTGGCATCCTTAACACATGTCCATCTCTTTTCCTCAATGGTGATTGTTATGGGCCTGCGCACCTGGTTCGCACATAATACTTAAGTGTAGTACTTACAAATACTTCAGTATTATTTTTGTATTTTGAAAAAATATGGCATGTAATGTTTATATATTTTTTTAATAATTTGCTTACTATAGGTATTTGTTTTTTTTTTCAATAAAGTGTATATATTTGGATATTAATATTTGTTTGATTCATTCATACACCTGTGTAATGAGATATAAAATCAAAACACTGGTTTTAAGAACTCTTATTTCAAAGAGTTTGAGAAACATGGATGATAGAAATGGCAGTTGAAGTATATATATTGGTCAGACAATGTGGAAAATAGAGCAGAATCACCAATCAGACCACCTTTTCTCCAAAACTATTTTTCACTGGGAGGCATTGACTTGTTTTCCAAACTACAAGTAAGCCAATTCTGTCGCCAACTTTCACACTGAAGGCTGCGAGTTTAATACTCAGGTCTGACCATTTTTCACAACACAAACTTTCCTTTATGTGAAAGATGTCAAGTGTATGTACACTTTTAGGCTGACAATTTTATATTTGAACTGTATGCAAATTGATGAAAAAATTCTTAAACCTCGAATGCCAGTAGTGAGTTTGAAAGTTGATGAAAGAAGTGAAGAAGTTCAAATAAATTCACCCTTTATGGGGCAAAAGAAGGGTAAAAATGTGTCTTTGACTGCGCTAAATGTTAATTTTCTCCTTAACATGTCCAAATTTCTCAGCTCTACTGCGAAGGAACAGAACTATGAACTTCATCTGCAAAACAGAAAGAAATGTCATTTCACAATATCTTATCCAGAGTGTCAGATATGATGGCGCTACGTCAGGACATAGGATCATGACGAAATAAGTCAGCATATAGGGTCATGACAGGGATGCAAATGTTGTCCCACCTCCTCGCGGTGCATCCTGGGCAGTGTCTGGTGCTGGGTCTCTCATGTGGGGGTGGTTACTTCTACATGAGGGATTGGGCTATGCCGGGACTGGCTAAGAGGACAACACCAATCTAAGGTGTTAAGCGTACCGTGCCGATGGATGAATGGCTGGGGGTTTACCCAGTCTAAACGGTGCATCTCCGATACCTGGGCGCCTCGGAGATTAACCTCAGCCGACATGTGGGGCTCTGTCGGCTGTGACTTCTTTTCCCTTGCTAAACCTGGGACGGTCGTGAACGTCAATACAATCACTTATAAAGTGAACCCTTTCTCACTGGATGGTCACCCGGCCAGTGAGGAACTGACTCCCTCGGGAGTAACACCATCCATTAGTAACATGGACATCAAAAAAAAAAAATCCGTAAGGAACCTAATGTTCCTTAGCAGGAATAATCTATGCACCATCAAGAGGTCCCTACAGACTGAACAAGCATGCACATGTGCACCATAGGGATATTGGACTGTGGCATGTGCATGGCGTGTGGGGTATCACTTGAGACCCCAATGCACCTCCTGTGTGAGTGCCTACCAATGATGCGTAATAGACACAAAAATCTGGGCACTTTCTAGATGTTCCCAGATAAAATTGAGGAGTTCAACGCCAACAAAGTCCTCTGATTCTTCCAGGAGGCTGGACTAAACGACGAACTCTAGATGCGGGGCCAGTCACAATAGTTCCATTTTGGGACGCAGTGACGGCGACCTCCTTGGAGGCAGCAGGCCTAGTAAATAATAATAACAGGGTCATGACGAAATAAAAGCGGTAATTTCTATGAAATGAATTATTGTATAATTAATTTTTGCCCAAATTACAATATATATCAACTTAATACCTATTTTCATAATCTTTATAATATTCATGTTAGAATAAATCTTTCAACAGAGCAACCATCAAATTTCAAATTATTTAAAGTACCCATATAGGTAAATAATCAAACACCAGAATACAACAAAACTGAGAAAAAAAACACACTACGAAATTCATCAAAACATACTAGTGAACAGGTGTATAAACAAACTTCAATCTGGTTTGCAAATTTTAATAACTACTTTGTTCGTAAAATCAATTGATATTAGGTATATAAAATTAATGTATCAGAAAGTAAAAGAAAAAAATGACAAGATAAAATATCTAATAATTTGAAACTATGATAAACCTTTTAGTTTTATTATTTTTGTATTTTTCTGTATTAAATATTACAATTCAACAACAAAATAATACTCCTAAAATGTAAAGCTTATTACAAATTTTTAACAAATAAAAAGTACTAGATATAGGGGTTGGAAGATTTATTTTATTTTAAACCCAAAAAAAATTATGTTCGAAAAACAATGGTCAAATCTCAATAAAACAAAATTATTGACCAATTTACATATCATATTGATTATTTCTTAAATTTAATGTGTGAAAATCATGGATTTTCAATTTTTTTCACATTTAACTAAGAAAAATATATTTTTGGAATAAAATTTTAGGTATTTGTAATTTGCCTTCAATTAACAAGTACAATTTTCAAAAAGAAAACATTTTTAATATGTACCAATTGCATATTATTTTTAATCTACATAATAAATTACAAATTAGTTTTAGTGAAACATGATTCAGTATATTTGAATGAAATTTATTCAGCATTCGTTTAAAGAGATTTGACTTCAATGATTATTAAAAGTGTAGAGCTAAGATATAATATGAACTTGAGACTGACCAAGAACGCCAATAAGGCGAAGGTCAAAAAAAAAAAAAAAAAAAAAAAAAAAAAAAGTGTAGAGTTCAAACTAGTGCGACAAACTGATGAAAATTTCAAATAATGTTTATATCAAAAGCTATTTTAATAATACATATCTTGTTGTCAATTAATACATATTATATTTCAAACACATGTTATTAAGTAACTTATTTTCATGGGGAGAAAAACTGTCTTAATAATTGGACTCAAGTTTTGTTGTACCTGTGCTATCTGTCAGTGATATACCGACTGAGGGTGCATCAAGGAATACTGAAAAAGAAGGGGGGCTATTTCAAGTATTTGATTCTAAGGGTCTCCAATATCAGAATTTAACAATTTAAGACATTTTATCAGAAGAAATATTAGAATATAAACACAAACAAACCGCTAAAAAAGGATATCATAGATAAAAAACGAACACAATGAACTAGGCAGATATATCATAGACATCTTGTTGAACATTTAAAAATATTTACTAACAGTATTTTGTACTTTCCATTTTAATTCATTCTATTTCACCCTAAATTTCAAACAAAATAAATTCAGGTTATAATACGTAAAAATTGATTAAGTAAATAAATAAAACAATGCATAAAAAGTAAAACAACACCGATAATTAAAAAAAAAGCACATAAAACAGTATTAAAAAGATGTTTTAAAAACAACTATTACACAGGCATCATTGATTAAAAAGCTAAAAAATAAATAGGTATATAAAATTATTTAGTTTAATTTTTTTTGTACACATTATATCAGCACGATATAAATGCTTTAAAAAAATGTTTATTTCCTGTTTTATAATATAAAATAAAACATACATAATATAATAACAAAATTATTAAAATAATATAATATATTTTTTTATACAGAGCACACTCTCTCTATAACTGTTAAATTAAATAATAATATTGTCTTAATAAGCGACTAAAAATAATGTAAAAATTACAGTACTCCAGTGACTTATAAGTATTGGGTCTTTATTACATCACATGTTTTCATCCAAAACCTGATCCATTTCCTGAAAACACAATAGAATTATTACAAATTGAAACAATGACAAAATGCATGTAGGATAATACATATATATCAGAGGTTGCCAAACTTACTTAAGTTGGGAGTTAATATTTCATAGAATTATGCCAAGGATTGACTTAATTAAGAGTAGGTACTCATATAAAGGATTGTCAGAACAATGACAAGTAATAGCAGCCATATTGTTAAGGCATCATTTTTTGTCAAATTGGCTGTCATTTATTTGATTCTACACATTTTGCAAAATCATCATCAATAGATAATAGCAGTCAACAATACGTCCTGCTAGTATATGACAGGTGAAGTAGGTACCTATATTTATAAAATCATACCACTGTAGAATTTTTGGTGATCAACCAACAGCCGGTTTCATAAAAAGCTTAAACTTTAGTTAGTTCCTTTTAAAATTTAAAGACTCCTTTAAGCTGACGCGTTTCATAAAAAATATTCCAGCTAAAATTTGAAATGTCAAAAAAATATTTTTAGAAATCTATGGAAAGCATAGGTTGTTTACTAATATTTTTGCGGAATTTCTGTTGATCTGTCATTTTCATTTCTCAATAGAGCATCAAAGTGCCATTTTTTGTGTTAATTTATTATTATGGTTTATGAATTAATAAACGAAATCTGTAAACAATAATATTCTTCCCGTTTTGCTGTTTTCCGCCCTATTTTAGTCATTTTTGTCCACAGTGTCACCGCATACAAAATGTTTATCTTTGTGACAGAGAAAGCACCACGAAATTTTCTATGAACTCCGGTGATAAAAAATTGAACTCACTAAAGTCGACTTTAACTAAAAATAATAATCAATAACGGTACTTTAGCTAAAAGTCGGTTTTAAATGTCATTTTGTTTTAATGAAACCCGTTATTTTTTAAAGGGAGTTTAAAGTCTCCTTTATTTTTTATGAAATTCGGCCGTAAGTGTGCATTTACACCAAACAAACAGAGTCGAATCTAGAAACAGAGCATACTTTCTTTTATGGTTGGTTTTGGACACCATGGAAACAATAACAAGCAAGAACTAATTAATGGGGGATGACATATTAGTGTCCATATCAACGATCAAGAGAATAAACTCTACTTTCAGCTCTGGCTCTATGTTGTCTGATTTAACTGCACCCTAAGAATACTTTGGTGATCTAACAAGGGAAAAGTGTGAAGCATGATTCATAGGAACAAATAAATAAAATCAAAATAATCAAATCAAATAAAACACATTTACTCAATATAATAGAATGAAAATTTACCTGCTCTGAATTGGGGCTGGACTGCACTCTTAATCTCAACCAAAGCTCATCTAAAACCAAAGGAATTGCATCGGGTAACTCAAACAGAAATTTAAAATTATATATATTTTTTCTATGTAGCATAAGCATGGAAATACATTGAATATTGTTACATTGAGGTAATTTTTTTAATCAATCCATAAAGTTGACATTCCTCTATCAAATGGCATTTTCAAAAAATTAAATATCTTGTTCTAAAATTGAAATAATTGAATTGTAATAATTGAAGCATCAATAATTTCATAAAAACCTCTATGACATACATTCAAAATGGTTGGAACGGTTCTATTATTCAATTTAAAAAAAAAAGATAAAGATGTCTAAAGGCGTTTTTATCTCTTCTCAGCGCACCTGCGAATGTTATATGTGGTTTTGCGGGGTTTTTCAACTTATTCTATGTTTCGTGGAAGGATTTCATAGCAAATTTATTAACCAGCTGCAGTCAGTTTAGATTTTATTTAGTGTTTTTATAGTAAATGACGATGTGTATTATTGTTTACACTAAAATTATATGGGTGGGGCAAATTATTTTGTTATCTAATGCACCTTCGTGTTTGTTTTGTTTTGTAAATATAATATATAAACAGTGGTAATATTATTGTCTTTGTATTTATGAAACTTCTTTTCCCAAATCAAATAATTTTCTAAGAATATAACATGGTTATTATTCGAGAGTTAACAATAAATTCCTTATTGTATCAAGAATAAATACTTCATCAATAGATTGAAATACTTCCATTATTATTAATTCATCATGAATTATTATATTGATACATGAAAAACAGTAACTATGTATGAAATAACTACTGCCACCGAGAACAATAATAATGGTAAAGACCCCACAGTTTAAGGGCCTGCCTTATTTTTATAACCTAAATAAAATATTGAACGAAACTCAAAGAAGACACGCCATTTTTCTGCTTAACTTCGAAACTAGTATGCATATTCAACATTTTTCCATGCAATGTAAATTAATTATTATCAAAATACGGTAAAAACCATAATATTGTAAAAAAGGGCCCCCATAAATATTGGATAGGCAAACAATTTACAGGAAAAATATGAGAATTTTCCAATGAAAATGGGACACATTTTACTAATTTAAACTTACAAGAGTCACGTTATTACACATTTATAGCAAATGCATAACACAAGTGCAATTTTCTTGAGAAATGTTGAGAATTATAAAAATGTGTTCTAGAATATTACCTCCAAAAGGAGTTCCTTGAGGTGTGCACAATCTGTACATTTGACTGTGTACTCCAGCAGAGGGGGGCGTGGTTAAATTATACTTAATGAAGTGAACATCTTTAGCTTTGACTGCAGGCAGCTGCGCGATTGGTTGCAAGGAGTCACTCGGCAACACCACACAACCCTCGGGCCAATCAAACACACCCGTGTTTTTTACGATCCAACCCCATTCGATACTGAAAAAAAAAGAACATCATTCAAATGAAAGTTTATAAATTTGAGATGTTCCAATTTCAAAATAATTTCCAACTGTCATTAATAATGTAGGTATGTGCATTATCTGTATTTATAATCAAGTTATTTCAATACACGCTATTTGCGATTACATAAATGTAAAAAAAAACAAGTGTGATAAGAAAAAAATCACTTTGTATATTAAAAGATCTATTAAGTAGGTACATTTTAATACTCATACCATAAACTATGACTTATATAGAGTGCATTTACGTACCACACTAATAAGATACAAGTTATTATAAAAAAATAATGGAAATTATATGAATGATCTTTTCAGTTGAATACTTTTGAATCAATCTTAAATATTGAGAATAAGCTGATTAACCAGCATGTTACTATAAAGAAATTGGTCAACGGAGCATGACAGCTGGTGTACTTTTTAACAGTGTTGCAAACTGCCCAAATAGATACATCTGCTGTAGGTGCCATTACACCAACTACAATTGTTTTAATTAAATAGGTACTTGAGTACCAATAAGATAAAAAAAAAAAAAAAAAATCTCAAGAAAAGCCCTGAATCATTTTCTATTAATCTAATCTGGGAAAGTATGCCAATCCTGGGTAGAAATTTCAAGTTAAAACCATTGGAAATATTATTCCATCTAATCCGGGACTCTCCTCAAAAATATGATCCCCATCCAACTAACTTCAAAGGTCGGTAAGCTAACCAGATAAGTGATGTTATAAATAAAACCATTTCTCTCTTATGTTAAAAACTTACTTGGTTCCAGGCGGATGAAGATCTGAGTATTGATTCTTTGGAGACATGAGGGCCATTTGTGGATCCGGTAAGGGACAGGCAATTGGCATTGACACAGGCCTCTGAATATCAGGAGGCATTATTATAGTGGGGACAAAGTCCAGGTAGCTGCAAACCGCATCTTGAAGATTCCTGAAAGAAATGGAGATCTTTTTTTTAAATTTTCCATTTTCAATTTAGAGGTTTATTCAATTGTGATAAATGCCGTCCTCAAAGAAGTAAAAGAAATGGTTGGAGGCTTTGTGTTTCAGTCGCCACTCTTTTCGAAGGTTTTGGGTTCGATCCCCAGTGCCAACCATTTTCGTCTTTCACAACACAAGCATTGCTTTCTGTGAGAAATGTCAAGAGTGTACGTATTTGTGTTCACTTTGGATCGAACATTGATGAGAATGTCGATCAATGGGTTATCTAATAGAATTTTTATGACTATCGTGTGAGTTTTTTAAGAAAACATACGAATGTCATAAAAATTCTATTAGAAAACCCACCGATCGACATTGGAGAATAAGGGTCCCCGATTCATTTAAAAAAAAAACGAAAAGTTGTTGGAAAAAGATGAGGAAGCGGAGGCCCATTCTCTCCGCCTACCTCTTAAGGGAGATGGTGCAGGGGTTAATTCATTTTATAAGCACATATTATCATTGAAACAACAAAATACTGCAGAATCTGTACATTTTCTGGCGACATTTTGTTGTACTAAGAGGATGATGAATAAAACAGAAGTTTTGAGTACCACAACCACGTCAAATAGGAGTCACTTGGATGTGCGACAGGACGGCAAGTATTTTTTGTACGTAAAGATGCAATGTAATAGGTTGTGTAGTTCTAACCAGATAGTTCATTACAAAATTAGGTCACTAAAAGGTGATGGTTCCCTTAACTGAACTCATACTAAATAGACATGATATCATAAAAAGCCTTTTGAAACCTAAGTTAGGATGGTAATTACAACACTAAAAACAGTTAGTCACTCACTATATCCAGATTCTAAAACTTAAGTGCACAATTCATTGCACTGTTGGATTTAAAAAAACTGTCACAATATAGAAAAGACAGTGAATGAAGTTTTGTGAACAAGAGAAAGAATGACTAAGTAGTTATAACCTTTGTCATCAACTTACACTAGGTTATTCTTAGAACATAGAAATTTACTAACAAAGGTTAAACATAGAAATTTGACAATAGGAATCTTTTCTTACTTGTATTCATATCGAGAATATGAAAGTTCTAGTACATACAACAATTGTTTATTTACTTTGAAAATGAAAAAAAAACTGCAATTTTGCAACTGTAAAAGCATTACAAAACAAAGTACCATCCTTCAACATATCATTTCAAGGTTTTACATCAGTGCATACCTACATTTTTTCAGTTTATTGTTGTATTTTTAATTGAACACTTGTAGACAAAATTATTTTCACAAATATGAGGGCATTGTACATGTAAAGTAAATAAATGAATAAAAATATACATACCAATTGTTCATATCCAAGAAAAAACTGGCGGAGCTATGAGATAAATCCGGACCTAACAGTTTTTGCATTTGATTTATGAGATCATCTCTGTCTCGAGTACCCATACGACTAAATTCTTGCAATAAACTTTGTTCCAAATCATGTTGCTGATCTGGATTGAGCGCTCCTCCGTCAACATCCATTATGAAAGTTTGAAATGACAAAATATAAACCAGATCTAAAATACTCTAAAATTTAAACCCATCTATGAAAGACAATTTCTCATTACGACTTATAATCCTTGAACATAACTATAAACAATCACGTCACTCCACATCTTCAAAATATAATAAACAGACCGATAAAAAGTTCAGTACTTAATCGGGAAATGACAGAAACAAAAACACAATGACAGAAGTCAGCCATATGTGAGTTGCTTATGTGTAGGTAGGTTGATAATATTATTCTTCAATGTATAAATGGCTGGTGGCAGAAATGGGAACTAAAACACTACTTCCCTAGTAAAATGAAAATTACCTATTATTTTTTTAGAATTTGCTAAATAACGGTAATACTTTTTTTTAAATTTGGTTCTTTGTTTATTTTGGAAATATTTCTTTCGACTTTATAAAATTTGAAGTAAATCAAAGCGCTCTCATTTTCATCAAGTAATAATGAAGTTGAAGTATACTACGTACTCCTGAAATATCTTTGAGTTGAATCATCTATGATGCGCTTTTCTTCTTTTATGTTGCCAGACAAAGAATTCACTTATTTCTAGGCTATTCAAATTATTATTGTTGCGTCATAGCGCTGCAACAAAATAATATAATATTCATTTCATTAATCATCAATATTTCATAGATATTGTTTTAAGTTTAAATTTTTTTTTTTTTTTCAATATTGGCAATCCAACCCCAAATTATTTTTATTTTACTAATAAATTTTATAGATGAAAATTCAACATTTTGATCATGCATTCTAAGTGGTGCCTGAATGCATCTTTCAGGGGAAGTACTTACTTTTTACCCACGAAAAAACACTTTTCCTTTACATCAAATAAATGTCAAATATTTGGTATAATATTATTACATTTTAAATGATTTTGACTAGAAATATTACGCAGTTGAATGAAACTATAAGGTCGAAGTTTTTTTCAATATTTGCAAGAAATATCGACACCATGTGTGTTTCAAAATCTTTTAATTATCACAAAGATATTGAAAGCGAAATAAATGAACAAATAAATCGTGAACAGTTAGCTGGTTTTGCATATTTATCGTTTGCCAACTATTTCGGGCATGTAAACATTTCTAGAAAAGGCTGTTATAATTTTTTCATGAAAATGTATAAGGAAGAAATGGAACATGCAAGTAATTTCATGAAGTATCAACTCTTAAGAGGTGGCACAGTATGCTTGAAGACCCTCCAACCGTACCCAGTTAAACAAAAAACTATACCAGAATTCTTTGAGTCTTCGTTAAAAATTGAGCTTGAAATATTAGAGGTAAAATAATTGTTATTGATAGTTAACAGAATTAGGCATACACCATCTCATTTGCTCAGTAAATTTCTCACATTGTCACCATAACAGAAAATTCCTATAATATGGGTATCCATTAAGACAGCAAACTGCACGTTTGTCGGCTCTGGCTACGATATTGCATCTTTTCTTCCAGACTCCAACGATTCCGATTCAATCTCAAATCATCCAAATATGGATAATGAGGAGCAGGTGTCCTATTATGACAAGACAAAAATGTTGGGTGTACTACTGTATCAATACCAATTTCTCTTGAAAATAAGAATAGATGGTAGAAATTGTGTATTGGTAGTTGGTAGAAACATTTTAGAATTGATGACCAGTTATAGAAAATAATTATTATATGATTACATTTGGAATCTAAGTGGATTACTTACCTACATGATTGACTTTAACATTTTGATTGTTTTCCTCTTTGGAATTAAAAAAATATCTATGTTAATCCTGATAATAAAAACCCAAAATATCTCTTTTTATATTTACTAACTCATGCCGGGTTTTTCTAAGATTTTCTTGTTAATAAAATCACTTAATTGAACACACATTTTTAATTGATTTTGTTGTTGTTAAAAAGCCCTACTAAACTGTAGTTGTATGATAAAAATATGCTAGAAAACAAAAAAATCTACTTACCTATAATTCTTATAGTGGTTATATTTGCTTTCCTAGTATACAGGTGATGTTTGGTAGAACATTAGATTGATACGGTAATATAGAATAAGCAATTCCAAACATCTTGAGACTACTCAGAATTTATAAGTATATTGTGCTGCCTTTTTTAAGGTATGGCGTACAGATAATACGCACATGTTGTACATATTCCAATTGAAAGAGGATATTTTTAGGAGATTTGAAGAGCTCATTCTTTTTTCTGAATATTTTAAATTTGAATTTCTTTAAAAAAAAAAATCTGAATATGTTTACGTTTGAGATAAAATCAAAATTTAATTGGATCTGATTGATGGGTATATAAAAATTTATACGTAGAGGCAAACAGGTAAAATTTTGGGCAAAGTATCTCAAATTTATTTTTAAATTCTTTGCAAAAAAGGGAGCACCATATACCGTTTTTTTTCATGCTTTTATGTTGTTTATTTTTTAGAAGTTAAAAAATCTGGTTGATTTATCCCAAAAACATAATGATATCCATTGTGCAGACTACGTGACGAATAAATTCCTCAAAGAACAGATTGAATCAATGAGTGAACTGGGATCCTTGATATCCATTTTGAGAGATGTTGGAAATACAGAAACTGGCCTTTATCTGTTTGATGTGGAGTTACAGAAGATATACAAGTGATAAAAAACAATAATCATTGTCCAACCATTTTATTAAAGCTTATTTCAAAAATTATATTCTAAAGTTTATGTGGTTTAGCATTTTAAATAATTCACATTTTTATCAAAACGCGTCTGATTAGCGTTTGTAGGTATACAAATATTGTCTACAGCCAACATGCCAATATAAAAAAATGTCTGCTCAATCACTCGATACTTAAATTATTATAGTCAAGCATTTAACTTATAATATGTAGAATTTTTGATATATGTTTGAAATTAATTTTCGTATGTAATATTATATTTAATTTTTCAAACAAAAATGTGATAATTTACATAATATACTGATAGAAAAAAACTTTTTGTTAAACATCCTATTGATTGATTCTATGTAAATTATTTATAAAAATATTGTTGAAATATAATATATTGCAATACATTTTTGTATGATTTGTGCAATTCTGTTATGAAATATTGCTTATTTTTTCATTTGGATCAAATTTTCGTTGTACAACGTTGACTTATGACCAAAAGAGATGAAAATGTTGCTTATTTTGAAAAAATTCTTGGAACGCTTTCTATCCATCCAACTTGACGGCCAGCTTTTCTTCATATGCAAAAAAAACCCTATTTGGCAGTACAGCATTGGTATTTTAATCTGCCTACCTAATTCTCTCGTTCGCCGTAAAGTGGCATTAAAATAGGTAGAAATCTTCATTCTTGTCAGTGAATAATCTCTGTAATTCAAATAATTTTTGTAAAAAGAGAATGTACTTAGCCAATATTATTATATTCTCTTGTGTCATACAATCATTATTTTGGTAGGTTCCCAAAATGAGTTGTTTGGAGGATAAAATTCTATCATACGGCAACCCGACGTTTTGAGATTCGCAAAAATGTATATTGTACTATTTCAATTGTGTCTATAAAATTTTTGTTGACAGCACTCCCAAAAGACTTATTTTCCAACAGAATAGCAAATTTACAGTGCCTCTAGAATTCAGAGATTCTTGAAGAAATCAGGATCTACAAAAGGGCTGTAGATCAGTGAATATAATTGACTATATTATTCTAAAATGATTATGACTAGGAAAAAATATTCCATTACAATATTACATCACTGTTCCATACATACGGAAAGCACTAGGTATATTTTTTAGGCACTCACGGGGCAAATCTGAAGAGGATTTCCAATACTCTGTATGCCTCAACACAGACTTGTTTGTCTAGTGGGGCTGCAGCTTTTGTTTATGAACAGAGCATTGTAAAAAATGTGAAATAAAGATTATTATTATTAATTTGTTATTCAGAATTTGCCCTATGAATCAGTCTTTGTCAATAATTACATAGTTTCGAAATTCAAACTAAGATTTTAACAAAAATGGTATAAAGGGATTTGATACTTGAAAACAACTATTTATGAATTTGTTTTCCAATATACCTATTGCTATTACTATTTAGTTCAAAATAATGATACGGTATTATGAAGATATCACAATGAATAGCTATTGCACTCGCACTTACTTATACCTAAATATTGAATATTGTGTTTGCACTTATTTGTATAATTATTTGAGATGCTACTAAAATAAATAAATAAATATTTGTATGCAATGTAAGCACCCCATTGATTATTCTTTTTCAAAATTTTTATCAAAAATATATACTCCCAAACCATCTCCAACTCTCTTCAAATTGGTAACATGATCTGCAATTTCTTTGATAGAATCCACTTGCTCGGTCAAGAATTCCGTCTCCAAAAAATCACACAAGTGAGCATCGTGTTTTTCACCCGCAATTTGTTGGATTTCTAGCAAACTCTGCAAAAGAAAAAGAAATTTGTTAAAACTATTACACCATAAATAAAATTTTACAGTTTTAATTTTATGTTCCTTACTTCGTTGACTTTTTTCTCCAATTCCAATGCTGACGACATCGTTTCAGCAGGACTTCCCCAGTCTTTTCTTTCAGGAGCAATTACATCTGTTAGAATAATCCTCCCCCCTCTTTTATTTTGGTATTTCATGAACTTCATGGCATGCTCTCTTTCTTCATCAGACGCTTTCTTAAAATAGCCGTGCAAACCTGGTAAAGCAACGTCGTCTCTATCCATATAATAGGCCTGTGATAAAATCCAAACAGTTAGATTGCCAGAAACATTTTATGACAAAAATATTGATTTTTTTTTTTAATTATGTGATCGATATATTTTCTAGAGCGTATACAATTTTGCAAAACAATTAAATTTGAAGATAGCAAGTGAATTTATTCAAACTATTGTCAGGTACATATTAAGTTCTTACCATGGATAGATAAACATAGCTTGCATAAAGCTCCATATTAATTTGCTTATTGATTGCTTCTTCACACTCAGCGTCGTAATTTTGTCTTACTAGAGTCATTTTGTATTTTTTAAAGTTGATTTTTTTTTTTATTTGCGATTGAAATTAATTTTATTATCTGTATAAAAAAAATATTACCGGCGTACGCTACTTTCTTGATTGAATTCTTTCAATAACTGCAGCACTGCGCAAACTCTACAACGCATTTGATTTGTCGCCAGATATTTTAAACATCTGAATAAATATTAGGTAACAAAATCCATATAAATATTGTTTGAAATAGCGTTATTATGTTTACACATTGGTTTACATCGACTTAACTTAATTGATTTGGAATTTGGAAACCACCAGATGTAACGAGCTCCTATTTACACCACGGGACATGGGTGCCGGAAACTGCCGAATTGCCGAACCAACCCGAAGTGTAACGAAGACCAGTGTTGCCAGCCCGGAAAAGCCAAATGTCGCTAAGCGGAGGATCAAAACTCGCCAGATGTCGCCAAAATTGGTCGCGGGGACAAAATATTTAGGCGATATTTTTTATTGATAGTAAGGAAAAAAATGCTTCTATTAAAAACAAGAAATTTAAAAAGAGCATAAAAAAGATATAACTACCTACTACTTAAAAATTAGAAAGTTATATTATTAATATGACATTATAAATCCATTGTTCTAGATGTCTGGGGTGCATTGGAAGCAGAAGAAGAAGGTTGTGGCATTGGCTCACTTTTAAAAGCAAATAATATGTTCATTTTTAGTTAATGTTTTTTCGTTTCCGCGTGTTTTTTTTATATCGCTCACTTTGGCTTCTATCAAAACACTACAACCGAAACCGAAAAGCGCTATGGACCTAAAAGGCGCTAGAATATTTTGTCGCTAAATGAAAATGAAAAGTCGTTTTCCATGTCCAAAAGTCGCCAGATCTGGCGACAAAGTCGCTAAGTTGGCAACACTGACGAAGACGGCTGTATGATTGTATTAGTGTTCAATTTTTTTACGTTAGTGGTAGAAAGCTTTCTACTATTTTATATGATTGAGTTAGGTTATAATTATAGGAGGGGTATTTCCCCTTTCAGCTATTCCACCGAATTTGTAATACAAAATAGCATCAAATTATCATTCTCACTAATACAATCATACAGTCGTCTTCGTTACACTTCGGGTTGGTTCGGCAGTTTCCGGCACTCATGTCACGTGCTGTAAATAGGAGCTCGTCACTCGTCTAGAAGTATTTTTTTTTCACCTGTGCCCCTATTCTGTAGCGAGTGTAGGGTAGTCACTCCTTACGTCGAGCGATATGGACGTGAAAGAACTTATTATTGTTTACCTATCTCGTAAAAACGCAAAACAAAAAAAGACACTGGATTCAACCTCTTTTTCTAGAAATGCACTCAAAAGGCTTATTCCAAACCTATCTCAAGGATGTGTTGCATTCCCAGACCGGTTTTTAAATGTATTCTGTATTCTTCTGATGTTATATCCCAAATTGCTTTACGACTTTCAATTTCCCGAATAAATTTCTCTGTATCGAAAGTCATTTTTTAAAAAGTTCGGAACCCAAAATACACCTGGTTGCTTCAACTAGTGCGTGGAGACCGACGGCAGCCACATACATTCGCCTACACACGCTCTGGCTGCCCGCAGCCAGCTGGCTGCCGTGCAAGCAGACGCGTTGTTTTGGCTGCCGCAGCCGGGAGATCGTGGCTGCCTAGTGCGCGGGCTTCCATACAACGTCATATGTTTTACTGGCTGCCGCAGCCATGGCTGCCGCAGCCATGGCTGCGCAGCCAGGCTGCCTAGTGCGCGATGGGCCTTAGGCGATACATTTTGTATTTGCGATTCTCGCATTCGATACGTATAGGCGTTTTTCATACAAAATGTATCGCCTAATAGTCACTTTTTTCCAAGTGACTATACCCTACACTTGCTACAGAATAGGGGTCCATCCGCTTTTTCTGTGAAAGATGTCTTAAATATATTTGTGTTCACTTTGGGTGAGCCCAATTCATTAAAAAAATAGGTTCGTTAGCAAGCTTTTTACCATTTTCATGACTGTTAGGTTAGGTTAGTTTACAATTATTTAGGGGTGTTTGGGAGGCAGAGCGCCCCATACCTTTTAGCTGCACCCCCGAATCCATTATACCCTCTGCTTGTACCGAAAATATTTGAATTTTTAGCGCATTTGAATTGTTAGCGCGAATCTGATTCCTGTACATACATACTAGGCTACCCGTTCAACGCGCGTGCGCATAACGGCAGAACGCTATTGGTTACTCCGATGCATCCCCGATCCGCTCGTGAAATAACAGCTATACTATTTTCGACGAAATAGCACTGGCCAAATCTATTCAAACTATAATACAATAGAAAAGGGTAGGATTATTTTTATGACGGATGCACCCTTTTGTGTTATTGTTATTGGCGAAGCATTAATTGGAAATTCATTACGTAGTGAATCTGTCTAGATAAATATGAATATAACTGATAGGATATTAATATTCTTGCTCATTTTTTTTCCTGGAACAGTTATTGCAACTTATTTCCTTTCATAATGGGAATTTTTAAATACCCACTGTAAATTCCGTTGAATTCAATTACATTTTTATATTTTCTACAGTATTTTGAAAGTTCAAAGGAGATGTCAGGAACAAAGTGTGAGACATCGAGCTTTGTTATTGTGTTAATGCATCTTCAGACTGATTGTAGATTATTTGAATATAATTTTTTACTGTTTAGTTTCTTATTGTTAGCTTTTGTTGAAGAATCATGTCAATCTTTATTCGCTAATATAAATCTTACAAAATTAACCGGAGTAGCTAACGTTCAAACGTGCTCGCAGTGATTAACAATGTCTACTTGTTTTTTAGTGAAATAAAAAGCAATCCTCACAAATTAAGTAACATCAACTTTAATAAACCTCGGGATAAGCAGAAAATTCGTAATAAACATCTTGGTTTTTGTAATTTGCCGATAACTCAAAGAAGTAAAAGAAAGTAACTGTGCAAAACCAACACCACCTATATAAGAAGGCCTTAGTGCAGCGTCACATCGGGAGGCCCACCGTTCGCTTGTCTATATCTGTATGTACTTACCTGTACACTATGATATCTGTCTACACGCCGGCGGCCGTGACGCGAGAGGCCAAAAATGGCCGCCAGCACTAAGGCCTTCTTATATAGGTTGTGTTGTGCAAAACCCTTCGATATTTACACGGTACGTGATTGGTTAATAGCACGAAGTGTCACCGTAAGTCAATACCAATACCTGCTATTGTTTCCCTACTGCTATTGGTTAAGAACACGTAGAAAGCCGATTCCGATCCGCGCCGACTGGCGCATAGAATGTTACTATGGTTTTGAATAGGGATACCCACAGAAAAAGCAGGAACCCGCTTTCCGGCATGCCCATAGGGTATTTGACACTATGAAAAATAAGATACAGATTGTGGTCATCCTGTTTGAAAATGGCCCGAGAAAGCTTATTTCTTTTATTTTACAACTTAAATAGGCTTATTTTTTATAAAAACACGTAATAAAAATCCAAATATTTCTATGGAACTAATCACCGATGAAAACGCCTTGTGATTAGTTGTGGTCCCCGTGACGTCAAGGTGACGTCACCCCATGGTAAATGATAGTCACCAACCTCATACCAATACAGAAGTGTGACGTAAAATGCACCACGTGACCAGCGCCATTATACAAGACAGCGTTTTACGCGCGTTTTTGGATATTTAAACTTTAAACATGATTTTCATATAAAATATGGCATATCTTCAGAAAATATAAAGAGAATGTGCTTATAATGTATCGTAGAATAATTTAAAACGGTTTCTGGAAATTAGTCAAATACCCTATTTAAATAAATGCATTGAAACCATAGACAACAATCTATGAGCCGGGGGCGTTCAAGTATTACGTAACGCAATTTGGGGGGGAGGGGGGGTCTTGCAAAACGTTACTGTGCGTTACGAGGGCGGGAGGGGGGTTCGAACAACTCGTTACGTAACGGTATTTTTTTTCTTAAATAAAAAAAATTGGGAAATAAATCTTCCAAGTTGGGCTATCCTTTTCGTTTATGTTTTACGGGAAGTCCCTCGATTGTACTGTACATCATTTTTTTTCTCCGAAGTTAGCAAAGGAACCCTTTTCGACAATGTTTTACGGGAAGTCCCTCGATTGTACCGTACGTCATTTTTATTTTGTTCTCCGATATTAAAGCTTTTGGTGGAAACACGTAGAATGCCGAATCCGACCCGCGCCGACCGGCGCAAAGAATGTTTCTATGCAGTTGAATGGGGATACGCACAGCAAAAGCAGAAACCTGCTTTCCGGCATGCCCATTTAAATGCATTGAAACCATAGACAACATTCTTTGCGCCGGTCGGAATCGGCTTTCTACGTGTTTTCACCCTAAGCGTAAGAATTTTTCGCTCTGCGAAAAAAGGAACCTTTTTCGTTTAAGTCTTACGGGGAGTCCCTCGACTGCATTGTATGTAATTTTTATTTCGCCCTCCCAAGTTAGCAAATTTTTTACGGGGAATCCCTCGACTGTATTATACTTACGTCATTTTTATTTTATTTTCGTTGTCAGCATTCGTTAGTGGTCAAAAGGGGGGATTTACATCATCAACTGGACTTGCCAACGCAGCTATGCCAAAATTTGGAAAACAGCAAATAAAGATAAATTTATGGAACATATAAATAGTATTTTTTTTTCTCCGAAGTTAGCAAAGGAACCCTTTGAAACCCTTTTATTTTTTTACGAGAGTTCAGTAAAAAATAGTCTCTTGGGTGTTACGTAACATTTAGGGGGGGGGAGGGGGGGTACAGAAAAACGTTACGGCGCGTTACATGGGGGGGAGGGGGGGTCAAAAATCTTCAAAAATTGCGTTACGTAATACTTGAACGCCCCCCGGTCGGCGCGTGTCGGAATCCGCTTTCTACGCGTTCTTACCCTTCTTTTGAAGATTTATGGCTTGTTCGTCAGATTTGGGTAACCTAGTATGTACAGGGAACCAGATTCGCGCCAAAAATTCAAATGGCATCAACAATTCAAATGCGCCTATAATTCAAATATATTCGGTTTGCAGAAGATAAAATGGATTCGGGGTTGTGTGTGGAGATGTGCACTTTTCTAGTATACCGCTTGCGGCAAACTAGATACTTCCTTTTTTTCATGGAAACTGTAGACATAAAAAAATTAACTTTTGAGTGGGGAATTTTATAAACCTACGAAACAACCTCTAAATTTGATTTTTAGTACAAAATTGATCGTTTATTTTCGTTGAAATAATTAATAATTGTAAAATCGCGCTAATGTAGGCACTTAAATTAAACTAGCATAGACAATTTAGTTTATCGTTGTCGATGACATTTGTGACACTTCAAAGCTTCATTCGGTATGTCAAATTGAATTGGTTTATGTTATGAAAATAAAATCGGTTTTACCATTACTTTATAAATTTGAACTTGACTGTCTTTTATAGAACCTTTAACGCTTAATTTATTTGCCATAAAGATAATAAAAAATAGGTTCCACATTTGCTTAATCGATTAATAACTTTGTTTTATTCATATGAATTTACTAATTGAGAATGTGCGCTGAAAAGGATCCATTAGTTATTGAAAGATCTGGTATCGTTAGGGAGGTGGGAAATCATGCTGTATGGAGTTTGTCTTCTTGTAAACCGGGTGAGAATGTGTTTGATATACTCTTACCATAACAAATTGTTTAATTAACATTCATTTTAATATTGAATTTGTTCCGTTTCCAGGATTTGGAATAGATCAGCTGAGAGATGATTGTATGGATACATACTGGCAGTCTGATGGACAGCTACCGCACCTAGTTAACATACAGTTCCAAAGGAAGACCTTGATAAGTCATATATACATTTACACTGATTATAAGCTAGATGAAAGCTATACACCAAGCAGAATCTCCATTAGAGCTGGAACACATTTCAATGATTTACAAGAAGTAGAAGTTATAGAACTCAGTGAACCGACAGGTATATAGAATTTGTAATTTTATTTTCACTTGAAAATACATCACAAAATAGGTAATAAGTTATTGAATTGATGAAAATCGATTCTCTTTAGAGAATGGGGTTCTTTGGTAGTTTTTCAAAACTTATCCTTGGCCTCAACTTCGATACTTCAAAAGAAATCTGGTTACTACTTAAATAATCTTCATTCCGTTGCACTCCTAAGGAAAAAAAAGTATATGATAGGAATATCTTGCACTAAAATTTCAATTTAGAAAATGAACAGGGACAAAGTCAAGTCTAATAAAATAGCCGCCAACAGTATCGGTTGGTCAAGGTTCCCATGTTAAAAAGCTGTCGTTTGTACGTGAATATCAAAAGACCGATACCGTTGGCAGCCATTTTATAACACTTGGCTTAGGTCTCAGTTCTGTTACCAATTTGAATAACCTTAAATTCTTCGTTTACTAAATTGTAAGTCACTACTGAGAATAGACAAGAATCTAAAACATTGAAGTAATATATGCATACCTAATATTTTTTTTAGTTACAGTTATTTTCTTATGTTTGAACATCACGCATAAACCGTACACTCTACGTTCAAGTTTACTCTCTACTGATCCTTTTAACAATAATATTTGTAGTAATTTTAGATACTAATTCTTAAATTTTTTTATTATATTTAATGTCTTCAATAAATTTCTAAAATGATAGGATCTTTTGCAATAAAATTTCAGTAGCTCATATAGCTAACCATCTTTTAATTGGTAGAAAATTTTAAAAAAGTGTTAAGAGGTTGATTTGAAGGTTTTCCGTTGGTCTGGTGAGCAATGGGAAGCTAGACAAGAGCGTGTTTAATAGCCCTCTCCTCTTACTTGACTATCCAGGTCAACAATCTAAAGCAAGTTGGGTATCAGCTGGTTTATAATATAGCAGAAAATAAGATATTCATTTTAATATCGTAAAAGTTAAAAAAATTTAAAGCGACAATAATTTGATTTCAGGATGGGTATTAATTCCAATAAAAGACCACATCAACGATAGACCATTAAGAACATTCATGATACAAATAGCAGTGGTTAGCAATCACCAAAATGGCCGAGACACCCACATGAGGCAGATCAAAATACATTCTCCTTGCGATGATCGAGGGATGGCCATAGGACAATTTAGTTCATTTAGCACAATAGAATTCCAGCAATACAGTACCATAAGATAATATGTATTATAATGTTAAATTTAATAACTTTCTTTAGAATATTAAATGATGTTCGATAACAACTTATGCTGTTTTTTTATTCATACTACAATGTATACCTTCCAGTAGATCAAGAAGTTTGTGTTGCCATTTTTCCTCGGAAACTATTGTATTTCCCCTTCTTCTTCATCAGCGTTGCTCAGTCCACTGCTGGATGTAAGCCTCTTCTGATCTTCTCAAGCAAATAATATGACAAGATACAGCGGACCCCTGGCTACTCTCGCGTCTCTTGTAATCCAACATGTCTATCACTGTTGTTTGTGCATAAAATTATCAGAGAATCTTGAGCTAACAAGAAAAATCTATTGAGAGCTATATCAAAAGACCAGTCTGTAGAAAAAGTTAAAAGAATACCGCATGAAAGAGTTGGTTTTTGTTCTTTGTCAATCTTGGTATGCTTTGACGCATCAACTATCACAGTCAGCATGAAACTATTGGGACTATAATAAGGGGCTTAGGAATTACTCTATAACTGACAAATTTGATAGTTCGATACTGCCTTCAAAACGTTTGTCGGTGGTTCACTTATTCGTAAAATCATTGTAACACCTTATTTAAATCATATTTTCAATGCCCGATGATGCAGATCTGCATAAAGAACAATTTTGAAAAAATAAGTACCTACTTCTTCGACTATCATTTTTGAACTACAATTCATTTTAATTATATAAAATTTAATATAACCATTATTTCATAGCTTTACAGCCTAAATCGGGTGTTAGTCTTCTCCAACATATTCTGTCTTCCAGTCGGCTACTTGAAGCAGTTCCTCTGCGTCCTTACCAAAACTTTGTTATATTACATTTGAAAAATCAATAATCCCATGCCTTTTTTAGAGAAACAGACCACTCTAGACATATTTCAAACAACCTTTAACGTAACTTTTGTGTGAGCCCAAATTCATACTTACCCTTATTTTCATTCAGAATTCAGTTTAAGACTCAAATAATGATATATAAAAAACCTTAGACTATATTCACTAATTCCTTTTTTCCTACAAACAATATATTTTTAGTTCTATAAATTTAGCTATGCATAACGCTTACATAAAATTGAGTTGAGTATCTCAATCGTTTGACCTTCAGCCCGATAGAATCAGAGCAATGTACTATACACAGTTTCAAATATAAACTGGATTTTTTAAAAAGTAAAAATGTACACCTAATAATCAGATCAATTAAATAAATGTTTTATTTTTGACCCATAACAATGTTTCAAAAGGTTAATAAACTATCTGATATAAAACATGTGTTTGGGTAATGAAATATATTTGAAACAAAACAAACATTGTCATGTTTTAGCATTATTAATTTTTTGCCATTATTACATCATTCAAAGTAGCCACTTTATAGTAATCTACTTTAAATAACCAGTAATAGTTACAGTTAGGAGTGTACGCTATAAAATAGTTTGAAGTAGTAAAAGTAGTTGACATTGAAATAAATGTATCGCCGTGATACAGGAAACTCCATCAAATAATAATAATATCTATGGTTTTATGTTGAAGATATAAAATACTAGAGAAAGAATTAATTTGGTTTTTATACCATATAATAGAGCGTATTTAATCGATTGAGGATATTATTATTTATTATATTGAGTTACATACATATATCATAAGAGTTAATACATAATATTTTTATGAGAAATTTAATAGGCTAGCATGTTTTGACTTACAGAATATATTAATTTTATTTTTCTATGATGTTGAAAAAAAATTTTGCCATCTTCAAAGTAAACTTGTGACCACAGTCAAATCAAAGGAATTAAGTCTTACATATAAGCTTGGACTTTAATCAAGAAGTCCCGGGTACGATTCCCAGTCGGGTCATATTTTTTCACTAGAAATTTCTACCCGGGTTTGACCTCTCAGATTGGATGAGACTGATTAACTGGAAAAAATTGCCTCGGGCAATAAGTTCCGCTGACTATCTGACACTTTTGTATAGAAAAGTGTTATATTATTATTAGATTTTCATCCTGCCTCAGGCAATTTGGTTCTGCTTGCTATATAGACACTTTTCAACTGAAATCAGTTAATTTTCCAGACAACTCATCATAGGAAATGAAGTTTTTTTTATACATTTTTATTCAGAAAATCCTCCAAAAAAATTCGTAAGAGATTATGTATTCGTGAACAATTATAAAATTAATTTTCAGTATGAGAAAATATATTTCTTGCTCTTGAATTTGGACTATTTATAGTTTGAGTACATTTTTCTGAAATGGACAAGAACCGAAAAAAAAATATAATGTTATTTTGAAAGTATTGTCACATAGGTTCATTTCTAATAAAAAAATGTCAATAAAATAGAGGGGTTAAGTTTTATTTAAAAATAATGTGAATAACTGTTAAAAAAAGTGATTCTTTTCAATGTGTTTATTATTTTAATACAACAAAATGAAATATAGTTGGTGCCTCAAAAATAAACATCTAAATATATATTTGGTTGTGTTAATTTTAGCAGAACCTTTAGTTTGTACTGTTATCAAGTCAGAAAAATTAACAACAAACTTTTTTGTTAACTTAAAACACAAATATATTAATACAGGTAAGCTAAGTTCCATTATTATTTATCTATAATATCTATGAAACATGGCTAAAAGTCGTATACGACATTTAAGATTCAAATCTTCTGAGGAGAAAATGTTCAAATAAAAGTAGGTACCTAATGGTCAATGTTCAAATGTTGGAATTGTTTTAAATTTTCAGAAAACAATAATAGTAAAGAATTTATTTTGAAAGAAATTAAACAATTTCGAGATGACTTTATTCGGCTACGCCTGAAGAGGCAGAAACCTTACTACCATCCAAGTCTGGACGAAGAATTAAGAATATTATCTTCAAATGACACTGGTAAGTTCAAGACAAGATTGCTCTTTAATTATTTCAAGAAGTACAGTGAATCCAAGGGGTTTTCCAATTTTGTAAGTTTCATATTCAAGAAATCGAACACGATAAATGTCGGGCATGTAATGAATGGCAAACTGAGATATAAAATGCGCCGTTATTAAATTTAATTTGTACAAGAAATTTTCTACACGCCCAAATAGGCAATTTACTGATGTAGTGACCTATGTAGCCTATTGGTACGCACGCTAAATTCCGATCAAGAAGACCCGGGTGCGATTCCTAGTCAAGTCAGAATTTCTCAAAATGTTTTTCACTTGAATTTCTACTCGTGGTTGGCCTGTCATGAATTGAATGGGACCTGTTGGCTGTAAGAAGTTACATTGACTATACTGACAATTTTGTATAAAAAAGTGTTAATATATTTATTAACTTAGCCGGATACATAAAAAAACTGTATTAGTGCATACCACATTCTATTTTTATTTTTGGACAGAAACACCATGTAAGCGTAATAAATATTTTATTTTCTTCTCGATATTTAAGAATCTTTCGTCTTTCAAAAATGGTTATGTTGATCACATGAATATTTTTTTGTTCCGATATATTACATCAACATCAAATAGTGTTAGGTCAAAAAGTTAAACTATCTTTATCATTCTTTGCGTGTGGCTATGACCGATAGGCGATGGGTAGCTAATAACATCGCAATATAAGTAATCAAATCTTACAATTTGTTGTCATGTTTATTGTTAAAAAATAAATGAGTATTTTTTTTTGCATCAATAAAATGAATACTGCAGCCCTATTCACGAAAAAGTTTGAATCGAACTTCGAACTAAACTTAGACTTAAACTTTTCTGAAAACTTTTCTAAATATCTAGTCATATAAGTAGTCTGTGATCTGCAGATTTACTACCTGTCAGATTTACTCCGACTTTTCCAACTTTATTCATATTAAAATAATATTATTACAAATAAACACGCATATGTCACATATGTGGCTTGTAAATACGGAATAAATCAATTATAAAGGCTGAAAAAGAAATTTAGATGGGCGAAATGTACCTACATATCTAACAGACAGAATTTTTGACAGCTCAATAAGTTGGAAAAGTCGGAGTAAATCTTACAGGTAGTAAATTTGACAGATCACAGACTACTTATATGACTAGATATTTAGAAAAGTTTTCAGAAAAGTTTAAGTCTAAGTTTAGTTCGAATTTGGATTCAAACTTTTTCGTGAATAGGGCTGCTGAGTAGAATAAAATTCTCTAGGTACCTACTTAATAGAATCTCTGGAAGAATAAGAAAATCTATACACAAACAAACAAGAGAACTTTAGAAATAAGAAAAGATAGTCTTAAATAAAAGCTTATATTTGAAAGTGTATTACTTTATGTGTATAAAACTATGGGAATGACTGGTTTCAAGAGGATTTCAAATCTCATCTTCGGGTGCTAATACATAAAATATGTAAATAAATAAATTATTGCTTTTCTTTACAAAGGTGTCAGTATAGCCGGCAGAACTTATTGCCTGAGACAATTTTTTAGAAGTATTTCAAGCGAAAAAAACTCTGGCCGGACCGGGAATCGAATCCGGGACCTCGTGATCTTCAGTATTTTTTTTAAGTTGCTTAAGATTTTATTCAATTAAAATGGCTTCAAAGTTATTGCAAAATTCCTGAACAATATTTTTTTGTCTGTTTGTTGTATGGTAGTTTCATTAGCCTCAACACGCTTGGTAAGGCAGCATTTGCATAGTGTAAAATGTAGCGTTTGTGAATGTTCAAATATTGTAATAGTAATAATAGACAAACACAAACTAGAATTTACTGCAAGATCATAAATCTTATTAGTAAATTTCATTCAAAACATTTCATACATTTATAATTATTGCGCAAATGAACTACATTAAGACTATAGCTGGGTTTCTAAATATTGCAAATACTAACAGGTTTTGATATCAAAATTAAAACTAGCTACTTGATAATACGGTTTGTAAAATTTGTTTTACAGACTTAAGAGCTATTGTGTTTCCAAAAATATGTATAACAAATAGCTCATGATTGCAATAAAACAGTATAGAGCCAAAATATACTCTGATATTCTATACAGTAATAACTTTTGAAATATGAACTGTAGTTTATCAAATATCCATGATGTCTTCGGTAAAGAAAAAAATACTCTGATAGATTTTGAATTTGGGATAAAGGACAAACTGGGATATATAAAAACTAATGGGACCAATTAAAATATTATAATATGTTTGTGCCATAGGGTTGCCAGCTAAGAATAGCACCCCTGCTTTTTTTGCTGGCTCTTTGAGCATCCTGTAAGACGCAGGAAATCGAAAAATCAGATCGGGGCCTTATGCCCCAAAAAGTCAGTAGTTCCAAAAAATAAGCCTGGATCCGAACAGGGGAGGGGGTTCAGGTAGCTAGTGAACCACCTGTTGTGACCATAAACATACTGCATGCTTGAGCTCAGTATGGAGTTGGGTTTAAAGGGCAAATAGAATAGAATAAAAATGTTTGTAGTTTATAGATTTTATTATCTAATTCAAATATCTTTTCAAAACAAAGACTGGATTTTTATAATAGTAGGTATATATATCAAACTTAAATATTATAAAACAAAAATTTCGATAGAAACACAGTTTCAGATCTAAGACAGAATGGATGACAACCTTCATTGGCATGGTTTAAGGAATCCTTTTATTAATATTTGGAAAATATCTATTAGTCTCATTTGTCAAAGATTTAAGGCACATAAGAGACATTTGTATAGTGGAAATAAAATACGCACTAAACGCCAAAAACTTCATTTTGAGATAATCTAATAAAACTGATTTTTCCCCCATACAGACATAGTACTATGATGATTTTTGGATCTGTTTTTTTACGCCTTTAGATCATCGATATGGACTAAGTGCAATATTTAGGCTATTGGCAATGGTTTATAGAACATTTCCTGATACTCAACTCATTTTTTTAGTTTTTGGCGCTTAGTGCGTAAGGTAAACGTACCATTCGCCGACCTAGTACATATTACCGACTTATTTATATGTTTTTGGTTTAATAAGAATTGCATAATATATTTAATATTGGGGTTCACAGTTTTAATATGATCAACGTTTTGTTTAAAATATGACCAAACTTGGTGTGGCCAGTTGACATAATTATTTGAAATAAATCAGTACTTTCCACGGTGTCGGCGAGTTTAGACGTTTAGTATACCGCGCGCTAAAAGATTTATGTTAAAGGGTAGTGATTGTTTCTTAAGATCATGGACCGTACAAAGGTATGTAAATTTTCATATTATGTAGTTGAATAATCAGTATTTTTTATCTACTGATCATACAACTAATAAATAAATATTTTAAATCAACATATTTTATGTTATAGCAGAATAATATTTAGGTCGGTGATTAAGTCAAAAATTTTTTTAATGGTTTGTTCACCGACCTAATGGTCGGTAAAAGGATTTGCATAGTGATATTAATTTTAGATTAATTAGCATTCATATGAACTATAACTTAAAAACTCTTTATTTACTTAAAAGTATTATTTTCAATTCAACTTTAGATGTGATTCCGACCTATATTATTTTCAATAATTACACTAAAATAGCTGTTACGAAAGTAATGAATTTCATAAATAACTTACAATATTCGATTCTGCAATCTTATTTTGATAATGACACAATGTATATAAAATACATTAAATTCAATTTTATTTTTAGTTTTTATTAAAAATTAAATTCTATTTTTATAAAATAAATTTTTAAATAATAATATTATTCGATTTTTTTAAATGTTTTTCGTACATTACATTAGGTCGGCAACAGGAACTATTTTTTCTATCTCCGACTTAGATCGGTAAATAGTACCGTCCTAGGTCGGCAAAGAGTACCGAAGGTCGGTAAATAGTTCTTTCCTAGGTCGGCATCATGAACTATTTCATTTTAACTCATTGATTTACATTTTTTTTCTTTTTTAGGTGATGGATAAACAAATGAAAAAGAAATATACGAAAGAAATGCTAATGAACGCATTAGAATCGATTAAAAATGGTTCTAGTATTTACAAAGCCTCAAAAGATTACGGTGTGCCCAAAACTACACTTAAAGATAAGATACACGGTAAATACAAGGATGGATCAACTCCAGGTGCTTCAACAATTCTAACAGCGACCGAAGAACATTTAATTGTAAAATGGATAGTTAACTTGGGTCTCATGGGGTTTCCAGTGACAAAAATACAGTTGATACAAAGTGTTGCAGAGTTAGTGAAGAAATTGAATAGACCTAACACGTTTAAAGATGGCATTCCAGGTCGTCATTGGTACGAAAGTTTCATCAAAAGGCATCCTGAATTAACACATCGCGTATCGCAAAATTTGACCCAAACACGATCAAATATTAGTGAAGCAGGTATTCGTGGGTGGTTCGGGAGAGTTGATAAATACATTAAAGACAATAATTTTCAGCACGTTGCATCTGATCCTAAAAGGGTGTTTAATTGTGATGAAACTGCTTTCTTGTTGTGCCCCAAAGATAAACAAGTTTTAGTAAAAAAAGGTTCAAAGCAAGTTTATACGAGAATCGGTAATGATGAAAAACAATGTTTAACTGTTTTAGTTAATGTTTCTGCTGTTGGTACCATTGCACCACCTATGATACTGTATAAATATAAACGTATACCGAAACATATTTTAACCAAATATCCAAAAGGATGGGGCATGGGCAGATCTGATACGGGATGGATGAATTGCCAGACTTTCTATGAATACATTACAAACGTGTTTTATCCCTGGTTACTAAAAACAAAAATAGAACTTCCGATAATTTTGTATTTGGATGGACATACCTCACACTTCACACTGGCATTGAATGAATTTTGCAGGGATAAAGGGATCATTTTAGTTGCACTATACCCTAATGCAACGCATATTTTACAACCGTTAGATGTTGCAGTGTTTCATCCAATGAAAAATTGTTGGAAGGATCTTGTTAAAACGTGGAGATTAAAAAACAACGGTGAAAAAATACAGTTGGAAGATTTTGCGCCGTTGGTTAAAAACTGTTTAGAAACCTCTATCACACCAAATACTGTGCAAAATGGGTTTAAAACTACGGGGCTTTATCCGTTTGATATGGATGGAATTGATTACACCAAACTGTTGTCACATCAATTAGATTTAAAAAATGACACATTACTCTCCGTTGAAACAAATCAAAAAACAACACCGGAATTCAATCAGGATGGTTGCTCAAGTTTTCTGGTTCAATTCGAAAAACGACTTTCCTCTTTTAAACTAGATACATTTAGAAATTCTGGGGAAGAATGGTCGGGTCCTTTGGAAGACCAGAATTTATTCTATTTTTGGCGAGAAATATTGTTGACAAATCATGACACAACTCTGGATGCAAATATGTCGGAAATTACCACCGACATAAATATGGACAACTGTGAATGGATTGACAATATGATTGAACTAGACATACCTCAAGAAAATATAGTAAATACGTCTTCCATCATCGTTAAATCATCCACGCCTAAGGTACCAGAAAGTGATAACGTAGAGCATAGCATGGAAGAGCAGACTAGTTGTGAAAGAACGCCTATAAAAGTGGTCCAGAAAGACACTCCAATTGAAGAATTTTCAACGTCACCCAAGGTACCAGAATTTGGCAATCCGAATAAGCATAACGTGCAAGAGCAGAATGCTAATGATATAACGCCTTTAAAAATTGACCATAAGATTCCAAATGAAGATTTTCCAACTCCGTTTAAGGCAGCATTTTTTTGGCCACAGTCAGTAGAATCCCAGAAAAAGAAAAAAATAACCAAAAGATTAACTCCAACAGTAGCCACGTCCGATGAATTCATAGAGCACCAAAGAAGAATTCAAATAGAAAAAGATCAAAAAGAAAAAGAAAAATTAGAAAAAAGGCTAAATAAGATTAAAGCCACGGAGAAAAAGAAGAAGACATTGGAAATGATACCAGCATCTAGCTCTAGTTCCCAAAATGTTGACATAAATGACAATTGTTTCACTGAAGGGGAATATGTTATTGTGTTCTACGAGGGGGAGTATTTTCCTGGGATTATTTTAAGCCTGGATGAAGAAGATATTGAAGTGAAAACGATGAGTATGTTTGGTCAAAATTGGCGCTGGCCAGAAAGAGAAGATATTCTTCATTATAAAAAAAGCAAGATTGTTTTGAAAATCGATCCACCAACCCTCCTCAATAGTCGTGGACTATATTCAGTTCCTCAGATCGATGAATTACGACAACAAAAAGTAACATAATTTATTTTCATCTTAAAAAAGAATTAGTACCTACTTGTTTTTGCTATTTTTCTTTTATTATTATGACGAAATAAAGAATATATAATAAAATTATGTAAATATTTTTTATTGAATCCTTATATCAAAATATAGTAATCTTTTGATAAATATATCTTGTGGATATTCTGTTTAAGTGTGTACCATATGGTTAAACTTATATATATTTTTTCAAATGTATCTGTGCTCAACGGAAGTGAACACAAAATACTTTTTTGACATCTTTCACACTAAGCAAAGGCTTGTCTCGTGAAAGAGGAAGATGGTCGGCACCTGGGATCGAACCCACGACCTTCGGATTGAAAGTGGTCGACTGTAATGGCCTGGCCACCAACCCACTTCTGTATAGGTCGGTAGAACGGACGCCATAAGTCGGTAATCAGGTTCATAGTATTAATTTTAGGTCGGAAATAGAAGCAAAATAATATTCACGCAATATTTTTATTTCAAAATAAAAACAATACCTAATTGCTTTCAAAATATAAATTGAAGGACAGAAAATGTAAAAGTTTTTAAATAATCATAAATCAATTATGATGATATTGAAACAAAAAAGATTTTAAATAATTACTAACAGAATCACTAAACAGGTCGGTAAATGGTACATTTACCTTATTTTATTTCCAGTATATATTTTATTTTCAGGGTAATAATAATATTCAGTGGACAGGGAAAAGGGCTGCCAATGGATAGAATTTTTTTATTTCCCTCAAGTCAACTAATATATGCGAATTTTTTTTACAATAGATATTTTATTTCAACAAAAAACACTTTTTAAAAACATCATTTCAGTGCAGTTTTATTAAGTTAAGCATTATTGATTCAACTATTTATTAAACAAAACAAAAAATACTTGGAAAAACTCATTCTGTCCATTGGCAGCTATTTTCTCAGTCCCTAAAATAATGTTATACCTATATTATATCTTTCTTGAATAACAATAAAAAATGTATCTAGAAAATTATTTATTAAAAATTCTTACCATAAAGTTTAAAGATTCTTGAGAACAAATAAAAATTTAAAACATAATAATATTATTGAGTAATTTTTTTTTCATGTTTTAGCAACACCAGGTACACGATTCAGTAAACAAAAAACGCTAATTGGTCCGTCCTCCCACACCAAAATAATCCATAAACACATAGCCACAATCCCTTTCCTCTAAAAACTTGTGGAATTCACCCATGTCCATATGCTGGTCATTGCTACGGTTATTATTTTTAAACACAATTTCTTCAAACGTCGAAAACTTGTTGAGTTTTTCACCAGATATTATGGGAAAAGTCTCTTTTTTTCTAACAACAATCTTCTTCCAGTTCATGGCTTTAACTCTTCCCCACCATTCCTCACAATCGTCACTGTTTCCCTCGACACAAATAACTCCTGGTTTTCCCGGCAATATAAATCCTGTTACAGCTAAATCTGACGCAAACGACAGCATATCCCTTCTCTTTGTTTTACTATAAATATGATGAGAATAAATCCAAAGTCTTGAAAATGAAACTGGTTTATTGATTACAGATTCTTTATTTAATGTTGGGCTTTCTTTTTTGGCGTAATTCTCAATGTTATCCTGAAGCCAATAGATAATGGAGTACAAACATGTTTCTCCTCTGTCTAAACTATTCATATAGTTTCTAAAATCTTCATTTAATTTATGAAGTTGATGTCTATTGAAGGAATTATTTCGGATGAAGATATCTGGTTCACTCACTGGATAATCCGTGGGCAACGCGATACACAATTCCACTTTCATTTGATCAAAAAGCAAATTAATACTAAAATCAATTCCGCACGGTATGACTGATCTTTTCCCCAATATAAAATCATTCGCCTCTGATATTTGAGCGGGATTATCCATAACAAACTCTCCAGGATTTGCGTACATCGCCTGGAGCATTTCTATTTCCAGTAACTGCTTCTTTAAACATTCTTCTAATTCACTTCGATCACAAATTTCAGAGAGTTGTTCTTCTATATCTTGAAAATCAAGAAAATCGTCAACTAATTGGCTAGACATGTCCGCGAAGCTAGGTTTCAAAATACTGAATGTGGATCGTGCGTTTAGAACAACCATCTGTTACTTTTACGTTTCGTTTTATTTACAATCCCCACTATTTTACTAACTACCAAACTCACGAAGTTTATTTTTGCACAAAATAATTATTGCTATCAATAATATTCCATACGGCGAATGTCAATAAATTTTGACATTGACATTCTCAATGTTACCATATTTAAACAATTATTAAAAAATAAATAAAAAATATTATTGGGCTTTCAGCAAAAATATTTTACACATTAAAGGTACCTATTTCTAGTAATTATACAATCTAATTTTTCTCCGTATGCAACAAAGCTACACATAAATCACTCAATTGCAGAAAAAAAAAAAAAAAACAAGTTATAGAATCCAAATTATTATTTTTCTACAACTTGCTTACTAGTCCACTCTCTATCCAAAGTTCCTTTCGCTTAATATAAGTAACAGTGTTTTCCAAATTGTAGTATGCATATGGGCATTGGAGCATGAAGCACAATAATTTTATTATAGCGAAAAAAGTTGATTATCGAGAGACCAAGGGAATAAGCTGGGAAAATTACATATTTGATCTGTTGCCTTATGAAGATTTTCTATTTCAGATTTGGAAAGATTATCAAGTTTTATAGAATATCACTCTTTAGAGAATGTCACTGCACTAATAGACGCAATAATATTTACACAAAAACTTATTGGTTATGAGGTTGAAGATATTTATACAGCTGCTCTTCACAAATCTAAGCACACCGACCTATTGACATTATCCACGTTCAATAAAAAGGTAAGCAATTAATTATAAAGTAACTCTGGAACATTGAGAATCCAGTGGTTGGTAGACCAAAGTTATCAGTCGACGACTTTTGTACGCATTGGAGGTCGTGGGTTCGAATCCCGGTGCAGACCGTTTCCACTTTCACAACACAAGCTTTGCTTTATGTGAAAGATGTCGAAAGTGTATTTGTGTTCACTTTAGGTGAGCAGATTCATTTAAAAAAAAAATAATAATAAAAAACGAGAGACTTTTACGTCACAATTAAACATGGTTTTCTTAAAGGGGGTAGGTAGAGAGTATAGGGACTTCCATTCTTTCCTATCTAGACAAACCTCTTTCACTTCACCCGACAACATAATTTACATTTTCTCCAATTCTTTATAAGTTTTACTTCTGGCACATCATTCTAGGTTGGCCTTGTCTCCATGGGTTATTTTAAAATAGAAGTAAGTTGTTATTGCCTTCCATATTTTATATCATTTCAAGTTGGTAACTCTGGGTCTCTGAGTAGAAAATTTGCTAGAATAGAAAGAATACACATCAATTTTCTCTATCTACCCCCTATGGGGTACAACCTCATGGGTAAAAAAAATACAAAATATTTTCTCTTATTATAGATGTTTCTTCATTTGTTTTATAATTTTAGGCACAAATTTGGCAACCAATTTATGACCAAGAGATCTATAACTTAAACAAAATTCATTTTGTACCTTACAACGAAGGTACTTTAATCTGCATAACTCACAGAAATTTACACAATAATCATTTGTGCGATGGATTGAGTGTTTATTATTTAGATAATAATATAAGATTACATTTTCTTCAAACAATCAACATGGCAGCATACACTAATATAGTTTTATGGTAATATATCTATCACTATATTCAAAATTATTCAACTGAAGTATAATATCTCATCTGAAATATTTTTTGATTTTATTAATCTTTAGGAATTTTTTAGGAAAGTTCAGGGAGAAATATTCTTAATGTTTCTTTTTGATCATATGCCAGAAAGCAATGGAGGGGTTTTCGAAACAAATTGCCCCATCTATGTTTGGAAAGAAAATTATTTCAGCTTTTTACAAAACATTATTACTTCTAATGCAAGAAGCATCGAACCTTTTGAAATTCATTTAGATGTATTTTTGGGTGTTGCTAATTACGAAAATCATTATGGTAAGTGAATAATGATTTTTAATAATAAAAAAAAATACAGAATGCAGACATTGGTAGTCTAATACTTCTCATCAAGAGCCTGATTTTTCTTTGCAGTTTGTCAATACTATTCTATAATTTTTTGTTTAAGGATATAAAAAAATATATTCAACAATATACAAATACGACAGTCACGCAAGAATTTTTCTAAGTTATCAAAACTTAGCTACTAGTGGTGCTGTGTTTATGAAACATTTTCATATACGAACAAATCAGAGGGATCAAAACTTTTTATTAATTGTAAACGAAGAAACCAGTCATAGAAACGCGGAGTTAATATCGAACGTGATCATTTATAAGTACACGCTTAGTAACTATTTTATTCCATTTCAAAGCTTTACATTAATGGGGAAAGCTATATGGCACACAATGGAAGTAAGTGATTCACATTTTTATAATATTAGTAAACTGAAAAGAAAATAATAAACTGATTAGCGCATGGCGAGGATTCTGTCCTTTGCTGTGGTGATTACCAACGTCAGGGTGACCAATTCGGCATTCATAGAAGAAGACATGTTTAAATACAAAAAATGTTGTATGTTACAGGACTCCGGATATACAAAAGCATTGCTGTGCATTTCGAACAATGACAAATTAAAATTATTTCATTATACTGGATGGAAATTCTCTCAAGTTAATCTCGATGATAAAGTGAATTATATTCCATCCAATTTATCAATTATAAAATCACTGGAATTGAATCGCAAAACGATTTTAGGTGAGTTTAATTTTTATAATTGCCAACATATCTCGCTAAATTGATTATTCGTGCTTTTTTTAAATATTTTTTTCTCGTTTCTAGTAACGACCAATGAAAAACGAAATGCTATCGTCTTTTTAAAACCAACTTACGAAAGCCGAAAGAATGATTTGCACAAAATTAAAACGACCTTATCCTCGTGGTGTGAAAGTGTCAAAAGTCAAATTTCTTGCTTGGAAACATCCCAGAATGATTTATCAAGTAACTCGAAAGGAAAAAGTAGCTCCGAAATTTTTTCATTGTCAAAGAACAAATTACTAGAGCTGTTTAAAATGAAACAGAAGTTGGAACTGAAAAAAGTGGTTTTTGGAAAAATTAAAACTAATGCGGTAAGAATAAAAAATTCAAGTCAGAGTATCAGCTACAGGACTTGGACCTTCTTGCTTTTATGCTACTCCATCCTATCTCTGACAAATGTCTATAGATTCCTCTTCGTTATTTTTTCAGATATTTTCACAAGATGCTAAAATAGACAAAACCTTGGTAGATAGCCTGAATAATCTACACAGCATTCTCACTTTACAAAACACTTCCATTAAAATACTCGAACATAATTTGAAAAATAAACTACCAAAAAGAGACGATGTTTTACAAATCGATTCTCTTCACGTTCGTAATCTTGAAATAAATAGCGGAATCAAGAGATCCTGCCGGCTAGGTCCCACAGAGATAGAGAACCTCAATGGATTACAATGCCTTCAGTTTCAAAAGGAAGTGCTCAAAAAGGGTTTTGATAAAAATATCTTATATGATGTCGTAGAATTTGAGAAACTGATTGTTACAAAGAGTTTGCAATTGAATACTATAAATGGTTTTGGTCCAGAACAGTTACCAATTCTAGAGTATGCTGGAAGATTTGGTGTGAATGTCAGTGGAAATGTTTACTTTACGCAAGATATAAAAGTCGAGGGAAAAATAGATAATGTAAGTATGTATTATTATTAATATAGTTGGTTATCAGTCAGGCAGCTAAGCTGATATGTCTGATCTTAACACTACTGTCACAACAACAACCGTCAGGTACAGCCAAATCACAACACCAATGAGTCATGCAAATTCTTGAAAGCGTTCACATTCGGAGAATCAACCAGCTCAGGCGGCAAACCATTCCAATGGTCGACCACTCTATTAAAGAAACAATGCTTCAATGGATTCTGCTTGAACCTGTAGCCATCCAATTTATATACATTATTATCTTATCAAATACTATAATTTTTTTATTTGTTACCCATTACGGTGCATCCACTCATTTCTATCCAAACAAACTTCTTTCCCCACTTCAACAGACATTACATTACTCATACGACCTCTCCTATTTCTTTTGCTTCCTACCTGGCCTCTTTTGAGAATGGAATCGTGTTTGACGATCCAAATCATTCTCTGCCTGCTTACACCTTTCTTTTCAGTCATATAAATTAGTTCATCCTGCAAACTTTTTAATGCTATTATTACTTTTTATTAGTTTTGAAATTTCATCCGTTATCAATAAAAATAAAAACTTGGGCATAATTTACCCTCTTTTTATTCGCATTAACACTTTGGTGTAAAACTATTTAATGTGACTTGCAAGAGCTAAATAAGTTAGGCATCATTCAATCTAATGGGGTGTGAAACAGCTAGGTAGGTATGCAGGTTCGAGTCTTTGAAGTATTTTTCAACACATTCCTAGTCAGTCAAGGATTTGATAATTAAAGGTAAATGGATGTCATCAAAATGCAATCTTTGAAATAGCAGTAGAATTTTTTTTCTTTTTTTTTACCCATCGTAAGGGGTAGGCAGAGAGAACTTTCACTTGTGTCTAAACTACTAAATAGCTAATAATAAAATTTCAGGTTAATATTTCGAAGCACACCATTTTACTATCGAATGAAGATCAGATTTTCACAGAACATTTTGATATACCGCACATGGATATTGTAAAATTAGATGCACAAAAAATAAATGACATGACACGAGAGACACTAATGGAAATAGTTGAATATGAAAACAAAACATTCAACAAAAAATATATGACAAATAAATTAACTGTTGATGAGATATACGTGGAAGGGGACATAAACCATTTGGCTCCTGGAAAACTTTTTGGAGACATTTTGAAGTTATCTGGAGAACAGATAATATTTGGAAACTTACTAGTATCTAACTTAGAAACCAGAGATATTGTATCCATAGATAAACCAAGCTTAACTGATGATATGATATTAATAGACGATGGCAGATATATAATTAATCAAGATGTTAGATTCGATAATTTAAATTTGAAAGAAATCGTTGTGGGAGAACGTTTGAACAATATTCCGGTTATCAAAGGTGTAATCCAAGTTTTATTATTGGATTCGGAGAAAATGCAGAGAGTTACGGGAGATAAAATATTCAGCAATGTACAACTTATGGGACCCTTTAACCTCCAGGGTAAAATAAACAGTCCGAGTCTAGAGAGAAAAAATCCTATAACTATGATAGATAAACCTATAACTTTAGCAGGTAATGTAATTCAATTCAGTATCTTCTAACCCGCATAACCCAAAAGTCATAGCATTGACATAGTGTGAGGCGCAACCAATGGCTTGGAGTGAACCTTAAGCCAAATCTTCTTGACCGGCTTCATAATTTTGCTGCAGTAAAAAATTGTAAATTTTTTCCTTCCTAAGGGGTAGGCAGAGAGAACAAACCTCCACTCTTTTCTATCCAAGCACATTTCTCATACCTTTAATATTTCTCTTACTTTTGATCCGGTCTTCCTTGAGGAAGGAATCAATATGTTTAACCCAAGTCATTCTGGGTTAACCACGCTTTCTTACACCTTTCGTTTCAGCTTTATGAATTCTCTTTGCATCCATTCTTTCCACGTCCCCAAACCATCTCAACTAATTGACTTTCATCATCACAACACTTATTTCCATACCACATTCCTTCTTAATATTCTCATTCCTTTCCACATCCCACAGTTTTTCCACACATTTATACTACATTTTTTTTTTTCTTCCATGTCCACGTTTCACACCCATACATCATTGACGGTAGCAGGATTGTGTTATGTACTAGTTTTTTAGATTGTAGTGAGACATTGTTTCTCATAATAGGTCTTAGTGGACCGCCAAACCTGCTACCAGTCACTTTCCTATGTTAAAATATGTTTTTTTAAGTACTTTCTTTATTTTGTGATGAATCAAACTCTGTTAAGCAAAAAATATTGCAAGATTAAAATTTTAGGTTGTGGATTTTTTGCGAGTTAATTCTCATAAAATAATATTTTTACTTTCTCAACAGGTAATTATATCATCAATGGAATGACAACCATAGAAAAACTTTTGAAGATTGAAGATTTGCAAAGTCCTAAAATGAAATATTCCTTGAAAGAGATTTATGAGAATTCACTCAAACTTTCGGAGAAAATTATTCCAATGCATGTAATCTTTATACAACCACTTAAAGTAAGAATTATGCTAAATTTTGCAAGTAGTTTCCAAACTTTTTAGACTTCAGTATCAATAATTGAAAATGTTCATTTCTACATGTCAACATGGTGAAGACAGCTAATTTCCATATTAACTTATATTCTAGGTGAATAATCTACAAACACAGTTCATAAATGGTGAAGACACGTCTAAATGGGCCTATAAATCATATGGGAAACCAATTGTCGTAAGAGGGAAAAAAACATTCTTGAAAAATTTGCACGTCTATGGAGAATGTTCCGTGGACAATGTCAATGGTTATAATATTAAGGAATTAGAGGAGACTCTATTGAGAACAGATAGAGATCAGATTATCTATGGTGTTCTGTCAGTGAATAATGTTGCAGCAAGAAGGTAATCAAAGTATAATATGTTTAGTCTATAAATATAAAATATTGTCCAGGCTTAAACGAAACATTCCATAGACACCGCTTTTAATCAAAATGTTGTGACCATTCTTTGTTTTAAGTCTGTGGTTTTAAGAGTGTTCTGTGATGTCACATTGTAAGCATACTGGGCCTTCAATGTGACGTCACAGTCTCAGCAAGGCTTTCTTATATGATTCACGACGAGTTCATCGAAAATCAATTCATCGAATGATCAATTCATCGAAAATCAATTCATCGAAAACGAGTTCATCGAAAATCAATTCATCGAATGATCAATTCATCGAAAACCATTATTTTGAAGATATTTTAGAGAAATTGTTTATGACCTAATAATAAGGTAAAGCTTCAGTTTGGTCACTCCAAATTAAAGATGGCGGCGATTTTGACATACGTTTAGATTTTTTTGTAATATCTTTATTAGTGCCTCATATAATGGCCGAAAACAGCGTCTGTACCCCTCGCCCCCCCCTCAAAGATGTTGGCAGATCTTGTCACGTTCGTCCGTCCGTCTGTCTGTCTCGTCCGTTTGTTAGTTTATTTATTTATTTGTTTGTTTGTTTATTTATATATTTAGTTATTTATCTATCTATCTATCTGTCCGTCCGTCCGCCCGTCTGTCCTTCCGTCCGCCCGTCTGTCTGCCTGTCCGTCCGCCTGTCTGTCTGTTCGTCCGTCTGTCTGTCTGTCTATCCGCCCATCTGTCTGTCCGTCCGTCTGTCTGTCCATCCGCCCGTCTGTCTGTCTGTCCGTCTGTCTGTTTGTCCGCCCGTCTGTCTATATAATTAATTATCGACGACAAATACTAAAATACGCTTTTCGATACAAAAAAACAAAGAAAAGTGATAGATAAAAATAAATATCGCATACTTTGAAAGTGTGTGATATTATTTTATCGCACGATATGAAAATAGGCCCATTTTCTAAATTGAAGTCCAAATATTTCAACACATGAGTTTGGTTGTCAAAAAGACTAGTCTCTCAAATATCTTCAAAATATTTATTTTCGATGAATTGGTCATTCGATGAATTGATTTTCGATGAATTTTTTTTTTTTTTGTTTTTGTTGAGGCCTTCCACCCGATATCGAGTGATTTTGGCCATTTTCGATGAACTCGTCGGTTACCTTCTTATATAGGTGGTGTTGCTTCCTACTAGTATGCGTGAGTAGCGATATATTGACCTGCTAGTCTGCCACTTAACGTTTTTGAATGGCACCATGGTTCCCATAGCGACCACATAGTACATGAGTTATCATTCCCCCTATGCTATACTTACTTTAAGGCCTATGACCTCAAATGTTGATATTGTAACAAAAAAGTGCATGTTGAGAAGGTGGAGTGCTGAAATTTTGTTTTAGAACTTCAGTAGATTAACTTTATCGTTTGAAAAGAACTTTAAATCCAACAATCTGTACCAATATTTCAAGAATTATAACATTTGTTACAAATATTATGTGTTAACATTTTTGTAACTAATTTTTGTACTCTTTGAGGCTATATTGTGAAAAGGCAAGATTGGGAAATAAATTTATGGAAGAAATTTGGACAAATGATGAAAAAGTAGCAATCAATGGGCAAGCATTTTTCAGGAATGGAGCAAGCATATACAAGAATATATTTGTGAAAAATCTGGATATTAAAGGCTTCATATCAGGGATTGACATCAATCACATGTTATCTGATACTGTCATGCCCTATTCTAGCAATGTGGAACTATACGGAGAATATAACTTTATGGAACCATTGAAAATTCAACATTTGCAATCCAGTAATACATTCGGTTTACCGTCCGATGACGGACATATAAAAAATTCATTAAACGGATTATTAAATATAGAAAATCTGCAAATCACTAACTATCCTGTATTTATCAAAAGAATAATATTTAATGGCCGAATAAACGGAATATTAAAGAATGACTTTGGAAGAAATTGGTTACTAGCTGAAGGAGATCAGGCGATAAATTCAAAACAGTATTTCAGTAAGCTTACAGCTAAAGAAGCGTATCTGAGATCAGATTCTATTAACAATATGAATATTAAAGAGATATACAATAATTGTATTTGGATCTTTGATAATGTATATATGAAAAATGTTTCGTTTGAAAAGGATTTAATTGTGAAAGGTGATATTCGTACGAAAGGTCTGTTCAATAGTTTAAAACTACCTGAAGATGTTATACTGAAATCTTCCAAATCTAAAACTCAGCACATGAGTGGTGAAAAGGTTGTAAGAAATTTACACATTACGGATTTTCTAAGAGTAAAATCAATTAATAACATAACGTTGCAAGGATGTAACTAATTTTATAAGATACAAAATTAAAGGAAGAATGAAATCATTTAATAGTTATTGAAGGTAAGAATTTAGTCGGTCATCTTTGTGAATTCTACACATGTTTAATTTTTTAATCACGTTTGGTATTTTCAGAATAGCACGTTCATTTCTTGGTTGAGCTAATTATTACCAATTTGATTTCTCAAAAGCGAGGAGTAGGCATGTTTGAAGTTTCCTTATTATTAGGATATGATGTAGATTGGCCACCACTTCAACTGAAACCTGATTGATTGCAAGTTCACCAAATATTCCAGGATTAGCGCTCACCATGAAACACTTCCAGACGATTTTCGAAACTATTGTTCATTGTAATTTGTGTATGTGATAAAGATTTTGAAGACAAATAATATATATCTAAATAAACCCCCATATTATATAAATTTTTCAACTGAAATGACTGTAGTTTCATTTAAGTGCATAAAGACAAAAGCTGAAAATTTTTGTCATGTCACATGCTAAAAATTACAGATCAATGGACTCTCCACTGTCTGGATGCGTCATTTCCTTCAATATTTTAACGCTTTGAAACTTGTTAATAGCAATAATATTATCTGGTGCAGCATATTATAAGAAATATTTTTAAGGTTGAAATTTCAAGTAAGAATACTTGCACGGGGAATCAAACCCAGTATATCTTTATATGAAAAGCGCCCTAGAAAGTCAGCTACAGGGGATAATTTATAAAAATATAGAATGCTATGAAATAAAAACTCAGAAAAATTAGTTTAAGAAATAAATTTTATTACAAACTATTTTACTCTTGGCTGGCGTCAACATTTTCTGTCTGTAAACCTTTAAGTGTGGATAGAGGTACGTAGGTGACGAGGGTGTATAGTTTGTTTACAGAATCCTCGTCATCGTTACGGCGGCGTGATAAGCGAACTCGTACACGGAAGGGCACATTTCTGAAAGAGAAGGAAACATACATTATTAGAGAAACCATATGGAAATATTGCACATGAATTTACCAGTGAAAACAGAAAAAAAAACATGAATAACAGAGGACCATATTTTGGGATATTTCTAGTCAGCGGACCAAAACAGATCAAGCTTTTCAACTCACTGATTTCAATAATTGTCTGTTCTTACTCCATACACAATTGTACAAAAGTCATACAATTGATACATTAAAGTAAGAAAAATTTCAAGTATTTGTACAGTGGGTTTTGATTAAAAGACAGACAATGGAAAATAGCAAGTCAGACGTTTTAATTGCAAAGTTTAGTTTGTCATCCTTAGATTCGAATATTCAATAAACTTAAAATACCAAATTTTGACACATAAACAGTTGTGAATCATAGATGCATTGGTAAACTTGAGTTTTAGCGTCGCGAACATTTCTATTCGAATTATCCATAACTGTCATTTTTTATGACGTTTGGCGTTTCCATAGATTTTTTATTGTATTAGTGTTTCAATTTTATTTTACGTTAGCGTTAGCAAGTTTTCTACTATTTTATATGATTGGGTTAGGTTAGGTTATAATTATAGGGGGGTTTGGTGGGCGGAGCCCCCCATACCTCATCACGTTTACCCCCGAATTTCACCGTCAGAATGAATATTTAAAGTAATACAATATATTAAAAATACCTTTATATAAAAATCTATGGAAACGCCAACCGTCATAAAAAATGACAGTTATGGATAATTCGAATAGAAATGTTCGCGACGCTAAAACTCATGTTTACCGATGCATTTTCTATGAAATAGTACTTATAAAACCATTTCTCAAAATACTAATAACCATTTTCGTAGATTAATTTTCACTAAATATAAAGGGATTACTCTCGAAAATAAAGCTTTATTAAATCATGTTTTATATGTGAGATAGTCTTATGCACACAATATAGAGTATTAGTTTAAATTTAAGGTTATGTTTTAACATGGGGTAGGACTCCTTCGAGTTGTAAATGTCATACTTAAAAAGAAGAAAATGTAAATATTTCTTACCTGATTCCTTTGGACCATAAGAATTTATTCAGCCTGGTGTCTACTCTGACATCAGGTGTTCCCATTTGCTTCTCAGCAAACTTTCTGATTTCTTTGATGGCTCTAGGTGCCCTTTTCTTCAAACCAACTCCATGGAGCCTTTTGTGGAGGTTTACTGTGTATTCCCTAGTAACCACTTCGTTGATGGCAGATTTGCCCTTCTTCTCGCCTTTTGGTTTAACCATTTTTCTAAAATTAACACAAAAACAACAATGAAATCATAACCATTAAAAGTACACGAAGTTTTGACACTTGGAATATTTTACACAACACAAAAATTTAGCACCAATTTCTTAAAACTAATTGGGAGGGATGAAAAATTAAGAGCTTTAAGAACTAGGATTTGTTGCATTTAATTATAAAACGATACATTATTCAAGGATTATTCGGATAAAAAGATTGGCATGAATACCTTTGACAGAGAGTAAACCGGAAAAAGAACCAGACTTATAGCGCCATCTATGAGAAAGCATAACCAAAACATTGACACATGCAGTGTTGCCACAACAAAAATTAATACTAATTTTAAATCTTTTCTTGTCTTATTGAATATTTTTCAAAAAAATATTTTAGGTTCATGCGTAGTTTAATTTCTGATTTAATTATAATTAGCTCTTCATTTCTGTTTTGTTGAAGCTATAGAAATATACCTAAAAATAAAAATATGATTTTGATTATCGTTTCCATGGTAACAATGCAACACAAATGGTGCTTGACATAGGGATGGGCAAATGAAAAAAATATATCGATATATATCGTTTCGATAGTTTTAAAAAGTATCGATGTATGAAGAGGACAAAATATCGATATTTCGATATATCGATATTTTTTAGCCCAAAGCAAAAAAAGGTCATTTCCAACATTTGGTATCTGGAAACTGAACTTATCCTAAAAAAAAAAAAAAGGTCGTTCCCAAAATTTGGTGTCTGGAAATCTTTTCCTTAAAAAAAAAAAAAAAAGGTCATTTCCATTAAAAAAATATCGATTCCGATATTCAGAAATAAAAATCGAATATCGATATTTCCAGATTAAAAAAATCGACGAAAAATATCGATTATTTTCTAAAAAAATATCGATATTTTTTGCCCATCCCTAGCTTGACAAAAGTTTTCATTGAAATTTTCGGCTCAGTGTATTTTCAAATTAACAATGAATATAGAATTAACACCCGTAGATTACACCGTAGTTGGATTAACGTTATCTAAATCGTTAAAACTCTTACCAATAGCTGGCCCAAAACCAACACTTAAGGTCATTATTTAAAAAAAAATTATATTGATGTTATAACCCAATGGAAGTTATTAATATTATTTTGAGACTTCTTAGGTAGCAATTGGTGATCAGGATGGAGTATTACAATTGTTTTCTATAAAAAATGATGAATTGCAACTTACTTTCAAAACCTTACCCAGTGAACCAATAACTTCGCTTCATCTCGGAGGTTCCTCTCAAGGTAGAATAAAAATTAAACCAATTATTTTAACTAAATTAAATTGATTTGAAATTAAAAACCATGTTAAATTTATTACCTATTTTAATTAAGCATTAAATTGAATTAATTCATATTCAAACTAGATTCTTATAAGATATTTTATATCTAATTCATTATAGCTGCTTTGGTGGATAAAATATTTGTTTCTTCCGGAAGCGAAGTCAAAGGCTACAACAAAAAGGGAAAACTGTTTTTAGCTCTAGAAACCAATTTGGCTGAACCTATTATAGCAATGTAAGTATCCATTATCTAAGCATAAATTGTCTTTAGATCACTTTTATTCAACCCTTTTAAAGCCTCCTTTAAAGAACATAGTAAGACAAGAGACCTTCACTAAGAAATTTTGATGACTTCTTTCCACACCGTTTTCAAATCCGTTATTTCTGCTTAGAAAGAGTGGAATTCAGCATAAAATGGTTTTTGTCGTCTTCAGAAGTTGGCACTCAGACAATGACATCTTTTTTTACCATAACATATAAGAAGTTCAGCTCCCAGGTTATCTGAGTTTCCCAACCTTGAGCGCCCTATACACCATGAGCCCCACTTTAATGAAATTGCTCAAAGAGTAAAATAGATTTTTAGATAAGCAACAAATTTGAAATTTCAGGTGGATTTTTGAAGCTGATCTTATTGTCGCTGGAGCACATTGTGTCACTCATTTTAAAGATTGTAAAGAAGTTGGCAGTTATCTTTGCGGAGACACAATTGTGGATGTGGCAGCTGTTCATATTCCAAATGTAGTAGCACTCAGTATCTTCATATCATACCAACTTAGGCACTTGTTTCTTGTGTCACTAAGAATATATCATTTCAGAGTACCAGAATTGTCGCTATCATAGCCTGTAGTGGTGGTGCCTTAAGAGCTATTGAAAGGGGTCGTGTCTCGGGAAGCACTAGGCTGTCGCAAGGACCAAGAGTTCTGTGCTGTTTGCCTGAATCTAGTAAACCATTACCATATTTACTATGCGGCACAGATGATGGGACTTTGCATTTGTTGCAACTGGATAGGTAAGACATTTAATTTTAGCTACAAGACAAAGTTAAATTATTTTACACACTATTTGAAACCTTCTCCACTTTTTTCTAAACAAATTAAGGGTGTCTGTTTTGTAGCCTAGTTGTCTATGGCACCATATCTCTTATCAAGAGTTCCAGGGTTGAATTTCTAGTTGGCATCCAGTCACACCCATGTTCACGTCATTCTTGGTGGACTGCAAGTTATTGCACCTTTTCTTTCAGTCTTCTGAACTATATTTGCAGAACTATTACTATAGTTATCTCTTCCATCCGACCAATACAAAATATTTAAAACAAAAAATTTAATTGCAGGGAGCATGGTGGTATTATCACCCAACAGTTTGACGGAGTAGAGAGCGGAGAAGGAATAACTTGCTTGGGTTGGTGGGAAGGTTCCAATGCCAGTGGAGGACAGCCATTGTTACTCTTAGCCAGGTCAGATGGCTCCATCAATATATACTGCGTCTCACCAGATGATCCACAGCAGACAGCCTTGTTGCTTTTCGTTTTCGTAAGTTTCTAAGAGCTATGTGCTTAATTTTACACCTAACCTTTTATAATTTTTTTTTTGACAAAGAAGATTAAGGGACAATAATACATCCCCTGTGTTACCCTGACCAAATCAGATCCATTGTGACATCATGCATTCAATTCGTTTTTTATGGAGCACTTGCACTGCCTTGTCTCAAGAGGTCTCTTTTTGGCTCCTGGCCTCTGCAAGAAGTCTCTACGATTATCTTTTTTCTGCCTCCAAATGATAGGTTCTAGCATAATTCCTATTTCCTGGTTGAAACAATTGATTTTGATCATGTCACTTAAAGTATCATTTGACCACTGATGTGAAGGTATTGGGTATATCCCCATATAAGGTCATCTCTGTTAAGGTACTAAGTATCGTTTTTATCCTTTCAAATTAGAAACCAAATTGTTGGGGTAAAGCTTGACAAAAAATGAGTGTATCAAATCTGCGACAGAAAGGATTAGAACCTCATTTGGTTTGAAGAATCCTTTTAGATTGCAACATGTAGGTATATTATTTACCTCCAGTTAACCAGCCTTCTAGGTTCTCAAAGTTGTCAGCCCTCACCTTTCTATAGGAGATCCCAAAGACTCAATTCCTGTAGAGTATTAGTCTCAGAATATTAAGTTTGTATTTATTTCTTTAAGAGAAGTGGCGAGAGTATAACATCAATCCATGGCAATTCTATTGGAGTGGTTGCGGTAACTAGAGCTGGCAAAGTGTTTGGACTGAGTCCTCCTACGCAGCAAACTAACTCAGCATCCAAACTAGCCCAACTCAGGTAATTCTCAAGAGAATAATAAATCTATAAGAGTGTTGACTGATATGGATTGGTCACATTACAAGAATGAATGATGACAACCCCATGAAATGACTCACTCGCCATTAATCTTGTACCTAATTTTTTTTCAAATGGATGTTATGTCATATTTTCACCAGGAGAGTCCCATATTTTTCGTGTACATTGATTGTGCAATTCTCCCACAAATATTCGAGGTTTGTCCAATATTTTGACATATTATTATTATATTCCTGGTGCCTAAACCAAGTGCAATAAAAGGCCGCCAACAGTACCGAATGGTCGGTATTCCCATGGTAACATTGTAAAAAGCTGTTGTTTGAATATTGTTACTATGGTAACACCGAACGACCGATACCATTGGGGGCCATTTAATTTATTACACTTGGCTTAGGTCCTAGAACAGTTTCTGATGCCATGAGATGTCATCATTGATGGTATGTGTCAAACAACATTCAATCATCAGAAGGCAAAATGTTATTCATCACTTTTAGATTTGTAAGGTTTTGGCCTAAAAGAATTATTATAGTCAGTCTTATTATACCAACATTGATTTTAACATAATTTTAGAAATGAAGTTCTCGAGTTGGAACTAAAAGTGGAAAAAGAAAGAGCCAGATATCGCACGGCCACACAACCTCTGTCTCAAGGACTCTCTGCCATACCTGCATTACAAATCGGTGAGGAGGTAAGTGCTTAACATAATTCATAAGGATTTATATTCCACTACACTGCCATCTATTGAAAAAAAATTAAAAATACACAATCGGAAAAAGGCAATAATTTTATTGTGACCCATTGAAATTCTTCCCTCCTCAGAATCAAAAGTTGTTGTGATATTTGTATACTTATATAAGTATCTTATCGGTCCTTCATTCTTTCAGTGGGGTCCAGTTGAAAACGATGGAGGACGACGCCTTTGCATTTCTTTAGGAGCTCCTTTGGACACCTTGCTGATACAGAGTCCTGCCCAGCTCTATTTGGCTGATGCACCTTCAAACACGGCGCTACTGACCAGGGCACAGCATTCTCAAGTATTTATCTTCAATCATTATTTCTTGCACATATCAAAAAAAATACTATTCAAGGAATGTTATGAATCAACTTTTATGTGTGATGATAAATCTCACAGAAATACTAGATATCTTCTGGGGTGTAACTTGGTACTATATAACAACAATACTCTTGATTTATATGCATAATAATTTCAGAATTCGAATGGCCTACTGGCTACATACAGATGTCAGGCAAACACGCAACGTTTGGAAATGCGGGTGGGAGCCACATCGGAGAGTCTGAGTGGTTGTGGCGAGCTGAGGATATATGTCACTCCGCTACTGCAACCAAAATGTACACAGCTGCTCACATATCAGATACTACCCCTCTCTTGGCATGTGCCAATGCAAGAAGTCGAATCCGACGTGGAGTAAGTTAATAATCCAATCCAAATCTCAACTCCCTTTACGACCTACTTAGGGGCATAGGGAGGCAACAAGAGCTATATGTAAACTCGGTCACACATACAGGTACAGTAGGCGCTGGTTATTATGATCACTGGTTAATGGAATCAGCCACTTTATAGAACCAAAGGCCTAAGTCCCCATTCAAACTGAAGAATTTCATACAACTTCTATCTAATAATAAAATCACATTTTCGGTTTCAGTTATTCAAAATTTATGACACTTTCTTGTATTTTTACCAAGGGACGTACACATTTCTGCATACTTTTTTACGACTCGATAGACAAATTGCGCATCAGATCTTTGTAGCTAAAAGTCAGTTTTTAACTGTATCCAGCTGTGTGTGAGTGTGTTTATAACTCAAATCCTAGAGAGCAAGCATAAAGATAAAAACCGAACAACGGAACTTATGATGGGCACCGAAGAGCTGATGTCATTAAGTTATTGGAAAGAGCAAATCTTCCAGATGTTTTAAAGGCGTGTAACACTTGATTGAATTTGGTTATACAGATGCTTTGTAAATTGATGTTTTTAAGGTGTTTTTAGATATTTCAACAAGTTAACAGTGAAGGGGCCATTCAGCAAAGCAGAGTTACACTCTTGCCTGATGAGACTTCTGCCTGAAGTTCCGCTGCGTCCACCCCCACACTCAGAAACTTTATACTATCGCTCCATTATAACTGAGACAGTTTTGCTCTGCACTTATCAGTGAGTTTATATTATGATTTCTATTTTTTTTACCCATCACACAGTATCACATACGGGTAGGCAGAGAGAACGGACCTTCACTCCTTTCTATCATAACACACTTCTTTCGCTTCTTCCACCGACACATCATTACTCATACTATTTTAATGCTATCTTTCTATACTTCCTATAAGTCTTCGTAGAGCTTTAATCTCTACTGCATTTATACATAAAAAAATAAACTTTACATATATTTAGTAGCTGGTTTTTCGAGCATCCTGTAAGAGGCAGGAAATCGAAAAGTCAGATTGGGACCGTGAGGTTGACCACCCCACGTCCTTAAACCTTCATCGGTCAGAAAAGGCACAATGAGCCTCGGACGCATTCGAGCGCAATGGAGAGCTCTTGATGCCTCCCTATGCCCCTAAGTGGGGTTTAGGCCCCTCGCATTGCGGATTGGTTTGGGGGGGGGTGTCCGCGGCTTGCTTGATTTGTGTGGGCCCGGCTTTCTGGTTTGATCGAACTAGGGGGTTGGTTTCGTGCGGGTCGGGTTTGCTGCGGATTGGTCTCCTCTGGGCTGGCTTGCGGTGTTCGGGGGGCCTTAAAGGGAGAATGTAATGTAACATTTAGTAGAAACAAACAGCACGGATCTGTGAATGTTGATTGAATGAAGATTGCTGACTCTATTTTTTTTTCTTAAAGTAGTAGGTATTATATACAACAGAGGAACAAAAAATAGAAAGAAATTAGAGCTAAATATATAAAACGTATGTTTGTTGTATAATGTGATGAAATAATTTCAATAAAAGATTTTTTGTTTTGTTCCATATTTTTATTTTTCTGACTAGTTTTGAAAATACATGGAATATAAAAATATTTGGAATAGCAAAATTTTTTCATAAAACATTTACTTTAAAAAATGTTTTATGAAAAATTTAATCTATTTAACAAAGCTATAATTACTTAAATTTTTTATATTAATTTTGCATTTGAAAATATCGGTTATGTAATTATCGTTTGAGGGCTGATTCGATTTTTCACAACTATTTTGAGTGATTCGGCTTTTAAACTTATGCAAACATATTATAAAAAAAACATAGTAATTAGGTTATTTAATGCGAATTTGAGAACATTAATCTAAAAGAATTACCTACTAAATATTAAGAATTATTTGACACCAAGATGCCGCCATTTTTAAAACTAAGTTGTGCCTACTTTCCAAATATTGGTGTCTGTGTCACTTACCTCATGTCACCCGTGGACTCATTGAAAAATTATGAAGAGAAATTTGGGGGGGGGTAAAGACGACCAGCATATTACAAAAATTTGTGGATTCTTTCCAAATTGACTTTTTGAAGAAAAATTCACATAAATTCCCTCTTAATATGCTGCACACCTCCCATATTGGGGAATAATCTCTCTCCTGAATCATTCAAGGTTTTGAGTGTGAGCATGTTGTGGATCTACAAAATTTTCAGTTACCCTCTTCTGCAAATCCTTGATACCCCTTCAACTTGCCCGAAAATATTGTAGATCCTGGGCGTATCTTACTATTTTTTATCATCATAAATATCCTTTTGTCTCTTTTTGCTACTGGTGTTACAAAACATTTTCCTCTTCCCCTTTTTTTTTTTTTTTTTTTTGACCTTCGCCTTATTGGCGTTCTTGGTCAGTCTCAAGTTCATTTCCTCTTCCCCTTAACACTCCCCCAAAAAAAAAAAAAACCACTATCCTTCCGGAATGATTTTGCCTCTTTCCAAATTTAGCCTCGTTCACCTCAACAATACACTCAGAACGACCCAGCATAGTTTCATTTTCCAACACGATACTCAACACCAATCCTAACCTATCTGAATCGATAACGTACAATCTGAAGTTAGTTTTACATTCCTAACCTAATTTATCCAAACCAATAACGTATAATCAGAGAGAAATGCTATCTTTTGGGGTAGTATTTTAAAAAACTACTATCGGTATGAAAACAAATCTGCGCCTACCTAGTTACGAAGCCTCTTAAAAAAATGTTACGATGATGGCAACATTTTGATTTCCTTAATCCGACTTACCAACTTAAGATTAGAAAAATAAAATGTCACTATGTATTCAAAGTAAAGTTTGTAAAAGAAAATAGGCAACTTTTAAAATTAATTTTTAATAATAAAATGATATTGAAATACTATTTGTTTTTATCAAAGTAATCCATGACATGCTTATTACCAACAAGTCTATAAAGTTGATATGTGTTACATATAAAAAATCATGCTAAATCAAATCAAACTTAATAATTACCAAAGCACATAATATTATCATATAAACCTAGATAAAAAATATATAGTGGAATGGTAGCCTAGTGGTTTTATGCTGATTTTCTTACCACACACTAGAAGTTTTTTTAGTGTCAAAAAAATATTTGTCTAGCATTAATATGATGACATTTTTATTGTTGAATTACAATTGATTAATTTAAAAAAAAACATTTTATATAATGTGTTTATTTTTTCATAATATGACTTGAATATTTTCTTGTGGTGTATATGTAGGTATTGTGTGTGTTGTTTTTGTCAATTTTATGTCCGTGTTCTCTGCAGTGGTCCGCCATTTCAGAGTTGACGGTTATGTTGTGTATGGCTTTGTAGTGTTCGTTTATCCGTGTCTCAAAAGGTCGAGCGGTCTATCCTATGTATGTCTTGTCACAGTCTCTGCAGTTCAGTATGTAAATGCTAGATTTTTTGTTGGTGTCTGTTTTTTGTTTGTAATCAAAGAGGTGTTTTTTAAGGAGTTATTGGTATAGAGTGCTGGTCTGAAATTATCTTTTATATGTTTGTATATTGTTTCGTTAGTTGTATTGTCTATGTATAGTAGTCTGCGCCATTTGTGTTCGTCGTTGTTACTGTCAGTTATTTTAAGATATACGTAGTTGTGTATGGTTTCTGTCATGCGTTTTTTGTTATGAAGTTGTAAGAAAGTGTGAGCGTGGTACCTGTTGTTTGTGGCTATACTTATGATGGTGTTGAGTTCTGTGTTGTGATCCGTTTGTGAGAGAGGTATGGATGTTAGTCTGTGTATCATTGAGTTAAACCCTGCCATTTTTTGCAAGTGTGGGTGATGTGAAGTTGAGTGTATTATGGAGTCTGTATAGGTGGGTTTTCTGTATATTTTGAATATGAATTGATTGTTTATCATTGCAATTTTCAAGTCGAGGTAGTTCAGTGATCCGTTTTCTTCCTTCTCCATTGGTGAATTGTATGTTTTGGTCGTGCGAGTTCATAAGTTCAGGAATTGTTCTAGTTGTCTGTGTGTGCCTTCCCATGTACAGAAGATATCGTCTCCATATCTGTGGTAGTTACTTATGTATTTAAGGAGTTTGTGTTCAGTGTCAAAGAGTTTCTTTTCAAAATTGTCTACATAAATGTCTGCTAGTAGTGGTGCTAGGGAAGATCCCATTGGTAATCCTTCTGTTTGTGTATATTGTTTTTTTACTATTACAATCATGTTGACATACTATAAAGTTATTAGCAGTGTTTTTGAAGCTAGGCAACCAATCACTCCAACTTATATTATGTAGCATTTTTTTCTTTGTGCTTATATCTAATGTTAAACAATGAGTAAAAGGCCTAGGCTGTGAATTCAATACATAAATTATTCATGCTTAAAATGTTCTAGAAAGGGTGAGGCAGAATTCAAGTCTGATAACATATCAACGCTGGCTGTGATCAAAGACTTCCTTTCTTTAGAAGCAATGAAGAAGAAACTTCGCTTGGACATGGCTTGTTGTAAGAGACAATTTTTTTGTTAAAAGATTTTAGAGCCATATTACCTTATTAGAATAGAAAGACATTGTTTTTATTTGGCATACGAGTGGGAAGGCTAAAAGCCAAATATTTATGTTGGATACCAACTACAGAATTCCAGCAATACCAATTACAAAATTCTAGCAATACCAATTAGAGAATTCTAGCAATACCAATTACAAAATTCTAGCAATACCAATTACAAAATTCTTGCAATACCAGTTACAGAATTCTAGCAATACCAATTACAGAATTCTAGCAATACCAATTACAAAATTCTTGCAATACCAATTACAGAATTCTACCAATACCAATTACAGAATTCTAGTAATACCAATTACAGAATTCTAGCAATACCAATTACAGAATTCTAGCAATACCAATTACAGAGTTCTAGCAATACCAATTACAGAGTTCTAGCAATACCAATTACAGAATTTCACATTTATCATCAATGCATAATAAAGAGTATTCGCCATCCAAAAACTGGTTTTCTTGATACTTTAGCATTCTAAGTAAAAAGAAAGCATTAAAAATATAACAGGTGTATTCGATAAAAAATATTAAAATGATTTTTAATTTATAAAAGGTAAAAATAACTACAGTGTTTCTCACAAAGTGTAAATAGAATTTTAAGTTTCATTAATTATTACGCAATGAAAGGAATGTTGTAAGAAATGTAAGAAAGAATGGTTGAATGATAATGACGTAGCTCAAACTTCATCTTCAAGAAAGGGCAAAACAATAATAGTTGTAAGCGGAATGTTTGTTTATGGAAGAAGTCTGTTTGGATAGAAAAGAGTGGAGGTCCATTCTATCTGGCTGTCTCTTAAGGATACAGACACTATTCTAACGCAATGTCACACAACAAAATTTGGATAACAATTCAATGAATTTCAATGTGTCTTAACAAGATCTTAACTTGTTTGTTTCTTGGTTTATTTTCAGATATTAATGATGACTCTTTGATAAAGACAATTTTAAAAGTGCATCCCAAAGTTTTAGAAACCTATCAAAATGAGAAGAATGAGAAACTTCTGCAGGCTTTGAGGTATTGTAGAGTAACCAAAATAAAGTTTTTTGGTAAAAATGTACTTTAGAGATCTACTCAAGCCAAAAATTCAAATATGTTCGAGGGTACATGTGAAGAGGACAAACCCCCCTAAATAATTATGTTCTAAACCTAATTTTTTCAATGAATTGGTAGTAATGTCAAAGTACGAGTAATCTCTAAAGTGCATTTCAACCAGTTTTTTTTAACCTTAACTTAAACCACTGGTAAACTCAAAAGCGTCACCTACTGCTATTTTCAAAGTTTCTGACAATGTTCGCCATTAAGATGCATTTATACCAAATGAACAAAGACCCAGAGCTTAAAAATAGAATACATTTTCCTAATCGTTGATACTAATGGAAATAATAACCATGAAGAACTGTCATCGCCTACTAATGAGTTGTTGTTTCCATGGTGTCCAGCATCAACCATTAGGAAAGTATCCTCTATTTTAAAGCTCTGGGTTTTTGTTCGTTTGGTATAAATGCACTGATGATCAAATTTTTGATTACCGACCTCGGTAGCCTAGTTGTACTGGCTTGCACTTCAGATCCGAGGTTCCGGGTTCGATTGCCGGTCAGGTCAGAGTTTTGTTTGTTTTTTTGTGGTGTGTTGTGTTTTTTAGTGTATTTTTTCACTTGAAATTTCTTCCCGGAAAAAATTGGCTCAGGCAATAAGTTCTGCCGGCTATACTGACACCTTTGTATAGAAAAGTTTTATATTATTACTATAGGATTTTTCAACAAATAAATAAAAAAAACATGTTTGAGGTTGCAAGTGAGTAAATTGGTAACCAACAAATACACTTTTGAATTCTAATTGGGACATTCTAACCTAACAGCACGGAAACTTTCTGATTTTCATATTCATTGTCTCATTTACATTTTGTATAGAAAAATAAATTTAACTCTTTGTAACTGTTGTATTAATTTGGCAGAGAATTAGAAGTGGACGCAACAACAGAATCTATCGAAGATCAGCTGTGCAAAGATTACATAGATTTGCTGAAAACAACTCCAGCAAGCAAAAAAACTACCAAGAATTTGACTCTGTCACAGTTTTACGGTAAGATAATCTATATAAACACATAGTAAAGTAATAAAAGTAAAGTAAAACTGCCTTAATTTATAATTATTTGTGTTCGTTTCAGATATAACCACCAATCTTTACATTGACAGAAGTCGCTTGAAAGGAATCAACGTAAAAAATAAATTATCTGAACTAAGAAGTTTACTGGAAGATTACAACTTAGAGAATATTGTCACATTTTTTACAAACAACATGTCTTAAAAATTTTTCAACAGATGCTCTATAATAATAATCTTTATTTAGACAAAATAAATATAATATATCTCATTAACATCAGCTACTTGTTATATACACGTATTATGAAGGAATTTAGCATCAGGGCAGTAGCCCGTGGCTACTGTCTCGGCACGCTACGACGAGGAATGCAGGTTCGTATCCTGCCCCGAGGCATGGGATTTTTCCACATGGTGAACATGTTGAAATTTCTCATAATATTCGGAAAATTGAACATTACCACCTAATGGCGAACGTTGTTAACATAAAGTGATAACACTAAGCCAGCCTTCGAAATAACAGTAGAAGACAGTCGTAAGCCCGTAGTGGTTTGTTCATACCATTTAAAAAATCAAACAGTATTAGCCAGTCATCAGTTGTTGATATATCGTTAATGTCGTAAAAATTTTATTGTTTTTTTTTTCTTGTTAAAATTTTTAAACACAAAACCAGCCATTTTCTTCATAGTGTTGCTAGTACAAAATATTAGGAATACATTAGGAACAAAATATAACAATTCTTATTAAATACTATACTATAATAATTGAAATTTTAACATGTTTCTTATGAAATACAGGCAAGCCTTTTTTATTTATAACAAGCAAGCCTTTTTTATTTATAATTTTATTGTTTTAGGACTGTAAACAATAAAATATATAATTTAAATGAGGATCTGATGTTTTTGTTTACGTAAATGTCCTTTTTTCATATACCTACTTATAATTTAAGTAGATATTCAGTAACATTTTGTTAATCATTATATTTTTTCTACACTCATTTTCAAATGATACGACATGGCACCAAAATAAATGGTGTAAATTTTTGGTCAAAAAAAAAAATCATTGATGTAGCAACATACTATTTGGTAATCACTTCACCAGCTAGAGGGACAATTACCTGGCGCTTACTCTAAATAAGAATTTACTCTCACCCATTCAAAATGACAGCATACAATTTTTCCACCCTATTATTGATACTCTTTGTTAAGGCTCTGAGGATTAAAAGTTATTAAAAAAAATACAAAAAACTATATTTTTTCTAATATAACGCACCAATTCCCTTGTTCATAGAAACTTTTGATAATTTTCACTTCTTCAATTTCTTTGCAAATCTCTTCCAGCTCACACTCTTCAAACACATGATAATATCTCATGAATGTGTTTTCGTTCGTTCCATTATCCGAGTCGTCGTTTTGTTTCTTCAATTTCCAAGGCACTAATAAATCTTGATACAGAAACTGTTTCCTGTTTACGTGCACGGGAAGACTTACATTGAGAGATCTTCCTTCTGAATCTTTGACTTCTTCGACTACATCGGAAGCGGATTTATCCTCGGGAATGGCATCTTCTTTTCTATTCTTTCTGTCTTGCTTCAAATAGCTGGTCTTCTCACCTCGCATTTGATCTTTAGCCCAAACCGTAATTAATGTTTGTCCTTTGGGTTTGAGTATTCTGACCATTTCGTTGATCGCCTGTATTCGCCTTTCCTAAATTATATTGACAAAGATTAGTTCAAGTACCCCTATAGTAAATATAAAAGAAAGTCGGGCTAGCACTTATAACTCGAGATCGGCTGAACAGATTTTTCCGATGTTTGATTTGTTAGATTCTTCTCCACTTCGGATAACAGAATAAGTAATAAAAAGTTGAAAAATGCAAAAGAAATAATTATAAAATATAATATTGAAGTTAGTATGGAACGGATTTCCTGAGACACCAACGCCATCTATGAAAATTTCTATAACAAAACAATTTTTATTTACTTGACAACGATTGACATTAAATGGTATGCAGATTTATATTAGCTTTCTGAAATAAATTTTTAGCATTCAAACATATTTTGAATGTTTTTGTATATAAATTACAAATTAGAATTGAATATTCATAGTAAGGACTACAGGACAACGTCTGTCGGGAAAGCTAGAAGTAAATAATGATCAACATTTTTCCTAACAAAGGTATCAGTATGTCTTAAGTAGATTCTACCAATCAATCAAACATTTATTTTTTGTTTTGGTCTGTAACTTTTAAATTAGGCCATTGAGGTAGACATTAAAGTATTTTTTGTTAAATTTCATACTTTATTATGTATGTAAGTATACCAATTCTCAAAAAAATAATTATGAGTCCACGTCTTTTTGTTGTCGTGATTTTCCACCCCTATCCAAAATTATTTTAACCTTTTTATCAGATTTTGCAACGTTTACAATTTTATTTAGGTGATTGTGACTTGAGTCATAAAGGAGCCCTTTAAACTCGCATACATGGTCACATGCTCATGTGACTCACCTATTCTGACTAAAACTCGTGCCGTGCTTGTGGGCGTGAATTTATAAAAACAGTAAAACCATTTTGCATTTCTTTTTTACATCTGTTTAAGTAATGGTTCCTTAGGTCCATAGCATCCCTAGTAAAGACTTTAAATAAGACATGACAGTTTTAAAACGTCTTGTTCAAAATTTGGCATCTGAAAAACTGGACTACTAGAGATTGGTACATCGAGTAAAACAATTTTAAATTGCTCAAACCTTAGTGGCCAAGTGATGAAACACGGCAATGCTGATGGCTGCATCGGCCAAACAGGAATTGAGAGGAAGTGACAAACAATTGGCTCTGACAACCTGCATTTTCCCATTCCATGGTGTCAGTGTTTCCATATTGTCGTAATACATGGCGACTTCGCTGAGAATTTCATTATATTCTACACCAATCTGTAGACAAAAACCATACGTATTAAAACCTCAATGTAACAGGCATATTTGGAGGAGGTTTTGTTACACCTCAAAGTCTGTTGAATAAAAATGTGTTTTAAAATGGAGATCCTTTTTCTTTTGTACATATTTAAAAAAAAAACTTAAATTTTGAAGTGTTTGTTTATTTACATAGTGAACGGCATAGTTGCACCTATATTTCTTAGGTTAGCACACCTCAAAGTCTGTTGAATAAAAATATGTTTTAAAATGGAGATCCTTTTTCTTTTGTACATATTTAAAAAAAAAACTTAAATTTTGAAGTGTTTGTTTATTTACATAGTGAACGGCATAGTTGCACCTATATTTCTTAGGTTAGCCTCTTGATAATGTCAACGCGAGTTTGACGAAAGCCCACGAGCTCAGATATTTTTTTGTGAAAGTGCAACTACGTCATCTGTTAAATATTTTTACTATAGTACTTTAAATGTGCCCATTCGCTTCAAGTAAACAAGTTAAACTGCTGAATTCCCTATTTCTGGAGAGTGAACCTACATGAATTTTAAATGTATTTGCGCAATTAAAGGCAGGTCGTTGCACTTTCGTCCAATAAAAAGCTAGTCAGTCAGATGCTAATGATGGGTGTAACCCGCCTTGAATTTTGCAAAAAAAAAACAAATTTTTTGATGTTTTTGGTCATTCTCTCCAAAAATAGAATATAGTATACACCAGTGTGGCTAACACACATTGTACAAACTATCAATTCTCCCTTTTACACCCCACTCAGGAGTATAGGGAGGCAACAAGAGCTCTCCATTGCGATTGATTTTGTGCAATGTTCATGACCTCCTCCCACACCATGTCAGCTCTGCTTCAAAGAAGCGGGACACAGTGTGAGAGGGTACATACTATAGCTTGGCTAAAAAATTACTTGAGATTCGTGAATGAATGTGTCTTGGTCTCACTATGTCAAATTTAGATTAACATGTAATTTGTTTTTAAGATCAGACATATCAGCTTAGCTGCCTGCCTGATAACCAACTATAATAATAATAATAAATTTTGGATAAAAAACAATTAACTTACTTGAAAAATATCATCACGTAATCTAAGGTTCTTCCCATTGCCGCATCCCACGTCCACTAACACCGTAGACGGTTCTAGAGATTCAACAAACTCTCTGACGCTGGTCCATATCTTAGATCGGGTTTCACTGAAGTGTGTAGCTATTTCCTTGTACACCTGTAAAAACAGTTTTCCGTGTTAGTTGATATATTTATTTGAAAAATTCCCAGTTTTCTGATTTCAATTAGGGATTCAGCCTATGGTTTCGGTATGTTTAATAACCAATTGAATTCCAAGGTATATGGTCACCGCACAAAGGGACATCTACAAATTACTAATTGAGCTTCCGCATTGGCAATTCATGAGGCAAATTTTTCTAACCAATCGATACTTTCCAAACTGAGACAAACCAATCCCGGGTAGAGATTTTAAGTGAAAAAACTATTATGATCCGACCAGGAATCGGACCCGGGACCTCTACATTCGAAGTTAGCACCTATACCGCTTGGTTACCAAGGGCTGTGGACAGGCAGGAATGGATTATTTCTCTCTCCGATTTTTATGAATTTTTTGATCTATATATCAATTTTGGTACATTTTTCTCGCAAGAACTGTCTGAAATAACATCCCCTAAAACTGTATAGGTACATAAAATCTAAATTTTTTACAAAAACAGATTTGACTGAAATTAACTTATGACCAAAAATGCCAAAAGCAGATGGGCATTAGTACAACCTCAATTATTACGGGTGCTAATTGGGAATGACAGTAGTCTGAATCAAGTGGTTGCTAGTCTGGTGGTTCCATTGTCGACTTTTATACTGAGAGTGTGGGTTCGATTCCAGGTACCGAACATCTTCCTTTCTCACGACACAAGCTTTAATTAGCTAACTGTCAAAGAGTGTTTTCGCATTCACTTTGAGTGAGCAAAGATTAATTAAAAAAAAAAAATATTTTGGACAATCTGGTAAGCAGAAAATTTAGATAATCAAGGTTCTACTAGAAAACTAACCTCATGGACATGTTGTTCTTCTATTAGAGAAGCTACTTTGTCATTCATATTGGAATTTTTCTCTATATTTTCTTTTGCGTACGTATCACAGTGTGAGGGGTATTGACAGCAACACTTAGCATCAGGTCTGACCCAACGAAACGTAAAAGATGTTCTCTGTTGTCGCTGCTTAGTTCTGCCATTCACTAAATCATAGGTTCGTGGGACTATTCCATGTGCCCACTCATACCTAAAACATAAATAAATAAACTATGGAGCATATAAACTTTGGTAGGTTTACTGATATTTCTTCCAACTTTTTTCATTAGAATTTCAGGCGTTATGTTCGTAGTTTGCATAGAATTAGAATCTCGGGAGACGCCGAACCGTTCAAATCACGGACAGTAGGGTTGAGTGGTCAAAACCTCCATTGGCTCAAGTTAAAGGGCTTTTGAAATAATGTTCCCTAATTCCCTGCTGTCGAATATCTCTTTGTTGGTAGTTGTTAAAGTTACCTTGTAAATTCCATTTAAGAAACTTACAAATACTCTTATTACAGAAAGTTAAATGACAGAAGATTAGAGACTTGCTATTTGGATCTGATAAGCAGAAAAAGGTCTTTAACATGAGTTAATGGAGGTTGTTAGAGATTCAGACCTACTGTCCGAGATCTGACAGATTCAACTTCTGTTCAGAATGTTCAGATTAATTCGATTAGGTACTATGTATTCTCTACTAGGTACCAGGAAAAAATCACTCTTCAATCCGATAGGATTGTAACTCGTAACCACTCATTGGAATTTCTTCCAAATAATAATTATCTAAGAGTGCGGAGTATAAAACAATGGAAGTGAAATCTCAGTATAGTAAAATTTGTGGAATCAATTTTTAAATGTTTCTTTGTACCTAATTAATAAATTCGGGAGAATATAAATCCGAAATTCTATTTTATCTTTGTCATCTAAAGCGTAAGTAAGTACTGTTTCGTACTGGAGATCGTGGGTTTGATCCCAGGTGTCGACCATCCTCCTTTTTCACGACAAAAGCTTTAAGTAGCTTACTGTGGAAGTGTCAAAGAGTGTATTTGTGTTCACTTTGAGCGAGCACAGATTCATATTTAATAAAAAAAAGAAATAAAAAATTAATGACTGTAAAAATGAGACTAATTTAGGAACTGACCTAGCTGCACCGTCCATGATTAACAAAGATCTAGCCGGTAGAGTCACGCCACATTTTTTATCACCCAATTTGAACTCCATCACGACATCGGAGCCCAGAGATAAGGACAGAATTGGGCTCAAAAAGGCACTGTGTGTATCCACATGAGACGGTATTCCTGTAAAAAGTTCAAGTATTTAAATCTTAATAATATTATGCCAAGCAGAAAATTTCAATTAAGAATTGGGATTGATAATCAAGTTAAGTATAAAAATAAATCCCATCAGAGGGGGGGAGGGGTTCAGGCAGATGTTGACCCCCTGTGAAAGCACATGATCGAGCGCAATGGAGAGCTCTTGATGCTTCTCATTGTGGGTTGGTTCGGGGGAATGGTCCGCGGCAGGCTTGATTTAGGTATGTAGGGCCGACTTTGGTTTGGTTACTTCGATCAAGCTAGGAGGTTCGTTTACTGCGGATTGGTCTCCTCCAGGCTAGCTTGAGGTGTGCAGGGGGCCTCGAGGCAGAATGTATGTAGGATGATATAAAAGATTACCTTGTCCAGGATTATACTGATTCACTGTTAACTGATTGGGTGGATCATCCATGAAGTTCGTACAACTCTTCAGCCGAGTCCAAAGAAAATCACACTCCTCAGGTATGCTCTCATCCAGAGGTTGGTCCAAATCAATGTTATTATTGGTGTACATGAACTCATATCCGTAATGTTGAACCCTTCTGTGTTTCATGCTATTAGCAGTCACATCAGGATTCCATTTGATTATAGAAAGTAACAACTTCTCTTCGTCCTCAGTTATGAAATCGTTCAGCACTGTTAAGCTTTCTGGAAACTCTTCAGAATCACCATCATTCAAGACTGGAACTATGGAATTAATACATTATAATTATATATTGTAGAATTAAAGGTTTCAAAAAATTTTAATGGAACTTTTGAAAACATCAGGAGCTGATATCATTTTTAACGGCTGCACAACCATATGTTCCTATATTGATTTGTAAATACATTAAGGAAGTGGAGAGTACACCTAGTAATCTCTCCATAGAGATAATCTGATGTGAAGGATATATGCAGTACCTCCACATCAGCAGTCCAACCCAAAAACAATTGTGCAACCGGGAGATGGAAATTCTGTCAGGACCTATCATACAGGGGCATCAAAATGAGGATTAAGGAGACTTCTAGCCAACTCATTTGTATTGGATGGTTAAAATCCAAGTGCAATGACTGTATACATAGGCATTCATTTTCTACGCATTCCCTTTAACATCATATATTCAAAGTAGATTAAAACTAGGGTTCAAAAAATCGTTACCTGATTAAACAATATCTGCGGTAGGTAATTATTTGCTTCGCGGGCTTCGTCGATTTTGGACAAAACCCTTATAAATGAATATGTTTCAACCAGAGTGTAGTGTTATCATTCGGGGAGGTGTCCTAGGAGGTATGGAAGGTTCCACCCGCCAAACCCCCTTAAAAACTATATTCCAACCGATGTTATCAAATCTCCTAATCTATCCAAATTGACTAACTAAACGACAATGACCAACAATATCTTCATTTTTCAGACAAAAACACCAATTTTAGAATCAAAAAATAAAATGTAACTCCATGAAAGAAAAGTTTGTATGAGAATGTAGCCATTTTTTAAATTTATGTTTACTTAAAATTGGTTGATAAAATACTTCAAATGTTATCAAATTAATCCGTAACATGCTTATTTACCAATCTGCATATAAATTTTATATGTGTTTCATATAAAAAATCCTGAAAAATCTAAGAAAATAATTTCCATATCTGCATTTCTAATCATGAGTTAACACGTAAAACAAATGGTGTGGGAGGAGGTCATAAACATTGCACAAGATCAAGCGCAATGGAGAGCTCTTGTTACCTCCCTATGCCCCTAAGTGGGGCTGAAAGGGAGTTTGGATTTGGATTGGATTTTTTTTAATAAAACTAAATGAAAGCACACACCCGACAAAGTATATGTCAAATAGAGTGGATGTTCTCCTTGTGCTAACTTCGTAGCCCCATGATTATGGTCGAAAATATTTTGTGCCGAACGTATTGAATCTAATACAAGAAAGCAATACGATTTTCCGGGCAACATTATAATATTACTGACAGTGCCGTGTTCTTGACATGTTTGTAAAAGATCGTCTTCTAGTAAGCCAGTTGCGATACCCGCATTCAAGACTGCTATATTCTAAAAAGAACAGACATTCATGAAAAAAAATATAGTAAATGAGTTGTGTATTGAAAAGCTTCAATTATTGATTCATTCATACTGTGGTTGGAACATTCGTAGAGGTTATCCCACAATCAGCACGAAGCATATGTTGTAGCTTTTTTTGCTTACGAAGAATCTTTCTATGCTTAGCTTTAGATAAAAGTGTTTCCTCCATATTTTCCATTTGATTCATGATGTTGAAAAACAAATTAATCTTTTAAAACGAATATTGAAACGTCAGTAATGTTTTCATGTTTATGTATAACTGTCAAATAAATTGACATATTTTTAGTCATAGAGTAAAAAAAATCGGAACACACCAAAGACTAAAATATTTTTAAAACTTTATAAAGATTTTTATTTCTTTTTAAAGTTTTATTTATTTACGACTGGTAGAAAGCATTAATGAATTCTTACTATATATTTTTCTCATTTGCAACGAAATTCTTCCCAATCAATACTTATTAATGATTCGGGACGTCCTATAAGATAGATTTTTAATAGATATCTTATAGACTTCCTAGGGTGATACTGTCTCCGTTTACAGTTTTTTTCAGCAACCAGGTCGCTAGCATGTACATATTGTATAGTCAAAGTCCATAGGTGGAGCACACCCCCACCATATATGTACGGTCATAGTACCACGCAAGTTAATACACAAGCTATCTAGATGGGAGGCACATGGGAGGTCTAGAAGTTTAGATAAAAAAATTTAACTACACATAAATATCAAAGATTTATTATTAGATAACATTATAAAACACAACAATAATTTCTTAGTACGACTTACAAAAGACATGGACAAAAATCAGTGAACTTCGACATTGTTTTGCCAAATGTTTATGGTGGTGAATATCATTACATAAGAATTTATGACTTTATGAGTATAAAAATTGACAATTCATTGTCAAGCTAGAAAACCTGAACTCTCTGTGGTGCCCAAAGCCACAGTTGTATTCAAACATTGATCATTTTAATTTTTGTGCAGTTGGATCGCTTTTTGGGTGGTCAACGTACACACCATCAAATGCTGTTTCAGCAAGACCATAAGTTGTTATGCGATTGACAATGAACATGGTAAAATTTTGTAGGGGTTCACATTTTACACTTATTTAAAAAAAATGTAACAAGATAATTTTATTTGAGTAGTACCTATATAACAAATTTTATTAAAAGAATAATTATTAACTTATCGGATAAAAAAGCATAAAAATGGTAATAAATTATATTCACTTTTAAATTATATACTATTATTCAATGACATAAAAAAATATATAAAAAAAACATATTTTGATGACCTTCTGGAAAATTTAATAGACTTCGCTTTTAATGGAATATAACTTGGTGGTAACACCAAAATGTGTCTATAAGATCTTTTAACTTATAATGTTGCGTTGATCACTTGGACAAAATCTTATTTTATTTATATATTTTTTTTTTAAATAAATTTGAATCATAACACTTTCAACACCATATAGAATGAAATAAAAAAATTGGTATGCACATAGTACCCCCTATTCCAATTCAAATTAAGTACGCACTAAACTAAAATAAGAACGTTCCAAAATCCGAATAGGGGGTAGTGTTATAAGAATATCTTTTAATATTTTTTCACGTTTGAAAAATAAAAGTAGGTAGTTTCGTTTAAATAAAAAATAATTTTGTAACCATTCATAATATTTGAAAGTCTTCTTTTTCAGTCAGTCCCTCCACGCTGAGAATGGTGACTGCTGAACGGTATTTCAAACCCTGGTACAATAGGATCAAGAAATCTCTTCCACTATCCAAGATTGAAAAATTTCAACATTTTGAATGTCCATTCTCGGTGGAGCTATTTAAATAAAACAATAAAACCGATTTGTTAATCCATAATTATGTTAAAAGCCTGACTAGTTTTGTAGATATAAATCCCACACGGTTACAGGTGACAATGCAGCTGGTGAAAAACAAGTTTTTATTTTTTTAGTAGGTTTTGTGTTTGCAAATAAGGCTATTAAAAAAGAATAGTTATTGTAGATTAACAATACCTACTAAAAAATTTTTTTCAAACTGTAGAACATTTTTATAAGTAAATCAATAAACAAAGAAAAAAGGTCAATTCTATTAAATTATTAGAATTGATAAAATTTTGACATTTCTATTAAATTAGTAGAATTACAAAGCTTTTATTTATTTTAATTTGTTTACTTTTTTAAATAAGTTTGCAAAATTAAACAGAATTTTTAACGAAAGGTACGAAGAAAGACAAGAATAATATTAGCTGGGTAAATTTTTATACATTTGTTCACAAATATTCCTCCAAAATTTTAAATTTTACTAAATATATAAGTAAAACTTTGTTATAATTGATGAAATAATAATATGGTACAAGTGCATTTTGGCATGACAAATTTGGTAATGACAAAAAAAAAGAATTGTTTCAATGTGAATTCAATCAATTCGACCATAAACTCTTTGAATTCGACAAATGAAGTTTGTTTGCCAGATTATTCTGTGAAGAAAAAAAAAATACAATTTTAATGCAAAATCGAATCTATACAATGTTTTTTCAATTACATAACAATGTAATATATTGGGAAACATTATCTATTTAATTTCAAACAGTGTTCTTGTGGGCTTTGAATCATCTCAGCACCTCTTATTTTATTTTATCAATTTATTTATTATCACATTAAACTGACCCCAAAATAGTACACAACAGTGTTTATTAATATTTTTTAAACTATATGTACATATTATACATATCTACTTGATATCTACATTCAAGTTTGATATACCAACAACATACCTATTCACAATTTTTACATAGAAACACGTATTATTATGATAATTTTAAAAAAGAAAAACTTTGTATGTTCTACTTTTTATTTTGAATATATAAGGTTAAAACGTTTTCAAAATAAAAAGTAGAACATACAAAGTTTTTCTTTTTTAAAATTATTTTAAAATGTTCTACAACGTTACTCCCGATAACAAATTTGAAGTATTATTATGATGTAAACATCCATATTTTGTATCCTATGATAAACAATATCGTAAATTATACAATTTTAACCAAATTAACAATTTAATATCACAGTCGATTCAATATAAAGACAAAACAGACTTGAAGAGAAATAACACAAATGTCATTACTTACTTTTTACAATTTCTAAACTAAAAATAGCTGATTAAAAGTCTTCAACAATATGAAATTTTTACACTGAAGTGTTATTTTTTACACAGAACATACCTATTGTGTCGGTCTAAGCCAGCGATCAAAACAAAATTTTGTAAATAAATTGAAGTATTTAACTGTAGACAATAAATGACAAAAATATTGTTAAAAACAACTTCTCACATTTATAAACATTTAAGGATAAAATATAAATTTCTTCTCAATAACCAGGGTAAATTAAACCATAGTATCTATTGGAATTAATCTCAACGGACACATCTTAAAGCCCTTTTAAATTGCAATAATATTCCCCTACTTTACTTAATCTGACAGATTAAGTGTGTGTTGAGATTAATCCCAATTCAAATGGATAAAATATACATTTGAAATTTTTACAGGGGTTATTGATAATTTTATGAACTGTCTTCAGATTCAGACAGTTCAATAATGGAATTGTTATTGGGAATAAAAACCACATCATCGTCATCATCATCCTCACTTTTATTTTCTTCACATGAGGTTTCAGACACATTTTCTTGGGAGTTCTTCGGTATTTTATTATCTACTGTTGCTTCCTTTTCATCAGTTTTTTTGGGGGATTTGTTCTCTAATTTTAAGAAATTGAAGATATTCTGCTTGAGCATATGAGATTTAGCCGAGGGCTTGAACGTTGTGAACGGCTTGCCGAGGAAAAGTACGCTGTCTTTACTTTGGTCTTTATTGTTGTTCCAGATTATAATCCTGGGATCATTCAGCTGTTTGGTCCACATCCCCGTGACGTTGGATTTATTGTTGCCTTTGGGAGATATTTTTATGTTGAATTTTTCACCAACAACGCACGGCCCTAAGAATATATTTTGAAGATTGTTTCCAGGTATAGCGTAAGCGCCAAACTCTGGAATACTCTCGGGGATCAGTGGGCCGTTTGGAAATTTGCATGTTTTTCCAGTTTTTTCAGCAAATGCCATAGCTCCCATGACTTCAGAATAAGATATTTTGAAATTTTTATCCACCACCAGTATTTCATTGAACTGACTGCCGATATGGAGTGAGAGCCAATGATACTTTTGGACTGTCTCGCTATTTGTACAAGGTTCAGGTGCTCCCATGGCAGGTTTTGGTTGCGCTGGCAATACAGCTTTGGTCGGTTGCTGTATAACACAGGCAGCTTTGTTAAAGGGTTCTTTCAGAACACTTTTGGGGCTCCTTTCTATATTAGCCACTGGAGCATCTTCATTTGCTTTCTTTTCTTCAATCATCGGATCGGAAGGCTTTTCCATGACACCTTCTTTCAACAAACTTTTGTTTGCAGATGAACTAAGCACTGATGTAATTCTCGGGTAAACAACTTGGGACAGTTGCTGATCTTTGACCTCATTGAAGCTGCACACAAACTCCCAAGCAAACTTCCTCCCAACAAATGCCACATGTGCAAACGCAGTGGCATCACAGCATAACAAATATTTTAAAGAGCTATGCTTCATCAAAATGGTTTTTTTCAATGGTTTACCAAAGACTATTGGTAAACAAGTTTGTTTGAGTATCACTCGTCCACACGACGTAGCAAACACTCTATATGGTTCACTTTCAGTGACCCATAGAAAGATGTTACCACTTTGGAAATCTGAAACGAGCTTCTGCCATTTGTATAACACCAACTTTTTGAATATAGGCTGTGGGAGGTTGTTGACGCAACTTCTATTAGGGTTTTTGTAAAGTTCTACGGCTTCTTGGACAATTTCTTTGTAGCAACTGCCCACAGATCTAGAATAGTCACTTGCATCACTATCGCAACTAGCTGCATTGCTACTTAAATTTAAATTAGTATTTGGAACATCTCTATTTGGCTCAACAATGTTGTTAGTTTCATTCAAGGGCGAAAACGGTTTAGGGTCATTTAACTTATTGGAATTCTCACTAGCTAATCTATTTTTACTTTTTAAAGATATTTTCTTTATTCCACCAACGGGTTTCTTGGTATTGCTTGATACAACCACATACTTTCTTTTCACAGATTCACTGACGACATCCTCAACATGTGCGATGGTTTTGTTGACAATTGAAGCCGAAGAGTGACTTGGTTTTTTAAGGACAACACGTTTACTTACTCTATTATTAGATTTTCCATCACCATTTGAATTTACTTTATTGGTAGATGATGTTGCTATGCCAATATGTTTAGATTGAGTAGTTTTTACTAAGGATTCCGAAGATAAAGTATTCTGAACATAAACAGGTTTTATAGGCTCCTTGTCAGCACAAGAATCAGCCGTAGAAATAGCGAGATGAGTCTCATAGTTTGACAAGCTGGTCCCTTGAGTCAACTTCCCTTGACAGAAGCATCTGTAGAGGGAGTGAACCATACAGAAAGGTTCTATCATCAAATTAGGTGGAAGCTTATTTAATTGAATACAGATGGTGTACAAGTCCAGTTTATCCTTTCCACGGGGATCTTGTTCTGAAACATCAAAATCTTGGTATCTTCTAGGTAAGCGCAATCCTCTCCTGCTTGCCCCTATCACTATTGTATTATCTTTGGTTTTGATAACGGTGCGTCTAAATTTCTGCTCCTCTTTGGCCAGATACCGATTCATGTGATGTTGAAAATTAGCTACCACAGTCTTGGATATTTCATTTTGGCTTCCTAAGTTGTTATTGGATTTGCCAAAATTGCAGCGACATTTATCGAGCATACAGTCTATCCTACCGCAGTGTTCGTTCCACAAATAGTTAGTACGTAGAGATGAACAAACACAACCCAGCCTGCAGCACTCTTTCTTACATTCCTTTACTTCCTCTAGGTTGTCGCTAACATCTATCACTGTGACATCTAATCTACTCAACTCTCGGTTTTTTTTCTGCAATTTGGCATTATCGATTGAAGGATTGTTAGATAAACTATTGGACTCGACAGGGGCATAGTCCTCATCCAGAACACCCAGATAATTTTGAATTTCTCCAATCGAAACACTTTTCAATATACCTCGTAAGACGCTCGTAACATCTCTATCTATATTATCATTAAGTGGGTAACTATCAAGATTTTTCAATGGTAGATTCAAATTTTGTAAATCAGGCAAGGCTTTATTTTTATCAAAATTAGTTCTCGTGATTTCATGCTTAAACTCTGGATCCCTTCTGAAAAGAATTCTATTCTGATTATTCTCATATGGCAAAACGAAAGTGTAAGATGATGAATTTTCATTTTCAGTCTCAAGAACAGACGTGGCAAACTCTGCCCACTTCTCGTCCATAACACCACTGCTATTTCTAACACTCAAAAGTCTGTTACAAGCGGTGGGGTCTAGCTTAACACCGATGCGTGGAAACACTTCCAGACCCACAGACGGCATAGTCACCAACTTCAAATCTTCCATTGAATTATCTTTGCTGTTATTCAATTTGGGTTTTTTACTCAAAGGGCCCGGTTTAAAGTCCAAATTCATAGTGGATAAAAGTCCTCTCTTCCTTATAACTCTGGGATCTAAAGATGGCACAGTTTCCGTTTGGTTTTGGGATTTACTATCACCCAACACGGTCTTTTTCTTTTTCATAATTTTATACGAGCTGTACGTGATGTTTTTAAACTTTCCGTCGATGCAACCAGGCAAACGAACCTTTTTACCATCCGCACTCAAAATGCACCTTGGGAAATTCATTTCGCTGCCAATATAATCCCAACAACATTTGGTTAACGGACGATTATCTCCAAACATATTTTTTATTCGGGTCTGGTATTTTTCATAGAAAAATTTGCTACACTTGGATCTATTGACAACCAGTTGATCCATTTTCAAAATATGAACCCATTTAGATAGTTGCTCTGATTCAAAGGCCCTCCTCACTTGACCTACTGTTCTGACTTTAACATGATCATGACTGAGTTTAGAAGGTGATGTTGCCTTGTGTGGACTTTTTAGTTGTTTATAAGATTTCACTATCTTATGTTCTTCCTTAATTTCCGGAATGTTTGTTTTTTTGATTGGGCTATTTAAATCTTCAACTAGTGATTCTAAATTTGCTGGGTTGAACTCTTCCAAATCCTCGATGGGTCTTGATGGAAAGAATGGATCCATGTTACCTGAAACAATTAATTTTTATTTATGACATTAAATTTTTTTGTACTAATGTATTTCTTATTTTTATAGTTTTATTACAAAATATGAATAAATCTTAAAAAAATAATTCATATAATATGGGTAGAGTTCGGTCAGCCATCCCATAGTGGGTTTGGAAGAATTTATTTGAAAAAGATCGAAGCTTGATTCATACCATAATTATTATTCACCTTGTACCTACAAGATGAGAAAATATGGGACACAACTGTATTATTCAAAACTACTTGAGAAAAATACTTTCAAGGTAAATTCGCCCAGTGATCAAAATTCGACCATAACTAATTTAAATTTTAAGTTAGAACATTATTAAGGTTCCATTGTCAGAGACTGTACTTCTACAATCACAGATTTTGTCAACGCTACACTGTTAATATTCCAATTTTTTTTTAAAATTATATGAAAAACATAAAACCATGTGATAAAAAAAAGTGCTGGCCATTGAATACGCTCAAAATACGTGTTTTGATAATTCAATTAATTTTACAAAACTTCTCTGAAAATAATGTTTTTAGTAAAAACTCTTTCATCATCTGCTTGTCCTCGACCGTTGTATTCAGGAATATAAAATCTCAAACCGTCGAATGATCCAACTCTACTTGCTGCGACATACAATTGCCGGTGGGTAAAGCTGGCCGATTAAATAAAATTCCAATTTTTTTCAAAGGTTTGTCATTGAGACTTATTTATTGTCATGAAGATATTATAGGAAATTTAGTTCTTTGAAGGTTAAATGTTGAAATAGTTCCGGAGTATGTTAAATTTAACAAAATTCTCTTACTGCATGCGGCCCCAGTTAAAATTTCGCTATCAATTGCATTTCAATGCATAAATTTGATGCGCATTCTTGTTCCATTGACAAGTTTCTAATCACAACATTATAATTATGTCTAAATTCTTGTGACCATTTTTCAGGATGAAGACCAGACTAGCCGCAGTCTTAAATTTGGTTGCTCTCTTGTTCTCAATAATTTCCAACTTTTATCTCTGTATTTCATTAATAATTATTAAATATCTACTTGTATACATGAGATTTTTCGACATGTTGAACATGTCGAGTAGTGGTTTGTTCCATTTAAAAATGGAGCATCAGTAATGAATTGTTAAGAGTCATTAGTTGTTACATATTCGTTAAGTTTCTGACCAGCAAAACGATGCAATTAACATTCAATATTAATTATGTGGTGGTAAACCACTATATATATATGCTTATATAAGGCGCCTATAAAGAAATATTAAGATCCCTCAGCCATATCCTGGCTTTGGTCGTCAATTCATGTAAATCTCCAAATAAATGTTGGTAAACCACTAATAGTCAAAGAATTTAAGAACTCTACTGGACAGTTATTGATGGCATTATCATTATCACAAAATAATTTAAGGAATCATAACTACCATATGTTCTCTGTTCACCAGGAATTTGATTAAGTAAATCAGTATTAATCAAAATAGGTACAATCATCATTTTGTAGGAGCTAAAATATCGGAATTCAATCATATATTTTCTGAAATATTTCCACACGTCTCGTCTATAATATTATTTTTATCTCCTATTAATAGTTGAGGTATTTCGATAACATTTTCACCAAGGAATTGTGGGACGTCATCACTTCCAATTTTTTTTAACAATTCTGCAAATTCTATTTCACTTGGTAAGGCTCTCATATTTTGCGTAAACGTAACTTGAAAATAAATAAATTCATGCCAACTTGTGATAGAATTTTCAATTAAATTTTCATGTGGGATAACTGGTAAGATTTGCCAAAAATCATCACACAGAAGTATCCCTTTTCCTCCAAATAGTTTATGTTTACCATTTTCATCGCATAGATCCCACAATAATCTGTCCATGATTTCAACACCAGCATAGGGCATACAGAATCTTCATCAGTGATGATGAATTTATGTAACGACCAACCGTACCATTTGCAGTAATATTTGCTACAGAATTATCTAAAATGGGTAAGTATGGGTAATTCAAACACATTGTGTGAAGTCCTACCTCTATTTGAATTTTTATTACTTTTAGTATTTCTCTGTAAATATCGGTTCCTTATTCGCTTCTCGCTCCGACCCGTTAATAATCGTCGAGGCATACTAAAAGTAGAAAAAAAAAATGTTTATGTGAAATGTTGATATTATGTAGAAAGTTTTTTTTATTATTATTATTATAAAGACAAATAATATTAATCTATTCTCAATTGACCACAACAAAAGAATATTATATAATATGCGTCTGTGTCAATGTCAAATACATTTAACATTACAGTGGTCTTTGTAATGGTTTTTTTTATTAAAAAAAACATTGGCCACTCCTTCTCTAGATAAACTATAAATGTGCGAAATTTCACACCCCTCTGTCGCGCTTTTTTTCGTAAAAAGGGGTAAAAAGTTTTTAGTTTATGTCTGTTTTTCTAAGGATGTGACAATGACAGCAAATATTGTATTATTACGAAAATAAATATTGACATTTCCCATAATAGGTAAAATATCATTGATATCTGGATCGTAATAATTATGTATACCTACAATCGACAAAAGCTTGATGTTGTGCTATTACTTGAAGAGGCTTTGAAATTATCAACTCCAGACTTATGGAGCTTCAAGAAAAAAATATAAATAATATCCGTACAGTAAAGCGAATAATTGCAAAAAATACGCAATTGTTCCGCCAATCGTTTGTATGCGGCCAATTAGGTACAACCTTTCTATTAACACCAAGAAAATTCGTCTGCAAGTATTTGGCTTCCGAATACACGCTTTTCTAATACTTCAATATTACGTCCAACTATAATTGTTTTCATTTCTATACCTTCAGTGTTATTTTCAATTTTCTAAATTTTTATGTTCAAAATTGCCGCAATGAAGTAACCATGAGGGGAAAATATACACGAGAACATAAGTCACAAAATGGCCACCATTGCGTGGAATTGCCAATATGGTGGTTGCCCATAAAATGTTTATAATTTTAAAATAATCCAATTCTATTAACTTCACCGAGTTTTATTGTAAGCTAAGGCATATAAATGTTTACAATAAAATAATATTATCAATGAAATCAAATTATTTCCAAGATCGGCATCTATAATACTGACCAAATATGTTAAAACCAAGATGGCGGAGATATGTAATGTAATAAATTTAAAAACGAGTATATTTTACACTGTGGTAAGCATAAATATTCATTATTACACTGAACACAATATCGTTTATTATATTTAGGTTTCGTTCAATATTTTTTAAAACAATAGTTAAAACTTCAATTATAAACACAACATAGATTAACTTTTTTACAAATGGATAATAAACGCACTCGAAGCTTAAGAACATAAATAACGAAACAAATATTTCGACTGGCAATACTTATAGGACGCACATAATTCCAAAATATCTGTTGTTTACGTTTTCTCACAATTGTTTGTACTAATATATTATTTAAAAGGATATAGCGAAGGATAGTTTATGGTTGTTAGATTTTGCTTGTTTTTAAAAAATATTCATTGGGAAATAACCGCGAACACTAGCTTATACCTACCTGTCAGAAAGATGGTTTTTGATGTAATTATTTGGAACTATTTTTTGTTTGTGTAAATTCACGCATAAACTTACACGAATTTATATCCAGTGGTGTGTCTGAAAAAAATACAGTTTTTAATTAATGAAACACTCATTTATTTCCATACTACAAGAAGTTTCATAATTTTAGCTACGCACCTTCTGCAATCACATGGACGTCAGTCGCCATTTTGAAATTGTTTATGGTTTTTGAAAATGGTGGACTAAAATCATAGACAACGTATAACCATAAACAATTCTACGCTGAGCACATGATAATTTTAATCATAATATTTTTATTGCAATCAAATTAAAAAAATAAAATATTTAAACGATTCCGATAAAGAACACTAACATTCATAAATCCAACATTTGCACATATAAGTACATTTTACGGTAATTCACGAGATTGACGCCATGCTACATTGAAAGAAAAAACCACGTGGGATTCGCGAAATTTTGGATTCATTGTTTTGTGTGCAATTTTTGGACAATGTTATCAGGGATATGAAAACAAAAGCGATTTATTTGCTTATTTAAAAGTCGCTCTCAATATTTACCATAATATGGTAAATATTTTTATGTTATATAGATTTGGAACAGTAGGTAACAAAAATATGTTTTGCTTGTCGCGAAAGGTAAATTAACATATATAGGCATTTGTTAAATTAAATGACTAAGTTGAATTAATATAACTTATAATTATGAATGATTCAAAATAAGAAAGAATGAACGATGAATGAGTTTTTTTTAGCAATTAATACAAAATATCGCACGTGGTGTTGCCATTTTTGACAATACACGTTCATTTAGGAATCAAATTTTCTGAAATTATGCCTATTATCCTATCTTTTATTGTCAGCTGTGTTTACAAATGTGCATGTTTAAATATTCACATTAAGTATTTATTAAAATGAAAAAATCTTTAGAAACATAACCTAGAAACCAATATGTAATATATGTTCCTTCTCCCATAAGACTATATTGGGGTTAATGTCAAATAGGCTTTGGGTATTAAATCATAAGATTATCAATTGTACACCTGCCAGAAACCTTCATAGAGGACATCCTTGTATCAGAATTTCTCGAAAATATTAATATCTTTTGTGGGGTTCGCTCATAGATACCCAATCATCTTACCTTGCTAATGGTTTCAGCCATAGAAGAAATAATGGGGAAAAGTTTCAGCCATCTTGATCCATCGGATAGTTCTTTAGACACTAGATGAAACCACAGAAGAGCAGATAGAGAACAGACTGTCTATTTCTTTTTACCAGTCTCTTCGCTCTATGCCCCCTTCGAGGATTTTTGAGACCATCATTGACACTGTTCCTACTCTTAACGGAAAACATCTCCTTAATGCTCATTTCAGAAAACTGGTTTATGAAAGTAAAATTCACTCACAGTTTCCACCTCAGACCTAATAAGTGTTGCCACTTGTACGGGTTTGACCCGGACAGTCCGGGCGAAACCTAAAATGTCCGGACCGTAACTTTACTCAATGACCTTTTTTTAAAGAAATTATATATACATTTAATTTACTCAATGACCTTTTTTAATTTTGCTGCCTGGTGCTTTCTGAAACAGCTCTTAAATTGAATTCCAGTCCATGTCCACAGCCACAAGTAGGCCTTGGCCAAATCCAGGAGACTCCCCTGCTCTTGTCTGTCCGTGGCTTTCATCTTCCAGGTCTATAAAAATGATAGGCTGGGAATGTGTCTCGCTAAAAATTGAGAATAGCTGAACCAATCTGGGTAATTTTGGTTTTAATATATTCATTAAAGCTTAGGTTTTATAACAGGGGTATACAGGTGGCCGAGTATTAGGGTTCACGTATTTGATGATGCCAGATACGGAAAGTAAGTAAGTAATAATTGAAGAGGTGGGCTCAGCTCGGATTCACAGCTATCCCTTCCATCTTTTTTGTGGTCTGCTTAATAATACAGTACACAGCGGATATTGTGATCACGTTTGTTCCAGAGTGTTTTGATTCTAATAAGCGGCGGACATATAGAATATAGGTACGTAGTACATTCCTACTTATACTTCACACAAATATTGGTATCTACGCATTACATAAGAAAAGTTTTTGTGATAAAAAAAACTACAAGAAATCGAGAAAAAAGAGCATGTCCCATTGTCTTGGATAGTTTTCAAAAATCTCTGACCGAAAATGTGATTCTATTATCCGATAGAAACTGTATGAAATTCTTCATTTTGAATCAGGACTTGGACTTTTGATTCTATTAACCAGTGATCACAATAACTGGCGCCTACTGTACTTTTTTTTACCCATCACAGAGTGTTCTTTAAGGGTTAGGCAGAGAGAATGGACCTCAAATCTTTTGCATATACACTTTTTTGCCTCTTCCACAAAGATTACGTTTCTCAAACAACCTCTCCTGTTGTTTTTGGTTCTGACCTGACCTTTCTTGGTGATGGAATCGATCCACGGCGTCATCCTCAGTCGATCAATCATTTTTTTTTCCTCCATTCTTCCCACATGCCCAAAACATTTCAACTTTCTTATTGACTTTTGTCTTTTTAACACAAATCTCAAAATCACATTCATCCTAATATTCTCATTTCTTTCCATGTCCCACTGAGTATTTCCACACATTCTTCATAGAGCTCTCTTCCCTACTGCATTTATACTTCATTTCTGTTATATTAAAGTACCTATAATAAAACAATCAAATTCAGTATGAAGTTATTTTATTTTTTTAACAGACAGTGAATTTTTTTTGTATTAATTTAACATACACTTTTTTGACACTACATACATACAAAACTGTCAAACAAACATGACATTTTATTCATATAGAAGTGTTTAAAATCATCCTTTAATCAATCGTGGTGTCAATTTTATTTAAAGAGTCCATAGAGTAAAAAAAAAATCAGCTTATTACGATAGAAAACAAAAAACCTCAAATTAGGTAAATAAGTGTGATTGAAAGAGGAGACTTTATACACAATAATATTGTTTATACATTTATTTTAAATCATCATGGTCAGAATTAATCAACTTATACATATAGTTTTTTTAATTTCCACAGTCATCAATGTTTTCTCCGAGGAGGACCTCACTACAGATTGCTGCTGACACAGGAAGTGTCTTCTTTGGATCATCTTCGTAACTTCTCATTAACTCTTCTGGTGCAACGGAGTTAAGGATATATTATCACACAATTACAGACACTTGTTATTGGAGCATTGAGGATTTCATGTGTTTTGTTATAATATACAAATTAGACAATAGACAAATCATCAGTATCAGAAATCTTAAAGAAATTATTAACCCATCGAACGCCAAGATAGTTTTATGTACCACAAAGTGTGTGGCCACATTACAAAGGGAAAACTATAGAATAGATACTACTTATGGCATTGTCGATATACGGTGGGAGCAAGAAGATTAGCCACAAAATACTTACTTTATAATTACTTTAAAGACTTAGGTCTTCTGAGAACTAAAATAAACGAACTTCTGGAAAGGTTGTCAAAAACGGTATTGTCCATGTCTTACTGAATTTGATTGAGAAGGGAAGAACAATATGAGTCGGAGATTGGTAGGTGAGTGTGTCTTTAGTCATAAAGAGGCCCCTTAAACCCGCATATTATATGCTCGCAAGCCCATGTGACTCCCTAAAAAACGATATGCTATACGATGGCTAGTATTCTATCTTATGCATTGGTAATATAACATAAAAAAGTTTTAGAGAAATTTATTATGACGTGGAAAAGGATATTGTTTTTCTCTTGTCTCCTGGCGTTCGTGAGATCTTTCTCTGTATGGTGATTTTTCCTATAAGAAGAAACAAACTTAACATAAGCCACAAATGACAAAAAGGTTAAAGTATTCCGATGCAGTAAAATGAGGCTTTGTACCCTTTTATGGTGGTGTTTCTCCATTACATGGTGCTCATCAGGTTCTCCATTTTGATGACCTAAACAAAATGGAAGTCACATTTGAGAAAATCTTATCAATGAACATTGCAATGCGAAATACTGCCTTAACCCATTAACACCCACCATACACAGATATGTCAGTATTTTTTTTTTATATAAATGACTCTAATCCACTAGAAAAGCAACACATACTGTTTTTAGAAGTCACTAATAATAACTTTGAGATGTGGGCACACCGGAGAATGCTCCGCATACAATGAACAGACATGGTCAGCAACACAAGAGTCCTGCAAGGGCTAGAGTTGACAGAGAGTTGCTGACAAATATCAAGGTCCGGAAGGTGTCCTACTTGGGGCATGTATTTAGAGGGGAAAAATACTATTTGCTGCACTTAATTATTAAGGGGAAAATAGAGGGTAGACGAGGGGTGGGCCGACGGCAGATATCCTGGCTCCGAAATATTCGTGAGTGGACGGGGATCACGAGTGTGGAGGAACTGTTTCGTGCCGCACAGGACCGGGATGCATTCTCCAGAGTAATAGTCAACGTTGGGGCGACCTGACACGACACGGAAAGAAGAAGAATAATAACTAATTATTACCAGTGATGTAATTAGTTTCAAAAATAATTTACTTATTAAATTAGCACTTGTGGCGATTGATAGAATCAAATGACAACTTAAATGGTGGTATTTTCTTTTTTTTTTGTAAAGAATGTCAAAGAACCATTTACCACTTGTGTCACTGCGACCAAAATGAGTCTATTGCGAGTTAAATGCAGTGGTGGAATTAAAACATTTCATAATTATTGTTTTACTATGATTTTTTTTTAATTGAACATTTGCTCACCTAAAGTGAACACAAATATACTCCAACTCTTTCACAGCAAGCTTCTTAAAGCTTGTGTCGTGAAAGAGGAAGTAATCGGCACCTGGGATCGAACCCAGCTAACCAACCAACCACTTATAATTAGTATTTCTCATTAGATGACAAAATTAACGATTTCTCAAACCTTCATGCTGCAAAAACATTCACAATTTGCATGTAAAGCAAAACACGCGAGAGTATAAAAACGTTAAACAATATTAATTTGAGAAGTTGATTGCTTGTCGAATGAGATAGAAGTATAATTCATACCTTTTTGTTCATCTCTTCGTCTCTTTTGTTCGATTATCAGTGTTTCATCCGCTCGGTCCTGGAAAATTAAAAAATAGATTTTTTATAACCATCTAACCGGGTTCCTCAATGGGTAGTCAGATAGAGTGGACCATTTTTTTTCTATCCAAGCACATTTCTTTCATTTCTTAAAGTCTCACAGGACAACATCAATGTTGATCTACGTCATTCTCAATCAACCACACCTTGTTTTTCAGCCTTACAAATTCTATTTCATATTTCACTCATTTCTATAACATCTTTGCAACAACACTTCATTTTAATTCCTTTTCCATGTCCCACAGAGTCTTTCCACATATTCTTCTTATAACTCTTATCTCTACTGTATTTTTACTCCATTTATATTTTTTGACCATGTCCACGTTGTATAACCATACATCATTGATGGTAACAGAATTAGGTTATGCACTATAATAGCTTGTAGTGAGACATAGTTGTTTCTCATAACACTTTCCTACGTTCCATTTTACTTTTACACTTTCCATCCCTACTAAACATTCTCCTTTCACCTGCTGAAGGCATTAATTTCCTCGATTATTTTAGAATCTGCCCTTCCTTGATCCCTTTCATAGCCTTTATTTTGTTGATCTTCACCGTGTTTTGCACAATTTTCAAACACACCCGACATTAGTTCTTGCAAATCTTTTTCACACTCAGTCATAAGAACTAAATCATCTGCATACATAAACGCACACACCCTTATTCCATTCAATTCGATCCCAACATTTATATCTTTAAACCCACTGATGCAAACATCCAAAATAAATTGAACAACCAGGGCGAAACGACGCATCCGTGCTTCACGTGAGATAGAACTCCAATGAAAGGTGATTGTTCACCTTCAACCTTACCCTTTTCCTGCCCAGTTTCCTCTCTTTCCTAGCTTCCCTCTCGTCGGTGGCTCTGGCTGTTTTGACGCTGCTATTCCGATTGCTCCCACTGTTAACCGATCCACTGCCTCGACCTCTCCTTTCTAGACTCGGCGATATTTCTCTAATATCTTTACTGGCTCCCTGTTACACACATTACGTACAAGAATACCTTTTTTATTAATCATTCATGGATGCATACATCATATTTAATAGATAAATGAGAACTTTGTGTTCATATTGAGAATATGATGCAAAAAATAATAAATTTTGGACCCTTGGATATCTTAGTAAAAGAGATTTTAACGGAATAACACAATCCCTTGAAATGTCATTAAATCCACCACAATATACTTGTCCAACTTGAAGTCTATTGAATCACAAAATATCAAAGCATTCGAAAGACGTGTCACATCCAATTAAACAAAAACTATGTAACTTATACGCAAACAGCTGTGAAAAAAAAAGTCAATCTTAATTTTTTCAGTGTCAATCTTAACTTAAAAAAGAAAGATGTGCATCGTAAGATATTTTAGTACATAAAAAGTGAGATAATAAAAATAAAAACAATAGGCTAGATAAGAGAGGAGAGTGCAGTTTTGTGTTTGTGTTCATAGTTCGGTGTGCTTGTATGGTGGTTTATTTCTCACGTAATCAGGTATTGTCAGCTTCATAAAAATCACATACCGTCGTGACCCCTAACTTCGCCTGTGGTACCTAACTTCGCCTGTTTTGGTAAAATTCAATATTTTTATCTATAATACGATCTTCATTTAATATTTGAATGAAAGTTTTATTCATAATGGCAATACTTTTCCTTAAATTTGGTGCTAACTTCATGCGAATACGTCAGATGGCTGGTTTCAAGTTGGCGCGAAGGCAGCGTTCATTGTATTGTTGTGCGAAACTTTCACTTTAACAAAAATCTGTCAAAGATAGGTTCCTGTATTGGAATTTAATAGATTACAAAAAGAATCTAATGTTTATAATAAAAATCGGTAGAACACTATCTATTATAGTTTATAATTTATTTAAATAAATATTCACTGAGGCGGGTTACCTCCAAAAATGATCCAATCTTCGCCTACCTATAGGATTGTCACAACACACTTTTTTTTGGAACATGGAAACAAAAATTTGGTTAAGTTGTAATAAAATGTATAGGATAGCCTCATGATAACAAAACTGTTTTTTTATTCTTAAATTTTTAAGAATAACGGTTCTTACAATTTGCGTTGTAGGTAATGTATAAAAAAATGTAACATGAATTCTAGTTTTTTTTTGAGAACCCTGACTAAAGTTTATCAAATGTATGGAAACAGATTTAAATGTGTACCTAACTTCGCCTAGTGGAAATATATTGCTAAAAAAGACCTTATTGTATTCTCGTTATGGTTCATATTGCTTTGTATGATGTTCACAACACAACCGTATTATTTTTATGTATCTGTGGTGCACACTTTAATACTTACACGTGGTAGGCGAAGTTAGGTTAAAGTTCCCTAACTTCGCCTGCCGTCTTTAAACGCTAATAAAATGGTAATTATTATAAAATACAGGTATTTATCATGACATTCCTTTAGAATTCTTCTTATTGAATATTATTTTCAATACCAATTCGTCCAGTACTATTCTATTTTGGAGCTATTCAAAAAAAACTTCTGAAAACCAGACGAAGTTCGGGGTCACGACGGTAATAAAATAAACATGTTGAGAGAATGTATTCAAAATAATTTGAACAGTAATGAAAGTTTGTGTCTTATTAATAAGTTAAGGTTAAAAGATTAAGGATATTCAATATTGTGTAATTATTGTTAAAGAAACTTTAAACAATACTTTTGTTGTTAATTCTAGGAGGTTTAAAATTTTACTATATATAAAAATGATGGTCCCGAGGACGAGGAAGACCTTATCATACTGTGTTCCGCTCCTTCGAAGCAGAGCTGAGGAATCTGGACATTGGTGTGGGAGGTCATAAACGTTGCGCAAGATCGAGCGCAATGGAGAGCTCTTGTTGCCTCCCTATGCCCCTAAGTGGGGTCTTAAGGGAGTTTGGATTGGATTGGATAAAAATGATTAGCTGTTGGTGTGTCTTATTAAAACTCGAGAACGACTGGACTGAATTGGCAAAATTTGGTTAACCGAGTCATCTAATATTTAAGTGTACTCGAGGTGACGAAGAAATTGCATTTCACACTCTTTGATTGAAACAATTTAGAAAAATTATTGACTTCCAATAACAAATTACAAGTTTGCAATACTTTTTAACTTTGACATTTCCGGCAAATTCCAAGATTTTTATCGTAACATCACAGCTGAGATATTCAATGGCAAATTAGGAGGAAAGTTGTGAAGCAGACGTGAGGGAAACAAATAGAAGACGTCCTCACAAGACCAATGGAGAGCTTTCAAATATGGCCTAGCCCAAATCCTTCAAAATTTTGCAAAAATGTATCATTTAATAAATTTGCCACCTCCTTATTTTAACGAAGCTATTTAATGGTTTTTACATTTAGCACAGTTGCCTTCTTGTGGTTTTCTTCTTCGGGGAAGGTACCTATACTTTGCACATAAACCGGCATTACAACCTTCCCAGCTTCAGTAATATGTTTGTCATGAATCTAAACAGGACATCACCTCAAGCTCAGTGCAACTAAGTTCAATTCCAATCCGGCCAAACATTTCCTCACAAAAGGTGTGGAACGAATTATTGCCTTGTGAGATTGTTAAAGCTTCCAGTGTGAATGTTTTCAAGAATGAATTAGACAAATATTTGGGACATAATTGATTGCGCAAGCTTGATATGGGCACATCAGTTGTGAACTGCTCGCCTATTATCTATAATAATAAATTAATTCGAGTACCAATCAAATGCCTGAATACTGGAAAAAATGGGTGAGCGCATTCTAATGCAGTGGCACTGAAGTCGCGGCTTACAAATGTGAAAGCGGGACTTCCCACTCTGTAAAACTGGAACTTCTTATAGGTTATGCGTAATTTTGTTTGTTGAGGGAGCAACCTTTTCACGTTTTATTTTGTTCATTATGCGAATAGGATGAGAGATATTTGTTGTAAGAGGTTCCACTGTATTAGGTTCGGTAACATAGTGCTTGGCAAAACTGACTTACATAATAAAAAACAGTAAATTTTACAGATGTTGTTCTGACAATACGGCCACAGTTAAAAGATCGGAAGTTCATATAGGCTATAAGACTCTATTACGTTGTAAAACCGTTGATTTTTGGGCATAATTTGGTTAGCTCGCAAAGTATGAAAGCTTGGCTTCAACTGCTATATAAGATACTGTATGCTTCTCAAAGTAAACGGGTAGTGTACATCTGACAAACACGCCAATGAAAAAGTAAAAAAACACAAACAAACATAACAATATAAGGTGGGTGATTAGTTTAAACAAAGTGGTTCAATACTCACAGATCAAGAGTGCTTGTGCGACACTATTGAGGACGATTGGGCTGACTGATAACACTGCTCTCCAAAACGACCCTCACTCCGGCATTCCCAAAAAATCTTCCAACCAACTCCAGTCTTTATTTTATTTTACTTTCATTTTTTTTTTTTTTAAAAACACATATTTTTATATTTATTGTTTTTTTTTATTAATTAATTTCCTTTTTATGAAGAAAATTTTTTTTAAATTTTATTTTGTTTTTTTTTTATAGTTTTCCGTCGTTGCTTTTTCCATTCCATATATTATGCTTATTTATAACTCTTGCAGGTAGTTCTAGCTGTACGAAGATCAATAATGAAGAAAATTTGTATTTGAATTTTATTTTGTTTTTTTTTTTTATAGTAACTAAGCTTGCAATCTTCGTGAATTCCGTTGTTGCTTTTTCAATTCTATATATTATTCTTATTTATAACTCTCGCAGTTAGTTCTAGCTGTACGAAGATCGATAATATTGGTTATAAACTTTTTAGTAATTGTTTCATATCTATAATAATATGTAGATTGTTTTTGGCCTTCTATATGTGATGTCTTCTTCTATATTTGTAGATTGTAGAAAAATACTGGATAATGCCCTTTTTGAATGGTTTCCTAAATCATCAAGTTAGTTTGTCGTCCTGTTTACATAAGTTTAAGTAGATTATCCACTTTATCTTTTTTACTATCCCTGGCTTCTTTATCATATTTGTAGTTTTGTTGTAAAACAAGTGGCATCAATTGATCAAGAAAGTCGTTTAGGTCACGTTTGAATAGTTTCCTTCATCTTGCCATTTCATTTGAATAGGTTGGGGAAGATCTTGGATTCTAATCTTTGCTTTTACTTCAATTTGTTTGTGGCTTCCTTCGTATTTGTTGTTCTTTTGCAAAATATTCCATGTATCAATCAATCATAAATATTCTTCGTATTTGGTTGGTTTCCTTAATTTTCATGTTTGATTTTATTCATTTTAATCTTTGATTTGGACATCCATCATTTTTGACATTATGCTGCAAATTAAATCCTTCAAATCAGGTCACATTTGGTTGGATTTCTGTATCTTGATATTTCAACTATCTTTGATTTGGTCTTCGCTGTTTGTGAAGTCATCATTGGGTGTCTTTGTTGTTTTAGGTTAGGTCCAAGAGCTCTTTAACTTTTATCCAAGTTTTTGTGGTTTAATATTTGTATTTCTGTTGCAGGATCTTTAATACATCTATTGGTCATCAGAAAATTTCCCGTATCCTCAAATTTTCCCAATACTCCGAAGAAAATAAATTCGTCCTTTGAATGAATGTGCCTTCTTTATCCATCATTTTTATTTCAAATCTGCATATTTCCTCTTGTAATAGCTAAAGTTTTTCTTTAAATCTAATACTCTTCGAATACATAACGGTGTAATCTTTTAATCTTTCATTTTCTAATACTATTTTTAGATATTTTTTTGAATCTCATTTTTTCTAAACGTCATCTATTTGCGAATCAAGCTGAATGTATATTGATATGTATTTGACTCTTTTTTGTCCACATGCATATTTTAAAATCCATTTAGGCTTCAAAATTTCTGGCTGGAATAATAGACATTGAAAATCTTAAATTTGTTTATCTAGTCGTAGTACTATGAAATTCTGATCGTTGGGGAGAAATTCCTGTTCATCTGGATAACTGAAAGATAGCTCCCGAGGATCGGAGTGGAGATGAAGATAGGAAAAACGTAGCCTCCTTATTGGCTGTAGAGCAATCAAAGAGATAATAGAGAGTATTCCAGGCGATGATGAATTCGAGCGTGATGAAAATCTTCTCGCTTCGACTCCTCCGTTGCGGGAACAACACTTTTATTTTTTAAAACACAGCACAAACACTGAAGTTATTTTTTTTTAATAAAATTTTAATATTATTAAATTTTTTATTATTATTATGCACTGATGTCCACACGGGGTAGAAACTCTAAACGAATTTTAACAACTTCGTTGAACATTTCGATTGGATCTTTTCACAAATAAAAAAATTGTATTGGTTTATCATTTATCATCAGCCCAATCCCCTTAACAAGTGCCTTAGAACGGAATCGTCTCTGCGGATACTAACCTTCATGGATGCACTATCCTCCAACTTCCTTCTCTTTATATCTGAGGACAATAAAAAAAACAATCCAATCAATATAGAGCAATGGGAGAAGATTGTCAGAAAGCATGAGAAATTTGTCATGGGCTGCATTCTGTAGATTGTCCTAGTTATGCTCAAATCCAACCGATTCGCAAATTGTCAAAAGAAAAGAGTACTCAGCATGTGTAGTGACATATAGTTTCAAAATTACCGCCTTTGCGAAGCAGTTAATACAAAAACTCAAGGTAACACAATGAGCAATGGAAAGAACGATGTTAAACATAAGTCTAAGAGACAGGAAAAGAAATGAATGCAAAGATACCGATGTGACATATATAAAAGTGTCACTAAATGGATTAATCATATGGTGAGAGCTGCAGATGACAGATGGACCAAGAAAACCCTGGAGGGGGGCCAAGAACAGGTCATAGAAACCCGGTTAGGCCACAGCAAAGGTGGTCTGACAACATGAGGAGATTGGTCAGAAATCAGTGGCACAGAAGGGCAAGGGACAGAGAATCATGGAAGCTGGCAAGGAAGGCCCATGTTCATACTAAACGAGAGAAGGATACAAATAAATAGCTTGACGAGGATGGTAGACTATGGGTTTGGTCAAACGCCTTCACAGAACATATTGGAGGCTGTGAGTTCAAACAACACAAAAATCGTTGTGTACTTGTTGTCACTTTGGTGTTCATACTAATGAACCAAATAAAATAAATTCATCTACAGTACAAGACTGTACTATAGCACTTAACAAACTCACAATAGAAAAGAACAACAAAGTTGTTCTAAGATGGGTGCCAGGACACTCAAACCATAAAGGTAATGAAGAAGCGGACAAACTTGCAAACATGGGGGCTGACACCAAAACATTTGGACCAGAACCCCACTGCTTCTTAGCCAACACTGTTCTAAAAACAATGTTAAACAATAATATGCTGGAAAAAGCAAAACTAAACTGGGAAAACATACCCGGACAGAAACATGCCAAATCATTAATAGACGGCTTTATAAAAAAGAGATCAGACAAAATCCTTGCTTTAAATAGAGAAAAAATCAGAGTTCTAACCAGAGCACTGACTGGACATTGCAGATTAAATAAACATCTAAGTACAATGAAACTGATGGACATGCATCTATGCAGATTCTGCCTAGATGAACATGAAACACCATTACACCTGCTATGTGACTGCGGACCACTGATGCAGACCAGAAACAAAATAATTGGATCTTACATCTCTGATCAAACTCAAATCAAAGAAACCAGCCCACAAAAGATCCTAAAGTTCATCCGCGAGATCGGACTGTGGGGTGACCTCAAGCAGCAAATCCATTCACAATGAACTAATATAGTTGACGTGAAGAAAGCACTAGAGGGTTTTAAAAATAAAAAAATAAAAATGAACCAAATTATTTTTCATTTTAAATTAACTTTCTCTCATAAAAATGGTAACAAAAGAAACAAAAAAAAAACTTTTTTCTGGCCTTGGTGGTCTAGTTGTCGGATTTCTAAAGAAAAGATTCAAAGTTTGATTTCCAGTCGGATCAAAATATATTACTATCACAGATTAGATAGGTTGACTATGAGGTAACATTGAAAATGAGAAATGGTAAAGAAGCTGTAACCTTTTTCAGAATAGAAATGTGTGTAACCCCTTTCTTGTGGGTCCTGAATCAGGTGTCCTCGGTGGGAGCCATTGCTGTTGGTGCTTGACAGGGAAGACATCTCCTCCGGCACTCTGTCATTGCCTGGTGGTGTCACTGCTTCGAAGAAACGGGAATCATCCTGAAACAATAATTATATTATGGAATTGACTGTAATGGATTGTGTTACTGGTGTTACCCATTTGTGTAACTTCGCAAAGAGACATGTTATATCTGATCAGGAAGTCATTTCAGTGTCTCACAGTACCAATGTTTACCACCATCTACAAAACATGATATGTAAGACCTCTCCTGGAGTATGCATTTCAGATCTGGAGTCCTTACTTGATCAAGGACATTACCCTACTGGAAAATGTCCAGAGACAGGCTACCAAGTTGCCTCTGGGACGTAAAAACCTAGAATACCCAGAGAGATTAAAGATCTTGAAGTTATCTACACTGCAGAAGAGCAAGAGGTGACCTGATGGAAAAATTTAAGAATTTGTCTGGATACTACGGTGTGCCTGATTTGGAGCATGTATATAAAAAGAACTTAGAGGACACCACGATTTTAATTCAATCCAGGAAGCATGCACTTAGTGAATAAATTGCCTGTGGAATAAATTGCCTGAGAGTGTTGTGTCTGCTACTAGCGTTAATTAGTTTCAGAACAGACTAGATGTTTACTTGAGAGACAATGATGTGGGCCTATCAGCTTGAGCTGCCTGCCCTTTACAAATAATAATAATTGTTCCTACACTAATAAAAATGAATATTTTTTCCATAAAAGCAATATTTAATTTCAGCATGAAACGAAATGAAAATGGTTCAATATCATCAAGTGGGCGGTCTATAGGTCTAATAAAATGACAATTCTATTTGTTGGCTAAATGATGATTCTTCATCTTCAATTAGTTTTTAAAGAATGTAGTAGTTCTGTCACTCCGGCATGTGCAGGACCGCAATGCTATTAACATACCCATATACAGTCTGGCTAAAAAGAGTAGTCATTAAATATTGATGAACTAAAATGTTATCACTCTGGCAACACTGAACATAGGTTATTGTCTGACATTACAAATGTTTACGAATGGACAGCAATTCTAACTGGTAAATAAAACATCCAATTCATTTTAAAAATGATTAAATACCTTTTACTAATTTGGATATTTTTCCGAGATATTTTTTTGGTATATAATATTCACTTACAAATAAATTATAGGTTATGTTTTACCATTTTGAAATTCGGCTATAGAATATTAAGCAGTTGTAAGCAGCTGTGGATTACAGCACCCATTATATTATCTTATTATCTCATGTTTTTTTACTCGTTTTGCGTAGTTTTTTTTCCATCTCATTTTAAATGCCATGGCTGGTACAGTTTGTTATTAAATTCTTTTAAATAACCTCTACAAAACATTTCATATGATACCACATTGAATAGTATTTTTTTTTTAATATATTTTGGCGGTTACAATACTTTACTTTATAAATGTAGAGTACTTATTAAATGTTGCCATATAAACGACTGCAGCGCCCTCAATTATTTTCTACTCTTTTTAGCCAGACTGTAAGTACTATTTTTTTTATCGAATTTGGTTGAATATGTCAAATTAAACAAATAGAAATATTAAACTTCAATTTTAAAACTTCTTTCATCCTCATTTGACAAAATATTGCATGCACAACGCATTTATCTGCTAATACTGGTGGTCATTTTTGAATACATATTGACTATTGTCAAATTATGTACTTTTGTGTATTGTTAAAATAACGCATAGTTAACGTATGTTAACAAAATAAAATAATTTGATTACCTACTGAATTACTATTGTAAATGAATTTAGTGACAGTATTATTAGACATTGTCTAATCAAGTTCTACATATAAAATACATCTGTATTGGTTCTACCTGTGAACATGTGATGTTTTATACTTGTGTTACTACACCACTTAATCGCATGGTGCCAGCAACTTTCCCGCGTAACTACGACCCCTCCAAGTACACTACGATGTACATAATATGTCCATACAATAAATAAATAATACATATAAAATGTTCACTCAAAGGGTAAGAACACGTAGAAAGCCTATTCCGACACGCACCGACCAGCGCAAAGAATGTTCCAGTTTTGTATCAGAATGGGTTAAGTGCATATAAAAAAGTTTAAGGGAATTCTCACTCACCCTGTATGCTCTGTCGCTCATAGTCTTTTCAGTCGGAGTTCTGTCCTTGTTTCTCCTATCCTCATCTATTCCTCGACTGCTGTTAGCTTTACTGCCTCCTCCGCTTCTGCGATCCTCCCACTCCGTGTTGCTGGTACTTCTTTTTTCCGTCGCCGCATTGCTGCGAGACCTCTCACTGTTGAAAATTCAATTTTTTTTTTTTGCAAGCTGGTAATAAATTCTGAAGAGTAATTTTATATCAAATGAATACAGAAAAATGGGATGTCAGGCATTGAAGAAGAAATATATGTAAAATTAGAATAAGGTACCTTTGTGAAGATTCCCTTTTGGATTCCCGTATGGACGCCTCCTCACTCTTATTTGAAGATTTTTTTTCTTTACCGCTACTTTCTTTCTTAGATTCTTTTTCTGTGAACAAGAAATTACCAAACAAATCAAAATATGTAAAACACATAATGTAGTTTTGATCAAATAGTTACCTATTTGATACTTTCTTAGATATCGAAAACTAAAAGACCTGTGGGGACCATTTGAGGGAGCTTAGGGAAGGAAAGGAGAGAAGGGATTAAGGAGATCTTATTGAAATACACAAGGTGCTACATGACCACTACATCAGTGCTAACTCAAAACTGAAATTGACATCAACAAGATTCTCTTCAAACACCCGCTACGCATTTCTTGTCCAACAGAGCTGGCAGTGCTTGAAATTGGTTGCCGGAGTCAGTGGTGTTTGCTCCTACCATGAACTCTTCAAGAATGGACAAGATAGTGATAGAAACACAACTTAATTGGGAATTGGGTCAAAACAGTGAAAGTTGCCTATCCAATAAAATAATAACATTTTTTTTATAAAAATCAATCTGGGCTCACCCAAAGTGAACACAAATACACTTTCGACATCTTTCACATAAAGCAAAGCTTGTGTTGTGAAAGTGGAAATGGTCGGCACCGGGATTCGAGCCCATGACCTCCAATACTCTGTAAGTACGAAAGTCGCCGACTGATACCACTGGTCTACCAAACACCTCAAGCTCCAGCTTGCATCTTTTCAATTCTCGAAATTAAGATTTTGGGGAAATTCATTTATTTATTAATTAAAAAATCACCAATTTGTAATTACCAGTTCTTTGTTCTCCGTTAGTGGTGGAAGTGTCCTTGCTCTTCTGGGCTGCGGCCGCCGCTGCTGTAGCAATGGCACTCTCCTCCAGCACCTGATGGAACTCGGATTCCTTCATCATCTGTGAGGACTTGGATCTCAACTGTCCACTGTAACTGGTTGCCAGAATGAATAAATCCTGTCTCTGGGTCTTCTCCTCGTCACGCACCTAAATATAAACATCAGCACATTTTTTAGAGCAGTAATTTACGGTAGAAGTCAATCATGTCTAGATTTCTGGGACATGTTTAAGGATGTTGAATGACTGTTCTTCAGATTCCAAAGACGATTTCTTCATACTTCTGAGTACGTTTTCATTGTCATTTCAACATTTTCACTGTAAGCTAAATAACCGATATCATTAACAATTACCAGAAAGAAACACAGCGCTCAACAACACAGATCCGCATAGCGGTTAGTGGGCATTTACATTTAATGAAACTGCCATAATGTTTTTGAATTTAAGCCGTTATTCCCACTTCTACTTAAAGTCCTAATTTTTTTATAATTATGTGACGGTTGATGGGATTACGGTGTTCAAAGATTGACAAAGAAAAACAAGCAAGTCTTTCTGGTTTTTTTTTACGTGTTTTCTTGTGATAAGAAGATTAGCCATAAATAATTTATAAAAGAGAAATGCAATCATGGTTTCACTGATTTTAAACTCAGGCCCACGAGCACAGATGATTAGAGCAAAAATCAGAACAGGCGAGTCACACGGGCTTGCGACCATGTATGCGGGTTTAAGGGGCCCCTTTATGACTTAAGTCACACTCACCACTCACCCACCAATCTCCGACTAATCCTCCACTTCTCTGCGCAACCAAATCAATAAGATGCGGACAATGCAGTTTTAGATATCCTATCCAGAAATTCTTTTATTTTAGTTCTAGGAAGACCTAAATCTTTAAAATAACAATATAAAGATTTTGCGGGTACTCCTCTCGCTCCCACCTCTACGACATATATATACACTCAAATGTTGGCGGATTACTGGGGGTGCACTGCAGTACAGAAATGAAGAAGAATATGATTGAACTAACCTTTTCCACTTTCTTCTCTATGATTTGACTTAGTTTAGCTAATACTGGAAAGTGTGGCAACACGTGTATAAGTACAATGAGAGCGTTTCTTATCTGCACGTAGTTTCTGGAGTCCAAACATATCACCATGGCCTTGGTTATTTTGTAGTGCCACTTGTGACAGACGTGTCTGCAACAAACAAAATTCGGATAGTAACAGATCATAATATAGAGTTTTTGGTGGACTTATCTAAAGATATAAAAATCAATTTTTCGTAGGTTTATATACCAATAACTATGCAACCTTTACATTTAAAAAAGGAGGATGTATGTATGTACTGCCCATCGGAGGCAGAGATGCTTAGGGTAAGGCACCAGGAATTAAACAAATAACATTTCCGGGTAGATTGCAAGTTTGGGACAGAGTCTAAAGAAAGAACGAGAGGTTTTAGTTGGTAGAAATCTGGCAGCACCCATCTGGTTGTTCATAATAGGTTACCCCTCGTTTAAACAAAACAGAAATTTTATTTTTTACTTGTGCAAAAATAATAGCCAATAATTAAATCATGTGTGTAATACCAAGGACAATTGGTACACAACGTACGTCATTTGCAATTCATTATGGATAGAAAATGAATGTCACTCTTAAATATTGGTTTCATAATTGAATAAGATACTCTTTCAAATTTTGAACAATATTTTTTTTTAATTATTTCATTAGTGCCAGCAACACATCGGATATGAAAATAAAGTTTAATAAAATATTTTTTTTATTACTCTACATATTTTTTTGTCCCCAGATGCCTATAAAAAAACTACTACAAAAGAAATAATAAATGTGTGAAATGACAAAATACTGGTTTTAATTTAATTCCAACTAGGCCCACCTGTAGTTTTCGTAACCGACACGATCACTCGCCTCCGCATATTGATTAGATACTCTGAATTTCGTCACAAACCCTGGACTATTGGTGCATTCTTTATTGAAGGCCGCTTCGTCCGCGTGCCATCTCATAGCCGTATTTAACACACCACGCAAAAACCTGCCGTATCTACCAGCTTCACCCTCCGTCAGGCAGGTCACAGTGTATGTTATATCACAGAACAGCTGCAAAAATTAACAATAAGTTTACAAATTTTGTACACAGACCTAAGGTTCAAATTGACATGTAGTTGTGCGGCGTTGAAGAGACCAGTTAGAGAAATTACTTGGGGCTAAGATCGCTACAGGTCAAATCTCCGTATCAAATCACCTCATGCCCTTAAACTCAAGCGGTCAGAAAAGGCACCAGAAGACCCTCTCATACTGTGATCCGCTCCTTCGAAGCAGAGCTGAGGAATCTGGACATGGTGTGGGAGGAGGTCATTAACGTTGCGCAAGATCGAGCTCAATGGAGAGCTCTTGTTGCCTCCCTATGCCCCAAAGTGGGGTCTTAAGGGAGTTTGGATTGGATTGGAATTGTAACACAATTTAAAAATTTTAAAACAAAAAAGTTCGCTATACTGAGATTGACTTCGTTACAACAAATTTTGGTTCAGTACATTTTATATGGAAGTTTTTTGGGGACAAATTGACGATTCGTTATACTGGAAATTTCGTTACTTCGGTATTCTCTATAAAGAGATTTGACCTGTAGTAGAAATGATAGCTCAAATTATTTTTATTATTCTGAGTTAGTTCGACTAGCGGATCAACTAGTTAATAAATAAAAAAGTTATTACAAAATTCGTGTTTTTTCGGGCCCTCCTTCATACACAGGAAAAGACTAAAAATGATTTAGCACTCACCCTGTCGTAACACAGCAAAGTTGAGAAGTTTGCCGTTTGTAAGGAATGTATGATTTGCAGGAACTGGGCACAATATACCGCATCCATCGCTGTGAATATGCAACGAGGAAACAGACAATGGTGCATGAACTGGGTTATCGCTTCGTTCTTAGCCGACTTCACGGATCTGGACGGGAACCACGAATCCTTCTCTTGCTGGAGACGGTATCTCACCCGCGCCACGTGCTCCTGCTGCTTTTTGCATTCGTCCTGTTGAAATAATTAACAATAAAAATATATTTCATTTTTTTTATTTATACAATCAATAAAGTAAATCAATTTATTGCATACCTGTAGCTTGTCAATTAAATTGACATATTTTTCCTGTTCCTTGCGGCCTTTAGAAGCGCTGCTCGTGTTATCCGAATTCGAGGAACTGGCCAAACTTGTGATTCTTGCAATTTCCCTCTTGTAGCTCTCGACCGGTACATGCAAATCATACATCGTCAAAGACCAGAATGTGACGTAGAATTCTGGCGATATATCTTCCCAAATCTGCAAGAAACATTTATTAAAAACATATAGAATAAATATGTTTCTCAACCTAGATAGAGGATAAAAAAAAGGCAAACATACTTTGAAAGGTAATGTGGTGGATACTGCGGCCACGATCGGTTGCATGGCCGTCAGAGCAGCTTCAGCGTACTTCTGTTCTCTGGTAATACCGGATGACTTCTCGTGTCTTAGTTTATCGTAACGGGAGTTGATACTCCATGTGATAGCAGGACGGGCGAGGAAGAAAGCAACATCCGCGTCCACGTGATATTCTTGGAGTATTTCCTACAAACGAAAAATAAAATTTAGTAAAAAAAAAACAAGAATATAGATTAATAAATATTAGTTACTTTAACCCTTTCTTATCCGGTGCTTGGTGTTATATTTTGGTGCTTGAAGAAACTTTTAAATTGTTTTTTTTTTGGAAAATTTGATGACATAGTACGGTAGGAATAAGGTTCTTAGATAGATGGAAAAAAATGTAGTAGAGAATTGAACTAATTGAAATTTTCCGTAACAAAATAAGTAAAATATAAAGAAAATTGTGATATAAAACTAAAAAAAAAATCCATATCTACTCCAGGTCCACTAAACAAGCAAAAGTTTATAAATGCCTCCTCAACAGAGTGACAAGCGTACCTAATGAAACAAATGTATCTGTAGGTACCATAAGGGTTAGACAATTGCCCCAAAGAAAAAAAATCACTTTTAAACACAAAATAATTATTGAGAAATATCACATTACAGGTTGTGTTGTTTTAAAATGACACTGGATGAGGAAGGGGAATTTATTATGTGACTAGCTGACCCGCTTATTACATGAATTAAATACAGTTTACGACATAAAAACTGAATTCAATTTAGCTAATAATTTATTGCATTATGTAATAATTATTGTTGATTCGGATGCGGGATGAAGTTCGACGGGTCATAAATTTGTAATAAGAACAATCCCTCTATAGTTGCGTAACTATTTTAAAAAATTCAAGAGATGGCGGTGTAGTAGGAAATAAGTCACATATGAAGCGTGTTACATTATTGTACCTATATATTGTTGGATGAATAGACTCCATTAAACCCCGTATTAGTATGGTAAGAATAATACCTCGATTGGAGGAATCCTAGTAGAATATTCATCATGAGTATGTGTGACCGCCAGGAAAGCACCAAACTGTACAAGAGCGTCTTGACACTGATCAATGAGACGACCAACAAGTTTCAGATGCGGTTTCGGAGCACCTTCCGCTCCGCCCGACTGATAGGCACAGCAGTACCTCTGCTGGGCGGCCAATAGACACAGAGCTGCGTCCAATCCTTCTCCTCCCGAAATCAAAGCTTCCTTCAAGCGCTGAGAAGATTTCTTGGTGTTGCGAACCTGACTGAAGTAGCCGGCCTGTGAATAAATCAACATTGTAAATGATGAATGAAAAAATCGGCATAGTGAGAAAATTATGGTATTTTCGGAGCGCATACCTCTCCTCTTAACAATTCTCCTCCAGACATGGCATCAAGCTGTTCGGGAGTCCATTCTTCAGCGGCTTCAATGCCCGCCATCTTCTGAACAATCTCCTTAAGAATCAGCAAGTCTAAACTGCAAACAATACAAACATTATTGTGACAAACTCATAGACAAAAATGGCACCACCATCGGCATAAATAAATAAATAAAACTTTATTGTGAAATAATTAATTAAAAACAATTTTTATACAAACACTTTAAAGATTCAAAGGGCGGACTTATCCCGAAGGATCTCTTCCAGCCAACCCAAATCGATCAACGCCATCTATGATTTGTAAGCTGAAATTAAAATTTACCTCTTTTGAGCTTTCAATTGATTTGCAACAAACTGCAAAAGAGCTGTGAGATCTATGGGATATTTTTTGCAAGCAGCGCCACAAAACGCCGCCAACCCTTGCAACCAGGGGGCGGCACTCGAACCGTCCGGTTGAACTCTAGCCCTCTTTCCACCACCGAGAGCCTCGACCAAACAATATCCGAGCATATCATATGAAAGCGAGGTTAGATACTTTAATGATTCGACAACAGGACCTAAAACATAACCAATCCAATATTTATCCATATACATATCAATATCAACTGTAAAATACTGAGAACCTCTATTACCAGCAATACACATATTGAGATAAAAATTCTCTTTCATAGAAGTCGCAGGCCTGTGTGTTAATCTCTGACATATAAGTAATGCTACTTCCATGTTCTCTGGTTAGCACTCGCCCCTAGACCTAAAATATCTATGGACTGGTAATGTGAAATATCATACATAAAATTGGGCTGTGTCAACACTGACTGTATAGGAGGGTCACGTGAGTGTTGGCAAGAAGGAAATCTTTTTTTATGAGCACATACAAATGTTGTTTGTGTTTAAGATCAAGATTCCCCAATTTCAACTCTCCAAATTTATAAAAATCGGTTAACATAAGGTGAATGGACATGTTTGTTTAAATCCCCTCTTCCCATCACTCACGTGACCTCCCATACAATCAGTGTTGACACAACCCAATGGTATGTATGGGTGAAAACACAAAGAATGGCGATTCCGACCGGCGACAATCGACGCAAAGAATGTTCCTATGCATTTGAATAGGAATACGCACAGCAAAAGCAGGAACCCGCTTTCTGACAGTTTATGTCACCAGTCCATAGATATAATAGGTGTATGACTCACTCCTTTGTATCACTCATGGTTACAAAATTGTATTCTGTTTGTTTTTTGCGCAAGTTTATTAACTCTTTTATAAATTGGTTTGAGTAAAAAGCGACTAAAGACGCTGAAATAAACAAAATAAAATAGTAATAAAAGGACATCTTACCAATGAGGTTATCATAGATTTGAATCTGCAGGATGACGTAATCAAAGAAGAACCCCGGTGCTGCATGACTCAGCTTTCCGATGAGACGTCCCTGTGGTTTGACATTCTCCTTGCTAACCCTCTTCATAATTGCCTTGATTTGCCTCTGCGCATCCGCCCTACGTCTCAGCAACAGGGCGTGCCTCAAGGGTGCATCATTTTTCCAACGGGCATAGAGACTGTATCTGTAGGAACAAAAAGATTTGAGAAATGTTTCGATAAGTAACATGTGGTCAACTCTGTGTAAAATGATTTTGAAATACAATGATTTTATTGAATTTGACCTATTTTGTTATTGATTTCATCTATTTAGATTATTACTGTTCTGGATTTGGCGAAATTTTTTAATTAAATTTACTTGAAAAATTAAATTGTATCTATTTCTCAAATATGGTGTTAATTGTAATTCTTAAAAATTAAAAATACGAAAATAACTATCATTCTCTTCATACAATATACTGACTTGGGATAGTTTTTAATGTATTTAACTTATATTGATACTCAATATCCGAAAATATGACGTATTATTGACAACAAACCTTCTTTTTAACATAGTTTTTTCAATAATTTCCTGGGGATTTGACAAATTTTATTAATTATCAGACATCCCCTTTACTAATACAACAAAATAAAAGTACCTACCTACTTATAATCTCAAAAAAAACCTAATTCTTAAATTTGACCACTACGATTACCTATGATATAGATTTTTTATTGAAAGTAAGATTCCATTGAGCTATTCTTGGTTGTGTACAACCAAAAACCTTTTACAAGAGTGGATTGGATTGAAAAACCTGATTAAGAAAATGACGAAACTAACCGGTATTGATATGGATAAAGTTTGAGTAAGGTGTAAACTTCTTCTGCCATGCAACAATTGCCGTCCATGTAGGACAGGGCTGGCAGTACGGCACTGTCCAAGACAGAGAGTACATCTTGCCTCATGGGATCACCAGGTAACGATCGTGAGGCCCTGAACAGCCTAACAACCTGCAAACAAAGCAAAAAAATTCAATTATTCCGCATATTTGAAGTGGAGTGCCGCAGGGATCCGTTCTTGGTCCAATACTGTTTATTCTTTGTATTACAGACCCCCAAAGTGTTATCTTAACAAAAACAGAATTCTTTGCTGATGATACAACATTTTTTACTGATCCATAAGTGAGCAGCTTACAGATACAGGATGAATCTTGTAGTAATATAAGTCTGCGTTTAAATGAACATAGAGCCGTATCTAGAAACAGAGCATACTTTTTTTATGGTTGGTTTTGGACACCATGGGAACAATAACAAGCAAGAACTAATTAATGGGCGATGACAGATTAGTGTCCATATCAACAATCAAGACAATATAGTTTACTTTCAGCTCTGGCTCAATGTTCGTTTGATTTAAATGCACCCTTAGATGATCTAATAACAATGGCAATTTTCATCACCTTATACATAAGAATTGGATCTGTATGGAGGGATGGTCCCAAAACCGCCAATGCCGGAATCACCACTTCTCTCAATTCCTCAAACTTTTTAAGTGGACGTACGGCCAGGGTGTTTGTCAAAGGTGGGACGGGTCTGGACTTTATTTTTGGTGCTATTGGACAGAATCTGAAATAACAAAAATGATCAATGTGCTATACGGTTTCTTATTTAATTGAAACTTAACCCATTACGACACAAACAGCACCAAGATAACTTGTCAGTAGGTACTTACAAAATGGCTACCAAGTAGTAGCAGATAAATGCATTGCACATGCAATATTTTGTAAGATAAAGATGAGAGACGTTTTAATGACAAAAATTTTTATTTGTTAAATATTTGATGTTCTACTAAAGACGATAAGAAAAAATCTAGAGAAGGTTATCCAAAATGATTCTTAGAAAAAAAATGATGTAGGAGTGCAAATTGGTTAGAGGTTCTGTACACGTTTAAGTGCTTTAAAAAGAACCAACATCTTAGTATGGGTTAAAATGAGGAATGTATTTACTCTTTGTAAAGTGGATCGATAGTAGCGTGCAGCATTCGGCAGAGCGCTTTAGCGACTGGTGGATACGAAGTGGCTTTGTAATCAGGAAGTCTGCTGGCTAAGGCGTTGAACCCGTCCCAACAACCCACTTGTAGCAGAGCGGCTCCGAGGTGGAGTTTCTGATTGTACGTCTCCACGGGCGCTGATTTCTCCTATAAATAAAAAAGTCAAATAAATACTACCAAAAGCAGAAACACAAAAATAAAAAAAATCTTTTTAAATTGGAGAGTATCCAACCTGAACAGAATCTTTCTGCTCCTTATCATCGTCCTGTTTGTTAGTGCAGATTATTGCCAACTTCCTGGCGTATTCCTGCGCTTCTTTCATTTCCTTTTCGCACTCCTTCCAAATGACAGAGTCATCAGGCCGCAACTAAACAACAAAAAAGTAGATATTAAAATGCAATCAGGAAGAGAAAAGTTTTTAAAGTTTTATTTAGTTATTCTGAAATCGCAAATTTGATCCCAGCAATGTAAAATAGAAGCAGAAGCTTTTGGTTTGAAACCCTGGAGATGTAAATTTCTTCTGATTATAAAGTAAAACTGTGAGGAATTTGCTTCTATGTATGCTTTGCCAGTGATAAACGCAATGTTTACATACTCCATTGACTCTTCTATACAATAATAATTTATTATTAGTTTATAATTCCAATTAACAGGTCGCTTCTAATTATGATTCCAGTCCCAAAAAGAAATTTGATACTTTTGCATCGGTGGTCCAAGGGAACATAGATTCACATGAGCAAAAGCAATGATAGGAATCCTGTTAGGACCTGTATTTCAGGGTCTCTGGAGACGAGGCACAATAAAAGACGGTGCTCCATTAGTGAATTGAGGTTGCCCCAATAGATCTTATTTGGTCACTGTGACACAAAGGAAAAAATGGTCACTTGACCTTCTTTATAAAAAAAAAATAGACAAATTTGGATTAGAACTCTGAACTTGTTGATAAAGAGTCTAGTGCCTTCGACAAATAGACTACTGACGTTGGTACATCAACTTTCATGTTATGAACACCTAATTCTTAACTTGGCTAGGAGCCATAACTGCAATTTGAGGTAACAGAAACTTACCCAAGGGTAAATATCATTGAGTTCGATGATATTGTGTTGAATCAGCAAGGCTATCACCGTGTACAATCCTTCAGGAACTTGAGAGTTTGACTCTTCCGAGTGTGTGGTCAGCTTAAAGCCCAAGACTTCGCATATGATTCCGGCATCGCACATGTAGGACTTGATCAGCGGTATAAAAAATTCCTCCAAGGTGGGACGACACTCAAAGGCTTCGAGAATCACATCCAACACTCGATTCGGGTCCAAATTGAAACATCCTAAAGAACCAAGAACACCATTAGATGCACTAAATAACTCATTATGAGAAGATCCGCTGAACCTACTCTTTATAAACTTCTTTGAACTTACCTATAAGGGATTTGATAACTTCCAATATTCTCTTAGAGTCGCATTTCCCGGTGATTTCTTGATTCAGCTCTATCAGCAGTTTAGCATAGCCCTCACTCTCTTCCCTGAACAAATTGAACTTTCTTTGCTTATAACTGGAAAAAAGAATACAATTTTCTTTTATATTTTTTATAACAACTTTCTCATTTTCAATAATAAAAAGCTAGTCCATAAATCAATCTTGCGACCATTAATGATAAAAAAGATATCTATGTATTAATATGTGAAAGAATTTTTTTTTTGACTATTTCGCACACACACAAAGACTACTTATAAATAACATCAACCTCATAGGAAAAAATATAAAATGAAAAGCGCCTCATAATGGGCGCAGAAAGCTTTTTGAAGGCGGTATATTTAAATGGAAGGTGGAGCTGGAAATTGCGGTATATTCAAACTCATTGCGCCAAATTGAGAATATAAAAAACTTATACATAATATCGTCACCTCTGAGGCAAACTCGCGTAACTGCAAAAATGAAATTTTACAGGAGAGCAAAAACAAGATTTGACAATCATTAAAAGCCGGTCATTAGCCGTTGTTAAAGTCTTCTTAACTAATTTGAGATAATTTAGAAAAAATATCAATGTATTTACGAACTGGGGTATTTTTTTTTAATTTAATCGATAATTAAAACACTTTCGTTACTTTGCCATGAGAAAAAACAGTACCTACACACATTTTAGCATTGAAGCAAAGTAGCGTATCTACAATTCGCTACTTTGCTAGAGTGAAAAATAATACCTACTTACGTTAGTATTAAGGAAAACCATCGAATCTACACTATATACGCTACTTTGCCGTCGTGAGAATATAATACCTATTTAAATACGCGAAATATTTGCTAAACTGATTAACAATGTATTCCTCAGTCACTACGGCAAACTCACCTATCTCTACAACTTGCGCTACTTTGCCTTGATAGGTGATGGTTAGACATGTTAATGATGAATTTAGCAAACTCGCGACATTCAGATACGCTATTTTGCAAGAGGCTAAAAAAGCCTAAAAAGCAGATACGTGAAAAAAATATATGGATTTTTAGCTATTTGGAGAGAGTTACAGATCCAATACTTTGCCATAGTGTAGATTATAGGTAAAAAATAAAATTTTCATCAAAAACTCAAATTCGCCAAAAATGTTAGTTACGACAGTTTGCCAGAGGAGTGACGATATCAACATCCATGTCATTGTTTTGGAAAGAAAATTGTAAAATAGCGCTCGCTCAGTCTTTGACAATCGAACCTCAATAATGTTCAAACTTGTAATTTGAATTAATTATGGTCCAATTTCGAGCACTGATCGACCACTAGTATTTAGTAAATATATAAGTGTTAGGAAATAATGCGGTATTGAATTAAGTGCTGTAACAAAGACAAAAGTCATCAAGTTGAGATATTTTAGGCATGTCGAAGGAATGAAAGGTTGTAGAATGAAAATAAAGAGAATAAATATAAAGCTGAGAAGGCGTGGTCTAAAGGGTTTAAATACCCTAGTTCGAAAACAACATTTACACACAAAGAAAGCTGTCAGATTTAGAAGCAATAGGTTTTGTCGAAGAATCAAAAAGAGCGTCTGGATAGAAAAGAATGGAGATTCAATCCCTAGCTGTATTTAGATTTAAGTAAATGTGATAAATAAAAAAAAAAAAAAAACAAATCATTACTTACTATAATTTTGTTTTGATTTTAATGAACTTTGTATAAAAATTCTTGTTTTTCAGTATGCCAATATCATGGAGTGTGTCTATTTCCAATCTTTCTTTCAGTAATTTGTCCGAAAGAAACTTTTCAGACTCTTTGATGATATAACAAAAATTATTTCTATCTTCTGTCGCACTGTCCGAACACGTCTCGGAGTCCAATATACAGGCCACATCTAATATAATAGACGGAATATCGTGATGTAAGCTCTGAAATAAAAAACAAATCTGTGTAATAGAAAGTTAATGCCAAAGTTATTATCTGTCAGCCGTACTAATAGAATGTTATTCTTCCCAAAAGTGCTACTAATAAAACAAGGAATAAGCTATAACAAGAATAATTTCCATGCCAACTTTATTCCTGGCTACCCCCAAATATAAAGAAGTAATAACAAACATTTAATGAGACAGACTACCACTGCATTCTTCATATTTTAACACTTTGACAAACTCAATGAATCGATATTCATACCGATTCGTACATACTCGCGATATTCCGCACACAAACTTTCCAAAGGATCGAATCAAGTTCGTACAGAAGGCTTAAAAACCAACCCCGTAGTATGGAAGAATCACAAATTTAATTGATAAATGCGAGGTTGCCAAAGTAATCTGCGGTATAGTTATGACACGGTATAGGGTTGATTATTAGTAGCGTGTGGTAAAAGCGATTTATGCCGTAATAACTATTCCCGTCATAAAAGTGTTATAAAGCAGTTTCTATTAGTAACACTGTCTATGTATAAAAATGGAGACCTATTTGCCGTGGTCATTACTTCACGCATTAACGGCTGGACCAATTTCACCGACTCTTTTTTTGTGGTGTTTACTTCAAACAACATCTCATCACAAATGAATTTTGTCGAATCACTGCACTCTTTCAAGAGATTAGTTCAAAAGAACTCATTGTCTTCAAATGCAACATGAATCCTTGATATCCCATTTTCTCTTTCACATTTTTTTACAAACTTAGTTTTTTATTTCATATATAATATTCGTCTATATAATAGCTGGATGAAAGAGATTGGTGTTAAACAGATAATCCTGCTTTTGCAAAGCCATTTCATAACATAACTGTTACTTATTTGTATACCTACCTATGATTATAATCAATTAAATAAAAAAATATTCCTATGACATAACTTCAATCCATGGGAGTAATAATGAAGAGGAACCAAAACTGCTGTTTATTTTTCATACTACTAGCAAAATTGTGTGGAAAAAGGTAAATTTGGTTCATAATTATTACAAATTATTTGTTACGTATTTCATACACTATAACTAGTCTTGGATTAATTTATTTATTGCTAATTACATGGTTTTCTTACCGATATTTCATTTAAACATGCTACCACTTGCTCCTTCTTAATTTTACCAATAACTCCTTGAAACAACAACTCGTACAAAATCCTGGACAGACACACAGATTTTTTGGTTTTGCTGAGTGATGGCAGTGTATCTCCATCTTTTAAACTAGCTTTCAATAGTTTGATACTGAAAAAAAAATATTTATTAGGATTTTAATAGTAAAACATGTATCAATTTTAACCAAAGACAGAAGTATCCTTGATTTCAATATGTCATTTCATAGAGTTTGCCGATGCAATGTTTGGAAACATTGTTTCAATGACATCTATCAAGGTTTGTTTTTCGCAACAAAAATAGACTATTAACAGCACAAAATAGCAATTTTAAGTTATCCCAAATTGTGTTTATGTATTATTTGAATTTATATCACCGCGTAAACACTGAAATTGTTTAAATAACACAATCACACGGATTTTGCACGTGACGGCAATAATTGGTTATTTTGGAAATATATGTCAAGAAATTATAAAAGTAAATTAAAATTATCGTTGAATTAATAAATAGATGCATATAATGTTAAATAATAACACTAACTATTCATTTTTTCCAGTTTTATCCCACGAATCCCAAACCGCAGGATCCACTCCAGTAGCCATTTTTGACAACAATGAGCATAGACAACAAAATTTAATAGTTTGACAGTTTCACGCTTGCCATTAGTCATAAATACCTATAATAAAAGATTTTTAGTTATGTTCCTTCAACAACAAAAAAAGGAAGTGCCTCTAGAGCTGTAGACGGAAACATTAAAAATTTGGTACGGCGTCCGTAGATCTCCATAGACAATATTTTATCATAGATAACTAAAAATTGACACTTGCTTAGCCAACGATTGACATTGACAGATGACTGAGATGATATTAATTTGTCGCTGAGTACGGATTTGATAATTAATAATATTGTTGAACAATAATATAATCGTATAACAAAATTACAACACTGTCAGCTATAGTAACAATAAAATACTTATTAATGTGTTTCATATAAAAAAATCGAATCAGCCCGCGAACTTCATAATTACCGAAATGTTTGATAACTATGAAAGCGTTGTTTTTCTTCTCTGAGACTAGTCTTCTCTGTGAATGCTGGCAATCAATCACAGCCATTTCCATTACATCAACATCATCACTTCATAGTGATGTAGTTTGCTTGTCTTTACATTTTCGGAACAATCTCATTACTTTCTGTCATAAAGTTATATTTTCTATCTTTCCATATAGTCAGATTGAATGATACTATTCTACTCTCTTACTTTTTGAGTGTTATTTTTTGCCACCTCTTATACCTACAACTTAATGTTGCATAATAGTATTTTAAAGACTCCTTAGCATCTTTTACTGTATCAGGATGCCACTTCCTTTGATTTTCAATACTCCTTGCGTCTCTTATTTATTAGCTTTTTATATCACCTAACACATTTTGGAAATCTATATATCACCAACTTTCATTTTTGAATAATTGATTAATATTAACACTTCACTATCAACCACGCACAAAAGCGAAATTGTCACGTATTGAAACATAATTTTGAGATTCCTAGAATTAGGTAATACACCACATTTTTGATAATTTTTTATTTTATTTTACATAATATAAACGAATATCGCCTTTAAACACAATTTTTTTCATGTATACAAAAAAATATCACAAAATAATATAAATGATCAAACAGACAATAACACTCAAATTAAACTTTTTGTAAAGACTAAAAAAAATAAAAACAAGGACAGTCACAAAGAAACAAAATTTAAAATTATTAAAAAAAAAGTCACAAAGAAATAAAATTAACAATTAGTAAAAAAAAAACTTTAAACTTTCTGTTAAGACATGCAAATAAAAATTCAAATTTTGAATAATATTGATGTTTAATTATTATTTCCGGATACTAATAATAGATTACATGAAAGTTCGTCGAAGCACAATTCATCGAAAACTCAGTTCGACGAATCACAATTGATTGAAAGATCAATTTTACGAATCACAATTGATCGAAAAGTCAATTTTACGAATCACAATTGATCGAAATATCAATTTTACGAAAACCATATTCTGCGAATATACATATATTTAAGAGTTTAATATTTTTAATTAGTTTTATAAAAAGGAGTCGATCTCATTTGCCCAAAAATATTCTCATATGTAATCATTTTTTTTTCTAAATTACCGGCAATTGCATCCCACAAGGAATGATTTGTGCCTGAGTTTAAAATCGAATGAAAATCATAAAAAACAATCATATTATTCATTGTTTACATCAATATTTTGTTGCGTCATTTCGCCTGCTAACTTATATGGATTTGGACAAAAGTACTAATGTCGTTTTTTTGTCTACCTCGAACGAGGCAGTGTCTTTCTTTAGCGTTATTAATTTGTCAATATTTAAATATGGCCATGTTTTTTTGCGTATTTTTAAACGTTGGACATCGTTATTATAACTTATAATGTTTTACCCAATGTTGTAACGATAAATTTAATTTCAGCGTTTTTTATGTCGAGATAACTTTCCTGTTTACATTTTATTTATTTATTTTATTTTACAATATCTCCCGTAGGTCCTTTACAGGACGCTTGGGTTCATCATTTTGAATAACAATAATATAAAACAATAGAAAGGAAGTTATGAACACACAGTAGTCACAGTACACAATAATAACAAAACAAAAAATCCGCAACAAAACAATCGATTTTTTTGGAAATTATGATACAATGGAGAATATAGCCATATTAATTAATTTTGTGAAGTACTAAAAGGATATAAAGGGTCCCTTCAGTACCATGTCAAAGTGTGAAAAAGTACATACATAATAAATAAAGTATTGCAATGAGAGCATCAGAACATGACCATTTCACAAGAATTAGGTCAGGGTTAGACTAGACAAATTCGTGTTAGTATACTTTTTCTTCCTTTGTGTTTGTTATTTGTGTATCTATAACGTTTAAACTGTCATTTCTACATTCATTGAAAAAAAAAGATATTGTAAACCAGAAGGGATTTTTTTATTTTTTTATCAAAAAACAACATTAGTCCTTGTAGAGCTGCGATCATCTAAATCTATCGGATTTTGGAGTGGGTAAGTTGTCTTCCTTTTTATGTTGCCAGTGTACAAAAAATAATCTACGATAAATAAGTATTATTTTTAATCTTTAGAAATATTTTCTAGTAAGATATTATTTGCGTAAAAATGTATAATAAATTTGTTATGAACAATTGCAAACCTCTAACTAAAGCAATATTCTTACGTATTGAATAATTTACAAAATGTCACCCGTCATAATTTCATTTATCTGGAGATTTTATTGATATAAAGTGTTACATAAGATTTTATTGATACTAAGATTTGATAATAGGTATTTAGAATTATTATTTCATATTTTGTTTTTAATTAAAAACCTTTTTCATTTTGTTCATGCATTTTTATTTTATAAAACCGTCTATAGATAGGATTTTCAAAGACAGCCATCTCCAATAACAACATTGTTAAAAAATTAAATCATGAAGATATGCCATCTCAAAAATTGGTATATATGATTAAAAATATGTGATAGAACCATGGAAATTCATTTAAAATGGGCAAAGTGCGCGTGTTATTATAATAATTCAATGGCATTAAATAAATAAAAAAATCCAAGTCGTTTTGTTTTGTCTATTTTTTACTATGGTAACATTGGTGTATCATTACATTGTGGTAACACTAAAGAATTTTCTTGTAAAGCGCGAAACTACGGTTTTTAGTGAAAAAATGAATTTCGAGTATATTACGAGCGAAAAGGGACAGAGGAAGATGTTGTTTAATGGGCATCTCTTTTTTAAAGAAAAAGCGATGGAGAATACTGTATATTGGAGATGCGAATCTTTTTCAAAATCAAAATGTAGGGCAAGAGCTACTACAAGAAATGAGCTCATTGTGAAAGTTTCTGTGGACCATAATCATGTGGCAAGAGCTGAGGAGATAGGAAAATAAAGAATACTTCAAGAAATAAAAAGGCAAGCTACCAGTAGTCGTGATTCCCCTTCATTCATTATATCAACTACAACGGCGAATATTAATGAGGTAGGAATAAGTTCATTACAACCATACTCATATTATCCAACTTCTTCTTCAGCCATCTCTCCCCTGCTAGTATAGGCCTCTTCCACTCAGCTCTATCTTGTGCTTTTCTTTACCACCTACTACCCACAACAGGCATAATCAGCCCTTCTTTTTTCGGACGGCCACTCTTCTTTCATCCCAGGTCTCCGGTTAAGGATTCTGGGTGCCCATGGCTTACATAATGTTATATGCTCACAGATTTCTCTTTAATTATTTAGGTGGTTGGAGCTTCGTTACCAACAGTAAGAAGCATAAAGAGGACGATATGCAACATTCGGCAGAGGTTATGCCTTAACCCAACATCGCCTACAAATGTAGCAGAACTGATTTTACCAGAGCAATACAAAGTGACAGAGAGAGGAGAGCCATTCCTCATGTTTGACTCTGGTCTAGCAGCTGACAGGATCTTAATATTTAGTACTCAGAGGAACATTGGAGTATTAAGGGGTGCTATACACTGGTATGGTGATGGCACATTCAAAACTGTACCACATTTGTTCGACCAGCTATACACCATACATGGAATGGACGGTAGAACATCAACTCCACTCATATATGCTTTGATGACGAGCAGAGGCCACTCATCATACATAACTTTATTGAATGCCCTACAACAACTATGGCCGGATTTGCAGCCACAGTCACTGCTAAGTGACTACGAGTCGGCCATGATAAAGGCCTTTCAAGAAACGTATCCTCAGTCAAACCATAGAGGATGCTTTTTCCACTTTTCTCAAAGCATTTTTAGAAAAGTGCAAATGCATGGGCTTAAATATAGGTATGAGACAGATGTTGTTTTTGCATCCAAACTAAGACTCCTGCCTGCCCTTGCATTTGTACCTACTTCGCGGGTAATAGAATGCTTTGAGCAAGTGTGTGAAGAGTTTCCTGAGGAAGCCCATCCAGTCATGGATTATTTTGAGGATACGTGGATTGGAAGGCCCAATCATCGACTCGGCCGCCGTCCACCACTATTTAACATATCTATGTGGAATTGCTACCAAACAGTAATTGATGGCTTGCCTAAAACCAATAATGGCATTGAAGGGTGGCACCGAGGATTTCAATGTCACTTAAGTGCAGAACATCCAAATATTTGGAAATTTTTGGATGCTCTGAAACGAGAACAGTCCCTAACTGATCTTAAAATAGATCAATATTACAGTGGACAAGAACCACCAGCACAAAGAAGGAAGTACAGAGACAGTGACAAACGATTATTAAGATTAGTTTTAAGTTGGAATGAAAATACAGACATAATGCAGTATTTACGCGGTATTTCACACAATATTACATTTTGATTTTCCTAAGTGATTATTATTTTATACCTATTTCTGATTTTTATATTTATGCCAAATATGATCCCTGCTCAACTGGGGAGGTAGTATTTTCATAAGATCATAATTAAATAGAATTTTGATATTTTTGTAAATAAATTAATATTTTTATTCAAATGTTGAATTAGTTGGTAGGCTAACAGTTCAGTCAATGACCATGAACAAACTTTGCTTGACACCAACATGAAGTGTTATTTATTCAGAATGAATTTTACACGAGTTTAATTTTGTATCTGAGACCCAGCTTATCTTAACGCCAAATAAAACAATTTTACAGTCTATTTCCGCATACTCTATATCCAATATAGAGTATGCGAGTATATTTCGAATATATATTTAAGTCATTTCATAAAAAAATGGAGTTAAGACAAATTAGTTCTCAGGTACAGAATTAAAGATAAATAATAAGGTAATTTCCGTTCTTACATTCTTTTGTAATTTATTTATCAACTACGTTATTTTCTTTTTAGATATGAATCTCACAGTTTGCAAAAGGAAACTGATGATCTATCCGATCAATTGTTAGTTTTAAGTTTGGTGTTTTTTCCATTTTGTTATGAACATTGATAATTTCAATAGAATTTTGCTGTGTAAACCTTTCGCTGGTTGAGTGTTTTATTAATTTTTCCAGCATTAGTAATATTTGAGATAAGTGCAGGCTGAACCATAAATCTCTTTTTTAAGTTTTTTTGTCACCTGTGACCATGCAGGGCCTGTGCCTGTGAAACTAGTCAGGGCATTCAGTAGTTTGTGGAATAACAAATTAATTATTTCATTTAATTTACCACAAATCTCATTGGCTGAACCTTATATTGCATTCAGACCATTTCATCTTCAGAGTAATTTGGATTGGATTCCACCAATCATCATCTGGGGTAGATGGGCAGCTGCTTTGGCATTTTTTACACAATTCACTGTTTTTATTCCTGGTTAAAGTATATTGTTTAACTTCATATGATTCTAAGAATCAACAATGTTTTGTTTTTGTAATACACATATGTGCCTTCATCATTTTCTGAATCTATGGAAAAACCTTAGCCTAAGTTGTTGTGTACATAATTAAAATTATTGTTGTGTACATTTGTAAGTTTGTGTTCCAGCTGTATGTAAAAAAACGAGGTACTTAATATATTAATTTGTAACTGCAACTCAGTTTATACATTTATGGACATGGATCAAAAATATAACATTTTTTATCTATTTAAAAAAAGTGTTTTTATTACTTGTCTGTTATTACTATGTTGCTTTAGAAATTTATGGAATTATAACTAAGATGTAATGCAAAAGTTTTTTTTTAAAACAAAGACCAAGATTTTAAGTACCTATTACAAGATTTACAATTCATCATCATCATCTTCAGCGTTACAACCCGTGCTGGGTCTTAGCTGCCTCCAAAAAGCTTCTCCATCCCGATCTGTCACTGGCTGCCACCCTCCAGTTTTGCTGACCCAGAGCCCGACAGTCCGCGACAACGCCATCCAGCCATCTTAGTTTTGGTCTTCTGACGCTTCTTCTAATGTGGGTTATTAAACAACACCCTTTTTGGGAGCTCCGGATCCTCCATACGGTGCAAATGACCCAGCCAGTGCAGTCTGTTAATCTTAATGAATCTGACTACGCTGATATCCTGGTAGAGATCTTAGAGCTCCGTGTTGTATCTTCTGCGCCAAGTTTGACCCATCATTTTTATAGGGCCGTATATTCTGCGTAGGATTTTCCTTTCAATTTCAAGATTTACAATTATTATTCTATATTGTATATGGCCTCTCGTTCAACTTTCCATCAACATTTTTAGTCATAAGTTTTATAACCTTGATTCGTGTCCTTCAATTGTCCTATAACATAAATATATATAAGTTATACGAGTGTAATTAATAAATATTAATAAAAAAAGGAATAAAATATTTATTACGATATTCTCTATATATAAAAATGGAGCCCTAATCCCTTCATCATCATCGCATCACACGCAAAGAAAAGCAAATCATTTAAAAAACTCCCAGTGCAATTTGCAAAAAAGTGAAGAGTTTAAGAATACATCATGTGAAAATTTTTATACAGCATTTATAAAAAGACCAGCAGTTTCTTGATGAAACATTTTTTTTTTTGAGAGAGGGTTAAGGGACCAAGGTACCCTTTGAGTCACTGCAACCAGAATAGGTATATTGTGACTTCCCTCAATGTTATAGCTCGTTGTCTAGACCTATGTGAGTCATGTAGCTCACAATTTGCCTAGGTGCGAGCAGTCTTACCTTCTCAGCGTTCAGTAGTGGCCCACCGAGTGTACGACTTCTTTTGTGAGCGAGTGCTTCACAACTGCAGAGGATGTGAATTGGTGTTACGTAGTCCTCTGAGCAGAATCTGCAGATTGGAGTGTCTGAGAGTCCAATTATGGACATATGCTTGCGCAGTCTGCAGTGTCCTGTTAAGGTCCTCGTTAGGATCCTTTAGTTTTTTTGAAAGCTCGAGTGCTTCAAAGGTGAACTTTTGCGAGTACCCTATGATTAGTTCCTTCGCATGTTTCATCCCTGGGTTGTTTGCCCAAATTTCGCAACTTCTGTCTTTGACCCAGTTCTTTAGACTGGTTCTGAGAGCGTTACGTGGTAGTCCGCAGATGGGCTCTGGGCCAAATGCGGGTTTTTTTGCGCCAGCTCTGGCAAGTTCATCGGCCTTTTCATTGCCCATGACTCTACAGTGCCCAGGCACCCAGACTAGTCTCACCGTGTTTTTTGCACTAAGGTGATTCAGGGCCTGTATGCATTCCATTGTTAGTTTGGATCTCACCTCTACTGACTCAAGAGCCGCTTGACTGTCTGAGAGGATGTATATTTTTTAATTATAATATGATAGTTGCAGGTTTATGTGAGCGCAGTCAATGATAGCACTCATTTCTGCCTGGAAGACAGTGGCATATTCTCCCAGGCTGGTTGATATTTCCATCCTAGGGCGCACGCTATATACTCCAGACCCTGCTCGGTCATCTTTTTTGGAGCCATCTGTGTACCATACAATGTCTCCATCTCGAAAGGAGTAGGGATCATTTCTCGCCAAGTCTCTCTTTCGAGTATTTCTATTGTGTAATGTGTAACATACAGCATAGGTCAATTAATATAAAATGAAACAGTTAATTTTAATGTAGGTACAACATTGATTCATTTTTGTGGATATAAACCTCAATATATATGAATATAATATAACAACTAAAAACCCCCAAGAATTCATTACTGATGTTCGATTTTTAAATGGAACAAACCACTATGGGCTTACGACTGTCTTCTACTGTTATTTCGAAGGCTGGCTTAGTGTGATCCCTTTACGTTAACAACGTTTGCCATTAGGTAGTATTTTTTATGTCTCCTAAACTCCTAATCATGAGAATTCTCAACATGTTGAAAAATCACATGTATGCAACAAGCAGATATTTAGTAATTATAATGAAATATAGAGATAAAAGTTGGAAATTATCGAGAACAAGAGAGCAACCAAATATACAGACTGCAACTGCTGTCATGTAATTGGCGCCAGGATATGACTCAATAAATATATTTCTCTTGGTTTAATCTTTCTGTTTAAAAAATCTTGATACACTCAAACTTTTCTTGTTGATGAAGGCACCTGGAAAATTTATGATATCTGTTAACCGAAGCAGTGTCATAGCTGACACTCTCACTGACCCACTGAAGGTCTTTAGGGTTCCAGTTACAGAGCTGACAATTTCCTCTTTAATGACACGAGGCTTGTTTGATGTGAGGATGTCAAATGTATATTTGTGTTCACTAATAAGTTATTAGAAAGAGTATGTAAATTAAAAAAAAACAGTGGTTATGAATATTATACTTACTTACGTTCCGTTCCGGTACATCAAATCTGAAACCCCCAGTAACTGGCCACCCGAATGCCGCTATCCTTCGCCATCACGGTGTCCTCGTGTGTGCATGTGTCATCAATCAGAGGGCACGAGAACAGGTGAGAGTAGTCATGCACGGAGCCGCACTCACAAGAGTCTTCTCTGTAATGAATGTTATGATAAAATAATATGCGATCAACAGAAAATACTGCTTCTCACAGTATTATTGTTCATTGTACTATGCATAAATTGGGTATTAAAAATTAGATATTGAAGTTATGATCTCTGCAATCTAACTCAAACACCGATAATAATATAATCATTTAGAGAGTTTAAAAGGATTACCTTATTTAGTACCTGATAGAAGAATTCCTCAGAAGTGAACCTCGTATCAGATTTGTTTGAATGTTATCAGCAATGTTGATCGTTTTCTTGAAAATATTAATATTGACATTGTTTACACATTTATATTTGAATGGTCATATGGAATTCTCAAAATTTGTCCAAAGCCACTTCGATGCTCCTTGCTAGACGCACAATCAACAAATACCAAGGGAGTACCCTAAAATAGGAAGAATAATGTACAAATTGTGAATCGTGAAGACATTTGTTATGCCGAAGATGATTCTGAGTATTTTATATAAAATTGACACGCATCATAGAAAAGGTTAGGTTATGTAAATTTACTTACCAATTTAAACGTCACAGAATATATCAAAATAAAACCATATCACTGGCAAATTACAATACAATAAACACGAAAATAGACTCTGAAGATAAAAGTAATAATTTAACTGCGCTCATGTTACAGTAATAAAGCCGAATTTTGCGATCATCGTTGAACTTGTTTTTATTCCCCATTATTTCTTCTATTATGCTTGTTTTGACAGCGTTCTCCCACTCTCAATACTCTCATAGCAACACTCGTGTATTGATGTATTCATACTACAATGCTACCAACATTAGCCGATATTTTTCGGCGAATTGTGAATTTAATGGGTAATTCGAAATTTTCGATGAATTGTGAATTTACCGTATAATTCGAACTTTTCGACGAATTGTGATTTCGTAAAATTGCCATTCGGTGAACTGTCACTTCGACTAATTGCCATTCGTCAAATTGTAATTCGACTAATTTACGTGTCACCCTAATAATAGTATCCCATGTATCCCCAATTCATTCCGGTAAATATGCCCGCGTCGCGTGCTAGTGCCTGAAAGCGGGCCCCTGTTTTTATTGTGCGCACGTCCATTCAAATGCATAGAAACATTCTTTGCGCCGGTCGGCAGGTGTCGGAATCGGCTTTCTACGTGTTCGCACCCATTCGCACGAAAATTGAAACTTTCCTTTGGTACTAATTCGAAATTTGCGCCAATGGGAAGTTTTCTGGGGAGCTTCCGACAATACACACTAGGTGGCAGAACTTCTAATCAGGTCTATTGTCAAATTATGATAGCTGTCAAACATACCATCTAGCTAACCAGTGTTGCCAACGCTGTTTCTCAAACGCAAAGAAGCCCAACTGAAAATTTGGTATGCGGTCATTCCGAAAATTTTGATATCCGAAGAGAGGTGGGAGTTCACTAAAAAAGGTCATTTAGTATCCCGAAAAGGTGAAAACTCGCTAAAAGCGTAAGTAAGTAACTACGTAAGTAAGCAAGTAAGTTCCAAATAGCCCAAACGGCAGTAAATCGCCCCCTTTGGCAACACTGAATTTGACAATAGACCGGATTAGCAAGAACATCCTAGATTTCACAACATTATTGGCCATCCAACATGGCGGATACGACGAGCTCCTATTTTCACCAAGGAACATGGTCCCGAAGTGTAACGAAGAACGACTGTATGATTGTATTAGTGTTCAATTTTATTTTACGTTAGCGTTTAGCAAGCTTTCTACTATTTATATGATTGAGTTAGGTTAGGTTAGGATATAATTATAAGGGGGGTTTGGGGGGCGGAGCCCCCCATACCTCATCACGTTTGCCCCCGAATTTATTTAAAGTAATAGAAATACCATCAAAATTATCATTGTCACTAATACATCCATACAGTCGTCTCGTAACACTTCGGGTTGGTTCGGCAGTTTCCGGCGACCATGTTCCTTGGTGCAAATATGGTATCCGCCATGTTGCATGGCCAATAATGTTGTGAAATCTAGGTTGTCCGATTAGCAAGGGCGCCTCTAGCGGCACAGAAAGGAAGAAAAACATCCCATTCGCGCTTTGACATAAGCTGTCATTTGAGTGTTACCATAGTATGAACTGTAATAAAATGGCAACACACAAATCTACGGACGCGGGTACGGGATCCGGCTACGGCTCTAGAGGCACTTCCACAAAAAAAACGCATTTTTTGACAAATTTTATTGAATTTAGTTAATTAATACTGCCTTTAAATAAATATTGAGATACAAATCTCTTGAATTATATTTTTGTAAATGATTTTAGATTTTCTATTCACTTGAAATGTGATTATTTAAGATTAAGCAAAAAGTTAATTCATCTTAACAATAATTCTTTACGGTAAATGAATACAATAAAAATATACCTACTTAGCTACGTTTTAAACAAAATATTCAAATTATCCATATACCTACATAGAAGATAGTTAGGTAGTTATCATTTTGAAAATTGTGAACACATAACCATATCATTCATACTGCATACTAAATCAAATGTTGGGTGGCCTGAAAACAAAATAATCAGCGATGCTTCAAAAGAATAGTTATAACTACATACTAAAAGCTACATAAAACTTTTTAAACGAGATCGGACGTCCAGTTCGGTAGTCTGTAAAAAAATTCTCGACTCCAAAGAAAATTCTTACCTATTAGTGGGTTCTGTTCTATGCACTGTTAGTTCTTTTCTCTTATATAAAAAAAACCTGCAAGAATTTATGGACCAAAATATGCCGAATGACTAGATTTTCATGTATACCTAGTTCCTCCCTTTGCCAGAATTTTATATAACCGAGCAGACCAGTTAAAAATATGTTTGATTATCAGTCAATCAGAGGTTTGATTTCGGTTTCGCAAACTTTTTGCGTTCAAGGTACACCTACCAAATCAAGAAATTCTTGAAGCACACCAATGAAAAACGCATTTTTTTTTTAAATTTTACACCCCCCCCCTCCATACAAGGGCGGATCCAGCTTTGGCGCCAGGGGGGGTCACATATAGTCATGGTCAAGTCAAAAGAAGTTTTTTTTTACAATAATAGAAACAAGTAAAAAGTAGGTATTTTATTGATAAATGTAAGTACTGTACTTAAAATTACCTATACCTATTTAAAGTATTATAATAAATTAATTAAATATTGAAATTACTTAAATAAAATCTATATTGTGACAAAAAATATATAAAAACATTATGTTGAAGAATTTTAATTAGTGGTTCTCCTAGGTCCCGGAACCAGCCAAGGGTGGATCCACGGGGTCATGACCCCCCCTGGATCCGCCCTTGCCCTAATATTGTATTCGTAATACTTGAACGATCTCAAAACAACGTTCATTTGGGGCCGTCCATTAATCACGTGAGCTCAAAAGGGGGAGGGGGGTCTTGAAAAAAATCATGAAACATCACGTAGGGGGAGGAGGGGTCTAGGAAGAAAATCACATGCATTTATTTTTTTCTGATGAATTTAAAGAAACACAGTAGCACTTTCAAATTTTCTTAAAATTGGCGAAAAAAAACAACTTCATGAATTCTTTGTACTAAAAAAAGTACACGTGATTTGAAGGGGTTGGGAGGGGGGGGGCATACTGAAACATCAACAGGGGGGAGGGGGGGGTCTAAAAACTTGTAAAAAACATCACGTGATTAATTGACGGCCCCTTTTATATCTTCTGCACGTAAAATCGACCTATACTTAACCTAATTTGAAAATATATTTGATAAAAAAGTGAGAAATCTTTCAATTATTATGTCCACACATCGACTGTCGTATGACTCGTATGTTTTCTTAAAGAAGTCATACGAAAGTCATTAAATTTCTATCAGAAAACCCATCGATCGACATTCTAGAATAGGGTCCCTGCCTTGCATTTTTCTGTTTTGAGCTTATTTAAATGAACGAATATGTCCGGCAGATAAATAAGTTTTACTACCCATTATTTTCTTTTGAACACTGAAGCCAAATCTGAACCGTGTCTCTAAAAACACTTGGGTCTCATTTTTTCGCGGCACACCAACTGATGAACACGGCACACCAACTGATGACCACGGTACACCAACTGATGACCACGGTACACCAGTGTGCCGCGGTACACGTTTTGCGGAACTCTGCCAAAAGTGATTATATTATAGTGGAAATGATTATTATTAGATATATTTGATACATATTTTTTTAATGCATGACTAAATAATGATAACATCATTATTGTGAAATAGGACATCAAATTCAAAATCATCAACTTATTATAGGTAATGCAAAAGTTTTTAATAATTTATTTATTTAATTCTTCAAGGGCGCATCCAGGGGGGGGGGGTCACGAGGTCATGACCTTCCCTAGGCTGGATCCAGGCCCTAGGCGAACCACTAATTAAAATTGTTTAACATATTTTTTTTGTCTTTTAAGAACAGTATACCTACTTACATTTATTAATAAAATACCTACTTTTTACTTGTATCTATCAAAATTAAATTATTATAACATCTTGTGACTTGACCACGACTATGTGACCCCCCCCCCCCTGGCGCCAAAGCTGGATCCACCCCTTGTTATTCTTATTAAGTGAATCGTACCTAATAAGCATTAAAATATGTCTTTGCCCTAATAAATTAACTTCTAAGATAGTAGCAGTTTCGTTGGAATCAGCCGCCATCATGTTGGCTTTCTTTTGACCTGGAATTTTTTAAATGCTAATATTATGCTTAAGGGGCGTCCATTAATCACATGTTCCCGAAAAGGGGAGGGGGGAGGGCGTCTGTTAAAAAATGCTTTGGGGGAGGGGGGTCTAGTGAGAAAATCACGTGCATTTAATTATTCTGATGATTTTAAAGAAACACAGTTTCTTAATTCTTTGTATCTACTAAAAGTACATGTGATGTTGATTCTAGTATGCAGTACATTCAAGGATTTTTTTCAATGAATCTGGTCTCATTCAAAGTGAACACAAATAAATTTTTGACATCTTTCACACTAACCGAAGGGTTGTGTCGTGAAAGTGGAAATGATCGGCACCGGGACTTGAACCCACGACCTTCAATACGCTGTGCGTACGAAAGCCGTCGACTGATAACACTGAGCTGCTAGATATATAGGTATATATTTTTAATCAACGAAGAGAAATATGTGAGAAAAAAAAACAAAATCGTATTATGAAACAAATTATATTTTTATTGAGAAGAATATTTTATGACATTAACCGTTGATCATATTATTATATTTGAGCAGTTGCTTACAAAGAATATATCAACAAACTATTTTTTTAACATTGGATAAAAAATATTAGAGTTTACAAAGTTTTTTGACAGAAATTTACAACTAAGATTTCATGCCAGCCTAAATTCTGGAAAAGCCAAATTTAAATTAATTATGTATTATAATTTCATTTTTGTTAAATTTTGAATTAAGCTTTTTTAATAATGTATATTATAGGAAAATGGAGAAATGTAAGTTTTTTACATTTGTAGTGAAAGCAAGCGATTACGGTAACTGTTTTTATTTACTATTTTTGCATTCTTTGGTTCATTTACAAAACTTTTTCTACAGTGTATAATTGAACTAAATTCTTGTAAGGTAAAAATTACAGAATAAGGCATACTACATCAGATTCAAATTAATCAGAGAAAAAAGAAACTAAATGAGGTTAAACGAAAACAAAAAAGAATTAACGCAATTTTTTTTTTAAATAATTTAATTCTACACTTCGACTTCTCTAAAGACTAGAAAAAAAATAATAATAATATAATGACAATATTATACATAATTAATTATTATTAAAAATAGGTATTAATATTTGGTCAATACTTTAATGTCATACATCGGTATGCCATTAATATTAAAAGAAAAATTATTCTACGCTGAGACCCTTGGGTATGCAACTAGATAAAAAAAGGAGATCTTTATGGAATGCCTAGTTACCAAATTTCACTATCTTATCTTTAAAAAAGAAAAAGTGTTTTGAAAAGAAATAGAGGCATCGAAATGAACAGAAAAAAACAGTTTCATATTATTCTGAAAACATTCTATTTTCAAGTTTTTAGACAGACGTTCAAAGAAACAATAATTGTTAAACATTTTGTAAAGAAACATAACCTTAAAAAAAGAAAACCATAGAAAAAAGAAAAACAAAACGGTTTTTTTGCATTAGCTTCAAGCCAAGGCTTTTCATATTTTTTTTTTTATAAACTATTTAAGTAATAATAATATGTATGCTAGACATACATACATAAAATAACATATTAAACGCTTTATATTAAATATTGACTATTCACAAAAAAGTAAGTAAGTATATTTATTTTACAAAAGTTTTAAGAGATCAATGGGACGTCGTCCGTTTCAGGACAAGTCTATCCATAAAAAAGAAAATGGAATGACTTTTTATTTTTACATTAGACTAAATTTTACCCTAAAAAGTCTACAAATACAATAAAAAAAGGAAAATACTTTTTTTTTTACAATTGTACATTTTTTTTATTAACTTATCGTTAAGTTTTAATTATTATCATACAGACTGGTTTTTAATATGCATGTTTTCTCTTCTGATATAAATATTTAACAGAGAGTATTACCAGATGACAAAATAATCAATAAAATAATATGGCTAAAAGATAATAATTAACTACGGCTTAACAAGTTCGGCAATTGAAATTTGACATATTATGTTTTGAGATCAAAATTAAGGCATTTTATTTCTTCCATGACAATATTGTAATATGAAAGCCAAATCACTCGAAAACGAGTGCAGAGCTATAAAAAAATATAATATGAATTAGCTATGATTAAAGAGCAAAAAATACACCAATTATAATTTTACAAGTTTCTAGCAATCAAAAAGATATAAATGGATTTAAATTAGTTGTTATTGTACCATAAGCTAGGAATGAATCTATGTAATAACCAGAGAAAAGTATTGAAACAGACACCTCAATAATTAATATGCAATGTTGCATACACTAAAAACTAATAAAATATGACATTTCAATTGCCAGAGAGAAAAAACATGAAATATACACAAAATAATGATGAATCCCATACATTTATTTTCAAACCAATCTAAATGCGTTTTTTTCTTCCAATTAATAATAAGTAGAGGTACGTAATTTTCGCAAATAAAGTATTAAAAATTCGCATTTAAAAAAAAATACAAAAGCAATATTTCGCATTTATTCGCATAAACTTACATTAAAAAATCAATAATTAAATATAGTATTTTAAATATTTAATTAAAAGCTATAGCTAAGGAAGAAAATGTAGAAGTCTCAACGTTTCCTTCCTTTCGCCTTTGCCTTCGGTCATTTATAACTATGTTGTAAATATTAAAATATCTCTCAGCATCTACACTGTTGACTGGACTGAAGAAGCTTTGAATAGCTGCATTTGCAAAGCTAGGGTAGCAGCATTTTGTTGCTACTAAAATATGTAGGTATGACATCGACAGGAGTTTCTTGGTTAACCACGTCAAGTAGTGGTCTATGAAAACGAGTATATCCATCCATATCTAAATCATTCTGTAGTATTTCTTTGAAAAATTGTATTTTTTAGATTTCTACGTACTTCCGTGCCTACACCATCTACGTTCATAGATGATGTAGGTACGGTTGCTGCTATTAATGGAGAAAATAATTTGCCAATGTGCTGGTAGGCTTGCTCGTGGTAACAGGCGGTCGTTTTGACGAGTTACTTGATGGTATCGCTTTAAAAAATGATAATTATCGATATTTCGCTGAAATTGACTAAAAATTAAAAAATCGCATTTATAGCACATATTGGCAAATTTCGCCTTTATTCGCATCTATTTCGTAAATACGAAAATTACGTACCCCTAATAATAAGTAACTTTTGTGCGCAAATTATAATATTATCTTAACTTTAACTTATAACAAATTATGTATTTATTTATAAACATCAACATAACTGGCAACAAATAAATAAATATATTACAGAGATCCAGAAAATAATGTTTTTTTGTCTTTGTTTAAAAAAATCAATAATTACACTCCTAAAAACTATGTTTTTTTGTTTTTCTAGATTATAATTATTATGTATTGTCTAACTGACATAATATCAACAAATAAAAATATTACCATGTATTATTATGTACACGAAAACTTTAATTAAATATGGTTACATACATGTTTTTAAACTTAATTCAATTTACAACAGTTTTAGTTCATAATATTCTCAAAAAAATAGGAGGACCACTCAACCTCGAAGTAAAACATAAAATAAATTTGTCAAATGAAAAATAATAAAATGTTATAGATTTTTTATTGTTTTGTAATTTACCCACTTTGTAAATTTTTAACTTATAGCGGGGGAAAAATAGAAATGTTTTTTTTTGGAATTAAAAACAAAAAAAAAACTTTATGTTAAGAATCATAATATTATAGACATAATTATTTTTGTATGTTGAAAAACAGAAAATTTGATTGTGTGTGCAGTCCTGTATAATGTATATAGGTTCAGTAAGTGGTGCAACCCAAAATTAAGCCATCATACTTCAATCAGTCAAAAACAATATCTTGCACATCATTTGGAGTGTTAGGATAGCTTGCTGGTGGCGAGTGGTTTGGGGTCTTTGGGGGTGTTGTTTCTCTGATAACCAGCCTTTCAACGTGCAAAATAGCTTTTTCAGCCAACTGCGGGCATACTGAACTTAAAGAACAAACGGCTTCAAGGCCATCAACCCAAGCTGGAAGAGCCATTGTAACATTCTCAAGAAGCGTAGAGTTGTCATTTACCGGAGAACCACTTGAAGACGGATCGGCGATAGTTCCCACTTCAATACCGCTATTTGCTAAGTTTTCAGAAGTATGGGAATCATTGATCGAAAGATCCAGACTATCATTTTGTGATGAAACGTTGCTGTGAATACTATTTCCATTGGTGTACATAATATCCGTTTTATTGGTGATACTCCCAATAGTTGTGGAGATGACACCAGCTCCCAATCCACGAGTGGCTGCCATGATGCATGCTGTGGCTGTTAAGGATGGTGGAACCAGCATAAAGTCGGTTTCTGTAACAAAATAAAAAAATGACCATTATTAATGAGAAAAAAGCAATCAAAGGTAAAATAGTAGATCTTTTAAAAAAAATCTTAAACAAGATCCCAAAATACTTATGGGTATTAAGTAAAAAAGTAAACAATTGCCAATACATGACCTAGAAGATGTTATAGAAGAAAGGTAGACTGATCCCAAAAGTCTAAATAGACTGGTTGGAAAACAAAAATAAAAGTTATCAAGCAGATATAGGAATAAATATGGACATGCAATGACCGGGTTCAATAATTAATTTATGTATGAATTCACCACGCATAATCAAATAATTGAGAAGCATGTTAACTGCAATGGAGAGAAAAGTATAGATACAACTCTACACATTAATTTAGATAATATTATGCGCGAGAGCAGGTGATCGACAAAAGGATAATAACTCCTAACCACACACACATGTACAGGTAGACGCGTATGTATAAACTAAAAAGGACACGCAAAAGTTCTTGACCTCTGGCCAAAAGCACCTTAGTATGGACCCAAGACTACACCTTGCGGAATACCCGAACATTAAAACAATAGAGTGAAACGCCGATCGCTCTGTTGGGTATGGATATGCGCGGCGCAAGGTGTTCTGAAGGCTCTATATCTGATTGTAGGCTCATTATTATAGCCCCTTCGAAGAGGTCATCAGCTTTTTTGTAGGCGTTAGGGAATTTAATCGACCATTTTTATATATATCGAATTTTAACAGTTTTAAACAAAAAGTTTTGAAAATTCGTATTTTTTAATACTTTGTTCATATTTTGAGTTTAAAGTTTTAAAAATCATTTGCAAACGAAGCATGAGTAATAAATAATTAGGGGAAAAAAAATCGGTGTTCGATTTTGCATCTATGTACAGTAAGCGGCATCTGTAATGCAGTAAATTTCATTCGCAATGTTGCAAATAGATGGCCAAGCATCTGTTTGTTGAGCTTTTTGATTAGGAATCCGGCTAACTCCGAAATAGTCCAATTAAAAAGCAGTGGTCATATACTAGTTGAGGTAGGATTCTCGCAGCGCAGATCTTTTAGCTTGATGCTGGGCGTCATTATACGAAGGAGAAATAACATGCACGTATCGAGATGATGATGATGATAGCGACAGGTGGTATTCGAATCGGATGCACCTTGCGCCCTCATCAATCCAGAGTATCTTTGGTAAAAAGGCAGTAAAAACAATAACAAAAAAACGATAACCCACGTAGAGAAATCGACATACGGTGAATTGGGACGTATCAACTGGGGTTTTCAAAATCAACGTGGTTCGAAATTTGATTTTTGGAATGTGTTTAATTTTTAGTGCTACTGTGAAAGGCTTAGCTTAAAAATCGCTACCCATTCTGTGTATTTTTGTTTCAGTTGATTTGATGTACGTAAGTGAATTATGAGCGTTTTATTTTCACGAATATGTAACAACTAATGACTCTAACAATACATTACTGATGTTCGATTTTTAAATGGAACAAACCACTACGGGCTTGCGACCGTCTTCTACTGTTTTATTTTCATTAGAATTTATTAAATCAAGCTGTTGAATGAAGAGCGGAGATTTAAAGAATATTATAGAGAAACACGAAAGACGGTGGTTCAAAATGATCAGAAGATTAAAGAGTTTCAAAAGTGTAAATGTAATTCAAAACAGATAATAAAATAATAAGAATGTAAAAAATACATAGAATAACAGAAACGCAAAAGAACTCGGTTTTTTTTGAAGAAGAAAAACAAGGAGAATAAAATAACTCAAAAGTTTTGGAAAAAAATAATCTTAAATGAGAACTACAATCTCCTTATGGAACCACGTGACGATCAAAATACTATTGAACTCGGAAACTCAGGTAGACTAACGAAGGATAATAAATAATATTGCAGGTTTACGCAAAAACATCTGTTCATCTCAAAACATACAAAAAAATCTCCAGCGTACGGACCAGAGGTAAATTTTGATACCACTAGATAACAAAAGTGAATCAGAACAAAACTGACATTTTAGCTAACAATGCATATCGCCGCCTCAGTTCCAACACACCGTAAGTCTTTTTATTTTTCATTACGGAGATTTAGATTTTTTTATAAGTACGGTTGTATCTATTTCTGTAGATCCTGCAATCACACAGTATCTCAGTGGAAAAATATACGTCGACAATAATTATTAAATTTGATGAATAAAAAAAAATGGAATTTATTCATTTTTTCCCCAATAAAACTAACCAAAACCAAGAAAAAAAAAACGGTATTTTAATGTTATGATACTTTTTCATAGTATTGCAGAATAGTTCGAAAACGAGTGCAGAGCTAAAAAAAAACCTAAAACTATAGAATAATTGGTGTAAACTTAGGTTACTGTTAGAGTGACTTACTCTGTGTTTGATTTGAGGCTACGATACGTGAATCGCATAAATTCGAGTATTCATAGTATGGAAGCGGCTTAAGGCTTTTGAAAGCCCACACCACAATATACGGGAATCCAGTTGGATAGTTCACTTATATATACGTATATTTTATAATTACGGTTTCAAACAAAATATAGTATTTTTGTAGGAGCAGATGTTTATTTTTGATCTTTTTTTGGGTACAATTGACACAATCTGGGTGTTTTTTTAAACCTTCATTTAGGTGGCCCACGTTGTATAGTGATTGAGTTAGATACCTGCATGAGCAACCCATTGTTCCTGTATCAACATTTGGAATGATATCGGATTTCTCCCAATAAGCGACTTACTGGAATATTTTACTACTAGCCGAGTGATGATGGATTTCTTTTACTGAAATTTTGCTATGGAAGAAGCTGTCATTTTATTATGAATTTATTCGAGAAAATGGAATAATATTACAACAATTATTATTGCAAGTATCAGCAATGATTGAAATCGCCATAGAGTCTGATATTTATGTGTCACGCGATGACAATGTAGAAAATAATAGAACTTATTCCAGATTCAAATTTAAAAAATGGAACTATTCGAAAGCTTAAAAGAAAACAATTAGCTCTCATCATTATCTAATTGTTTACATAAAGGTCGATACACACTTCAAAGTCGTTATTATCTTACAGCTGCGACAATGATCTCAATAATAATTGCTACATCTACATATTGTAAAAGTACATAGATTCGCAACCGGACGGTATTCTTAATTTGTAAATAAAACTGATAATGTTGCCAGTGTTAAGAATGGTCAGGTTTTGCTAGACGTCTTCACACACAATTACTATAAGAGTACCTACTCACGTATTATTATAAAAACACCCTCCTTACTCAGCCTGTCTGTGTCTCGCAAACTCGTAGCCAATCGAGTTTTTTTTGCACGTTTGAAAAGACCGTGACATTGGATGTTGAAGTGACGCATGAACCCTTCAAGGGAGCACTATTGAGATCAATACAATGATTCTTATTGTATTATAGTCTCAATCATAATTTGAATAACCCCTGAGTTTTTTTTTATATTAAATTTCCGCTCAAATTAGCAATTTCCACGTGAGAAAACAAAATGCAAAATTTCAAACTGACATTGCGAATACTTGAAAATCGATCGAACAAAATAGGTAGGTACATGAATTTAAATTTGAAATTTTGTTCGATCCCAGATTTCAGTTCATTCGCCAATAGTTTCAGTAAAACAAACCTATTCTTTTTTTTTTAACAGAAACAAAAGTTCTAAATTTGAATTATTTTACAAATTGAAATTTCTACTTTTTTTCGTCTATGGTTTGGCTAAAACAAACAAGTTCCTTTTGTGTGAACCGACCATTGATCGCCGAATGAAAAGAGTTAAAGACGTCAGCTACGTAGAGAGGATCGAGGAGGGAGTCCGAACCCAAATTCGTGTCGTCTGTGTTTGCACAGCACCAGCTGTTGGGCCGGTGACGACTGATATAAAAAGATCAACACAATGTGAGAATGGTTGGTTACGTAGGTACATTGAGCTGAGTAAGTATGCACTGTCCTTTATATTAATTTTATGTTGGCGGTGCCTACCTTTTCCATTTTGATTACAAACAGGATTGCAACTAAGCGGCGAAAATATAACATGGGATTTATGCAAACAATATAAAAGATACTGTACAAGCAGATTTCTTTAACCATAGAGCCGTGTTCCATAAGGGTAGACAAAGAAAACCTCATATTGCAAAGTATAACAGCATCAAATTTTAGCAGTTCTGGATGTAATCAACTTCTAGAAGGAAGATGCCATAAATAATGAAAAAAGTACCTCATAAATATATTACTACGCTTGGCCAGAGACTCCCCCCCACACGAAAATAATAAGGCGGAGCTGTGTTTATTCGAACGGTTCTTGTCCCAAATGTAGGGATTATCAAGACCTTTCGTCGCACCCTTATAATATATTTGGAACATATTGATCAGCCTAATATTAAATATGCACAAATGTTCTGTTCATAAATACAAAAGTACTGTTTTTTAATTGAATTTAAGATAAGAACTGGTGAATACCCTTGTGAATTCCGTCAACTCAGAGGTTTTTGCCTTTTTCTGGATAACATGATAGGTTTTGCTTAATTAATCATGGCGTTCCACAGGGTATCAAATTATGTCCACTTACAAAATCGAAGTAGAAGATGTGAGTGGGTGTTCTAGTGAAATTCCACAGCCTTCTTCATTAGATTCCATATTTTCTACGAAATTTGTTGATAAAAGCTAATCCTACCTTACAAATACATTATGAAAAAAAAAACAAGAATATTTTTTGCACCCACGAATCGAAATATTACAAAAGACTTTATTGTTGTTATCTGTTCCGTACTCTCTTTCTTGCCAATGAGTATGTTCTACCTGGGTGCCTGTTTAATGACAGTACCGAGGTATCATAAACACGCATGGCCTTTCAAGACACCACCTGCTTTAGCCGGCCGCTGGAGTCGCTTTTTACAATAAAATTTATAGTAAATACCTGAGGTAGGTACCTGAGGATGGCGAGCATCTTCAGATGCAACTGGCCACGTGGTCGATGCGTCAAAACATATCCAGATGGAGGCAGTAGTAGGTAATAATAATAATTTCTATGGTGATGACAATAATGATTGACTTTGTATTATAACAGAGGTGTCTTTAATTATCTATGGATCGAACGTATTGACCGAGAGAGAAAAAATAAAAATAATTCTTTATGTCGTATTGATCTTTCCGTTTTGTGTTATTGTTTGTGATATTAATATCCGGACCGGAAAAGACGATTTCGACCGGATCAAGTAACAATCAAAATGACTAATGTCCACTTCCTTGGAATGGAATTCACTAAAATTTAGTTCGAGATTAGAATTTAGAATACATGTTTTTTTTTAAATATTGCTAGTTTTGAAAAAATGAAAAAAATTAATTAGAAAAAAAATACTAATTGAAATAAAAAAAAATGAAGTGGGGAGTAACAAGCTGTGTGATCATTCTCCATGACATAAGGTGAAACTTTAATTGAGGTAGAAGTATGTAATTATTCTTCGTAAATAGATTACATATAGTTATAATAAAAAAAATAGTTTATATTGTGACAATGAATATTAATAATAATGGTATAAAGAAGAAGAAGAAGGCAGAGGTCTTGGGGTTGAGGAGAGGGTGTGAGAAGTATCGGCAGCTGTCGCCTGAGCGCATTGGCGCACCTGTCTTCAGTGTTGGGTGCCATGGCCTGCCTATCAAGATATTGTTGTAATAATCAACAATAGCCATCAGGAAGACAATCAAGAAAAAAAATATAAATCCTTGAATAAAAACTGTTTTATTGATGAAACTTCTTATTACAAACAGTAGGACTATTAATAATGCCGCAATTTCACTTTCTGATCTTAGATCCAGATTTATGATAATAGTAATGTTTTGGTTAATTCCAAGTCAAAACTATTTGCGTGATTTTTATTGGTCTCCGGTTCCGAAACGCTTCCGGATATTTTGGTTCTCCAGTAATCTCTTAGAGAGATCAGTCAAAATTATTAATCCATTAGAGTGTAGAAGAGTGATACCATGAATAAATCAAGTATTTTGTGTCTTGTTTGATTAATGGTGGATTTGATTCTTGCTTTTGGGATTTCACTCATGCAAGACTCACGAAAACATGTTAGAAATAAAAAGTGAGATTTAAATTATGACCCGTATCTCAAAGGCTATAAACCGACCATTTGAGGTCAGACGGGATAAATGAGAAAATGCGCAACTAAAATGGAAGGCAAAACCATAGTTTGGAATATGTCCAATTATTCTATTAAAAATGGTGGTGGAATCTTATTGCTGGCATCCACACCCCTTCAAATTTAGTTGGGAATTGCTTGAGCCACAAATATTACAATTTCGCACGATATGTCAATTTTAAAAGACACGTCTCGCGAAAAGTAAAGGACATGAATTGTAATTACAAAACTTTAGAAATAATTATTGAAGACAAAGAGAAGTTCAAGAGTGTAATTAAAGATGAGCGTACGCATGTTGCGTAAGTTCACAAAGAGGGTCATTTCAGTTACAAAAGGACAGTTGTTGTTGGTCCGTGTGCACTCAACGTTAGCGGTTTTAGTACCTTTGTGGCATAAAAAAGCAAAGGTGGACACTTAAGTAACGAACCGCGCACTAAGAACAACGGTACCTTTAACGAATAGTTGCTTTATTCGTTGACGTGGGTGAATGAGGGTCCGAATCACCCGGTAGTACAGGCCCGTTGGCATAAAGGTTTGGATCTTTTTTAATTGTCAAAAAAATTAAGGACATTGATCTGAAAAAGGTGTCAAACTAATCAAGAGCCATAGTAGTATAATAAACGTAGCTTTGAATGCATTGCGAGTGCATGTCGAGAAAACCTTGGAGTACATAAATATGTAGAAAATATCAAAGAGTGGCTGAGCTTTAACTGAAAGTATGAAGAAAATTTAAACGGTGAAAGAATCAAACATCAGAATTTGAGTGCAAAATAAAAAGTGTTGCGTACAAGTTGATAGCGTCGAGACGAAATGTAAACTGTTTGATGCGTGTGTGTTGCCCATTCTTCTCTATGGGTGTGAGTCCTGGCACCTGACCAAAGCCCAGGCACAAAAAGTCTCAGCTTTTGAAATGAAGTGCCTAAGGAGAATTCTGGGTGTAAGATGGTACCACCGCATCACGAACGACGCTATACGCCGGCGCACCCAGCGTGAGCCCATCACCTCTACCATTGTGGGGAGGAGATCGACTTGGCTGGGACATGTGTTAAGGATGCCGAATGACAGTTGGCCGAGGAGAGCGCTGTTCTTCCTCCCATCAGGGTCCCGAAGACGAGGAAGACCCTCTCACACTGTGTTCCGCTCCTTCGAAGCAGAGCTGAGGGACATGGACATGGTGTGGGAGGAGGTCATAAACATTGCGCAAGATCGAGCGCAATGGAGAGCTCTTGTTGTCTCCCTATGCCCCTGAGTGGGGTGTAAAAGGGAGAATTGATTGATTGATTTTGCGTATCAAGTTGAGAAAAATCTTGGAGCAAATATGTTAATTTCGCGCATTATTGCATAAATTAGTAAATGGACTTTTATGTTCAAAGGCAAAGAAAATAATGTTGCAATATAATTAAATATGTCAATAACAGTATTTTATTTTATCTAGGAATTGGCGTTGACTTCCCTTTAGACGGTCCTGTTTGAGTAGGATTTCCTAAGTATAAGAACTTCCCCTAAGGTTCTCCACAAACAACAGGTTGATTTTCAGTTAAACGAATTTCCCTGCGCCACCGTTCCTAATTACCATTTCCAACTGTACTATGGAAATCCAGGACACGGTTCAGTTACCTACCGAAGCGAAAGATCGAACCCGACTAGATAAGCGACAAAATATTTAATTAAATACCATTATTAATATCATAAAACGAAATGTAATTGTTGTTATTTTAGCAGACCCAAATTTGAGCCTTGTGGGTGCCCTATCGCATTGAATAATTTCATTATTTTTAAGACAATAAAGGTTGATTTTGAACGATTGCCGATTTTTGATCTTGATGAAATCAACATCAGGAAACTTTAAAGCAACAAAAAAGTATTTATTTATCTTCAGCCTGTTTTCAATGCACGTCTTTTTAATGCTTACTGCCTCTTCATCGAGGAATGCTATGAAAAAGTTCAATCTTCAGCAGTAGATATACATACATTTTATAAATAATCAGGAGAATTCATAACATCTGTTTTCCTCGTTAACCTTCCATCATGATCTATAATGATGGGATTAAAAAATCTTTACCACAAATCACAAAAACGGGGATCGTGTTATCTAATGATGGGAAGTACAGCTTATGAAGAATTCCGCTCAATAATACTTGCCGTTTGTTATTACTTATTTGTATTTCAGTCATGATTCTTAGAAAGATAAGCAAGTTGCTTGGATCAATTGAAATGTTCTCACGACTTGTGTCGCGAGACGGACAGACTGGGATACTGGGGGCCCCTTTGGTTGATAAGCACAGCATTATTTGATCTAGATTTCTACTATTATCTTTATACAAAGCAGTGGGTGAACGGAATGGCTTCAGATTTCATACGAAAGACGAATTTGCTAAAGTTATAATAATGATTAAACTTGAATAGGTAAAGTCAGCGTGAATTATTCAATTAAATATTCTTACGTATATTCCCATGTGACTTAAGTTATTTACGCACGCATTAGTACCTTCAAATGTACATTAATAAATCAATGTTTAACAATGACAAAATAGAGTAAGCAAAAGAAAAAATCCGTTAGCCATGAGGAAGGGGTTGTTGACACCCAATGAAGTAAATAAATCAGAAAAGAACGAACTATATGAAAGTATCGTAAAAGTGCATTTGTAATAAATTCACGCTTCAAAGGCATAAATGTTTACACGAATGAATTATTTAATAGGTTATTGATAAATAGTAAAAAACGAAAACGACAATAGAGAAATAGGTAAAAAAATACAAATTCAGAGTAATAAAAATGATAAATATTAGAAATTAAAATTTGTTCACGAAATGTAAATAAGCATTAAACAAGCCATGGTAAATCCATTAAGATGGACCGTGGTCTGCATAAAAATTACAATATGCAGTATGTTAATTAGAGCCATCTTGAAATTATTTCAATGGATGTAAAGTAACTAACTGCATAATATTTAAAAATGTGAGCATTAAAATAATAATATAGGTACAACTGTTGAGTTTAACAAGACATAAAATTAGGTTTCGTCTATGATAGTACTTTGAAGGTAAAAAAAAAAACACCCCTTGAAAAGCAATTTATTGTGGAATAACGATCCCTTGTACAACAAAAAGGTAAGCAAACCCGAAAAAATAGAGAAAAGGCGAGAGAGAGAAAAAAACGAGTTTTTCTGGTGCAATAGATTTTAGAATTATTTAATATACATAAACCTCAAAGACCGCTGTCATTTGGAACTATTTGTATGTAAATGCATTAATAACACGTATGAAAGAAAGAGTCTATCTATCTTCTAGGACTAGATGACAAAACAAAATAAACGAGGGATGCTCAAGAAGGAGTGGAAGTAGAAGAAGTGGTTGTTACCGAAATGCAAACAGAAAGAGAAAGGCTCCCCGTTGTCGTTGGTTATTAGTTGGGAAGGGTTGAAGAAGCACTCGAACATAAGAACTAATATAGTATCAAACATCTCTACATTGTGTTCAACAACAAAACAAAATACAGCCGTTATAAAGCATTAGTACACGCTTAATTAATTGCACTGCTAAATTACACTCGAAGTTACCGGGGGACAAAAATAGACTGGAAATAAAGACACGAATAGGCAGTTTGACACTAAACCCTTCGAACTGTCAAAGTGTCCGAGAAGCAAGGTTTTATTTTTACCAATTATTGCAACGCTCAAGTAAAATGTTTGGAACGGTTTTGAAAAAGGAATAGGACCTTTCAGCGAGGGGGAGCTTGACGTGAACGTTTCACAATAAAATTAAGTATTTTGGGAAAAGATTTCGTACGCAGTTCCCCAAGCATTTTATTTCTCCCTGATACACTTCCCATTGTTTCCATCAGTCACCAAACTTCTTTGTGTTCCCGTTCCATTTCGTTCATTTAATATTATTATTTTTTTTTTTTTTTCAACAATAGTTTTTTCGCTACGAGTTAAGATTTATTTGCGCAAAAATTCACGAACGAAAATAATAATAGGGTAAAACATTGTTGTGTTAGCGAAGAAGTAAGATGCATCGGGAGCAGCTGCACAATCGCTTTTTGGTCCCCTATTGTCTGGAGAATTCGCCGAGACATTTATTGTATGTGTTATGAAAAGAAAGATTGTGTCGCGTTTGTTACTCGGAGTTTGATCAAAAAATATAAAGAGAATCAACTGCTCGATCTAAGATGAGGACAGCTGTTAGTTGGCTGCCTCTCTGACCCCAGTGAGATAAAAGTCTTGGGGTTTCATGGACGCGTGGCAATTATTCAAAATTATCTCAGACAAGGGATCGTAAGACGATTTAAATCCTCGGATACAATAGACTGAGAATGTTAAGAAAACAAAGGTCTTCCAGCAAGAAAGTCCGATTATTACGAAAGGCGATTTTTCTAAAGGGGAAAAAAGGATTTTTGGTGATTGTTTAGACAGGCAGGTTTGTTTAGTGAAACACAGGAAGGGGCAGATTTAATATTAAACCAAAGCTATACAGGAATAATTATAACATGTCCTGATAAGGACACTTCCTATGTCGGTGGAGTAGTTGTGCAGGCAACAGTTGAATTATTTGATACGGTATATTGATAAGGGCAGCAGTTGTGTTTGCCACATGGTGTCTTTGGTGTCAGCCCGTGCAGGTTGCAATGCCTCCATGCAAGACGTCAACGCGGAATTACATAAAAAATATAATTTACAAGTATCCAGTATAAATAAATATTTTTACGTTTATTGAGGCGAGAGAATTTCGCCCGCACAAAAGGCTACGCGAACATAAATAACTAAAGGGTTGAAATGTAAACACTACAGAAATTATTTACAATATTTGTATTGTGATATCCAAGTAGTGGACGAACCCCTTTACGCAAAAATAAGTCTCAATAATTGTTCCGACAAAAAGTAAATAGAAGAACCAAAAAATTCCAAATACAAAATAAATGTTCTAAATTCACAAAGCGGCATTATTACGATAATTTGTGGAGTCGACCCTAGTCGTGTTACGTTATTATGGAGTCAACCCTTGTCATATTATATATTTATGAAAATAAGATAATTATTCCATATCGAAGGAATTACGTTTTCTTTTTAAGAATAAAAATCTACTTCCGAAGCACACCTGGTAGTTCCTAGACAACAATGCGCCGCGACTCATAAAAGAAGTTTACCTTTAACATAATCCCAATTTGAACCCGAAGCCAAACTTTCATTTTTAGACCCAAATTTAGGAAGAATAATAGCCATGGAAGAGACGATAGGTTTTGTATTGTATTTTACGGAGGGTAGCGAAAATCTAAACAAACTAAATCAAAATACTAATAATAATGGTGATCTATATAAAAAGAAACGCGATGCTCGATCCAGTAAATCAAGAACGGAAATAATGTGATTACAAGAACTGTAAAAATTCTTAAGAAATGAAATTATATTGAAGTTACCGGAAGAAGCACGTGTAGCGAGGCATTATGAGAAGATAACGGATATCTATTTGGGTAATGCAAAAAAAAAATATGTAAATTAGTTTGAACAAAATGACAACCGTTGCAACGATACTAATAATAACAAATAATACAGTTCGTATCTGAGAAAGGGGTTGAAATGTCGTCTAATTCGGGTTACACCTGAAAACTGCGAACTCGATTTCTTTTGCAAACGAACACAATACTATTTTTTGCAAACTCATTCGCGACACACAAAAAGACCTGATGTGCGATAATTTCGTTTTTTTTTTTTTTTTTTTAATTTTAAATTTCACGGGTCGTAACGTTGAGAAACAAGTTTATTTTTCGAAATAAACGCCTCAATAAAAATATTATATTACTTTTGCAAAAGGGTTGGGTCTTTCTTTGATGGTTTCGCTTATCAGTTATTTGTAGGAAATTCGCATCGAAATACTTAGCACTTTCAGGTTCGTAAATGAACATAATGCCGGATTAGATTGGGGTTGGTATTTCAATATTATTTAGGGCAATTCGAAGCGACGGTTAATATTATTAGAAGGTTCTATTGTCACATCATATCCTAAAATTTGGAGTAATCACGAGAAAGCATATTCTTTATCAGAGATCAGAGCAAGACACTACATAAGAACAAGCAAGATTCACTTATCTCTGTCATCGAATCCACAGGCAAAACAAGAGATATTCCTCTGCAATTAGTAGTAAGAGTTGTTATTAAATAAGAATTTTTTAAAACAGCCTGACGGTAGAAGCTGAGTTGTAAAGTCTAGACTGTGGTGGGAGCAAATTTTCAGAAAAAGATATTGTCCAGACTCTTCAGTCACAAAGTGGAAGATCGTCTGGATATAGGTATGTATTGATAGAAAGGCATTAAAGGTATACTGTAAGAAGTTAACAAAACGTAAAGCAACCGCAATTGTAAGTTGACGGTACGTTAAGAGATCTAGAAAAGACGTTAGGTGTAGCGGGGAGAAAAAAGGATAGACATATTATATTTGACAGAGTAATACATAAACAGGATGGTAATAATACAATATCTTATATACATGAAAATAAGCTTTGATTGCAGCGCAATGCAAGTAGGGTGGCAGTAGTGAGTACCCCTAATAAGTCCCGACTGGATTCTCCATTAATCTTTAGGATAAACTTTTTATTCAAGACCTCACAATATCACCCCAATGTTAAATAATAAGAAGTCGCGAAGGTAGCAGCAGATGCAGGGGACAAAAGCTCTATGTGGCTTGCAGACTGGAAAATTAAGCACACCAGGTAACGGTATTAATAATACAGACGATGCGATAAACGTACTATGTCAAATTATTAAGTGCAAATCAATGCTTTTGTTGTGAAGTATCGACTCTGAAAGACGGTGATTAGATCTGTACAATAGCGCACAAGGACCGTTGGGAGGAAGGAATAATTTGCCTAACTGAGACCTGGCTGATATTCAAATGTATTGCCTAATCAAAATTGAAAGGTACGCACAAACACAAAGGGCACTTGTCCTAATTATTTGACGTGTTTTTTTTTTGTTCATATTGTTACCGCTAAGATGTTTTTTTTTATTATTATAATAAATAATTTTTCGATGATGCAAATCATAGAGGTTGAAGTACGTCAAATAAAAATGTAAAGTAGACACCCTATAGAAATATTATGCATTCATCTATGCAACAAGATGGCGTATAAGATGAGAATTAAATTAAATTTTGAAGGAAAAGTGACAATACTGTAGTCGCTGTTCAAGTCTGATACGTCATTCTAATTAATGAACGAGACGGTTCAAGTATAAACGATAACGTTAAACCGTCCGTTAATAATTGTCGTACATTTTTAAATGAACTCAAGGATATAAAAATATAAACTTTTTGGTTTTATGCATCTTATTTTATAAAAAAAACAAGATTTAAAAAGATCACGCATAAAAATGCAACAACAGATTTTATATCTTTACCTAATCTCGATAGTCGAACGGTGTTTTACAACATTGATGCCAATAATAGAAAACCGAGAAATGTAATTATGATTTCGATCAGACATTTGACATTTTGGGGAGGGTCTGAATAAAAATAAATAACATAATAAAACAATTGATCATGAGTGCCTACCGAACAAAACACTAGACTTATTCATACAACCGACAAAGGGGTTTGATTGACTGGTAGAAACACCATAAAAATACTACTATTATAATAGCTAGTTAAAGTAGAAATATTTAGTAAAAGTGATTCATTTTGACAAAATTAGTGGGTATTTTAATGAAATTTAACAAAATCCAGCTACTAACAGCTGTGATATGTGGAGTAATTTGAATAATTCTGTGAGGGTTCATTCGGTACTTGTTGGCACATGCCAATGGATTTGTTGATACGTTGCAAATCAGTAACAAGTTTTTTTTTTCAGTGGAAACAATATAACAGTTTAAGTTCAGCGGTCGTTTTGGATGTATTCAAGAATGATAGACACCGGGAAGAAGTTTGTTCGCCTAATTCGTTGGTTCAACCAAATATATCATGATTTCGTTCCAATACTCCATCGTACCGTACGGGTAATTCTGGAGGACAACGGTCTGCGACAAAGTGGGCAGGGCATGATGAATGACCACGATCCTCAAGAAGAAGACCACCACTGGTAATTTAAAGTCATAAGAATGTCTGTTGAAAAGGTTCAAGGCATTTGTTTAAGGACATTTGGAGACTAGATTGGACAAATTGATTAAAAAATATGACATTTTATTTGAAAGTTTTCCTATCAAATTAGTCAAATAGCCTTAGAGGAAGTAAATAAAATTGTGGATGAAAAAAAGATGGGTGAAGGAAGTCCTTGAGTATAAGAGACTAACATCGACCATTCTGTCAGTCTTATAAAAGCGTAACAGACTATTTTATGTTTAGAAAGTATTGGCAAGCTTTTCAAACAGATTTTTTCGTTAGCAGGAAAGAAATCTGCACATAAGGTCGTTTGAATTTGAAAGAAATGAAAGTTAAACAAAGCAACACGTGGTATGGCGGCCAACAAAAGTTCAGACAGGTGGTTGCCGCTCGGTTGAAGACTTCTACACGCGACGCACCAGACCAGGGGCGAAGACGAATTTCTTGTTTCGGACATTTTCAAGTTAGCCAGCGTAACACCCTCGGACTGTTCAAATTTAACGAGTAGCTGGGGAGGAGGAGTTGGGGTGTTTTAGGGTCTTGGGGGCAGGTGTGACAGGGTATAATGCAGGGTCCCCAATATAATAACAATAATATATAAAAGAAGTGGAGGAATTTTATCACCATTAATAGGGTGCTAAAAATACCCCCAAAAAAGTCAATTATAAAAACATGGCCATAATATAGCTATGTATTTAGTGATAGTTAGTAATGTTTAAATGTTATCGACAATCATTATCTGTATTTAGATAAAAAAATGGAATGAAAGTATCCAGTGACTTACATAAAGACGAATGTTTATTGGAAATTCAAAGACAAACACAGCTGTTGAAAAATCGAGTGTATCCATCAATAATGAAACCCCGTGGCAGTAAAAAAAATCAATGATAAGTCATAAATTTTAACAGAGTAAACAAAAAAGTAATCAAAACGGAAGGAAAATCAAATACATATAATTTATGAATAAAAAATAAAAGAAAATGTTAAAATCGATGACTTTATAAATTGTGACAAAGGTTTTCTTTAAAAAAAAAAAAAAATAAAACATGTAGAGACAAATTGATATGATATTATTATTAGCGTAGTTAGCCATTAAGTGGGATTAATTTGCATATGGACCCTCGATTTTATAAACAGATGCCCCGGAGTCAAGCTGGACCCCAGATTAACATGATCTTCGTGACGGTGTTGTTTAGCTGGTCAATCATTAGATATGCGGAGTACAAGCTGTACTTAGCCTCGACATTTTAACCAGTTTGGATGGTGAAGGCATCTCTCTCTCAATAAACCCAACAGGCTGCAGTTAAGCGACACCTGGTTCACGCACGTTCTGTGCTATTGTTTTTATTGGGCGGTCCATGTAAAATAATTCAAGCTTTGAATGGCACGCGACGCACGACATTACTATACCATTATTATTATTATTATAAAAAAGTCGATAACTTTACAACTAAACTATAATCCATAAAAAAGACCAGGTACATCGAACCCCGATAATAAAAAACAATGCACAATAAATGCAGATGCTAAAAGTACCTACGACCATTCGATATAATAATAATATCCTTTAATCTAGTTCTCAAATTAACGACCTCATGACAAATCGGAAACTATAAGTTTAGCGAAATGGCGGTGAAAAGTTAAAAAAAATGCAACAATGAGAATTAACATTTAAATTAGACCGATGAAAAAAGTTGTAAAGGTAACAATAAAAAGGACAATGGTTAAGGCATAAAATGTAGTACCTAATGAAAGATGACCTGGAATATTGTTTGGGCGTTGCGGTTGTTGGTCGTAAAAATACACACAATATTGTCAACTCGTGTCCTAATAATGTGCGCTTTTTAATGTCATACTGATTTTTTTTATTAGAAGTCCTTTGGACGAAAATTATTTTTTTAAAACAAAATTATTATCAATCGAAATCTTTCAATGCTTCAGTTGTTTCACAAATTATAACACTACAAGGTGTTTCTCGTAGTTAAATAGTAATTGGGGGGTTGAAACCGTACATTAAGTACAACATAGCTGCAGAGGGTGAAACAATGAGGCATTTCAATAATAATGTAATGTTAAAAAATCCGTCTGGTTTGCTGAATACATTAAAAGTAGAACGGACAATAGGAAAGGGCGTTGAAGAACCAGTGAGCTTTCGGATGGTGATGTATAATTATTCTTGCGCTGGCACGTGGGCCCAAAGCGGCTGGGCCTAGTGGACCGTGATGGTTGTTGTAAAAATCGAACAGGATAAATAAATAAAATGGGTTAGAAGTCCACCCTATGCGAGGTGGACGCATGTCGTCATATTATTGACCATAATGACAGGACCTGTAATTCCGATGGATAGGTTGGGTGATTACTTGATGACCATGCATCACGGAACACTTTGCGACACCCCGCCCACACGCACGTAACCGCACATGGGATAAAAAAAATAACAAAATACCCTTGGTCTCTAGAGTCAGGGATATCAATGATTTAGGCAAAATTAATTGATGGTACAATTAACGGCAGCAAAGTCCTCCTTCCTACCACATCCAAATTAATAGTTCAGCTATCAGCATATATGAGAGAAATCTGCACATACATACCTTTAATGGCTGAGAAAAATAATTTCAGGGTGAGATATCGAGGGTATTGAAAGAGGGACGATAAGTAAAAATTATTCAAAACAAATTACAAGCTACACTTTATAAAAAAATCTTGAAGATTTAGATAGAATGTTAGCACGGTATTGGTATAAGCAAACCCATGATTGTGAAGTTTTGGAGGTTGCTTTTAAGAAGGGAGGAAGATTTCTTTGAGATAGCATACGTCATAAAAAAATAAAATGGCAATTAAGCAACTTCTCTATGCATTTAATATAGCTGAGAGATTCGTAGTCTCGGTATGAAAATATACTGAGAGAACTCAAGTTTCTTGATGCAGATGAGCATTAAGATTCTAGGATTTGAGAAGTAGACAAAGTTTCTAGAAAAGAACCAGACAGTGCTGTATTGACCGTCACCTCAATTATTATTAATTTGTGTGCAATTTTCTTCGAATACAAATTAAGAGACGGATCGTGAGAAACATGATATACGACGGAATGTCACGGACGAGTGTTGGAGTGAGTAAATACACAACAAACAGCTGAGTGAATACATTCTTTGCTACAATTTAAAATTGAATAAAACAGCTAACTTACCCGTGTAACAGAGAGCTGCCAAGGTATGGGCATGCCTTCTGATCAGGGACCGAGCACTGCTCCAGCAAGTTCTGGCTAGGATTTGTTCGATGAAGTCAAACGATGTGACTCCGAAGGTGTGCCACTGGAGAAGATGAAGAACCAACATCTCCCATTGCTATATAAAAAAAGAATAAAAAATATGTTAGAATAGAGAATGATAATAAGAATAAAACACTTACAAGTTCAATAATTGTATAATAAAAAATGTAAATTAGGAGGCTGAATTAAATAATGGACCTTATTAAATAAGTAATGTTGGGTTTAAAGCAAGTATGTAGTAGCGCGACAAAAGATTCTTTATACTCATATGTGGTCCCAAGTGTGAAGTTTACATAACAAACAAAACAGAGGCTGATTAATATTATATCATATGTCACGGTGTGGGGTCAAGGCGATATCTGGAGCAGCAACCGACACGGATCAAACAATGCGTTTTGACTTTTCACACTAGGAATACAAAAAGGTGCATGATGCAAGGGACCTCTTGAAAGACACCGCCTATGGGTCAGTGGGAATGTGGACACGATATTGTTATTAATAATAACAAGGCAAGCAATTGAACCACAATCCTTTTATTACGATTTCCGCTTGGCTTTGAATAGAGTCTTCAAGACTTCCGGGGCCAGAACGCCCTCCTTCGACCTCTTCGATAAGGGTAATTTCAACATAAATATTAACTTCCTGACACGACAAGGGTTAATACTGTGATTAGTTAGTGCATTCAACGCTGCACGCCACTTAAATTAAGGTGGTAATAAAAAAAAAGCAGTAAGTGAAGGAGTAAGGAATAATGGTAAATAGAAAGGGGTTATAAAGGAATAAAAGATAGACGCAATAACAGAAGCTGATGCAAAAAATCTATGAAAAGGTTTTTTTTTTAGAAAATGTAAAGGTATAGCCGTGGACCAACAACGCCCATCGCTCAAAATTTATAAAAACAACGTCAAGCCATTCAAAGCACCGCTATTATGAGCAGATGCTAATATTTGGCTCAACATAACCTAGACTCTTTTCATTTAGAAATGTATAAGGTAACCGGCCCAATACCTGTCAGGTATCCAAAAGCTGACAGTTTTCACTTTGTAATGTTCAAATAAGAAAAATCTATGGTTATTATTACTTTTTAGAGCCAATATGCATTGTTTAATTGTTTTTATCCGTGTCTATGACTTTTCATTGTATTGTCTATGGTGGACTGTCAGAAAATTAAACATAGTTTTCGGATGTCAGTGCTAACGCGTGCAAGTGTGACTTCTCTTAACAATTATATTAAGAACAATCAGGCAAGTATTTCATAAATATTGTTTTTGTTTTTATATATTCAATTCCTATCTTATACTGGGTAACTTAGAAATGAATGCACTTTTATTATTTTGCAACTCCTTTTAAAATAACGTGTTCGTTTTAAGGTTAGAGTAGATGTCAGGTATAGGATATGTCTAACTGACCTGTTTCCCAATAGCTGACATGGGTGTCAGCTATTGGTGTTTTTTCAATATATTTTAATCGAGCTAATTTCCATATATTTTATGAATCATGACTTTTTACAACATTCTGTGGAATTTTATTTAAATCATACAATCCGTTCCAATAGCTGACATGCTATGTCAGCTATTGGTACTTTCAATTACAATTAACACATTTCTTACAAATTTGTGGGAATAGTACCTGACACTTGCAGTGAAGATGTTAAATATCATATTGCTTTATAACCTCTCGCGTTTTTTTCTTTTAGGATGGGTAAACCTAAAGCACAAAAATATTCTCTGGAAGACGTGCGAAATGCATTACAAGCAATCAATGGTGGAATGGCTTTTTCAAAAGCAAGCAAAATTTTTGGTGTTCCGCGAACCACTCTGATGGCCAAAAAGAAAGGTGTACACCCTGTTGAGTGCAGAAAGGGCCCAAAAACCAACCTCACAAAGATGGAAGAGGATGCACTTGTTACGTGGTTATTTCATTTAGGAGATCAAGGATTTCCTGCTACAAAAGAACAACTGTTGGATTCTGTACAGATAATCCTAACAAAACAAAATCGAGAAACCAATTTCGTATCTAATAGACCTGGAATAAAATGGTTCAGATGTTTTGTTAGGAGACACCCAGAGGTTGCTAAGAGAACTGCCCAAAACCTAACTAAGTCGAGGTCTTCAGTCAAACCTGAGTCTATTTCAAAATGGTTTACAGATGTTAAATGTTACTTGGAAGTCAACGGAAACACAAATATATTAACAAATCCATCCCGTATATTTAACACCGATGAGACTGCAATGTTTTTGAATCCCAAAGGAAAAAAAGTATTGGTCCGTCGCGGGGAGAGATCAGTGTATAATTTCATTGGAAACGATGAGAAGGAATGCATGACTGCATTAATAACTGCTAACGCAAATGGTGATCTTGCCCCTCCGATGATAGTGTATTCATATGTGAGAATTCCTTCAAACATTGTTTTGACATATCCAGTTGGTTGGGGGATTGGCAGATCAAAATCTGGTTGGATGACTGGTGAATGTTTCTTTGAATATATCGCCAATGTTTTCTATCCTTGGTTGGTAGAAAAAAATATCGAATTGCCAGTTGTTTTTTTTGCAGATGGCCACAGAAGTCATTTATCCTTACCCTTATGTGAGTTCTGCATAGAAAAGGGGATTATATTAATAGCTTTATACCCAAACTCTACTCATATCTTACTGCCAATGGATGTTGGGGTATTCAAACCATTGAAGAGTTGTTGGAAGGATGAAATTCAAAAGTGGCGGTTTGAAAACGAAGGCAAATTTTTAAGAAGAGAAAATTTTGCTCCATTGCTTGAGGTAGTTCTAAAAAAGGTGTGTGAAAAACCGAAACTTATCTCAAATGGATTCAAAGCTTGTGGATTGTATCCATTTGATTTTAAATCCATAAACCTTGACCGATTTTTTAAACGTTACAAAGAGTTGGGAACACATTTTTCCATTCAGGAATCACAGATTACAAAAAGCAATGATGAAATCAAAGGGCATTTGGAGTTTCTAGAATCGATCATTGCAAGTGAGGTTCTCACTGAATTCAATAGAAAATTAAATATGCCATGGGATGGAAAGAAAGAGGATGAAAACTTATTTAATACATGGAGCAAGATTCAAAAAATGATTGAGTCTCGTAATGTTAAAGACGTAACTGCATCCACTTCAAACTCAGAAACTGATCCAAGAACTACAACTCCTGGGATTTTAAATTCTGTTTTACCACAGCACTCTACACCAATAAGAGATAACATACCGTCAAATATACCAACCCCATTTAAACGATTTTTATTTTGGCCATCTGAAAATGATACTTCCAACACCGGGAAAAGGCAACGAATTCCATCTTGTGTTACATCCGAATCGTTCAAAGAATATGAGGAAAGGAGAATTAAAAAGAAGAACGATGAACAACTTAAAAAGGAAAAAAGAATTCAGGAAAGAGAAGTTAAAAAACTTGAGAAGGAAAACTTAATTAAAGAAAACAAGAAAAAAAAATGCAACACGAAGAAAACTATTAAAAGATATCGATTGAAAGATATAGAATCATCACCATCATCAGACTCCTCTATAGATATTATTTTGGAGTCTGAGTTTGAGAACTGCGACTCAAGTGAATCAGAAAATGAACATAAAATTTGTTATAAGCTTGACGATTTTGTTATTTTTAAGTACGAGGGAGAGCGTTTCCCTGGGAAAATAGTGGAAGTGAAAAACGACATGTTTAGTATTGCTAGCATGGTCATGTGTGGTGTGGAAAAATGGAAATGGCCTTGCATTTCTGACGTGGATTGGTATCCAATTAAACAAATAATTCAGAAAATTAATCCCCCTCAGAAATATGGCGATGAATATGTTGTCCCTGCTTTAAAAAAATAAATAAAATAGTACATAACAATACCATTTTTATATTAGCTAAGTAAATGTGCCTAATTAGTTAAGTTTTAATACTTTATTTTATATAACCAAGGTGTCAGCTATTGGGGTGTCAGCTTTTGGACCAACTCATTTTTTTTGCTGTCAGTTATTGGTACCGAAAACAGCATTTAAATTACTTATAATTTTTACTTTATTATCATTAAAAAAAATAAATCAAAAAGTCATTATACTGTTAAAAAACATGGTCGAAACGTTGGTATCATTTTTGTTTTAATTTGTTTTCAAATAAAAAATTTATATGAAAATAAGCATTTTTTTCCCCTTAAACTGTCAGCTATTGGGCATGTTACCTTAGTGTGTAATTATTTTCTTAAAGTGTGAAATTGATAATGCAAACTTTAGCATTCTAATTTAAATTTAAAGCAGAAAAAAATAATAAGAAAGCGGAGGTGACGACTACCAAGCAATAATAATTTATTATTAAGAATAGCAATTAGTATTCTATTGAATTTATTTCTTGATCCATAAACATCTTTTGTTGAAGATAATTATAGGGTGATTGAAAGTTCACATAGGTTTACAAAAAAAAAAGGATATTGGAATGAAGATAATTAAGTCAACCCTTGACTATTTAAATCAATAAAGAAATGCAAAAGCGACTCCTTCATTAGTCCTAAACCGACCGTGTCCTTTATTGTTTGACCAAGGATATTTCTTTCCCATCAAATGCTAATGAGGACACTATAATTATTTAAATATGTTTTATTTATGGCTGAGGGTGGAGGGATTGTTGTTGGAAGGTGGATGACATAGGCTAGTGTGGATGTGCGCGAAAAGGGAGGCTCTTGGGAAACACCAGCATATGGAAAGAATGTATGAATATTGATGAAGGCAAGATGCTGATAGCATCGCGATTAAACGACTTGGAAGTGGGAAGTATATATATTTTTTAAAACAACCCTCACCGTGAGAATATTGTATGTTACTATGACTTAAAAGAACATTAATTTTGAGTAACATATTGTTAGTTTTGTTTTAAAATTACACAATACCAGAAGTATTAGTAGCGAGATTATTATTGGTTAATCCAAATTAGGCAAATTTGCCGAAAGACTCAAAGCTCTGTGCTAGATTGATTAATATTGATCAATGGTCGCATAAATTATACTTGATCGAAATATCCAAATAACTTTGGACCAACATAAAATTTGGATGCACCGAAATCTCTAAAGGAGATCTTCATCTGATTTACAAAAACCATACTAAAAACCTTTTAGTGATTTTTAATGGTTTGATTTGAACTAGAACCACCACAGGGCTGTCATTGTTTTCAAGCTAAGACTCAAACTCAGCTTTAAACAGTGCCATCAAAGATTCAGCAACAAATTGTCATATGGGCAAATTTTAAAACTGTATGCTCTTTGAGACCATTTCGCATCTCGTGGGCTAAAAGATTTAAGAAATTCAATGCCCTTTGGGTAGGGACACAGATGGTTATCAATCGTTTCAATACATAGAATAGGCAAATAGGATTGTCCACTGAAACAAGGGATATATTTTTTAATAAAGTCATAGGGGTTTTGTTGTATTTGCTGAAGATCCAGAATGGAAGGTCTGATAGAAAGCTATCGTGTGAAGAATCCTCCGTGGGAACTCCCTCACTTGGAGACATGACAGGGCACACGCACCCCTAAGGTTTAAAGAAGAGACCCTTAAAGGTCACGGGAAAATAGGGAGCGTAACTACATAGATACATACGTATGTGATGGTATCCTATACATTTTACACAATTGAGTACTACCTACCTCATAAAGAAAGAAAAAAAGGTCCGGGAAGGTACGAAATAAAATTATCCTATGCATATGTGTCAAATTTCGCGTGAGATTCGCAAACATTCTCAGGAAATCACAATAGACAATAAAATGAGAATACAATCAAAACCAAAAGTTCTACGCTTTTTCAGGTAACAATTCAAATGAGTAAGAAATAATTAAGACGGTTGAAATTTGACCACCTTCTCATGTGGTTAGTCGTCACTGAAAGGCGCAAACAAACAAATTTGATTGGCCATTGGCAGAGCAGAAGATTATCGTAAGCTGGTAGGAGATCAAACCTTTAAAACTCGAACGTTATCAATGTTAATCTTCTATCTATTTTTATACATTTCATCCAAATCTCCTAGGATATTTATAGAATTGTTAGCAAATTCCGTGTGTCTCCTATTTTATATTTTTACAAAATTCATAAGACCACTTTTTTATTGTAACTTCCAACGAAATCAACAAAAAATGTACCTGTAATACATTATAATTGATAAGATTTATAACCGAATGTGTAATATGTCAATTAAAAATGGATTGACCTAAAATTATGAAACAATAAACCAAATTAAATAGAAGAAAATAACGCGACGCAATTCTATGTCAACAATTTGCGGCAAATCCCCAATTAAAGTGTATTTTGGTGGGAATTTTGACAAAATCAATTTACATGCTACGTTGCTAAATTGGACCATTTAAAAAAGTAGATCGATAAGATCATCCTCATTATTCATAAAGTTTATGTAAAAAAGGTCTCTCGGAGCTTAACAATGGGCCGGCACAAAATACAGAGAGGATGGGATCACCAAATAATACAAAAAAAAAGCCATTCGGGAGTTCTTCCGATTTCGGGGACGTGAGAAATCAGTGTTTAACAATAGAAGCGCAAACGGGATGATACAGGAAGAAGGAAGGGGAGGGAATAATTAGACACAACTTAACAAGATCACCTGGGAAAGGGGGAGACAGTATAAGAGCATAAATTATTTTTGCAAATTTTCACACGCCTTTGGACAAAATCCCGTTTAATGGTGAAGACTGTGTGCTTGATTCGGTATAACCAATTTTAGGCAAAGTTGAGTGAAAAAACGCACCAGAAGATGTACAAGTCTGCTTATCACTGCAAAATTTCACATGTGATTATTGATGTTTTATGTAACCCACTATTGCAAACAGATGGATCTTGGAAGAAGAGATGGTAATGGCAAATCTAAAGGCAGAGGATAAGAATTCTTAAGAATCCTAAGGTTGAAAAAGGTTTGGTTTACTCAAATATAATTTGGATGTCTTGAGGTCCCCCAGATGGGCAAGAGGCTAATAACCCTTACAGTAAAAAATCTTGGATTACGAAACCAAACACTGAGCCTCGAATTATTGGATGCCAAGGCTCGAACTAGGCCGTAGCGCCATCGGAAAACGAAGAATATCTTTTATTTTTACTTTCGCTTGGAAAACCATGCTCCTGCCAACTAAGCAATGAAACATTAAAATTTAATCAATGAATAGAATAAACACGTAACTGTACTACTCGTAAATTAAATCTATGGGTCATAAAACGCATTCAATCAAAATTTGATTACCTCACGCCGTGCAATATTGACAACTAATAAATAGAAATTCCGGGGGATCAAGGTATGAATAAAAAAATCAAATAAGTACAATGAACAAAAAAATAATAATAAAGTCATTCGAATCCGTGAGAAATATCGACGAGGAAACAATACAGTAATCGGTGTATCAAAAACACATTGATACAGGGGAAACCAGTGACACTATTGTGACTGCAATTAGTTCGAAAGGTGTCGGAATTAAAAGTCGAAAACAAACACATACAGGATATGAAGCAAAACGTAATTATGCTATTAATATAGCATCGCATGGTAATGGTGAGGTGGTTGTCCATGAGAATTTCAGTATCGTGGAAGTCAAAATAGTCCGAGCTGCAACAGCCACCTGCTCTTCGATCATTATCACCCGGCAGTATCGAGTACCCACAAAGTCCCTGATGGATGTCACGGAATGATTATGTACGAGTGGTCTAAATGTGGCTGCAGTTCTTGTGGATGGGTTGACAGCAAATTATGGTGGTGGCTATTTTGTTGCTAATGGTCTGGGAATTTATTTAGTTCGTGAACAATATGTTTCGGAATGCAACATCCCCTTCAGAAATATTAATTAATTCAACGATGTCCCAAATGACGATAGCGCGTATGATAATTACGTTATGATGATATGTGGGTTTTATTTTTTTGGACGATCTTTTTAAAGTTCTCACAATTATTATTGTTGTCAACAAACCCTTTCTTATCAGGGTCGCTAGTCACCTGGTCTTTATAAAGTGAACATCATAGGTTAAAGACATTTGTATGACCATGTTTTTTTATAAGTTTACGGATTTCTTCATCCATACGAATTTAAGCCATTCAATTTTAATTTCCTCTTCCTTTTCAATCTGTCCTGTAAACTTTGTTTCCGGTTTTCGATATAGGCCAACTATTTGATCCAATCGATAGCCTTAACTTTGACAATCGAGATCTCCATGTATTGTCTACTATATGTTCCTAATTTATTTAGGTTGGTTTATTTCGAAGAAATCCCAAAATTTTCTTCAGTAAGTGTAGGAACAGAACTCTTAATTCATTCTGAGTTTTTTGGAGTTGCATTCAGTGCTCCAAGTTTCTGCTGATAGACTGATAGTCTTGTTACCTATTCCAATTGGTGTTCCTAAATCTTCGACTAGGCACCGTTATGTCGTCCAAATACTTGTTTGTTTGGCACTTCTTCACTGTTATTCGCAAGGGCGTAGAATTTAGGCAAAAATGAGGCTTTTAGATTAATATTCACATTTTTAATACACAATTTAAAGATTCATAACGGGTATTTTTTTTTTAATTATTACTCTTATTACGTGAACTCGAATTATGTTCTTCACTCATATGACATTTAGTAGAATTACAAGTCCAAGAATAGGATAATTAAATGTCTAGTGTTGGCCCCTAAAAGACCGTGTTAATGACGCGTGATAACCGAGTAAATTAGGAGGGGGGTGGTTTTGGTCGAAAGTGACACAGGAAATACCCCGAGGTCACGTGACATCAGCCAGGCGAAGAAAGACACGAAGGAGGCAATTAACAATTGTTACGACAATTGGCCAGCCGCAAGAAGTAGTAGCCAGCGGTGTTGGATGGAAGTACGGTGCTCAGTGACCCTTTGCTACCTGCGGAAGGAGTCACGCGGGCTGCCCAGATATGAACGCAGGAGGTGACAGGATATCCAAGACGACGGAATTAGCTCGTGCGGGATTCTTGGCATGGTGTCTTTTGTCATAATTGACTGCCTCAGCCATGGATCTATCCACACACTTAGTTGCCACGTGTGTTATATTCAAATTAAGATTCATTATAATATACTATGGGGGCAAACAATGACCATATATTATCAAGTCCTTCTCGCGACTCCAGAATGAATATGGAATATTTATTAGGAGAATGTTGGTAAGTTATACCTTATTTTTAAGGCATACATCTGATCAAGATATTCTTGGAAGTACGGATGTCTAAATATTTCAAGGCACACGACAAATTTGATTTGTTGTTCCAAAATTTTAAATCCCGACTATTTTTGTAGTAAGAGAGGCACCTACTCAATCGGAGGTCTTGTGACTACGAATTAGCCAGGATAAAAATATACGGATTAATCATTTTTGGGCTCAATTAGTTCAATGATTCTGCAAAACTTTTTGTAAGACAGTGGTCAAGAATATTTCCTCTAATTTTTTTTAAGTTTATTTAAATGTAGATTTATTTATTGATTGAAAGTGTTCAGTATAATAAGCTAGATAGATTATCATCAAGTTGTCCCAATTTGGATATTATTGCCTTTGAGGCGTACGGTATTTCATATTTTTGAATTGCCATTTTCCCTGATGTCTTTTTCTGATCATCTACAGCTGGTTACCCAACATTGGGAAATGCCGTAATGTTATGGATGGATGTATATAATAGTTTAATAGGATTTATTTTACAATTTGTTCATATGGTGTAAATAAAAACAATCGAAGGCACCAAAAATTGATATCGGCTAGACGGCTAAAACAATTTAGCTTCAGCGGCGTCCATTTATAGACGTAAGTGTTTTTGTAGGCCAATTAGTCGCAGCAAAGGTCTTGAACCCCGGCGAGTAACATGAGGAAGCTAATTGCGTAATATGGTTCATTTTGACAGGAAACAAGGGTGAATTCTTTTGACAAGTCTTAAGGTAATTTAAAAGGTAATCTATGGTCAAGAAATAATAAAATAAAACATCTTTGATATGAATGATAAGGAATTGGACCGGACGACATATTAATATGACTCCCGGTTTTATTTAAAAAAAGAATATTAAAACAATAAAAAAGAGGAAATGTAAAAAATGTGGAATGTTTTAAAACAATGAAGAAATTCGTCATTCATCTCGATGCGTGGAATATTTTATTAAATAATAATTATTTATGGTTATCATAGATGAAATATTCAAATTTTACCTTAAAAAAGAGGCAATAAATCTGAGATAATAGAAAAAGATGAAAAAAAAACATTACAGAAGTTGTTGACCTTTTGAAGGAGCTTCTTGAATATTATTTGAATAATTTATTTAATAGAATTTTAATTTAATTTAATAACAAAGGGAATTTATAAGGAAAGATGTAAGAAAGCATGGACGACTGAGAATGACGTGGATCGAACACATGGATTTCGTCCTCAAGGAGGGCCAGGGAACCTATTCTAGAATGTAGATCGATGGGTTTTCTAATAGAACAGGTTGTATGAGAAATGATATCTCGGTAGAAGAAGCGAAAGAAATGTGCTTGGATAGAAGAGATTGAATGTCTGTTCTCTCTGCCTACCCCTTACGGGACACGGCGTGATGGGTAGATAAACAAATCTCTGTCCTTCATCGTCCGATTTTGGTTGCAAATACGACGCGTAAGCAGGGACCTATATTATTTATAGTTCGTCTATAAAAAGAAATTGACAACAGACTGATGTGCTGTATGGGGTATGTGTGTATCCGCCCGTTTCAAACAACAGAACTCACCCACCACCACATAGATAGCGATGTTCTGGGCTACATTCCATTTTTAATATTTGAATTTTCTAATTCACTTACCCTCAATTCGTTTGGAGTGATACTGTTGTCAGTGTAGTTGCAGAGGAGATCAACTGACAGAGCCATTCCTTGCCTGATCTTGGACGCCAGCAACAGGGTAGCAGACGCCAAGAGTTGCAGCTGATGTCTCGGGATGACCTGAACGCACAGCACCCTATCCAGATAATTCACGGCCATGGGGAATACTTGTTCCTCGCAGGACTGTTCCTCGCATACCTGAGGATGAGAAGAGTAAAAATAAAAGGATATAGAATACGGATGTGGAAGTTTGTGATTGCAAAAGGCCTAAAAAAAGGTATTGAATTCGTACAAAAGAATGGCTTGGTTGCGTATAAAGGATTACAGAACATACCTTCGCGTGTACGTTTAATATAATTTGATATTTTTTTTTCAAAGACGAAAGGATCGATTCTCAGGATGTGAAATTTGGTGTTTTATTGTGTGCTGATCTATATAACTATAGACATCTTTTTCATCATTGCGATTCAATTGAATGCGCGACTATACAGTGCGCGGGGTTGTTCAGTATTTTTATCGTGGTTGCACGCAATTAATAAGTCATGTGAACATTTTGGTGTATTCAAAAGTAGGAAAGGTGCAAATGTTATGGTGTACATCACACCCAATTTTGATGAAGAGTAATTTTGCGTGTATAAAAATGAATAAATAACTCATTTTTTAATCTAACGTCCATACTATGGTGGATTATTTAAATAAGTAAATGACGATCAATTCTTCAAATTTACAATTTAACCCGCGCACTCTTATTGATATAGGGTTCGCCCTACATACAGAGAAACAGTGACATAGTGTCGAGCTCTGCGAATACGCAGACTCGTCTACTTTTTATATACAAGATTCCGTTCAAGAAGAACCTTGCCCGTTTCAAATTTAGGATTATGGGAATCAAAATATATGATTCTGAGAGCAACGCCTGTAGGCTAGGAATGTTCCCTTTGAGTGTTCCCTAAGAGCAAGTTACTTATATAAATTACACAAATTAGTACATGATTTCTGTCAATGTGTAGTAGTAGAGGCGACTGCTCATTTTGGATATTTCATCTAAGCTAGGGACCAAAAAATGATCTATTTTTCATCCATCTGAATTCACCGGCTTAGAATAGCACCTTTGCACTTTTTGCTGCTTTTTCGAACATGTTGTAAGAGGCAGGAAATAGAAAAATTAGGTTGCTGACCTGTAAGTTAAAAAAAGCACAAGAACTAAGACTCGGGAGCCTAGACACCAGAGGGGGTGGGGGGTCACGCAATCGGTGTCCCCCTGTCATGACCAAGATCATATCCCTAAGTGGGGTTGAAAGGGAGGGTTATAATTTGAAAATCTCAGACAAATAGGTGTAAATTATCTTTAGCTTGCTACCCAATTCAGTATAGGATGGATAACGTTGTGGCAAACGTAAAAAAGTTAAGAAATTTGCATTACCTTTAAAAATGTTACGAAACATTGGAATTATGCGTTTTAAATTTGTTTTTTTTTAAATAAGCATTGTAAATAAACCCAGCTGGGAATCGAACCCGGAGCTTGGTAGGAAGTAACTACTACTCAAACTTATAACGTTTACTCAATAGATCACATTTTTCTGACGTCACAATGGACATTGTAAAAAGTCGCAATTATTTTTAAGAAATAGATAAGGTAGAAAAAAGGATTATTTGCCCAGGGCTGTAAATAAGTATTCTATACAAAAACAACGTTTTTTTAGAACGATAACACATTTATGGATAAAAATTGCATAACGGTAAACAACCCAAGAGACCCTCGAAGCATTTTTGGGATCCCTACCTAGTGGTCAGGTATAAACTATAATAATAGCAAAATAAGTTAGCCCTAAAATGGTCAAACAAAATATTTAATTGTCTTCGACTAGCCAGCTTTGTAAGACAATAGCTTGTGACACGTTTTGTCTCAAACTTCCGAGAAACGAGACGAATTCCGACAATGTATCGTATAAATAAGAGAACGAACAATATAAAAGAAAATGTCATTCATTGAATTTAAAACGAACCAAATGTATCAGATTTTCGAAAAATAACAATACCTACGTCAAAAACTCGGTGCCTACTTAGTAAATTCGAAATGCAAGCATTTTTTTAGTCTATGATTTATAATTTAAAATTTTGTTCTATGAAATTGAATTATTTTCCCGTCATAATTTTTGAATTTGGAACATTCTATTTACTTCACGTCCTACGAGACTTTTATTCACACTGTATTGACGTAATGAGGAAACAATGTTTTGGAGAAAGCATGTTGAGGATTGATTATTTACTTCATTATCACATCCAAAAACATCCATTGGTCATTAGAAATGCACGGATTGTCCACGTGGGTATCAGTCCTTTAGGTACGTTCTGATCACGTGAATGTTTCCATGTACTTATTAAATTTGCAATTATTTACGATTCAATAAATTTCAACACAAATCTATTACATTTCATTGTAAACAAACATTTCCTGAGTACTGTTGAGTTATATTGCAAATACTAGATATTATGTAACGTGTTTATTCCAATATATTCTAGGTAAAATAAAAAAAAACAGATATTTTACAGTATACGTCATAAAACTACATACTTGTGTACTGTAATTACCTAAAATTGCATAGTAAATTAACTATTTTGCCATTAAACTCGTTATATTGTATTAAAATTTGAATAAAACTTAAAAAAATGGTTTAAAAATGTTAAATTATAAGTCAAGGACATGTTTGCAATTTTCAAATTACAACAGCAGAACGCTTAGAAAAAAGAAATATTCAATTTTTTAAATTTCTATGATATAAAAACAAATACAAACAAACATCAGCTGATGAGAATAAAAAGAGGGGAAAGCATTTGTTCACTGATGCAAACAACACAGTACAAATGATCCAACCCTTCTTTTGAAATGTCAAATAATATAATATCACTAGACGAACACATGATCTGTCTGTAATGTATGTATGAACTTCATGTCATTTTTAAATATAACGTTTTTTAACATAATAAATTTAAAAAATAAGCACAATTCTTACCTCCAACATCCATGTTGTGACTACTTTCCTCATAAAAGGTTGAATATCATCTTGTACACATTGAAAATAGTCTACTGAGGGCATAGAGAACTTTTCAACTGCTAACAAATTTTGAAGTATCCTTGGATCTGTACATATAACGGGGTCAACAGGAGCCAAAAGTCTTTGAGGAGGTGGTGGGATCCTCGGGCTAGCAGGTTCACTGACATCCATACGTTCTCTGCAGGATAAATCCATTTTTGCAATTGACAAAACTTACAAACTACCGACACAAAACAGTACAATCACTATTTAAAATTCAAACGTTTATTTCAAAAACCATTTCAATAAAACACAAAAATAATAAACAACACAACAGTTTTTTTTTTAAATAACAAAACACAATGTTTATTATTATAATATTCGCAACACTTTTACGAAATGACAATGTCTTTAAATTGAATGTTTATATTATTATTTTCGTGAGCTTGCAGACACAACGCCACACGCCCGACGATTCAATGACGAGTGAGAAATGAAACAGCAAAGATGGTGAGAGAGAGGCTCGCAACCCTCTCTCTGTCTCTGTCTACCTTTTTTAAATTTCGAGCACCTGGTGGTCTATATAGGAGGGATACCTGTCATTTTTATACGGAAAAAGGTTGTTCAAATTTGTAGGTACAAAAATTTCTAATTAATATTTTTTTAATAATTTTTTTATAGGCCATATTATCGAAACTAGAATTCATCCTCTATTTTTAGGTCTTAAGACCCGTGTTTCTGGAACGTATTTCCAGATTTCCGGTGGCCTGCATCCCTCTGGAATTTCCACCTTCGCTGCTTTGGCTATTCTTGAAGGGTCCATCCTCTGCACACGATCCCTTCAAATACGTCGTTTTTGTCTTCTTCATCTTACGATATCTACGATATGATATGGCAGCTTTCGTGGATTTTACGGAATCCACGAAATGTCTGAGATTTCTTCCGACAATGGGTCTCTAAGTTTTTTATTGCCGTTTTCTTTAGAAGTTGTTTGGTTAGTAAGTATTGTATCTGCTCGTATTTCGTTTAGGAAGTACCTATGCATATCTTATAGATTTAGAGAATTTAGACTTTGCTCTTCATTAGCATTCTTCTTCTTTTAGATCTTGCGATCTGTTTTTTTCAGTCAATCCTTCCACGGACACCGACTGCCAGCTGTCTTGCCACCTCTTGGGCGGTCTTCTGCCTTGTGGGATACCGTCAGCCACCACCTTGGCTATGCTGTAGTTTCCCATTCTACTGACATGATCCCTCCAGTGTCTTCGCCTGCTTCTTCCCCATCTCACGATTCGTCTATTGCATATTATATCCCTAATAGTGCTGTTTCTTACTCTGTCTCTTGGGGGTTTTACCCTCGATGGAGCGAAGAGGCCTCATCTCAATTGCATGGAGAATATACTTAGGTTCTGGAGGTGTCATCCCGAATTTCAATTGCGTTCTTCTCGAGTAAAAATATCAATGCTCTGTTGTGCACTTTTTTTCAGGAAGTGCCTTGTTTCCCCAATACTGCTTAGTACTTCGATGTTGGTGATGTGCTTTGACCAGGAAACTTAGGCATGCGCCTGTAGCACTACACATCAAAAGCAGACAGATATTCCGCTTCCTTTTGGCTGAGGGTCCAAGTTTCGCTGTTATACAGCACCACACTCCGAAGAAGAGTCTTAATCATTTTTTCCTTATTGTTGTTTTCGATATCATGCAGGTGATTCGAAAATTTTTGATTTCTGTTGAATTCGACATTTGCCCTTTTGGTTCTGCTATTGATAATCCGTCTTGAGATATTCTGCTGCCTAAATACTCGAATTCTTTGACTTGATTACCAACGATGCCTCCCAGAAAACATTTGCACTAAAACAGGCATTCCTCTATCTTCCAGCAATCATTTTCATATTGTAGCCTATTGACAGCATACCTTCCATCTTCCTTAGAATGCCTCATTCAGACCCTCTTCTGTTTCCGGAAGCATTGCAGAGAGACATAGGAACTATATAGGTACCTGGCGCTTTTGACTCCGTGACCATCCCGTTCCGAAAAAAACAATTGCCGGATCTGAAAAGAGCATTCCAAAAAAGCTATAGGTATTCCGCTATCACATTTTCTCTGATATCTATTTATATGACATTGCAGTTAGGTATATAATATTTTCTATATTTATTACCACAGTAAATTTACCAAGCATAGAACTACATACCTACACAGCAGCTGCCAGTTGTTATATGTATAATATACAGTAGGACCTCTATTCACGACCACGTGCTTTACAAGTAATTCGCAAAACGAGTAAAACTTATTTTGTGTAAAAAATAGTCTCTGACTTCGACTATAAACCCATAACCCATAGATTTAATACTTCCATGGAAATCTATCATGTGGAAGTCCATGTTGTGAACAACAATAAGCAAACTAGCAATATGTGGCAAAATAAGTTTTTAAAAGTACGTACATTCGTTGTTGCGTTTTGTCTTTTGTGTGGAAAATAGTGAATTTTATATAATTTTTCAGACTTTACATCAGGGTTGCGAGGACGAGGAAGACCCTCTCATACTGTGTTCCGTGTACTCAAAACAGAGCTGAGGGATTTGGATATGGTGTGTGTAGGAGGTCAGTATAGGCACTAGTAGGGAGATTTGAAAAGACTAAAAGAATATACAACTAGAAATTAAAACATCATATCATGGAAAGTAAGAAAAAATGTGAAAGTGTAGTTGAAAAACCAAAATAGAAAGTGAATTTTAAATTGTCAAATAATTTCTCCCTTTGTGAATACACTTACCGTGTGTCCTAACTGGTACTGGCATTCGCGCGACGAGATATACCCAAACGCTGACGGATCGTTCAAATTGAGAATGTTGCGCGATCACTTTTCAGTTAGGACCATAGATAATGTAATAGTACTGGTTAGGACAGGGCTTTCGGGCAGTAGAAAGGAAACAAGAGCTCTCCACTGAACACCGACACCATTTATGTTTATTTTGTCAAAACACATTACAGAGGACAACTATACATTAAAAGTGGAAACAATATAAATTTATGACCTTTAACTAAGTTGAGGCTCCATCGAGATGTGTCACATGTTACATAGTATATTATTGATTTAAACAGGTACAACATGTTCAAGAGAGAAAAAAAATATCAAAAGGAAACTCTTAGTATAATTATCCCATATTTCTGCTTAAAATTAATGGAATGCCGAATAAGAAAATCTTCCTCGTGCTTAAAACTTGATGGGAGGAAGAACAGCGTTAGCCTCAGGCTACTATCATTCGGCATCCATAACATTATGTCCCAGCCAAGCTCATCTCCTAAGACCTCTGATGGGCCTGTTTTTTTTTTTTTTAATATTCATGTCGCATATTTTGTACTGTACATTTTTGCGTTTCTTTTTTGAAGAAGTTTATCATTAAAAAAAAGCGTGTGCATTAATGTTCAAGAGCTTAAAAATGGATTAAATTTGAAAAAAAAAAAAATAAATGAAAATCGAACATTATTAACGTGACGTAACATCAAAATATGAATTATTGATGAAATAAATACAATTTTCGCTTAACAAGAATGTTTAATACAACGTGTCCGATTCGAATCGAATTGACTACGCCGATATGCGAGATCTCACTGTACTTTCTATGACTTCGTACGTACTGAGGATGCCTTGTTCCTTTGTACCTACATACATTCAGTGTATAGTAGTAATTAATACCAATAGAGGGTTGTGAACCCTTGACGCTTATCCTGATCTTGGTATGCAACAGGTGAAAATACGTTTTTTGTTTTAAAATCTATGTTTATGTAAAAAAACCGACTCCTTTTTTAAATATCTAAGGGTGCCGTTATTGTATTTTTTTTTGTCAAAAATTTGATTTCGTCCTATCTCAGTAGCAAAAATGAACCAATCAAATTGTGAGACCTTTTTTTACGGAATAGACAGAGAGCCTGGAACTCCATTTTATTTCGTTTCTTCCATCGAATATTTTTATGGGATTTATCGCACAGGTTCTTCTAGTTTCTTTTTCTTCCTATCTCATTTCATTAGGTACCTGTTACATAAATCAGTTCAGGGGTATCTAAACAGAGTTGCTCTATGATAATCTCTTATTTGGGGTTATTTGAAAAAGTTGCCTTGAATAATATCACCACACTATCTGACAGTCAAAAATATCCTCTCTTACAATAGGTATGTTGTCACAGAGTGTACCATACGGCTATTTACTTGGATACCAAAGCAGCCAATTTTCGGAGTTCTTTTTCGTTTTTTTTTAATCAATCTGTGCTCACTCAAAGTTTAGTATAAAAACAAATACACTCTTTGACTCTTTCACAGTAAGCTACTTAAAGCTTGTGTCGTGAAAGAGGAAGATGGTCGGCACCTGGGATCGAACCCACGACGTCCGATCGATACATTACGAAAGCCGGCGTCGTAACCTCGTAACCGCCAGGCCGCCACTTCTTTAGGCGAAGATTGGCAAAAAGCTATTTATAATAGCCTTTTGCCAATCTTCGCAGACTCTTCTGGAGTCTTTAACACATCCTTGTTGGCTTCTTGCGGCTCCCATAACCTTGTGCCTTTTGCCATCTATAATATAGGTACTATTTATTATTGTTTAACCTTCAAAATAATACTCAACTGTCAAGGTGTTGCCAATCTTGATAAACTTTAATTAAGCTTAGGGTAGTCGATTATTCAATGAAGCACCCTTTCACTGAGAATACGCTTACAAAATAGGTAATCGTAGCACCTACCTTTACGACGACCACTTGGTGTGGAGGACATGGTCTGTAACTCTACATCACTGGTCAAAGAGGAATGACCATAGTCAATTATTGCGATTTGGAGAACGAAATCCTCCACACTCCAAGATCTATTTTTCGGGAGAAGCAAAAATAATAAAGGCACTTCTTGCGGAAGGTAGGAACCCGAAAAAGACTTTGACAATCTGCAAGACGCCTCTGGAGTCTGGAGACGAGGGTCAACTGGAGGCAGCGCTCTATATATGAACGAATTGAAGAATGTCACAATAGACCTTATTTTGTCACGATGTGATGACACAAAGGGCATTATAAGGTTCCTTGTCCTTCTTTCTAAAAAGGGGTATATTTTGAAAAAAAAAGGTACGCGAACTTACCCCTGCTAAAAAAGCCCTGAAGAAATAAGGAAAGGATAAATGTTCCCGTATATTGTCTGGCGAGACACCCCTTGTCTGGAGCCAAAGTACAGTGAGATATTTTTTTTAATTAATGCACAAGTATAGCAATTCATCCCTTATTCGCTCATGCGATTCAATTTTCAGCTAACGTAAAAAGGCGTATATATGTAATCATACCGAATATCGCTGAGGTAGTGCAATATTTGAACATCTTAATTTTAGTGTTTTTGATTCCATAAACCACCAATCTGATAGGCAGATGAAGAGATGCCGTCATATTATGATATAAATTTGATAAAGGGATAAAAAATACTTAATATAATTTGCTTATAAAGGATGCCCCAGAAGAGAGCGCCACTAGGGCTTTCAAATACCTATTTCAAATAGGTAATATGTTATTCTATTTTTTATAGTTTTCGAGTTATAATAATTAATTTTCCTCCCGCTTAGTCATTCTTCCTGGTACACCCAGTTTATTGCAGTACTTTACACTCAAGTCATAAATTGAGTGATCTTTAAAACGATTTTAAACATAATTAAGATATATTTTATATTGTCATAAGTACCCAAGTAAAATAAAATACAATTTCGCTTTACTACACAAAAGTGTCGGTAGGTATAATACCCGGAGTAATTTATTGAGTGAAGACATTTTTACAGTTGATCGGTTCCGTCCAACCGATTGTTGTGGTCAATCCCGGGTAGAAAAAGTGAAAAACAGTTGAAATTTCTACTCTTGAAAATCCCTAGACTTCTACTAGGCTACCGAGATCATTATGAAAGTCGATATAAAAGCATGCATTTTAAATTATCTAAAAAAAAAGAGATATGATAATTTTGCAGTGGTATGGCGATAGGAATACATTCTTACAGGATGTTTTAAGGGTGATTGATAATAAACAATATGTACCCGCGACTGCTCCTGCACTGTGTGTGGATAGGCGCGTAACAATATTTACTTTTTACATTTTTGTTCCTCAATAATTCTACTATTTTTCTTTTAACTTGTGTCACTTGTATATGGATGAATGGCCAAAATCACTCGATATCGGGTGGAAGGCCTCAACAAAAACAAAAAAAAAATAATAAACAATAAACCTCTTTTAATCCATTCAGGAGTCTGATAATGCTTGAATGTTGGCAATGGCGTCATTATATTAAAAAAAAGTGCATTGCTATGTATAAAAGTTGTGCAAATAATACTTTGAATAGTAAGTAATCAGTTTATCATTCGAATGACTGACTGAAACTGTCGTATATCTGAGATTTTTCAGTATTTTTCTTCGTACCTTATTAATGATGCCCTATCTGATGGTACTCTAAACCACTTTCTTAGTTTCTTGAACGCGGTTTAGATAGAATAGGTAATTATTTTTTTAAATAATTACCTATAGTGGTTTAGATATTGTTTGTCACATAGGTACCTACACCTGATGTACCTAGACTATTTTTTCCCTCTATAATGAAAACAAAGCATGGTCTTAAAACTTTGGTTGCTTGCAGTTGGCTACATTTTTTTAATCTCTGGGAGAGGGGGGGGGGGGGGGTGCAGCTGTCTCGGCACTTGCCTTTAGTTTGTTTCACATTGAAATTTTGTTTTTCCGAACTTCCACTACATAATATGGAGAGCTTTGCTAATGTAAAATTGTATGTCCGTAGACGTTGTTCCATGTAAGAAGTGAAATGTTATAAAAGGGAAACGAAATAGCAGGAGATATTCTAAACATTCGAATCACTCGTAAACGAGAGCAGTGGGCTAGTACGAGTTTAATCGAACAATATTTGCACTCTAATAAGCGCTTATTAGGGTGCAAATAGTGTTCGAAAATCAAACGATCATTTTTGTATGGAAATTTATCGAAACTCTTTCGATGATCGTTTCGATATTCGATCATCGAAAAGTTATACTAGTGGTACAGTGCTAAAACACGCGATGTCAGGATTGATCCTAGGCTTTTATCAGGAGAATGTCATTTTAGAAGAAAAAATTAAGAAAAATGCATGGAAAATTAGAAAATTAAAGAAAACTCTACGTAGACAACCTTATTAGTTATTAATACTTTTAACCTTATAATTTTTATTCCTATTTTGAAAATTTGACAGAAATTGTCAATTGGTGCGATTGACAGAATGCGGATGGAATATACATGGTTTAAAACAGACGCATCGTTCGGAATCACATTGGTCAAATGATAATTAATTCATCACCATACAAATTCAAATTCAATATTCATATTTAGGAACACGGGATAACGTCTGTCGGGAAAGCTAGTTTAATATAAATTATTCTGTCAAATGCCAATAAATATTAAAAAAATGTACTGTTCATATTATCAAAAGCACTAAGAAGGTTACCAATGTTCAGTTTTCTTAAAATTTCTTAACATTTTCTTCTTCTGACAAAAAAAAAAAAAAAAAAAAAAAATGCAATTAGCGTAATTGGTCCAGCAATTTACGCATGATGCAGTGACTATGGGAAATAGGGCTCCATTTTTATATAGGTATACCTACAACAGATATAGATTAAAATAAAATGTCTTTTTTTGGTGTCGATGTGCCGAGATAAAAATTTAGTCGTACTTTAATTAATTATTATTCAATTGACAAAATTGCATCGTGACGGTTTTACCTTACATGGAGATGGTATGGAGATGATAGTCATATAATATTATTGGGGTGCCAAATTAGCCACCCTGTTGCATGTACCGCTATTTTTGTGGTGGAATATTTAGGGGAGGAGAGCGACATTTTATACGGAATGACGTTTTTGAAGCAGGTGAAATAACGTTAGTTGAGGGGGTTGAATAATTCCGAATGTTGGCCCATTAGTAGGTAGATTATATATCGTGACTTTAAATAAAAGCTTAGTTTCTGATGTGTGCGCGGGTGTCTGTGCGGTATTTTATTTAACCCTGAACAATACTAAAACCCATGTTCTTTGGGTTTATTCCATCAGTCTCTTAGACAACCTATAGGTAAACTGATCATTTGGAGAGAACTGAGAATGTTATAATATTAATATGTATTTCATTTAGCTGAAATGTGACGTCTAAATCTGTATAATATAAGTGGAATAATATTGTTATTTTTAAGTTATAAAATATGTAATTTTTGTAACTTCATAATCTAAATAAAAAAAAAAAAGTCGAATTCCGTCCTCCTTCGATTAGAATCAATTTATGAGCAGAATTAAATAACAATTTAATTGGTAACATAAATAAATAAATTAAACGTCATTATTCCAAATAAGTAAAGTGTGGCGAGAGTAAAAAAGACAGTCGAAAGGGCGAACTTAACCCGAAGGATCTCTGCCAGCCAACTCAGAAGATATTGCGTCAGCGTACAGTACAGCTTATTTATATGAGAAAATGAGAAGATGGGGTCATAGGGAAATTTAGGGTTATAGTTGCATATCTTCTTCGCCCTCGCCTTTGTCCCATTATTTGGGGTCGCCTCTCCTTGTCCTGTTGCGCCAAGATTGTCTGTCCAACGCCATCTCTGGCTCCACTTCGCATTCTTTTAGGTCCCTATATTGATGCTCGACAACCATATGGCCGGTGGTCTGCCTGGTCTCTTGGCTGGACTCTCAACGTTATAGTAGTTACATATCTAGTATATAAAAGAAAGCATGTCAAAAAATAGAAAAAAATGAATACCTTAGCCTTAGAACACTCTCTTACGAAATAAGAGTGGTATGAAATAGGTAAACTTTACAAAATAATATAATCTATAAATCGGTTGACCGTGTGTTCTAACTGGAAAGCTTTCGTGCGTCCGCGCAACGACTTTCATACCTATACCTACTCAAACGCGCACGGATCATTCAAATTGAGAATGTTGTATGATCGCTCGTCGTATGGTCGCGCGATCACTTTTTAGTTGGGCTGAACATAGGGGCTGAGTGGTTTCGGAAGAGTAAATTCGGTAAAAATCGCGGTGACACGATATTTTATAGGTACCTATATTAGATTGAAAAGACAATAAGAAGGTACCTACCTACTGACATTTGCGGGACTGTTTTGAAATAGGTTAAGAATTTCAAATTACTTGGTTCGTCTAGGAAAGCAACTTGAAGTTACGCTGAAGACATATATATATATTTTTAAATGTTAAATATACCTATAGCCTGGCAGGCAACCAAGTACCTACCTATGAAGAGAACCGTGGGGCTAGTACGAGTTTTATCGAAAGCTTATCGCACGGTAATAAGCGCTTATAAGCGTGCAAAAAATAGTGTTCTAAAATCAAACGATCGAATCGTTCGATCATTTTTGTATGGAAAGGTTTCGAAACTCTTTCGATGATCGTTTCGATATTCGATCATCGAAAACTTATACTAGGGCTACTGGCTAACCTGGAAAGAACTAGGTAAAATCAGAGAAAGCGTCCCGGGCCAAAAAGGAGGGATAGAGCATCTGCAAGAAGTGGGTTGGCCTGATTAGGACAGTAAAAGACAGATCTTTGCTCGGACATGCGGGTTCCGGAGGACAGAAAGGATCGGAAGTGTTTGGTTCTTAGAAGTGGCAAAACATGAACCTCAGTAGTAAAGAAACGAAATGAGAACAGTTAGTACGTTAGTATTGGTCTCACAAGGGCGGATCCAGCTTTGGTGCCAGGGAGGGGGGTCAGGGGGGGGGTATAAACATTATTTTTAACAAGTTTAATTACGCAAGTTCGCCTAGGGCCTGGATCCGCCCTTGCAACCTCAGAATACGCAATTTTTGAGTGAGATTTCGGACTTCTGAACGAACAATGGAATAATTTTGTATAAAATATCATTTATGCTGTTAATCAAATGATCAATATCAGAATCAGGGAATCTAAATTTATACTAATGATTTCATTCCAAGAATTTTAATGATTGTAAAGTTGATCAGATAAACAAAATGACAAATATTTTAAATTCATATATTAGGGAATCGACAAGTGTGATCTAAATTAATACATATAAATAAATCTATTTGGTGATAATATAAAATGTTTTTCGTAAATTAAAATATGCAGTCCAGCATTTGGACTTTCGCCAGGTGTCGCATATTGGGTAGCGCTGTATTCTGCAGAGGTATTTATGTGGAAATTCGATACAGGGTCCTGATTTGCACGATATTTTGGGAACAGGCTAATCACGCATATACGAAATACTCGCATGCATAACACTTAACTAAGCATGATTAAATTAATATCATAATCACTCATGTGAGGTATGTTGGCGAAAGCCAAAGACTGAAGGGCTTCATGATTCAGCCGTTATTGAGTGGAGATGGATATGTGAATTCAAACGGAATAAAACTATGCATATTTGATGGAATTTAGAACCTAGCAGCTTATACGAACTGTCTTGCTTTATGCATGTCAAGAATAAATGAAGAAAGCTATGCCGCTACAAACTAAATGCCCGTTTTGAATTTACGAAGTAGTGAATGAAAATTGTATGTCAAAAGTGAGCCCACGATTACTCCGTTTATTTCCATCGATGAATGAAGAAAGGCACTATCTACAGTGCCACTAGTAGGTATAAGTTTTCGATGATTGAATATCGAAACGATGATCGAAAGAGTTTCCAAAAATTTCTATACAAAAATGATCGAATGATTCCATCGTTTGATTTTCGAACACTATTTGCACGCTAATAAGCTCTTATTAGGGTGCAATTAGCTTTCGATTAAACTCGTACTAGCCCCACAGGTCCATGTTCAGTTCAATGTGTTGTTTATTTTCGTTTTTCACGGGGCACGTGAATACTCGCAAAAAATAGAAGCCCTTTCTATCACTGTTAAGTGAACACCTACACTTTTCACTTACAGTTCTGTACACATGCTTTTAATAATTGTTACTTCGCACTTGCACTCACACAATGACATACACTTGCTACTTCACAAAGTGGTGACGGCCATATCCCTGGATGGATTTTAGGAATCCTAGTTCTCATTTTATCCAACAAAAATAAATTTAAAAGAAAACAAAACAAGTACAAGATTTTAGAAAGACTCCATCTGACGTGCCAATAAGAAATGGAGGGTGGATGGACTTACTAGCATGCACAGCTAGAATGGCACAAACTTTCTGATGACTTCTGTTTCTGAAGGTCAAAATAAGAGCTACTATATGAAACCGTTACAAATTTTTGCTTATAACGATTCAATGTACAAACGCGATATATAATTGAAATTGATGAATTTTCAAAACCGTATAAATGGAGTGACCGTACTCTCCTAAATCACAGGCAGGATATTTTGAATACAAACAGCGTTGTAGGGTTTTATTGATGTTATGGCACAATCAGGTACGTAGTGTCCTGCAGGACATGATGCAGCCAATAAAGTTGATGATATCAATGACCCGTTACGGGCTTATCAGCTCGGGATCAGACGGTCCTTGATGTTGTGGCAGCTGTCAGCCAGGATCCCGTTATATAGGACATCTTGGATGCTCTCCTTACTCGGGAATATTAGGACGCTTTATTTCTATTTTGAACTCAATCTTTATAACATGGATTGATAGGTACCTATCTCCTATCTCTATATTACCTAATTAATTATTGTATTTTTCATAACTTTTACGTAGCCCCCCCCCCCTCCTGAAATATTTTTCATACACTTTTTTTCATCCAACTAAGGGCCGAATTCAATAGATACCCTGTGTTTCATTAGAAATAAAAAATAATAGATTCTTTCAAGATTTCCATTTTCTATGACTGTTGTCCGATAGGTTTTGCTGGTAATCAATTACAATGGGAAGTTTTTCTTCCCTTGTGTGCCGCTAGGGGCGCCCTAGCTAATCCGGTCTATTGTCAAATTCAGTGTGGCCAACGGGGCCGATTTACGGCCATTTGGTAGGTAGCAGCATAGATAATATAATAATATTATACTGGGTAGCAGCGCTTCTCATCTAAATATTATAATAATATGACAGCTGGTTATTAAAACATAAATACGTTCGGAGATTTGTCAGTTTGAGACTGTATTTTTGTTATTTTTACCATTGCTTTTTCCTTCACGTATTAATATTATATATGTAGATATTGAAATTATAAACGTTAATTTGACATTTACCATAGACCGGGTTAGCGAGGGCGCCTCTAGTGGCAGAAAAAGGAATAAAAACATCTCTACGTTGGCAGCACTGAATTTGACAATAGACCTGATTAGAAGTTCTGCCACCTAGTGTGTATTATCGGAAGCTCCCCAGAAAACTTCCCATTATACGAAAAAAAAAAACTTCATTTGGTTTGGTTATGCTAATTTTTGAAAATACATATAAGTACCTAAATAGGTGTAAGTATTCAAATTTGGAAGGTTGTGGTTAAAAAACTGGACTATGTGATTTCATATTGTGAAATGAACTAAAATGCTCGTTTTTGTAATGAAAAGTCATCATTCTAAAATCAAAACAACGACATAATTAAGCACATACAAAAAAGTTGTTTTTTTTTTGTTTGAAATTCGATAAAAATATTTTTATTATTGATAGAAATATGGCAAAGTTTCTAGTAACTTCTCCATCTATAGAAACAAGTTAGAAACAATTGGGTGAGAAAATGGTTTGAGCGGTCGCTTAAGATTACGTAAAGTAGTTCTATTTAATTTATAGATGGCAGTAATGTGTTGCTTTAGGATTAAAAAAAATAATATTAAAAATTAAAATATTCCTACGCACGAACGAACAACTTTACTAAAACACGATTGCAAATATTTTTAGTTTCTTCCTTTTTATTGGCTTAATATTTTCTGAATCTTAAAACAATATTGCGAACGACTTTTTACGCTGAAATAATAAAATAATTAGTTGTACATGTATTTGTTTTTATATAAATAATTTGCGTATGGAAGGTAATTTAAAAAAAGACTGGGACTTTTTTAAGGACTTGGGATACCCATACCTACTGGTAACGTTTTTTATTGGCTTGTGACTGGCTGGGTGCACTTACAGAAAAATAATTGGCTTATTTCCTCTGCTTTTTTGGTAGTCTTGATCTATAACTCAACAATTATTCCTTTTAAGACCCCACTTAAAAAAAAATAAGTGAAAAAGACGCCGTTCGCGTTCCACGACGTTAAATGGAAAAAAGCGCTGGGTATAATGTTTCTTAAAAGTGTTTCTAAGAAGTAATTAATGGATTGATCGACAGACTGGTTGGTTGGTTGAAAAACATCCCTTGGAATATTTTTAACATATCACTGCCTTGGAAAAACTTTGTCTTTTCATTAATGTTCCTACATTTTTTATAGAAGTTTCTAGATCTTATCGTACGGCGTTGCACAAAAAAAAGCTGCTAACCTAGGGTAGCCCAGAACTCATAGTATATTATAACAGCCTTTTCGTGTAAAACATATCTTTGCATAAAAATTCATAATTTTACGATTAAAATGAATTTATCCTTGGAATTATTATAGAAACTTTAAAATGATATCGACTATGGAGCTTTTTATTATCTGCTTTAGAACTATACATATTATTCAATATTAATCGGTACTTTAAGGAGGACCCACTGAAGTTACGGACCTCAAATTTTACGTGCTTGTGTAGGAGCATAAGAAGACCAACCCGTATACCAAATTTTATGAAAATCGAAGATTTTATTTTTCTTTTTTAGCCCTTTTTCTAGAACAAGTGAAATTTTCTTTGGATACTTTAAGAGGGTTCCCCTGACGGTACAGATCTCATCATTTTACTGACTCATCTACATCGAGGGGCTAACCGTTCCACCAAATTTCAATCAAATCGGATAAGAATTACTATGAGTTATGGGTGCGCACACATTTTTGGCGTACGGGTAGGTACGGGGAAATTTTTATTTTTTTTTTGTATTTTTGGAATCTACACCCTCGAAAACGTCGAGAAAATATTTTCAGCGAAATCTATTTTTTTTTGAAATCCGATCACAAGACTCATGTACCTACATATATTCCATATACTATGAGTTATATGAATCTTGTAGGTATATATAAGTATCTATTAGTTAAAATGCGCGCAAAATTAGGCTTAAGTGTAAATTATATTTTTTTTGTGTTTCTCAACATTAGGTACATTAATCCAGTGATATGTTATCACTTCAAATTCGTCGTTAAGAGTACCTAGCAAAAAAAAAATTTGCATTTGACGATAAACTATAACAAATTTTAATATGTCATTTAGTATGATTGACAGCATTATAATCTTGTTCGATTTCTCAAAGACTGCAGCAAGCCCACGCCCATGCACGATGCGTGGTTTAAATTTAACCACTGTTAAAATTGATAGGTTTTTTTTTAGTTTAGTATCAAAAATATTTTTTGTCTAGATTACCGCCGGCGACTCATTCAATTGGGAACGTATAGCGCCGTGCATGGTTTCATAAATAATTTGTTGAATAAGAGGAGAGAGTTTTATTATTACCTATAAGCTCGGAAAAGTCCAAAGAATAAAAACACTCAAGGATGTTTGTAGAAATCTAGAAAGAAAATCTTAGAAATAAATAACGTGGAATGGTCTTGGCAAGATGAGCGAGGAAGAAATGGGTGCTGAGGATATCAGCGTTTTGTCATCGTCTGAATGCGAATGGCCCCTCATTAGTCTCGGCCTTCGCCAACTTCTGTCCGCACCCCTCAGCACCAACTGGACAGATTAATGGCTGCCATGAAGGAGCACATCTTCCTTCTTACATAATATAATAATACCTCTGGACTCTCTTCAACCGTTGAGATCATCTTAAAAATTCATGAACGAGAGACACGATCTATATTATTCTATATCTTTAAGTTTTATTTACCTTCGCTTATTTTGTTTTTTCTAATAATATAGCGCGGTAAAAATGTTTTTCTGATTTACAGAATTGATCTTATTTATATTAATTCGCCATCTTATGGTATAGGAGTCTCCTTAGGCTGTGCAGAACATTTAAGATATCTATATCCATTCTTTTAGCATGACCGTAAAAGTATCTTCTTTGCTTTTTACTCGTTCTTAAAATATCTTCAGCCATTATTATTCATATTCGGACATTATTCACACAATTTGTCAAAGACTTGCCAGCAATTTTCTTAAGTAGGTATCAATCTTTATTTCAGAATTTCTAATCATCTGTGTTTGCAACTGACTGTGTTCCTATATTCATTTCAAATCCGTATATTGTGGGGATTAAGCCTTTTGCATGGGACAGCTTAGGTTGTCTGACGACAGTAGGACAAATTCCGTAAATCAGTGGCACATCAGAATGGCGGAGGACAGGGGATCCTGTAATTTTGGAAATTAAGTTCAACTGGACGAGTATAGGCAAAGATCAAAGTTGAATATAGAATTGATTGAAGAAGGGAAAAAAAGTTATTTGCTAAATTCGTCCAAAATCTCAATAAGGTTTTTGCAGGCTGGATAGACGATGTTGAACTTGAACTAGGTACATGTAGGAATTTGCTAGAACAGGGGTAGGTATAGACATAGAAAAGAGTTGCTACGATTATATCGTGCTTTGGTGGTCATATTTTCCAAAACTGTAAATAAATGAAATGGAACGTACAACACCACCTATATAAGACGGCCTTAGTGCTGGCGGCCATTTTTGGTGTCTCGCGTCACGGCCGCCTGTGTGTAGACAGATATCATAGCGTACAGGTAAGTACATACAGATATAGAAGAGTGAATGCTGGGCCTCACGCTGTGAAGTAGCGCTAAGGCCTTCTTATATAGGTGGTGTTGTGGAACGTACGTGCCCTGGTGTTCGCGAACATCGCAAAAAACCCTGGACAACCAATTATCTACGATGAAATTATGAGTTTCTTAGTTGAGTTTGCTGGTGGAAAATGAACACAAAAGCCTAATATATACTGTAGCGAAACATTTGGAGTAGACCCAAGTTTAGGAGTAGATAGTTTTTCTCTGGGAAGGATATTTGGACAGAGAAGTAATTATTTCGCGGCGAAGCAATCCAGAATCTTGAATCACTGTTTCACATAAAGATCTCATTTTGGGTTTATGATTAATTTTGATTTGCATCATTATAATAGACCTGAAGATAAAGAAAATATAGGCATACTATATTATAAAGATATTCTATTACCTATATAAATTCAAAAAACAGACCTCCAGGACGACAATCTAAAGTAAACGCTGGCTGAAGGGATAGTTGGCAGTCAGCTTTCTTAGAGGTTAATGTAGCAGAAATAGCAGGCTAGTAGGCCTAATCAATCGGGAAGAAAAAGTAGAAGAACATTCTATGAAATGTAAAACGAACACAATAAAAAAGCGATGTTTACTATTCGCTTTGTCGGTAAATGTATCTACCTAAATACAGATTGCATTTTTTTGTTCTTTTTTGGGAGTAGGTAGGTACATCTCACTTCTAACAAATGGTCTTCCATTTCTTACGGAATATCTCGTCATTTTTCTTCCCGCAAACTTCAGTAGGGGTCGTTCGGATGACATAAAAATCCAGGTTTTTATTTTTTTTTATTCTATTATATCTCATGTTCTTATTCTTTGTAATAAAATAATAAGTTCTTTCTCATTTTGTCCAAAATTAATGCTGTTTTATTAAAGTAATCTAGAAAATTCACAAAAATGTTGACGAATGAATAAGTTATTGAAGAAAATAGTTTTTTAAATAAAAAATAAATCTTCATAGTTTAGGTATGATTATTAACATATTTTTGATGGTAAAAAATACATCGTTGATCTTACGCCTGAAAGTATGCAAAAGTTAACACAGTTATGTCTGCTTGAAACAGTTACAACAGGAGTAGCGACCAAGGGGGCTGTAATATTGTAATTGTAAGAAATATTGTAGATTATTTGTCGTAAAATAAAATAATAAATAGTTAGTTTGAAAATGTGCAAGTAGCTCCAGGTGCAAACATTTTCCATGATCAAATAAAATTGAATTTAAGTAAAATATCACTGATACAGGTAAAATTTTTTGAAGAGAAGATGGTTGGGAAATGTAGAGAGAAGTTTAAGAGATAAAAAAAAAAAAAATAAAAGTCGTCAATATTTGCATAAAAAGTTAGAACTTATCTGGTTTCATATTGAGATCTCAAAAAGGCCACAAAATCAATAAATAATATTATTAGAATGTTTATTTTTAATCAAGCAAAGATATGAATATGGTAATAATAGAAAACATAGAAGGCCAAGAGGGAGGCATTTTTCCAATACTGGACAGAAGAAGAAGAAAAATAAAGCATTATATCACATACCTATTTTATACCATAGAATGTAAACGTAATGCATAATGTAATCACGAGAGATCTTCAAACTACAGAGAAAGGAACTATCTTAACATCCTACGTTTCCCAAGGTTCTCTTTATGAGATTTAGGAATAACTACATTCGTCGATATCACTATAGGTATATTATGTGGGTGGTTGGTGTATGCCACATATCCTTGATTTCGTGAGCAAAATCAAGATATTAAATTATTTTGTCTTCCTCCGCTTTTTCAAAATTTATTATTAGATATTATTGAGACGTCAAAGTTTTTATCCGATTGAAATTAAAATTGCAACAATGACCATTATTCTGAAATGAAAAACAGACGATTGAGTTGCGTCGTATCCAATTTTTATTGAGACTTTTGATATTTCTTTATTCTGAAAATGTTTTATCCAATACATTAGAATCATTAGATAGCATGGCATAATATGTTCTGTTTTTGTTCGACTTATTCTCAACCCGTTGTCCTCTAAAGCTCTTCGCCAATCATTCATCATATTCTGCAACATTCTCACCCATCAGCACAATATCGTCGGCATATAATATATTCCATGGTGTTGGCCTCTGTATATCCTCAGTCAGATCATTCATTACAAGATTAAATAGGAGTGGGCTAAGAACCGAACCCTGATGTACCCCAACTCCTATGCTGAACGACTCACTTGTGCCCGCCACAGTTCTAACTTTGGTCTCTATAGCAGTATACATGTCCTTTATAATGTCAATGTAAAATTCTGGCACATTTTCTTTTCTTAAGGCTCTCCATATCAGTGTTCTTGGCCCTTGGGACTCGATCAAAAGCTTTCTCCAAATCAACGAAAACCATATGCAGATCTTTTTTGCACTCTTTAAACTTCTGTTCTGTCATTGTTCTGAAAATACCGAGATTAATATATCTAGGTACATAAAACATATTATTTCTCTATATTAGCATGCGTATGTATGTATTAATATAAATGTTGGACCGTCTCCCGGCCCACCCCATCGTCTTGGTCTGCAAACACTGACCTCCCCCTGGAGCCGGCACTGATGTTTGAAGAACTAATGAGCAACGGCCCTCATTTTGTCCTGAATCCCGAGTCCTCACAAATCTACCCGTTTTTACCTATTTCCCTCTTCCTCCCACATCCCGCCCCGACCCCCCCCCCTACCAGACATCTTCCCACCCTTCATTTCACATCCCTCGAGATCTGCCAGTATGAGAATATACTGGTACCTCGAGATACGAGCTTAATTCATTCCGTAACTTTGATCGTAGCTCAAAGCAATTATATTTTTTTTCATAAATTTTATAAGCTACATACACACGTAACAATTTATCTTTACGATTAATCGCTCATTATTAAAACCCTAGCGAAGAAAACAATCGCAAAAAGGAGAGATTATCGCTCAAATCGTAAAAGATAAATCTATACGTGTGTATGCATCTATTGAAACATACGATATTCTACAAATACAATAATGTCAAATAATAATAACCCTGCGAAGTTCCTTCAATTCTTCATCAAATAACCTACAATACAGTAAAAAACATAAAAATATGTAGGTAAATACATTCATAAAAAAAAACAAAGAAATATAAAGGCATAGGTAGTAATAATCTCAAGGAGGGCAAGGTAAGAAGAGAAAAAGTAGAGGGTGTATAAGATATGTTATGTCGGTGGAAGAAGCGAAAGAAGTAGGTATGCTTGGACAGAAAAGAGTGGAGGTTCGTTTTCTCTGCCTACCCCTTAGGGGACACGGCGCGATGGGTATAATAATATTTTTTTAAATGTTCAAACAACAAAAAACACACTTAAGTAACTTCCAGTACAAAAGCCGGGGTCGTATAAATAACCTCTTGTACTATTCCTAATATTATCTCATCTCACCAACGTTAAGTGGGAAAGTCACGGGAAAGTTGAATGGGCTGCGGAGCTTTTCGAAGTATTCTGCAGTGGCGCTATACACGTTTTCATACATAAATTTGCAATTTCACGCCAGCATAAAAATGTCACGGAAACATAGAATAAAGGTATTGGTCAATCCGCTGATATGGGTCCTCGTATCTGCAACCTCTCGTATTTCAAAGCAAAACATTATGGCTTGACAGTTTGTATCGCAAAAATCTCGTACGTTGAGACACTCGTATGTCGAGGCAACACTGTTTCGCATTTTTTCTCTTTTTTTTAAATTTAAACACATTCTTATTAATCTGACAAATTTATCTTTTGGTGCTGATGATATTTCCAAATATTATGCCTTTCAAATTGATTGACGTAAATTCAAAAAAAAGAGTAGAATTTCGAAAATAATAAAAATATCAGTGACTTGCCGAAATATTTTGTTAACTTGCCTGTCAAATTTACAAAATGTTCCAACTCAAATAGAAAGGACCATCTGAAATTTACTTTTGTTGACATTCAAAAGCACAGATTCAAAATTTAATATACCTAGTCATAATATATTATGTTTATAATAATTTAGAGCGCGGCCATGTAGGTATAACTGAGCATTGCAAGGTAACAAAAGTCTATAGACTTACGTACTTAAAGTTTCTCGTATTTTATAAAAGTAAAAAGTTTTTCTTATGAAAATTCGATATAAGTAAGCGAATTGTTCTGATAATCCTAACGTCGGTACATGTAACAACAATTCATTTCTGATGTTCGATTTTTAAATGGAACAAATCACTACGGGCCTACGACCGTCTTCTACTGTTATTTCGAAGGCTGGCTTAGTGTGATCACTTTTCGTTAACAACGTTCGCCATTAGGTGGTAATGATTAAGTCTCCGAAACCCCTAATCATGAGGATTCTCGACATGTTCAACATGTCGTAATATCCCGTGTATACTTACAATAAGTAGATATTTAATAATTAATGAAATATAGAGATAAGATTTGGAAATTATTGAGAACAAGAGAGCAACCAAATTTAAAGACTGCGACTGTTTTCATGTATTATGATAGTCCTATTCAAATTTGCCAAGGATGGGGAGACAGGAAACAAGAAGAATTAAGAAACATACTTTTATAAAAACATCAATAATCCGTAAATAGTTGAATAGTTGTATTTAACAAAACCAATCTATAATTAATATAAAAGAAAAGTGCGAACACTAAGAACACTCGAGATCGGCTGGACAGATTCTTTCGATGTTTTGTTTATGTATTGGATTCTTCTCCGCAGCGGATATTAGAATAACTTTTAAAAAGTTGAAAAATGGACAAGAAATAAATTATAATATTAACGTTAGTATGGAACGGAATTCCCGCGACGCCAACGTCATATATGAAAAATTCAATGACAACGAAATTATTGCTTAACTGACAACCATTGACCTTAAAAATATCGGTTCGCAGATTTTTGATAAAATTTATTTCAAGCTTTCAGAGATATTTTTTTAAAATTAAATCATATTTTAAAGGGTGTGGCAAGTTTGCCCCTAGCGGTATACTAGAAAAGCGCACTAAAAAGCCGCTAGTTTCGGAACAAAAGTTCAAATGCGTCAACAATTTAAATATGTTCGGTTTGCAGAGGGTAAATTGCGTGCTAACGAACCTATTTTTTAATGAATTTAACACAGCCAAAGTGAACACAAATACACTTTAGACATCTTTCACAGAAAAAAACGGATAAATAAAAAAAAAAGATCACCCGCACCGGGATTCGAACCTTCAACCATCAATATAAACAGCGGCGATGGTAACCGCCCATCCGCAGTGGACTTACATAACACGTCGAAAAACTATAACATCTACTATTATTATCGTGCATGCGCACTTCTTCTTTGCACTGCCATTGGCGGTTTTTTTTAGCGCGATTTGCTAGTATACCGCTTGCGGCAAACTAGACACTTCCTATTTTAAATGTATTATTGTATAAATAACAAATTCGAAAGCAATATTCATAGTAAGGACTAGGAGCGCAACGTCTGTCGGGAAAGCTAGTTAGCAATAAATAGAGACAGCTCAATAATATAGACAAAAATGAATATCCTGGCGCCATATTTGGTTATGAGCGGCTTACAGTAGAAGGCGCCAGGAAACAATTTAAAGAACAAGAGCTATAATAAAGAGCATTCATTCTTGAGCCCTAATGTAAACGAATGCTTATTATCAATGCTTACACCAGCAAATGTCAACGCATACGTAGCTGGAAAACAGAGTATATTTTCTTGATCGTTGATATTATGGTTACCAAGGAAATAACAACGAGAAACAACTGTCTTCGCCCATTAATTAGCTGTTGTTTCCATGGTGTCCAATAACAACGATCATGAAATATACTTTATTCTCCAGCTGTGGCTCTATGGCACCCTAAGAATGAAAATATAGAACTAGTATTCTGGGGTACAACTTTGCTTCCTGTATGCACGTAGGTAGAGTCTCATCTGTCAACTTAAAGACTGCCTCCAATTTTCAGTCATAATTTTTTTTGTTTTTTTTTTCTTAATCATATTGTTGTTGCCTTTAATTTTTTTTATTGTATTTACTGCTGTTAGTTCTATTACTTATTATATTTTTGTATTTTGCGAAAATACAAAAAAAAAATAAAATAAAAAAACATACTCTATACTCCTTTCGATGAATATGATAATTCACTTGTTTGGTCTAAGCCTATGGTAGGTGATTATTACCACGAGAAAAGGCAAAATGACACCTTACCTACATCACAATTTACCATCCAAAAAGATTGAGGGTCTCGCTGCTAGTATTTCAAATATTATTATTATTAATGATTTAAAGTTAGACGCTGAGCGTATTTACCGTGTTCGTTGAGTCGATATTCCTCTGTAGACCGCATATGATGGTCATAGCTGTTAATGTAACTAAACACTGTTTTGTGTACAGAGCAAAATCGGTGTTAGAACATTCTCCATTTGATCCCACCCTGGCCGTAGAGGGCTGCGTCCGTCAGCCCCGTGTGGTGATTGGGGGAGAGGGGAGGGGGAGTCAACCACCTCGGAGACCAAGAGGCGTCGGTAGCGTCGCTATGATCCACTGCGAACACAATTAATTTGTATGTGCCTATTATTTATTTATGTAAATTGTAATCACTGTTATGAATAGTTTTAATCTTACTATTTAGTATTCCGCCCAGAATGGTTTTCCCTCAAATAGGTATTCATAATTTCTCCTGATGGGTTGAGTCCCCAGAAAGAAACATCTCATATTATTATTCTCTGTAAATGTAGAAATTGTGTAGCCTCACCAGGAAGAAAGCTTTTCTATTCAATGGTTTATTAACACAGTTTTCAAAAGAAACCTTTTTTGTTCAATCATATGTGTAGAAACTGTGTAGCCTCACCAGGAAGAAAGCTTTTCTATTCAATAGTTTATTAATACAATTTTCAACAGAAAACTTTTCTATTCAACGGCTTATTAACACAGTTTTCAAAAGAAACCTTTTTTGTTCAATCATATGTGTAGAAACTGTGTAGCCTCACCAGGAAGAAAGCTTTTCTATTCAATAGTTTATTAATACAATTTTCAACAGAAACCTTTTCTATTCAACGGCTTATTAGCACAGTTTTCAATAGAAATCTTTTCTGTTCTATTAGGTATATCTATAGAAACTGTGTAGCCTCACCAGGAAGAAAGCTTTTCTATTCAATGGTTTATTAAATACAATTTTCAACAGAAACCTTTTCTATTCAACGGCTTATTAGCACAGTTTTCGACAGAAATCTTTTCTGTTCAATTATATCTATAGAAACTGTGTAGCCTTGCCAGGAAGAAACCTTTCTTTAAAACTGCAGGTATCTTTATGAACGTAATTTCTCTAGATTGATAAATATAAAAATAGATTGTTATTTCATTACATATCAAATCGCTCAATTTAATTGGATTGCATTTTTTTGGATTTTTTATTATCTTTGGTAGGATAGCGTCTTCATTGAGGAAATTTTACATCAGGTTCAAGGGATATTTTGACATTTTAAGGGATGATAAGATTTACTTAGAATTACAGCTTATTATTATATTGCAAATAATGAAGTAATTTGTAATTTAAACTAGGGGTTGATTTAAAACAAATCGATTGATAACTCATTTACCCTAATGAAATAGATTTATTATTATTTCACCTTTCCTAAATTATTATTAAAATAAATATTATTTTATTAATTTTAATAAAAAGATCATTGCGAAAAATATACATTTTTATGAGATATAGACGGTTATTCTGAAATGAAAAACAGACGATTGAGTTGTGCTATATCCATTTTTTATTGAGACTTTTGACATTTCGCTATTCTGGAAATGTTTTATCCAATACATTAGATGCGTAACTACTGGCAACCGATTAAGTTCTAAGCAAGAGCTTCTTGCGTTGAGTTGGAACGTGAATTTGAGAATTAATACCAGTCATTGAGTACTTATATATGCATAGGTATTTTCCATAGATATGAAAAAAAAAACTAAACCAATCCAACTACGGGAAATGTTTTTCATATCTATCTACTTATATTATTTGTCTATAAGTCAATATTCGTTGCTGTGAAAATAATAGTGTCAGTGGTAAATGTCATATAGACGATAATATACGTAATGATTCTTGCTCAGAGATTCCTACATATTTAACAAATATTAAAACAACTGATGACTGACTTATACCTACTGTTCGATTTTTAAATGGTATGAACAAACCACTACGGGCTTACGACCGTCCTCTACTGTTATTTCGAAGGCTCGTACCATTTAAAATCGAACAGTATTAGTCATCAGTCCTTAGTTGTTAATATATTCGTTAAGATCTAGTCCTGAAAAATAGATACAAGAATCTAGATAAACTTTGAACGTTGTGTCCTATACATGATTGCTTTTACGGGAAGAAATGTGAAATTCTAAACACTTCTTCTTCTTTTTTATGCCTGTTGTTCAACAGTTTCAGCTGTAAGTTTGAAGACAGAACAAAATGCCACCAACTAAAGAAGAGGATTTTGCATGAAAATGCTCACAGATTTCCTTCTCGTTCTTTTCTGTGTCGTGTCAGGTCGCCCCTAATGCGGTGTTCACACGGGGCGATAAGGCCAGACGATTTCGCTTGCATAAAAGAAACATCGCTCGGTCGCCCATTGATCGCGTGATGTGTTCACACGAGTCCACCGACATACATTCAATCTGTCAGGTGCACTGATAGTTTTAAAAATGGCGGACGTCAAGGTAGAAGTTGCGGAATAATTGGGGTTAGTTGAAAATATTGTTTTAGACGATATAAGGAGACTCCTAATTGAGGAGAAATAAAAAAAAAACGCAGATATTGGGTGCGGAATTGGATTCTAAGGAGAAATAAATTTAGAGCAGTGCTGTCAACTGTCAAGAAACAGAACATACGGACGCATATCTGCGCATGCGTGCATCGTTCCACCAGATACAAAAGTTGAAAGGCGTTCAACTTGAGGCGATATCACTTTCAACCATTTTTATCGCTTCAGATTTATCGACAATCTGTTCACACGGTTCAATTGGCTGGCGATATTCGCCTCGTCTGAATACCGCATTAGATTGCAATAAGACCGCTACGAGAATAACCCTGCAGTTCCTCAACACTAGTGATCCCCGTTCACTCACGAATATTTCGGAGACAGGATATCTGCCTTCGGCCCACCATTCGTCGCTCCTATATTATTTTTCATTTAATAATAATTAAGTGCAGCAAATATTATTTTTCCCCTCTAAGTACATGACCCATGTAGGACACCTTCCGGATCTTGATATTTGTCAGCAACTCTCTATCAACCCTTTGCAGGAATTGCTTGTGTTGCTGACCATGTTTGTCCATTGTATGCGGAGCATTCTCCGGTGTACCCATATCTCAATGTTTGCCATTATGTTTACCAGTAGAATCTAAATACCAATAGGTATCATAAATACCAATAAAAATAGGTCTTTGTTGAATATTATGAATTATATATAAATTGAAATGGTCAAGTTATTATTATAATGATGTTGTAAGTTCCTAAGGATCTTTTCAAGTCAACAAGTTATCTAACTTCCTCACTTTTAACATATTATCTACCTATAAAGATGATTATACTTCTTAAAGTTTCCATACTGTTGAATATTTTATCAGAGACCAATCAATCAACCCCAACTACGGGAGTGAGCGTTTCAATATTACTTAAGACATTAGTGCCCTAAAGACACCAATATACACACGGTAGATTTTTATAGGTAGAGCTGATCTAGTTAGAGCTATATGTTTTGAATAATATTATAAGAGTGCATTTATACCAAACTAACATATTGCTAGAGCTGGAAGTAGAGTAGATTAGATCTTGATCGTTTATATGGAATCTAATTGTCATTGGTCATTAATTAGTTCTTATTTCCAAGGTGTCTAATATCAACCATAAAGAAAGCATGCTCTGTTTCTAGATTCGGCTCTGTGTTCATTTGGTGTAAATGCACCGCAAGAGTGTAAACAGTCGTTAAAGCGCTTTAATATAAATCACTCAAGAGAAGAGAGTTCTAGCTTTAGCAACATTGTACATGCACTTGTACAGGGTACATAACGTTTCTTTTACTCTCGCTAGAGCGCTCGCAAGTATGATGCGAGCTCCTGGTCAGTTTATTCAAAACACCCTAGGTAGATACCATGGTGCTCAAGCTATAGAAAATGAGTTCTAAAGAGTATACTCAGTTCTAGAGTTGTCAAGATAGAAAGTATCTACTCTAGTTAGATAATATTCTCTACAGCGTATTGGCACATTAAGACAGACACTCTGGGACAGTTTTATGTGAACACTGATGTGAGGCAATATTACGAATTATATGCAGGATATACGTCCGTAGTCTATTAGTCTTCTGGATCCCTATAGCCAACTGTTACATTGCGATTACGACTGTGATAGTTTTTTTTTGTGAGGTCACATTCGTTCGTATTGGTCAAAAACTGTTGAAAACCAATATCACAATGTATTTGGATAGATATTTCGCCCATCTTTGTGAAGTGCTGCTTACTATACCTCAAACGGCACTGCTTGAGAAAACTCGTCACAGAGATATTGAGACCGGAAAACATCAATCAAGCTTGAATAACTCTTGGAATAAATTAATTGAAGAATATGGTCATATTCTGAAAGTTCGCTGTATGTAGATAGAAATAATACTTCAGATAGTACCTAGATCGGTACGAAGAGGAACCTTGTTGGAGGTGGAGTATCTCCCTTAGAAGATTCCATGTCAATGATGAAAAATGATCGAGGCCTCCTAGAATGTCACATCAACTAAACGCTCTCCATCCAAAAGGTGGCTGATCCATTTTTGTTTTATTTGTTTTCATAATTAAACAATATTTACTTACGATATTCACGATAAAGAAGGCGCCTACAAGAAATATTAGAGAAAATTTCAAGAAAACATCGTGAAGTATTAGCAAATTAATCTTTTCGACCTTTTTCTTTTCACCACTTCGAAGACCGAACGTCTTCTTTTAAAGGAGTTTTGATGGTGACGGTTTTACCATAAAATAAAATATAATTTCCTAAATTGACAAATCCACCAATTAAAACCAAAATATGGAAAGCGTCGGCGTTTAGTGTCGAGATGAAGAATAAAACTTTTGATGCGTGTATGCTGCTCATTCTTCTTTATGAGCGTGAGCCTTGGAATGTGTCTAAAAAGAATATTGGGCATAAGGTAATAACACATCACACATCACCCAGCGCAGGCCACTCACTACACTATCACTATGCACTATTGTGGTGAGGAGACATGTGTTAAGGGTGCGCAACGATAGTTGGTCGAGGAGAGTGCTGTTCTTTCTCCCATCAGGATCAGGGTGACAAATGGTAAGAAAAAATAAGGGAAGGGGGTGTAAGGAGAAATAAATAAATAAAACATTCAAAGTTGGCTCTGGGCAAAAAATTGTGGCTCTTGATTTTCGCATTTACGGTACTGGTTTCGATACTGTATTTCTGTATCGGTTAAATAGAGGTCTTAAAGGTTTCATTTTTATTTCTTTAAAAATCTGTTTGTTTCTACATAAAGTAGATATGGAGAAGAATATAAAATTCTACATAAAAAAATGGTCTGAAAATTACGGAGATGTTGCATTTTACTAGTAGCCTCTTGATTCGAGGCAGTGACAGGTTGAGCGACGTGTCACCTGCGCCCCATAATGTATTACTGCGGGGCCCCAGCCAGACCCTCAGCAGCTCCATCTTCTACACCATCTCCTCGACTTCCTCCACTAACTATTACTCTTCATCCCGGATCTAATTCCTTCCTGCCATCTACTACTCCACTTCTGTAATCATCCATATCACATAATTCATCAATATGAAAAGAATTGCATCTATTACTATATAACTTTACTATTAGTGTGTTTGAGATATTATGATATCTCTCTTCTATCCTAAGAATACGGTACTGCTATTAAACGGCGGTGATTGTGTAGAACAGGGGTCTCCAAACTTTCCAGCCTTAGGGCCATACTGATTACTCCAGTAAGTTCCGAGGGCCAAAACCATATTATCATTGTTGCCGGTGGTAAAAAGTGAAATAGTCCACTGATGAAAAAAAAAGAATTACCGACAATTCCGACAATTTATTGAAGAGATCGGAGAAAATGACTTACCTTATCATACTGCCGTACGTTGGCTTAGGGGGCGTTCAAGTATTACGTAACGTAGAACATTGTCAATATTGTAACCGTAGTAACAAAAAACATTGTCCTATATTATTATTTTGAAAGACTGCCGTCTTGTCAGACGACAGACCGCTCCCTAGGAACCCAGTGCATAAGATTTTTAGCAATGAATTGATCATGAATATGAGTTTTCAATGATGCAAAGATCATACAAATAGGTACATAAATCAACTACAGGGTTTGTTATTTGTTAGTTTGTCCGTCACGCGGTACTTTCGTTGAAACTCTCTAGCACCACGTGAAATATTTTACATACATAAAACTAAACCAACCCACTTACGGATTTCTTTTTCATAATTACTTTATTCGTATGTAAGTTGATATTCGTTGCTGTCACAATATCGTGTCCTTGGGAAATATTATATCGACGATATATTATGATGATCAGAGGTTCCAACATACAAAGGTTGCAGTAAAAAGAAATGTCAATTTGTATTCATTTTAGACTACGACTGTCTTCTTCCGCTGTTTCAATATATGATTGCTTTGCGTTGACAATGTTCGTCATTTTGGTGGTTTAATTAAAAACCAGAAATTTATCATCATGTTCAACTTTCGAAAAATCCCATGCGTCCTGCTGGGATTGAACCCGAATCTCTAGCATTTATATGCAAGAATGCTAGCCATGATAGGTGTAATTAGTGCACTACTGTAGGTATCAATTAATGTTAGATTTAAAAATGTAATTTAGCTCACGAACTTTTTCTACTGATGTTTTTAAGGCAAATTAATTTAGAGTGATTAACGTTATTAATGTCTGCCATGAATAACGGCGCATGGATGTTCTTACATAAAATTTAAAACCTTTGAGGGGGCGTTCAAGTATTACGTAACGCAATTTGGGGGGGAGGGGGGGTCTTGCAAAACGTTACTGTGCGTTACGAGGGCGGGAGGGGGGGGGGTTTGAACAACTCGTTACGTAACGGTATTTTTTTTCTTAAATAAAAAAAATTGGGAAATAAATCTTCCAAGTTGGGCAATCCTTTTCGTTTATGTTTTACGGGGAATCCCTCGATTGTACTGTACGTCATTTTTGTTTTTTTTTTCTCCGAAGTTTTTATTTATTTATTTATTTAAACATAAACGGCGTAAACGCCTTTTGAACTCTAAATACATTATAATGGACAGCAGTACAACAAATAATAAGATTCACAAATATATAAGCTCAGTGTCCTTAAACTAGGTAACAGTAAATTTGTTAATACACAATAATATAAAATACAAATTCAACACAGGATAGAAATTCTATAGTAATATCTCAAATATATTCAATTCAATTAATCAAAATAATTTCAAAACAATAAAAAATTAAAAATACCAAGAAAATTCGACAAAAAATAACTAAGTACGAAAACTTAAAGTCAAAACAAATAAAATAAAAAGAGTAACGAAAAAGCAATAGTTAAATCATTATATCAAATAAAAGAATATTAATAATAAATAATAAAAATACAACAGCCGCAACAATGCTCCCAAGTATTCTCAAAAAGGATGACAATCCAAAAAACAAACACAAACAAAAAAAACACGCACACACAAAATAAACAAAAGAAAAATAATAATATATGTAACAAATAAGCAATGGGAAGCGGGTTTTTGCGTATGAGAAATAAATTAATTAACATAACAATAAATTAACATCTAGTCACATCTTAGTTCCCAACAAGCTCAGATAAAGTAAAGAAAAAGTGAAGGTACATCACAGGCAGACGCAAAATATTCTTAGTTATAACGCTGTTAAATATACGAATTTTAGAAATTTAATTTCGATTGGGGTTGGATGACTGAGTTCCGGGATTCATGAGGAGTTCGAAAATCGAGGCCTTGTATTGGTGCAAGGACATGAAAAAAATATCAGTGTGAGCATCAGCATATTCATTACCCAGGCGCAGGATACGTGGGATTACGGTATTACGAAGGTAGTTAGTGCTTATATTGCCACATTTAAACAATTCCGAGGATCGCGTGCTTCGTTGTCTGATTCTAAAATTGATTTTATTTAAAAGATCAGGGGAATCAAAGCAGCTATTCACAATCTTGTACAACAAAACCAAGTCGTTAACGATTCGTCTGTCCTTCAGCCTTTGTAGTGATGTTGATGAATACAGAAAATCGTAATTTAATTGAGCCATAGGAATACCCAATTTATAGTTAATGAAACGCAGAAACTTTTTTTGCACACGTTCGATGCTCTCTATGTGAGTTGCATAATTCGGTGACCATATGGGCGAGCCATATTCGAGCACACTTCGGACGAGAGAGCTGTACAGCAAAATTATACTTCTCAAGTTGTTGAAACAGCTTACGGTTCGTAGCACGAATCCCAATGTTCGCATGGCTCTACTCGTGATCTCCGCGATGTGTGGCACGAACGATATCTGATCATCAAAAATCACACCCAGGTCACGAATGCTTGTCACATTTTCGAGGCTTTTTCCGTTTATATTGTAATCGAATTTGATTAAATTTCTCATTCTGCCGAAACGAATGAACTGGCATTTTTTTATATTTAAAAATAGGTTGTTTGTCATGCACCAGTTATACAAACCATCCAGGTTATCCTGCATCTCAAGACAGTCACTGACGGTCCTGATCCTCCTGAATATCTTAAGGTCGTCCGCAAACATCAAGACGTCCGCCCCCCGCAGCGCGTCGACGATATCGTTAATAAATATAAGGAAGCAGATTGGTCCAAGATGGCTACCCTGGGGCAACCCACTGGTTGCACGGAAACTAGATGAGATATGATGATCCACTTTGACCGATAAGGTGCGGTCCGTTAAGTAGCTCCTCAGCCAGTCAATCATAGGGCCACCAACGCCCAAATGTGCCAGCTTTTTAATCAGTATTTGGTGTGAAACTTTATCAAAAGCCTTGCTGAAGTCGGTGTATATGCTATCCACCTGGAATCCTTCAGCAAGGCTCTCCGCTATGTATGTCTCATATATGGCCAAATTACTTGTTGTGGACCTGTTGGGCATGAAACCGTGTTGCTGCGGGACGATAATGGGAATTATTGAGGGTAGTATTTGGTCCAGTACCAGGGACTCGAAAACCTTGGCAATTGACGACTGCATGCAGATGGGTCTGTAGTTGGTGACGTCCTGTTTGTCACCTTTTTTAAATATGGGGGTTATAAAGCCCGCTTTCCATTTATCTGGGAAACAACCTGTCCGTAGAGACTGGTTAAAAATGAACGTGAGTGGGACCATCAGAGCACCTCGACACCCTCGAAGGAATGATGGAGGTATTCCATCAGGACCCGCTGACTTCTTCACGTCGAGCTTGGCTAACTTAGAATTTACGTCAGAAAAGTCAAGTTCGCATCTGGTCAAGTTCAATACGTCTGAGGGACCGGTAAAGACGGCGTCGCTCGCAGGATCATGTCCATCGTAGACGCTACCGAAATATTCCGCGAACAACCCGGCTATGTTCTCCACACCGCTCCGGCGCCTCCGATCCAGAAACATCTCTCGCGGTAGGTCGCGGTCCGTATTGGTAAGAGAACGCTTTAATTTCCACAGGTCCTTCATATTGGCTGTGTTCAGTTCAGCCGCCTCGATAAATTCTCGGAAACAGGTGGATCTGAGCTTGCTACACTCAGCTCTGACCCTTGCAAATGCGTTGAAGTCCTCACGGCTTGATGTCTCTCTAAACCTCTTGTGCATGAGTTTCTTCCTTCGGACCAACTCTATCAATGAGCTCGAAAACCAGGCGGGATAATCCGAGGCCCTAGTCAGAGCTTGGGGAACAAATTTGTCGATCGTATCCTGCAAGATAGTGTAAAAAGTATGAACAACACTATCTAGGTTGTCACTCCGAAGAAAAGTCCAATCACATTCAAAAAGGTGGTTGGTGGCCCCTGCGTAATCACATTTGTCGTATCTGTACACCTTTGTGGGGCAACTGTGGTTCCCACCGTGATCCGATGCTATTTTAATTTCCAGTGGAGGGTGGTATGGATCAGCTGGCAACAGCACATCGATGCTCTCCAAAACAGCGGTCGCATCGTGGTTCGTGAAAACCAAGTCGAGAGTCCTGTTAAGATGATTGGGAATATTGTTTAATTGATAAAGGTTCATGTATTCGGCAGTCTCGTGTAATTCTCTTGCACATTCGCCATTGCCATCGGCTGTGAAGTACCGGTCCGACTTAGATCTCCACGATGCATCAGGTAGGTTGAAGTCTCCCACAATCAAGAGAGCGTGTTGAGGAAACTTTGACTGTATGGTTTCCAGTTCATCGCATAGGTTCTCAAACAAGTTGAGCGTTGATGCCGGGGGAACATATATATTGCCGATAATAAGTGACTCCCTGTGCATCTTTAACTTGACGTAGATCTGCTCTATGTTCTTGTGTTTTGTCTTTATAGGAACAGATGTCAATCCTTTATCCACCGCGATCAAAACTCCCCCACCCCTAGTTTTAGCACTAGTATTTTTGTTTCTGTCAGATCTGTAGATGTTGAAATTGGTGAGGCCAAGTTCGGAGTCCAGCACACTCCCGTCCAGCCAGGTTGGGCACCCTTTTCGTTTATGTTTTACGGGAAGTCCCTCGATTGTACTGTACATCATTTTTTTTCTCCGAAGTTAGCAAAGGAACCCTTTTCGACAATGTTTTACGGGAAGTCCCTCGATTGTACCGTACGTCATTTTTATTTTGTTCTCCGATGTTAAAGCTTTTGGTGAAAACACGTAGAATGCCGAATCCGACCCGCGCCGACCGGCGCAAAGAATGTTTCTATGCAGTTGAATGGGGATACGCACAGCAAAAGCAGAAACCTGCTTTCCGGCATAAATGCATTGAAACCATAGACAACATTCTTTGCGCCGGTCGGAATCGGCTTTTTACGTGTTTTCACCCTAAGCGTAAGAATTTTTCGCTCTGCGAAAAAAGGAACCTTTTTCGTTTAAGTCTTACGGGGAGTCCCTCGACTGCATTGTATGTAATTTTTATTTCGCCCTCCCAAGTTAGCAAATCTTTTATTTTTTACGGGGAATCCTCGACTGTATTATACTTACGTCATTTTTATTTTATTTTCGTTGTCAGCATTCGTTAGTGGTCAAAAGGGGGGATTTACATCATCAACTGGACTTGCTAACGCAGCTATGCCAAAATTTGGAAAACAGCAAAAGAAAAAATAAAGATAAATTTATGGAACATATAAATAGTATTTTTTTTTCTCCGAAGTTAGCAAAGGAACCCTTTGAAACCCTTTTATTTTTTACGAGAGTTGAGTAAAAAAAATAGTCTCTTGGGTGTTACGTAACATTTAGGGGGGGGAGGGGGGGTACAGAAAAACGTTACGGCGCGTTACATGGGGGGGAGGGGGGGTCAAAAATCTTCAAAAATTGCGTTACGTAATACTTGAACGCCCCCTGATACATTCTATTTTTAAATTTCAAATAATAAGAATAAAAGTATTCACATCAGAAAATACTCCGCAATCACCTCCCCAACAATCTCACGAGGACGTATGGTCACCCCAATCCTCAGACACATCTCCCAACAGAGTGCGTTGGTCCCCGGAGACCCTCGGAGAGCCGATTACTTTTTAATTCTCACGTTTAGGGCGACACTTGTTTCGCAGTACGCATTTTTTTTATTACAATAATTTCCTAGGCTCGTGGCATCTATAAATTATTCAGTGCCATTTGTAATTATTTCCCATGCACTATCGAGAAGAACATGCATTTTGTTTTTGTGTGACTTGTGCTACATTCCCTTTCATTTCTTAAGCATGAGATAACTTCTAAAATAATTTTACCAATGACTTTGACTCTCTTAAGAGATAGGCAGAGAGAATGGATATCCCAGTTTTTTTTTCTTATGTTCACTGTTTAGTGATTTACAATTTCTTATACATCTTGTCAATACTCCCTTTTACACCCCACTCAGGGTCATAGGGAGGCAATAAGAGCTCTCCATTGCGCTCGATCTTGCGCAATGTTTATGACCTCCACCCACACCATGTCCAAAGCCCTCAGCTCTGCTTCGAAGGAGCGGAACACAGTGTGTGAGGGTCTTCGGGACCCTGATGGGAGGAAGAACACATGTCCCAGCCAAGTCCATCCTCAAGTCCAAGTCCCACAATGGTAGAGGTGATGGGTTCACGCTGGGTGCGCCGGCGTATAGCGTCGTTTGTGATGCGGTAGTACCATCTCACGCCCAGAATTCTCCTTAGGCACTTCATTTCAAAAGCTGAGACTTTTTGTGCCTGGGGTTTGGTTAGATGCCAGGACTCATGCACACCCATATAGGAGAATCGGCAACACACACGCATCAAACAGTTTACATTGTGTCTCAACACTAAACGCCGACGCTTTCCAAATCTTGGTCACTTACCTACCTACTTTTAAATTATTGAGAATTATTTTAAATTTTTTAATCTATTAACCTAATTAAGATTATTACAGTTAGGTAAGTATACCTACTTCCAGAGGTGAAGTGGGAAAATTTCCGGTGGAAAAGCTACGGCGAAAAATTAAACATGATTATATTATTACTTCGTAGTATTTTTTACTATCCTTAGTATGTAAGTAGGTACCTACCTACTATTTTTTTCTGAAAATGTGTTTAATAATTTGTAAAGCTATCGAGTTCACCCATTGCTGATCCGTTAAGAGAGTGATGGTCAAATGTATTGATACGCTTGGATTTTGGAGTGATGGATATTCAATTCATTTTATCACTCCACATAATTCATTCGATTTTCCCACACACGGTAATATTTTGGAGTGACATCGCTCCATTGGAATGAATAGATACCTTTAGTGACCGTGAATGGCGATGTCAAGGAATCAGCTTCTGTATGAATGCTTTGCCAGCGGTAGGTACCTATTTAGTTACTATGGGGTGTTTTCTAGGGATATTCCGACAATTCCCACCAGATGGCAGCACACCTAATAAGGGTCTAACGTCAAATGTCATTCCATACGTCATTCATTCTTTTCGAAATCGTATAGTTGGTGTCTTGCTGACTTTTCTCAGTTTTGTTGTATAGTATATCCTATATAAATATATTCAAAATGAACAGGGACTATTGCACGTTAAGTTATTGCAACAATTCCTACACGCTTTTGTATACAATTGTCTTAGCGTGGTTATAGCCAAACCTAAATTTGACATTTCTATCATGCAGTGTTTCTGCATGACCTCGACTTTCATGCCGACCTCGGTAGCCTAGTGGCAAAGGCTCCGACTTCAGATCAAGAGGTCCCGGGTTCGATTCCCGGTCGGGTCAGAAATTTTCAATGTGTTTTTTCAGTTGAAATTTCTACTCGGGGTTGGAATCCTGTCTCAGATTGGACGGGACCGGTTGACTGGTAGAGAATGTTTCAGGCATTAAGTTCCACCGGCTATACTGACACCTATGTATAGAAGAGTGTTATTTATTTATTTATTTCTACTAACGTCTCTTGACCTAATATCGGAGATTTTCATACAAAAAGTAGCCCAACTGAAAATTTGGTATCATGAAAGATGAAATTTGGTATCTGGAAAGATGAAAAGTGAGGTGAAAGTTCACTAAAAAAAGGTCATTCCGAAAATTTTGGTATCCGGGGAGTCGCCTATTAGACTTTTTCGTCGCAGATGGTCATTCCGAATAGCTCAAATGGCGATAAATCGCCCACGTAGGCAACACTGAATTCTATTAGACCCTGTTTGTCAGTGCTGCCCCCGGTGGCGAAAAGAGTAAAGAAAACAACCTAAAGAGTGAGAAAAAAAGTACCTACCTCTGTTTATAGTGGAGGTTTAAATTTGGACAAAATAGTAAGTATGCCTATAAATTAACATAAGAAAAAGTATTCAAGAATTTGATATACCTACCTACCTAGTGCTGAAATGGAAAACCAATGTGAAAAATAAATTGAATAAAGGAAACAATAAATCATTATTAATTATGGCAATAATAATATTTATTATTTATTGCCAGAAAAAAATTGAATCATTTGAAGAAAATAATCCAAATGAGGGTTAAAGTTCTCAGATGATGTCCTGTGACAGCTGATGGTGATATCTTTCCTGGACTTCTCGGTCTGGAAGCTTACACCTAAGCCATGAGAAGCTTTTAAGAATTTTATAAGACTTTGTTAATGGTGTAGGTATGATTAACAAAATATCTTGTATTTTTGGGTAAAAATAGCGGGTTTGAGCCCAAAATTAACGATAAAATTCTGAATTACAGTAGTAAACATGTGTCAAAAATAAACATAATAATTTGTAGACAGAAACTCTAAAAATTTCATGAAATAATTGAGAATCCACCCGTAATTGAATCTAGTGTGCATGCCACGCGGAAGTCAGCGAATCACTAATGGTCTACCAATAATTAATTAATTGTCTCCTTTATCATTTAATTTAGAAAGATACATTAAGGATCACACAAAAGTCCGGAAATAACTAAAGTATCTATGGTAAAATTGTAGTAGGGACTTTAACGTCCAAATTTAGCAACATTTATAAATACCTACCTATCTATTAAAAAAATAAGATTTTTATATAGTTATTTTTTAGTTTTACTTTTCGTAGATATTAAATTTAAAAAAAAAAACTTAATAATTTCATGTTTATTTCTCCAAAAAAATATAGGTAGGTATAATGGGTTAAAATGATTTTAGATCAAAAAATAATGCAGACATTCTCACTGTTAACACAATACTGTATAAGCTTAAAAAAGCAAAGAAATCTAAGAAAATTTTATTTTTATGCGCACATATGTTTACAAATTTCAACACAACCGATAGTCCTCTTCAGAATTATATTATACAAAAAGACAAAATGATAAGAAAATGCGGAAATAAACCGAGAGTATTTTTGATAACAAACGTCAACCGTTTGAAATTTGGGATTTTTTTTAATACTATTTAAAGGTTTGAAGAATTGAGACTTGAAAACACAATTCCTGTAAAATGGAGAGTGAAAAAAATGTCAAAGAAACGGATCTTTTTCCTAACAGCGGTTTCAAAACATTGGGTTACAGGTCGGAAGCTTTCTCTTCAGTAGATATGGGTGTGCGGGGGTGCGGAGGAAGTCCGTGGACCAATAACGTGCCGGTTAGCCCGAGGGGTGACGTTAGCATTGGTCCTCTCGCACAGGGGGATGTTTGAGGCCACGCCTCCACCCCTATTCTGCTCTTTATTGAATTAGCGTTATCATTTGATTGCAAGTTGGATTCGCGCGCGGTACTCCCTTCAAGCGACGCGGCTAACTCGTTACTAAACCGGGATTATCAGATTAACTCGCCGTCTTGTCGTGTCTTCGATTAATTTTATGATTCGATTTGTGCTCCGGGCATCCCCCCCTTCTATACCCACCTCGCTCTTGAACCTATCTTCTTACGACGCAAGAAAGGGAAAGGGATATGTATCAAATTTGAACAATAATCTTAATAAAATAATTATTATTGTCGGTTAATACGGTAATTATAAAATTATCAATTATCTCGTTCCAATGTCGGGCTTTTTTGAGTTTGATTTATTAAAGACAAAATAATTAGTGAGTTTGATGTATAAAAGACAAAAAAAATAGTGGGTTTGATGTTCTAAAGACAAAATATATTAATGGGTTTGATGTTTTAAAGACAAACAAATTAGTGCGTTTGATGTTTAAAAGACAAAACGTATCTATTAGTGGGTTTGATGTTTTAAAGACAAAAAATATTAGTGTGTTCGATGTTTGAAAGACAATAAAATTAGTGAGTTTAATGTTTTCAAGCAAAAACAATAGTGAATTTTAGTTTATAGACATAATATTACACTAGAAAATAACAGAGGTTCTGAAGGTGTTGATTGAAGCAAGCATATTTTGTTTGCTTTAAAATTAATATCTAAACTACCTATTTGAGATTTTGTTGTCCGAAAAGCAGCAGAACGTATCTCGCGCTGGCTTTGGGCGGGATAGAGGAGCTACAGGCCGGCCAGGGTCGCGGGGGCAGCCTGTGGGCGAGCGAAGACACCGGAGCGACTGGCGGTTGGGCAGGCATGGATTACCCATACGGAATGCTCGGACCTTCGGGCTTTGAAGGTGGCGAGCTAGCAGCGTGTGGCTACGGGGAGCTGGCTTCCTGCGCCCAAGTCTCACAGGCCTACAGATACAGCAGAGGATATGGGCAGCCAGCGCCAGCGCACGCCCCATCCCACTGCGCCAGACCTCTCACAGACTCACACAGGCCGCCCATCTTCCCCCCAATCAACCTGCAACGTAAGTTTGAATTTTTTACTTAAATGTTTCAGCTTAAGTTGTTGAATTTTCATCTGTCTAAAAGTGTTGTTTCGACGTAGAGAGTTATGTGTATAGCTAGAGTAAACACGCACCCTATCATCATAGACTACACAAAACTGTGTACAGACTGTAGTGCTCTTTTCTCTAGCTAGAGCACCTAGATAACCACCTTTAGCGTTTTCAATAAACAATGACCAAGTCTAGTGACTAATAAAGGCTCTAGCGATAGTGAAAGAAGCAACCTTTTGAACTATATTACTCGAACTAGACCTATCTTCCTAGACTACACAAAAATTCTACATAATTACATTGTAGTGCTCTTTTCTCTAGCTATTCTCTAGCCAGAGATCCGCCCAATGTGTTTTGAATAAACAATGTCCAAGTTTAGTGACTAATAATAAAGTACTCTAGCGATAGTCAAAGAAGCAACCTTTTGTACTATATTACTCGAACTAGACCTATCTTCCTAAACTACATAGAAAGTGTTTTGAATAAACAATGACCAAGTTTTGTCACTAAGAAAGCCCTCTAGCGAAATTAATAGAAGAAAAATCTATAGGTACCTTTTGTTCTGTATTGCTCAAAATAGACCTATCTTCCTAGACTACACAAAAACTCTATACACATTGTAGTGCTCTTTCTCTAGCTATAACACCTAGAGATCCGCCCAAAGTATTTTGAAAAAAAACTTTGATCAAGTTTAGTGACCAATAGACGCGCTCTAGCGAATGTACCTAATAGAAAGAATATCTATACATTTTGTTCTATATTGCTCGAAATAGAACTATCTTCCTAGGCTGTACAAAAATTCTATATTGTGGTGCTCTTTTCTCTAGCTAGAGTACCTAGAAATCTGCCCAAAGTGTTTTAAAAAAACTTTGAACAAGTTTAGTGACCGATGAAAGTGAAAGAACTTTGAACAATACTATTATTGCTCGAGCTAGACCTTGATCTACCTTGAAGAGCTTGAGTAGTTTCTGCTCTTCAAACACTTTTTTTACTCAAAATATACCACTCTATCTGAATTAACTCAGAAAAAGTATTATTTACAGATACTTGTTGCCTCCCTATTCACCTAAGGGGGGTCAAAAAGGGAGTATTGTATTATATAGGTAACTAAATTGTAAACAAAAGGTTTTTATTCAAACTTAGACAAGTTGTAGGTACCTACTTTATATTGTGTTTGGTAGTCCAGTTGCCAGCCAATATAACGCATGTGTTAGTGTGTTCAAACCCCGATCTGACAACATAATATAATAATAATATAATATAACACTTTTCTATACAAAGGTGTCAGTATAGCCGGCGGAACTTATTGCCTGCGGCAATTTTTTCCAGTCAACCGGCCCCGTCCAATCTGAGACAGGCCAACCCCGGGTAGAAATTTCAAGTGACAAAACACTTAGAAAAACTCTGACCCGACCGGGAATCGAACCCGGGACCCCGGATTTGAAGTCCACGCTAGTACAACTAGGCTACCGAGGTCGGTGCTAGGCTACCGAGGTCGGTATCTAATTAATTTCACGCTTTGAAATGTGAAAAAGTCTGAATAAAATTGGGGTTATACCTAATGTTAAACGTTAGAACTCTTTGAAAAAATGCCTGCTTAGTAAACAATTTTTTGGTTCGGTGGGGAAGTGATAGAATCTTATTTGACAGTTTGGGTGTTCGATTTCCGGTTTCTCATAAGACTATAGGACAGTTTCAGTCTTTTTCTACTAACTTAAGGTTGAAAATTTGTTCCGTTAATACTTATGCCGTTTTTTATTAGATTAAAAGCCTTATTTAGCTTAAAGAAGTGACTTTCTTAAGGAATCCGACGGGGCTCGAATTAAGCGTTTTATCTCAGTTCATGCATACCTACTTATTTGCCATAGATAAATTCAGTAATTATTACTTATGTTTTTGATTCGATGTTGCGTTTTAATAAAACAAATTACTTACAAATTTAATATGAACTAGTAACTGATGATACCTACCTAAATTAATACATGAATTTCACACAAAGATTTGAACTAGGCAGGTATTTTAAAATAAATCTATACCAAAAAGGAGATGAGGAATAACCTCTTACACCATGTAACCGTTCCTTCGAAGCCGAGCTGAGAGTTTTAGACATGGTGTGGGAGATGTTCATTGAATCCGCGCAAGATCGAGCGCTGTGGAAAGCTCTAGTTGCTTTGCTTCCCTATGCTCCTAAGTGGGATCCAAAAGGGAGTAGAAGTCACACTCCTACAACATTGATTTCCTTTGCCGTATAGTAGGTATTGCCATATACCTACCTGAGACTATAATAGCGCCTATGATTATTTAGATGATTCTAGTAATGAAATTTATAACTAAATTGACAGCATATTATTTAGTTCTATTCCCGATTTTTATTATTTTGGACAAATGAAAAACTTTTCAAATGTCAAATTTTTAACTCCTATATTTTAACAAGAAGACGTAGGTAGGTATCTTAAATCTGTTTTTATTGGGTTATGAATCGGGGTCGAAGTGAAGGGTGGTATAGAGCTGATATGTTGAAAGGTTTTATGATTTTTCCGATTTTTATGTTCGGCATCTCGAATTCATTATGGATGTTTAATGTACCGGAAGGGTTGAACGCAGTTCGGGAATGCCCAACACTCAGAATAACTCACTCACATAACTTTGTATAGTTAGAGTTTTTAAGGACTGCATGTTTTATGTAAGCAGACAGTTTATTCAAGATCCACCATTTTAACAATAACTTATCTATAACTAATTATATTCTATAGTAGGTACAGGGTTGCAAGTGATTAAAATATTATTCTAATATTGCTACCAACATGGTCTGCGGAGCATTCTGAAGAATTCTATAGGAGCGGTATACCTATACCTTTCCATACAAAATTTGTTACTTCAAGCTAGCGTAAATGTCACGGAAATTTAAAATAGGGAAACTGTAAATTATGTGTTATTCAATATTTTTTTGATCACACTACATTAAGTAGGGGAGAGGTGTGTCAATTGTTACAATTTTTGTTTACATCGTCGTAACTTTTTTATTAAAGATCATAATATATAATTTTTTTTTCATTTATTAGATACATTCTTTGGCTATAACTATACATATTATAAATATTGAAAAAACGCGTTGGTCTTTCTGATAATTGCACTTATGTGATGCAGGTCGGATTGTAACAATTGTCCCACTGGGTGGTACAATTGTTACAGTTCCCTGAGTCAATTGTTACAATTTCAACTCATTGTATAATTCAGACTAATGATGCAAAGTTTACAAATAAAAATTAAAGTGAGATGATAGCTCAAGTAATTGTGTATTTAATGGAATAGTAGAAAAATAAAATCATACAAAGTTTAAAAAAATATGGGAAAAATAATATCATAAAAAATATTACTAAATATAAAAAATAATTAACATAAAAAACTTTCAACACATTTGATAATATTTATAAATATTATTATTAAATTAAAGAAAAAGCATAAATCGAACATATATGATACATTTTTTATTCGAATAAGGAATGAAGACAAATAATAGTTGGATCATTATTTGCACAAGTACCTACTATGAGCCCATTTGCGGCAATCGGTGCACTGTAACAAATCTTCTTTACTTTGATTGTAAGGTTTACAACACAAGGCAAATATCACCATCTTCAGACCAATTGCCAGAACAATCGCTCTCTTCAGATTTCTTCTGCTTCTTCTTTTTTTTGGAATGTAGTCTTGCCATTTTCAGATTTTTTTTTTACCTCCTTACTATGTCTCTCTTGGGTATGTTACCTCTAGTTATTCTACGAACCCTTATGTAAACCATATTCGTGAATCTGTAACATTAAAATAAAATATGTAGATACATATTTCAATAAATCCTAGTACAAAAAATATATCGTATTAAAGGGGGTGCATGTAACAATTGACACCCTGACTTTTGTAACAATCGTACCACCACCCGTTTTTTTTTTTCACAAATACGGTTATATGAACTACTACTAAAATATTTATCAAAATACTTACATTAATGTGAAGCCTGATCCTTAATAAGCTTTTTAATACCACTCTCACTTTCCTGCGTTATTTATATTTAGAGTAATTTAAAAAATTTGACGCTCGCCGCAAAAATCAAATACATCCCAAAACCATATAAACTGCGATTGCCAAAATAACAGCAGGCCAACCTGACCGGCGGCTACGTCAGTAAAACAGTTTATCGTTTGGCAATTATCTAAGTATTTATGTTGCTGTCAAATTGATAGGCAATCTCGTCTACATGCGTCATCCTTGCGTTGCGGCTGAGATTGTTTCATAAAGTACCTATAGGTACGTAAGTAGGTAGGTACTCGTATTTGACATTGAATTCGATATGAGTTTATTGAGAAAATTTACATGTACAGAAGATTAAAGATCATTTTGTCAGCCAGTTGAAGATTTTTATGACATACCTAACTTGTTTTTGATTGAGTTCTTATGCATTTTTTTGGACTCAAAGCACGAACAAAGATTCCATAAGCATGCACAATGGTAATAAAAACTGATATTATATATACCAGATCGGGACCGTGAGGTTGACCACTTCACGTCCTTAAATCTCAACTGGTCAGAAGAGGCACAATGAGCCTCGGACGCCTTCAAGCGCAATAGAGAGCACTTGATGCCTCCCTATGCTCCCGAGTGGGGCTTAGGCCCCCGCATTGCTGGTTGGTTTGGGGGTAGTTTGCGGCGGGCTTGATTTGTCCGGGGCCGGCATTTTGGTTTGAATGCTTTGATCGAGCTAAGAGGTCGGTTTCGTGCGGGTCGGGTTTGTTGCGGATTGGTCTCCACCGGGCTGGCTTGCGGTGTGCGGGGTGCCTTAAAGGGAGAATGTATGTATTATTTCTTAAGCAGAACCATCAAAGATGGTACCTACCTACTCATCAATTATTTATAAACATTAAATACGTTTTGGAGTTAAAGCGTTTTGAAACCTTTGATTAGGTACCTATGTATAGCTTAAACGGCCATTCTAAAAATTTCATGCTACATTTACACACTTACCATTACAAACTCCGAGCCTTCACACCTAGACTCCTCTAGACGGACGTAGATCACCAGTAAGACAATCGACAAAGAGATGAAAGGAAATGATATTACCTACGTGAGGTCTTGCTATTGATAAACAGATCACAAGACCTAGCTAGAGCGAGTTTAATAAGGCATAGAGCCCAGAATGCTGCGTCTAGCAAGTGATATTGAGGATAACAGTCACCATTTTATTAAGCAGTATTCAGAGCAATATTGATAAAACTGCATCAGCTTAATTGAAAGCTCGTTCCTACTTACATATATGTGTGTTGGAGGCTATATTGTATACATACTTAGGTATCTCTCCTTACCTTGAGTCACAAGTGGGAGGTGTGGGAGGGAGTAGGAAGATAGGTCCGCGCGTGTGTGAGAGTGGATAGTGAGAACAAAAGATACCTCCCTCCCTTTCTGCCCTTTTTCCTCTTTGTTTTCCCTCTCTCTCCCCCAACCTGCCCCTCTGGCTGTGAGGGATTGCGGCTCTAATTGGACCCGACGGCCGCTCGAATCTTAAGGGTGGTGGGGGGACCCGCCCCATACACCCCCAGCCCCGCCTCTCCACTCCTCTTCTACTTTTCTCAAATGATCTCCGTGAATGTTCCCTCTGTTGTATAGATATATCTACTTACATGTTATGGGATATACATACTTAATAAATTAATTAATTATAATTATTAATGTAATCAGATTAATTGTCTTGAGAAATATTCAATTAAATTATATTTAATTAACAATCATTTTATTGTTGCATTATCCAATATAAAATAAATAAATATTTATTAACAAGGCGTAAAAGTCAGTACATATAGTCAGTGGAGCATATTATTGACTAGGGCAATTTGTATACCTAAATGAACCGGCACTGCGATTTTCAAGCCGCAATCCCAAATTAGAAAAAAAAACCTTTCAAAATTTTGATCCAACCACCAGGAACTGAATACGAGAACTATTTTTCAGAAGTAGCGCTTAAGTAATTAAGGTGGAGAGGTAAAAAAATCATGAATTATTTTTATCAGGAATGTGAGTAGATAGGTATAAATCTAAAATAATTTAAAGAATTCGAATATCAATGCAAAATGCATTCACATGATAGGTGGTTTTAGATCCGTTCTCTCTGCCTACCACCTCTTTATGGACAAGGCGTGAAGGGTAAAAAAAATCAACGTGCTTAAACAAACATATAACTTTTCAGCTTTATGCGAGTATCGATAATAGTATAGATTAAAAGTTTATATTCCAAGATGATAACTCTGGAATAAACATAAATATTCTCAAGATCGAGCGCAATGGAGGGCTCTTATGCCCCTATGTGAGGTTTAAAGGGAGCATGAATGAATGAATGAATGAATTAACTAAGGGCCGTAAAAAGGTATAGCAAATAAGAGCTTGAGCACGGGGGAGCATGAATTTTTCAAACTACTGAAAATTGAAAACTTTGAAATACATACGTAATGGGCGATATGCGTGCCAAATTTTTGGTACAACTAACCGAATATGATATCAGTTCTGTTTAGATTATGATTATATTATTATGAATGTGTCTTGAAATGTAAAGTGCGCAGAAATTACAGTGGCGAGACGCGCGTCACAGAGAAACGACAAAATATGCAAACTGTTGAAAACAATAAAAATAAAACGTCTCAATACGGCGAACTCGTATACAGAGTATTTAGAACCAAGCCATTGAGAAGAAAATGTCTTTATAAAATTTAAAATGTATTTTTTTTGTTCCTTTAATCTTTCTATTGGTCAATGATAAAGCATTAGAAAATACGTAAAACACATCATATTTTTTTAATTGTCACTTTATTGGTTACACCCAAAACAGTACGGTGGGTGTAGATCTGAATGGAATGAGTGTGTGCGCTCTGGGTAGTGAGCACGTAACTTTTGCTATAGCAAGACTAACCACACATCAATCTAACTACTCATAACCACGACTTAACTACATTAGTAGTAAACGCGAGTACGTAACGCGATAACGCAATGTAGTTAAGTTTTACGCCGGAAATAGTAAGGTTTGCCAATATCTGACACAAAAAAATGTTTTTTTCGTTGTGTTTTTGAAAGGTCACCGCGATTTGCCGATAATTTGGAACATCGCTCGGAAGAAAGAGTAGTGGACGGACACTGCCGAGTATTTTAAAGTTGCGGAGAGAGAAAAAAGTTTAAGCGGCCATTATTCTTTGACATTTTTCATCAAATATATATAAAAAAAACAATTATGATTTGTGAAATTTTAATAATTTTAAGCAGTAAATACACTTGATAATGTCTGATACTCCGTGAATACTCTTTTATTTTCTCTATAGATTTTTTATGTTAATTATTAATTTTGTATGTCTTTGAGAAATAAAGAAAGATTTTATTTATTGTTTAATAATTTCCATACAAATGTTCAAAATCATGTATTGTTTTCCCTGTCGTCTGATCCTTTTTTACAAACTTGAGTTGTTCCAATCGGCTGACTTCAAAAAAAATCTTGGCAATATCTCGTGCGATAATAAATCCCAAATAAAAAAATATTAACCTAGTTTTATAAGTATTACCTACGGTATTAGTATTTTATTACAAAATATTTAATTTGGGGAAAAAATAATAAAATTAATAAAAAATAGTCTTGATGCTTTTTTTCAGTAAATTAAATATTTAAAACAAAGGATACAAAAATAATAACAAAACACGCAACTTTGACAGCTTTAAACCACATATAAACAGCCTAACTACAGACTGCTAACTACACTAGAACGCGACCCGACAGATGCTGTTATAATAACCACGTTGAAACACACATCTAACTACATTTGTAGTTATGTCGGAGGTTACGTACTCGCGTTAACTACACTAGGAATTAGTTAGTCGTGCCATAGCCCTTACGTACTCACCCCCCTGATGTATGCAGATGATCTATTATTGATGGCTGAAAGCGAGCGTGATTTGCAAGAACTTGTGACGCATGCTTATCAAAATTGTGAAATGAATGGTCTTAAGATAATAACGGTCAATAAGACAAAGGTGCTTGTTTTTGAAAGAGAAGATTTAAGAACGCAATGTTGTGTGAAAGTGAATGATGTGAACTTGGAACAAGTGGATGAGTATGTCTATTTAAGTAGTCTATTTAACAGAGATGGAAGGTGTGAAAAGGAGATTGAAAGAAGGAAACTGGCTGGTAGAAGGGTTGGCGGTGCACTTAAACCTCTAATGAGAAATAATAACGTATCTCTTAAATCCAAACAGTTAATGCACAATGCAATCCTGATTCCATCCAAAGGCGTCGCCAGCCCAAGGCCTGGGGGGGGGGGGGGGGCAATTGAACCCATTCACAGGCTATTCTCCATATACCCTACATTATGGAGGATGAGAAATATAGGAATTATAACTATACTCAAGAGTATGAAGAGTTTTTAGGATTTAACGGCAAGGCTACATTTTTTTATCTTCTTGGCGACGCCCTTGATTCCATCCATGATGTATGGTAGTGAAACTTGGGCATGGACAAAAAATCTGGAAGTTGGAATATATGCTGTGGAAATGATATCACTGCGTAGGATATGCGGAAAGCGACTGATTGATAAGGTGAGGAATGATAATATTAGAAAGGAATGTGGAGTGGATGTTAGCGTAGTGACCAGAATGAAAGTTAATAAATTAAGGTGGTTTGGGCATGTAGAGAGAATGAACGAGGAGAGAATGACTAAAAAGGTATATAAATCTGAAAGAATGGGTGCACGAAGACGAGGCCGACCTCGAATGACATTATCCGATAATATCGGTTCAGTCTTAGAGGAGATCCAAGTCAGGAGCAATAGGAATAGAAGAGCATGTATGCGGAATGTTATGTTTTTGGAAGAAGCGAAAGAGGTGTGTTTGGATAGGACAGAATGGAAATCCGTACTCTCTGCCTACCCCCTTCGGGAAACGGCGTAATGGGTAAAAAAAGGGTTACACACATAGAATTTTATATATTACCTACTACCTAGATTGATTAATCCTATGTATATCTTTTCAAAGCAAAAAGTGAAGCCTCATCGGCCGGCAACTTTGACAGTTTATTACATTACATTTACAAAGAAATTTGTTCCAAAGTGAAACTTATGATTATCTACATAATATTTTAGAAATGTTTGTTTTTTTATTTGCCTTTGACAATACTTTAACCGTATATGTGAACATCACGCTCAAAATACAAATGCTAAGATAGATATTAATATGCCCAGAGCAGTATAAAATGCTGGAGAAGGTTCTTAAATACAATTTGCTGCATTAACTTTAATATATTTAGAGCTATTTAAAAAAACTGTATTTTTTAGGATCTTCATACAAATTTCTCAAAAAGACTTTTGGAAACAAAATTACTCATGTAAATGTTGAATGGGATCTTGGTATTACGGTATGAAAATGTAATAAAATAATTGTAGATTGATTTGTTATACATATAAATGTTATTAAAAGCTTATTATCTACATAATATTTTAGAAATGTTTGTTTTTTTATTTGCCTTTGACAATACTTTAACCGTATATGTGAACATCACGCTCAAAATACAAATGCTAAGATAGATATTAATATGCCCAGAGCAGTATAAAATGCTGGAGAAGGTTCTTAAATACAATTTGCTGCATTAACTTTAATATATTTAGAGCTATTTAAAAAAACTGTATTTTTTAGGATCTTCATACAAATTTCTCAAAAAGACTTTTGGAAACAAAATTACTCATGTAAATGTTGAATGGGATCTTGGTATTACGGTATGAAAATGTAATAAAATAATTGTAGATTGATTTGTTATACATATAAATGTTATTAAAAGCTTATTATTCTCAATAAATAAAGATTTAATGAAAAAATTTGCAAAATGATTTTGAAGTTTGACAGATACAAATCACCCTCTATGGGTGGGTTGGCCAATTAATATCAAAGCAGGCAATGTATGTAGCTAAGATTCAAACCACAGAGCTCTCTCTATGAAAACTTGCAAAAAACTTGCAAATTATGTCGGTAGGTTCGTATAATATTTTTTTTATTATTATAATAGACCTCCAAAAAAAATAAAATATTATACGAACCTACCGACATAATCAGTATATTTATATTATCTGTGGACATAATTTGCAAGTTTTCATAGAGAGAGCTCTGTGGTTTGAATAGGTTCGTATAATATTATGAGGTCGGTAAAACAAAAATTGTAAAAGTGTCATTCTTCTTTTTCTGTGCTTATGCCAGTTAAAGTGGTATGTTAAGCAATGGGATGCTAGACTAGAATCTGTTTAATTACCTACCGATCAAGCCTGACAATCGGAATCAAAAACGTAAAGCAAGACGGGTATAAGCTAGTGTAAAATAATGATGAAAAAAAAAAACAAATACATAATATATGGCGTACTACGTACTTTTGAGAATCAAACTGTCAAAAATTGCAATATTTGGGATTCACTTTTGAATTCGGTCGGGATCGAGGTTTTCATATAGAATTCCGTGGTTGGTCTTCACATTCTTTTTTGTAATTTAGGATCCTTATCTTGGACTTCCTTAGAATGTGAAATGAATTTTATGCACAATGTAAAGTTTTTACCCGTAGAGGGACACACGTAGGTACCATAGATTAGACCTTGAAAGATCTTGCAGCACCGCCCCTTATTTTTTTACCTTGTTTCCTAAGGGGCTAGGCAGAGAGAACGGATCTCATCAATGTTTTTTCTAAATTTTGCTTGCATCCATTCTTTCAAACAATCTCATCGTAACTTTTATCTTTGTAACAACAATTACTTCCATACGTTCCAATTTTCATTCTTTCCTATATTCTCAATTCTTTCCATGCCCCACATAGTCATTCCGCATAATATACTCTTAGAATGTTAAAATTTATGAAATCATGTCCACGCATCCTCTAACAATTCTTTTTACATTTCAAAAATCTTATCCAACCATATTTATTTTATCGACAATAATAATCGATAATTTGACATATGTTAGTAATAGTAATCTCTGCCACCATCATTTTACCCTCCTAGTTATTCCATCCAGTAGCCCACTTTCGAATTCGACTCACTAACGTAAGGGAAAATCTCACGGGAAATTGTATGAAATGCGGTGCTTTTCGAAGTAATCTGTAGGTGTAGGGCCGCTATACACGTTTCCATACAAAATTTTGTTAATACACGCCAACATAAATGCCTCGGAAACTCAGAAAAGTACCCCAGTTATAAGTTTTTTTTTTATTTGTTAATCTCTTGACAGTGTCAACATTTTGTGAAATTGCTGAAATTTTGTGCGCTACTGTGATGTCTTTTAAATCATTAAATTCACTTCGAAAATACACAACTTTACAAATATTAAATACTTAAAAATATTAAATATTAAAATTATAAGAAATTTAAAATATAAGTGTATAAAGTTGTCTCATGCAGCTATACCCTGTATAGTTTGTACGTTTTGTTAGATTCTACCCTAAATTTCTTCATACTCGTAAAACCTTAAGAAAGAGACACATAATACAGATTTCTGAAGAGAATGAAAGGGATAGGTACAGATTCACAATTCACACACACACACATTCATATCACAATAGATACGTAGGTATACCTAAATATCATGGTGTTTTTTATGGCGACTCTTTTTATAGTTTTTACTATGTCGTTCTGTTCAGTTTTTGAAATTGTTATGATTTTTTTTTATATATTTTCTTTTTTTATTGTTTTTCTATCCGCATTTTTTGTCGTCCTGGATCAGGAAATATTTTTACGTTATAATCAAAATACGTCAAAGTCGATCGTCCATCTATAGGAAAAATGACTATCGTAATATTTTTTTGTTTACTCAACCGTAAGTTTTATTGATATTTGCGCGGCGGTGGCAACACTTTTTATTTATTATTGTTTATTACGCGTCAAAGTTTGTTTATGACTTTTTTTAGTGTTTGTTCTAAATTTGAATATTTGAATAATACTTTTAGTTCTGAAGATGTCAAAAGTATACGTCATATGTCTCTACTATATAGGTAGGTACTATTCAGTTAAAAAAATTTACATTTTCTTATCTGGCCCTTTGACTTTCTTTCTGCTATGGAACCGGATTTGTTTTTCTTGTATAAATCTATCAAATTTTCGTACAGAAACCTCTAGAAAAACCATGCAACTCTTCATTTTTGATTAAACCTGATTGTGAAATTATTTATTGAGGTAATAATTATTGTGCATTTGAACAAAGATTGAAAACTTTGACGGAACTCTCGAAAATACATCAAGAAACAATGAATAAAGTTGCCAAGTTTAATAAATACTTAAGTATAATGTTTTTCGCATTCTTTCAAGCATATCTTTGCGGGGTCTGCTATCGGCATATTTCCCCTGACCACTTCCATGAATAAATACATTAATAATATTTATAATATCAGAAGGAATCGAGAGGGGAGACTAAAGTGAATTCGAACACAACGTATTTTTGTTTTAGATTTCGAGAAAAAATCTCGTAGGTATTTATCATTCATGTAAATATTTTCAAGAGTTTTGAAATTCGAGATGTGTTTGGAATAGAGTCATGGTTTTTTTCAACAACGATTTTTTGCGGTTTTAAGTAGGAGCTGGATAATTTAAATGTCAAAATAATAATATTTATAAAATTATAGGTACCTAATGATATATTTTTAGATTGGTTAGGTATATCTCAAGGATAATGATGACATTTCTTTTTAAGACAGACCCTTTATTAATTACTTCTTTGAGATTTGACATTTCACTGCATCTTTCTTCAAAACATAATACTAATTTGCCAAAAAAAAAAATATATATATAATAGATATTGTTATACCTATTTATTTTTTCGTTCAATATACGAACTTTCATGCGAATGCGACGCGTGGTCTAGTTTTAAACCGACCTCGGTAATATATGACAGCAATCGCAGTCTTTAAATTTGGTTGCTCTCTTGCTCTCAATAATTTCCAACTTTTTCTCTATGTTTCATCAATTATTAAATTTCTACTTGTTTCATACATGAGATTTTTCGACATGTTGAACATGTTGAGAAATCTCATGATTAAGAGTTTCGGAGACAAACATTACCACCTAATGGCGAACGTTGTTAACGTAAAGTGATCACACTAAGCCAGCCTTCGAAATAACAGTTGAAGACGGTCGTAAGCCCGTAGTGGTTTGTTCCATTTAAAAATCAAACATTAGTCATGAATTATTTGAGTCATTAGTTGTTATTTTTTTCTGTACAACCTCGGTAGCCTAGTGGCATCAGCACCGACATTTAGATGAAGTCCCAGGTTCAATTCCCAGTTGGATTAGAACTTTCTGTGTTTTTACACTTGAAATTTCTACTCGGGGCTGGAATCCTGTCTCAGAATGGATGGGACCTGTTGACTGGTAAAGAATGCTTCAAGCATTAAGTTTTTATATTATACTAGCTTTCCCAACAGACGTTGTCCTGTGTTCCTAACAATGAATATTGAATTCGAATAGATATTATGTGTGATGATGCATTAAGTAATTATTATCATTTGACCAACGTGATTCCGACCGATGCGTCTGTTTTAAACCATTTATATTCCATCCGCATTCTGTCAATTGCACCACCTATCAAACAACTGACAATTCCTGTTTTTTACTTTAATTTAATTTCAAATTTTCAAATTTGGAATAACAATAATTATATTGTTGAAAATACTAAAAAGGTAACCTACTTTGAGTTTCTTTATTTTCTGATTATATCCACGCTTTTTCTTTCATAAGAACCTTCTCTTGATAAAAGCCGACACGACAAAAAAAGGATTGGCGAAATCGGTCCAGTCGTTTAGGCGTGATGCGGTGAACACGGAAATAGATGTCAATTTTTATGTAAGAGATAATATACCTACTAGAAAATTATGGTACAAAAATTAAAACAAAAATAAATTTTTGATTTATAGGAAAAACCAAGTTTCGTATCACGGAAAAAATAAAACTGCGGACAAAAATAAAACAATATTGTATATTATTTTACTTTGTTATTGATGTATTTTCAATAGCCCCCATGTCTCTTTAGGTCCCTCCCCCAATATTAGAGATTATATTCATACACATCCCTTCACCCTTCTATATAGGTAGGTACGTTAGTCTGATACTTGATTCACAATAATATCAGAATTTTACAAGTCAGTAGTTACAAGTAGAAAAGGTTAAAATGTAACAAACTTTGCATACACCAGGAGTATTTCTTTTTTTATTCTGGACTAGCTGACCCGCCCGTCGAACTTCGACCTAACTCAGAATAAAAAAATAATTTTGACTCGTAACGTAACACGAAAATAAAAACTGAATTTAATTTGGCCAATATTTAATTGCATTATGTCATAATTATTGTCATTTATTTATTATTTATTTTTCAATAAAGTAAAATGATTGTAAAATTACTTATAATTGTATTGATTCGGATGCGGGATGAAGTTCGACGAGTCATAAGTTTATGATTAAAACAATTATAGTATAGTTGTGTAGCTTCAAAAATAATCCAAGAGACGGCGGTGTAGTAGGAAATAAGTCACACATAAAACATGTTAACTTATTGTATATGCTGTTGAGTAAATAGACTCCATTTAAACCAATTTTTTTTTTAGAATTATTATGCTAACATTACCGAAATTCGACGGGCAGGGCAGCTGGTATATAATAAAATCTCGCAACATTGAATCTCACGAACTATTTAAAATTTGATATTAAGGTGTTTATCAGTCTTGATGAGAGGTCACGTTTGATTACAATGGGGAGGTATTGAAAATAGTTTATGGGTAATTTGTGAATAGATAATGCAGGGAGCAACCCTTTGTTGTTTAGGGTGTAAACAGGTGCCTGTATTTTGTGGTCTGGTGCCTTCGTAATCTCGTAGATATTGTATTTGTTAATAATTCAAGGTTTCGTACTACACGTAAGGAACATCGTCTAATGCCTTTGTAATGAATATGAGGTGAATGTAATATGATCTACTGTAGCCTGTTGCTTTTGGATCGATCTAGCCACAATACTTAGTAATTACTTGAACGTAGCTACACGTAGGTATTTGGGTATAAGTTCACATTAATCTATATATTAATACTTGAAGGAAAAACTTTGTGACTATTTTTACGAAGGTTGTGCGGACGGAGGAGTATGAAATCTAGCACACTTATAGTTTATATAGAGGCGTGGCAAATACTATTTTTTATGAATAAAAATAGATTAAATCAATAAAAAAACATTACAAACACTACTGTAATGTTATGTATTTGAAACTCACAATGACATACACTTCGATGTCTTTGACATTGACACAGACGCATATATTCTTGGTCAAATTGAGAATAGATTAATATTGTTTGTCTTTAATAATAATAGAAAAATATTTGTAGGTAGGTACATATCAACATTTCAAATTTGACGTATCCAAGTCATTGTTTTTGAAAGAAAATTTCGAAATAGCGCTCGCTCAGTATTTGACAATGGAACCTTGATAATCTTAAAACTTATAATATAAATTAATTATTATTGTATTTGGATGATTTGCATAGCGCCGTTTTGTGGAAAAAGTTCCACCTTTAAAGCGTTCAGTCGGTCGACCAATCGGTTGACCTTGTCGACCAATATAAGAGTCGGGGCGTGATGTTAAAAAGTTTCCTAAGTTTAGAAATATATAGATTATTGTTTCTGTAAGAGTAGTCAATGATTTCATAGTAACGATATATTATTCGATTAGAAAATAATTGTCATTTAATCGAGTAGACGTAAACAATCTATCACCATAGAAAATGATTGAAAACGAGAACAATAGGTACTTATTAAATTAAGTGTTTATGGTGTTTTTATAATTATTTGTGAATGTTTTATTGGAAAATAATCGTATAGAGCCACTTAGGCAAATAAAACATAATTAATACAATTCATTATCGGAACCGAATCGACTGAACGTAATGTGTTTTCACAGATGGCTTTTTCTTGGAATAAACACGGGTGGTGGATGCTTGGACGCTGAACAAGGCGTCGGAACGCTGTTTCAGATATGGGAGAAGGGGTGAGATCTTTGGAGGAGAGTCATCTTAAATGTGATGAGATGGTGTATTATGCCGAGTGTCTCAATCCAATAAATTTAAGATTAAGATATATCATTCTATGCAGATGACTCATAAAAAAAATCTTTTTTTTTTTCAATATTTTAGTTTGGGGTAGCCAAAAAAGGTAAATAAAACATAACCAGAAACAGAGCAATATATTTTTATAATTCATTTTCGGTATAGGCGCCGCTATTCCTAAAATGTCCCCTGTACTTCCTTAACTGTTATTTGGTCAATGATTTGCCTATTTAATATGTAGCATGTTTTATTGAATAGCTTAGCATTTTTTGAAATTATCGGCAGAATAAGTTCGATAACTTTTTTGTTAAAAAAAAGTGCATCAAAGTTGAAAGCACAGAAGCTCACTCGAAGTGAACCCAAATACACTTATACTAACCGAAGGGTTGTGTCGTGAAAGCGGAAATGGTCGGCACTGCCGGGATTCGAACCTACAACCTTCAATACGCTGTGCGCATGAAAGCCGGCGATTGATACCACTGGAATACCATCCACTCCTTATATCTAGATAAAAAAAAATGCTAATAAAATCGTAAGGATAAATAAATTATCGGTTTTCTGTACAAATGTGTAGTTTCAGACAGCGGATTCAATATAAACCGAAGTTAACCTATTTTTATGATTTAGCAACCTAAATTGAAACGACATAAGTATATTGTTATTAAGATTGTAATTGGATCGCCATCGCGATTTAAATCGAGAGTAAGGCCCCTGAGATTGAGTGCCGAACGCGGGTAAGTAATTCAACCGGCAAAAGGCGATCATTTCAGCATTCTTTGATTAGAAAAACAGGTAATTTTTTACCCCCAGTAGCTGTCAATCGATCGATATTTTTACTGAGGCCACTTGTTTAACGAAAATCAGACATCACAATACTGTAGACATGTGTTTGTTTATATTAACATTCGTTTAACTCTTGGTTTTAAAGTGTTAATCTGAAGTTAACCTCACGTGGGTTTATCCTGTTAATCGCATTCAGTCATATGTGACTTAAATGAACATTAACTTGCTTGAAGTTGGCGTATCGCAAGACGCTTGTTGTTTGCGAGCCGGCTGAGGGGGTGAAGTGGCGCTAAGTACGTCTGAAGGTAGTTCAGGGGCGCGCTGGAGCTGCCAAACTACCTCCTCGTAGCCAAGACGTAGCACGTTGACTCGGTGTCGTAGCAGAGGGTGAAAATCCACCGTTCAATTTCCTTAAAAGTGAATGAGTCATATCTCACCAACAGTTGGTTTTGTACCAAAGTTAACTGAAAATCTTTTGTATAATAATATTCCATTCGACACATTTATTTTATTTATTTATTTTATTTTTTAATAAAGTTATAATATGCTCATAAAATAACTTATAATTACATTAATATATTATATTCTTACAGTAAACAATCATTCTTCAACGATCTTGCGTTCATTCTTTCAGTCATCCACTAGCTCATACAGGGTGTCACAACAACTACCTACTATCCACATTATTTTCCAAGAGATATTTTATGCACCTCCCACGAAAAATCGGCATGCTCGGCGCACATCTCACATGGGGCGGCAATTCGTTAAACAGTCTGAATCCCTTATAAAACAGGCTGCTCTCCGTACTCGCACGCTTCGGCACTGCAATACGAAACATGTCTCGACCCCTCGTGGGATATTCATGTATTTCAAAATTATATTTAACATTTTTCAATAGGTATCGTGGCACCATTTTATTTTTAATCTTAAACACTAAACACAACACATTTAAATACAGCATTTTATTAACACTCAAATACTTCAATTTATCCATCATATCTTTTACTCTAGCATATCTACTGCATCCAAGCACCGCTCTCATTCCCTTATTTTGAGCCACTTGAAGTTTATTTAACTCTGTTTTATTTGAAAAAAACAACACTGATGAACAGTAATTAAAATGCGGCAACACAATTGCACCAAAAATCAATTTTCGTGAACTTACACTTAGCTTTTTCTTAATTCTATTTAAAAAGCCAATTTTCTTATTCACTTTTTTTAAAACAAAGTCCATATTTGATTTAAAATTTAACTTACTGTCTAAAACAACACCCAAATATTTCATATTTTCTACAACATCTATCAATTCATTATCTATTTGCAAAGTACACATGGGCAATGTAAAGTGTATTAAATGACTGGCAGTCGATTGGTTGATCACCTGACCTTTTGTATTATATGCCATCGACACATGGGCAATGTAAAGCAGTCGATTGGTTGATCACCTGTATAATGTGCCATCGACACATCGGCAATGTAAAGTGTATTAAATGACTGGCAGTCGATTGGTTGATCACCTGACCTTTTGTATTATATGCCATCGACACATGGGCAATGTAAAGCAGTCGATTGGTTGATCACCTGTATTATATGCCATCGACACATGGGCAATGTAAAGTGTATTAAATGACTGGCAGTCGATTGGTTGATCACCTGTATAATCTGCCATCGACACATCGGCAATGTAAAGTGTATTAAATGACTGGCAGTCGATTGGTTGATCACCTGACCTTTTTTTTTAGTTTTTCATTGTTTATATTTTACTAACTTTCTCGACAGACGTTGTTCTGTAGTCCTTCCTATGAATATTGATTTCGAAATTGTAATTTATATAAAAAATACGTTAAAAATATGTTTGAATGTTAAAAAAAATATTTCTGAATGTTTGAAAAAGATTCTATCAAAAATCTGCGTACCAATGTTTTGAAACTCAATGGTTGTCAAGTAAATAAAAATTGTGCTGTTATGAAAAACCACAGATGGCATTGCTGTCGGTAAAACCGTTCTTTAGTTACTGTAATATTATATTTTATATTATTTCCTTTCCTTTTGTCGAATTATGAACAATTATTCTGCCATCCCGAGCGGGGAAGAATCCAATAAACCAAGATTAGTGGAAAGATTCTATGGGACATGTGAAGGAACAATATTATTAGTAAGGAATATTATATAAAAGTTATTTGTTTCAAAAAAGCCTTCCTCAAGGCAAGCCAGGTCAGAAGCAACAGAAATAGAAAAGGTCTATATGGTAGAAGTTAAATAAGAGTGTGAAATGGAAAAGAAAGAAATTGAGGTCTCTGCGGACCACTTATGGGATACGACATGATTGGTAAAAAAATGACCCTATTTAAATAAATACACCTCATGTTTAAATTTGTTTATTGATAAGTTCAAAAAAATATATATTTCAGACAGAAAAAAATGTTGTGTATATCTGTAAGGGTGCATGTCACAGCGTGGTTTTGTGAATTCACTCGGAGAGGAGGGTGGGGGAGGGGGCAGGGGATGCTGGAGGGAGGGGTAGATCGATATATAAAGAACAGGGACTAGTATTGTATACAGTTGGGTATGGATGGAACTACCCTCTAGCCTTGTCTGTGAATCACATCTTCTTATTTCTGAATATTCTAACTCTTAACAACTTACTATTTTTATTCTATTGAAAATACAAAACTCAAATACTGTTATAATAGATATTATATGTCCCACAAACGGTTTAAAAAAAAACGGCTAAAGAACACTTTAGATAAAGGAACATTTAAAATTTAAGGTCTCTTTTAAGTTGACGCGTTTCATAAAAAAATATTTCGCATTACTTAAGCTAAAGTTTGAAATGTCAAAAAATAAATAAATGAAAGTTGGTAGCAGTTGGTAGATTACCATGGAAATTTATGGAAAACAGAGGTTGTTTACTAATATTTTCGCGGAATTTCTGTTAATAGAGCATCAAAGTACCGTTATTTGTGTTAATTTATTATTATGGTTAATGAATTAGTAAACGAAATCTGTAAACAATAATATTTTTCCAGTTTTGCCATGATTTTCACCCTATTTTAGTCGTTTTTGTCCACAGTGTCACCGTATAGGAAAGTGCATCATTTGTGACTGAGAGCGCCACGAAATTTTCTATGGACTCCGATGGTAAAAGATTGAACTACACTAAATTCGACTTTAATTCCCAATAACGGGACTTTAATTGGCAGGGTAAATTAATTGTCTCGCTTTAATTATAAATAAATAATAATAAATAAATAACACTCTTCTATACATAGGTGTCAGTATAGCCGGCGGAACTTAATGCTTGAAACATTCTCTACCAGTCAACCGGTCCCGTCCAATCTGAGACAGGATTCCAACCCCGAGTAGAAATTTCAAGTGAAAAAACACATTGAAAATTTCTGACCCGACCGGGAATCGAACCCGGGACCTCTTGATCTGAAGTCGGAGCCTTTGCCACTAGGCTATCGAGGTCGGTTAATTCTAGAATGCCTGGACCGATTTTATTTATTTTGTTTGAGTTATAAAAGAAAAAAAAAAAAAAAAAAAATTATTTGTGTATATAATTTTTGGGGGATTAGTTTTTTTACTGATGTATGTGGTCCTTCCCTATGACTAATTTGTTTAATTTGTATTTTTTTGTTGGTTTTTTTACGAATTAGGGCATAAATCACTCGAGATCGGGTGCATTGCCGGAAAAAAAAGAAGAAGAAGAAGAGTTATATTCGTATAAACTCAGGGTTTTTTCAAACGGTTAGAAAATTGCGAGGCAAATAGAAAAATAACAAATTCTTTCTGCCTGTTAGAAATGTTTCAACAACAAGAGTTACTAGAAATGAAGAAGATAAGCTTAGGGAGTTAGTGATTCAAACTTTTTCGAGTCATTTAAAATAAATCCTCTACGTAAATTTGATGGAAATTATTCTAAAAATAACAATCATGTTTATGATAATTTAACTCTTTTTTCATTATCGTATCCACCCCTTTCATCCCTTCCTCTTCCCAGCCCGTTTCTCCGCTAATTAATCGCCACCCTCGCTGCTCCCTCCAAACTTTAAACTCCAAGATGTTTAATTCATTCAATTGATGTTTTGTCCGTGAATTATTAATGGAAGGTCTGAATAATCAGTCGCAATGGTTCAGCCTTCAGCCGCAAAGTGCTCCAAAGTAAATAAACCTTTTCAGACCATTTATTTATTTACTCACTTTAATAAAATTACATTTATTAATAAACGACCTCATTTAACGACACTTTATTGTGTAATAATATAGGTAGTATATTCGTTAAAACAACAATTACATCTTAAATGTTGGCTTTATAATTAACTATGCCACAATCTATGGATGGATTCTTTTTTCAGATGAATGCTGAAATTTGCATATTGACAATTTGGTATCCATACATTATAGTAACTGGTAATTCGATACGTTCCTTGAAAGGAAATGTATTCTAGAGCATTTTTGCATTAATTTTGTTCCCATTAACCAGGGGTCAAATGCCAGTGGTCTTCGTGTTATTCAACTATGTAGATATGTATTTGACATTGACACAGACGCATAATATGATGTGGTCGAATTTCGACCACTGGTCGAGCACTAGTTCAATTAGATGCTGAAATTTGCATAGTGAGAATATGATAAATTATTAACAGTGACTCTATTTCTTGTTTCAGCCGGTCTTCCATATAAAATGTACGGCGGGCACGAAGCGTTATCGGAAAAAAGAAAGCAGAGAAGAATCAGGACCACCTTCACATCGGCGCAGCTGAAGGAATTAGAACGAGCCTTCCAAGAGACGCACTACCCAGACATTTACACCAGGGAGGAGATAGCAATGAAAATAGATTTAACTGAAGCTAGAGTACAGGTAAATACCCATTTGCTTTCTTCACCCTTGACAGACTTTCAGAATCGTTTCATTTAGCTATCTACTAGCTTTCCCGATGTCCTGTGATCTTACTATGAATATTGAATTTGAAAAAAAAACGTGAAAAAAAGTACTAAAAAAAATCTGCGAGCCAATATTTTTAATGTCGATGCTTGTCAGGTAGGTAAATAAAAAATGTGTTTCTATAGAATTTTTCACAGATGGCGTATTTGTATCGAAATTTGTTCCATACTGATTTTAATATAATTTTCTATCCATTTTTCGATGTTTTATTAGTAATTCTGTTATCCGGAGCGGCAAAGAAGCTACATGTAACACCGCGACCAAATTAGGTTCATTGGTTCATGCTTCCATTCTTTGATGGAGCACTGCTTCTTGTTGGGCTTCCTCTTAAGAGTGGCATTGCCTCTGTTCAGCCACTGCCCTTTGCGTTTAGTATCCTTAATCGTCCTATTTTGCTGCCCTTAGACAATATAGATCCTAGCAGGATTCCAATCATCCAGTTGCAACGATTAAATTTGGTTATGTGACCCAATGTCCCCATTGACTAGTGATATGGAAGTACTCGGCTTAACATTCACTTGACGTCATCTTTGTGCAGGTATGTACCTTTGTGTTAGGAGTACCCTTAGCCAGCTTTTTTGTACTTTTGCAACATAAATTGTCACACAATCGAAGGTTTTTCTTCTGTATAAATCTAGATTTAGCAAATTATTCTTGATTTTTTTTTATTTAATTTTTTTTAAAGCGTGTCTTACTATTTAAGACAAATTTGTCTTTGTGTAAGGCACTTCCAGACCACTTAAAACCATTCACAGGTAACAAAATTAAACATTGTACATACGGTGGGTAGTTCAACTTTGAATTTCAAACGGTTTACTGTTGTTTATAATAATTCGTGTACTTATATTATTTCGGGCAAATAAATTACACGCGATTCGTTTGCCACGTATATTCATACGATAATATAAATGGTAAAATAGATGTAGTGGGTCCATATATTGTAATAAAATGATAATTAAAATGTATGTGTTTCATTAGTTGGGAGATTGCTTTTCCACACAGCGCCAGCGCGCTGAATATCGCGTACACCTACTACAGACCAATTTAATATCAAATTTATGATATTTTTCCCACACGCTATCCTATATTATCAATTATTTATTGTGTGCATTATAAAACGAATGTACTTTTGATCCGCCCTCCCCGAAAAATGCGATTGTAACTGTATTTTTGCAGAAGCGATTATCTCGTATGGTAATATTGTAAAATGACTGAACCTGAATAGGTACAGTCATTTTACAAGGTGAATATCTTCTTTTGGTGCAGCGCAGAGGCCGGATTCTGATTACAAAAATTGACGTTCTATGAGCGATCTCTCTATTCCAAGCAAGAATATCAAGTTTGATTCGAACTTAGCATATTATATATAAATATAGACACAATATATCATGCTGAAATCTATTATATTAGAAACAGTTGAAGCATAGAAAAAAAGTATCGACATAATATGAAATTAGCGGTTAATAAAGATATATTTCGGATAATTGTTTTTTAAACATTTAAACACATACCGATTTAGGAATGGAAATAGTACTTTTTTTTGGAAATTTTAGCTTTAATCAAAAAGTGGTGATGAATAAAACCTGATTTAGTTAATTTATGGCTGTCGCAATCTGTGATCAATTTACAAATAATTTTTAATTAATGTACTTTTCTATGAAGTTCTGAAATTGTATTGTGTTGTACCTATATATACCTAATTGTCAATACAACTAACTAACATTACAAACGTTTGTTCACCAAAATATTAACCAAGTTCATACATTTTATTTCAGTGGACGTTTTGTTTTTTATGGTAAGTATCCAAGCGATGGTCAATGACACGTCAAGATTACACTATCTTTTCGTGCTTGCAATATGAAACTGTTTAATGCTGGGAATTTAAATCAAAGAATACTGCGTTCGTAGTCTTTTCTTTTCTAGGCTTCCGGCCATCTTTTACAATTGTCTTAAAAATGGTTGCTGTATGAGGAAGACGCTTATTTATAAATCACTGTAGCGGCCATGATGACGGCATCATCTGCCAATAGGGTTTCACCATGATATTATCATCATCCGGTAGCATCCTGCCACATCGTACAACGCCGCACAACAATCATTCACCATCTAGTCTTCATAGAGCCGACACAGAACACGCATCATCCTATACTCGCGGTGCGCCACTCAGGGTCTATGCATTTGTATCTTCTGCATTCTTTAGAACGTGTCATTTCTACAATAAGCCATCTATCCACTCTAACTAAACCCCAAATCACCACTAACAAAAGATTGTTAAAATGGATCGAATTCTTACTCTGTGTAAAATGTATGAGGAAGGAATAAACTTTTCACGTTATTGAAAATCTCCGACTAATTTTCGCAAAAAATAAAACCTTTTCCATGTAAATTATATACAACTAGCTTTCCCGACAGACGTTGTCCTGTGTTACTAAATAATATGAATATTGAATTCGAATTTGTATGGTGATGAATTAATTATCATTTGACCAATGTGATTCCAAACGATGCGTCTATTTTAAACCACGTATATTCCACTCGCATTCTGTCAATCGAACCAATTGAATTTATTTCGAAATTTCAAAATTGGAATAGAAATTATAAGGTTAAAAGTACTAATAAGGTTGTCTACGTAGAGTTTTCTTTAATTTTCTAATTTTCCATACATTTTTTTTCAATTTTTTTCTTCTAAAAGGACATTATCCTGAAAAAACCTACACGACAAAAAAATAATTAGCGAAATCGGTCCAGCCGTTTAGGCGTGATGCGATGACATCGAGAAATAGCTCTCCATTTTTATATATAAGATGTAGTAGATACTATATTCGACTAATATTGTATACCTACGATAGGGAACGATGCAAGACGAGGGGTGGTCGTATTTTCGATGCGATTGGATAAAGTGATATTTAAAGAAAGTTGGTCTATCTACCCCGACATCCCCATCTAGATAATGTGTCGACAAGCCACCCTCACTTATTTTTTCATACTTGCAATACTAGTCGAAAGAAAAAATGGCAGACTAATTTGAATAAGTGACAATCATTCATATATGAGGTTCGGAATTTTGCGATTTACATTCGTTTTTTCTTCTCATATATCTATATAGTTGCATTATAAAATAAATGTGAGTGATTCTACATCGTTGACAGTGAAAAACCATTAAAGACCCTTTATCTATACATTAATACGCGAAGGAAAATCTTTGTTACTATTTTACGAAAATTGTGCAGATGGAGGAGTATGAAATTTCGCACACTTTTAGTTTATATAGAGAAGGGGTGGCGAATGCTAATATTTTCTTAAAATTATGCATAAAAAATGAATTAAATCAATAATAAAAACACTACGCACACTACTGTAATGTTTGTATTTCATACTCACACATATTTCGACGTATTTGACATTATTTGACACAAATCTTTTGTTTATCTGAGGTTAAAATTGAGAATAGATTTTTTTTTGTATTGAATACCCGTAGAAAAAAAATTGTATATAAATCAACATTTCATGTCATTGTTTTGCACGCCTTAGAGTAGATGAAATTAAAAAAAATCGATCCTTTATAAGTGCATGAAAATATCAAATGTATCTAATTAAAATAAGCAAACTGTAGCAAAACGTGTGTGGATTTTTAAAATATAAATTTATAAAATAAATGGAACATATTCCAAAATCTCAATTTAAAAAAAAGTACGGCGTAAAATGCATTCAATTTTTTTTTCATGTATCTATGGTTCTAGGCGAGCGGGTGGAATCTCCCTGAAAAAGTGCCCCGGCCGCGGCAGGGAGAACTCCACCAATCCGCTAATTGAGATATGTGTACTCTACATTACAAGGGTAGCACCAAACGTTGCCCCATACGCGATGGAATGGGGTGGGTTGCTGATACAGCTAGAATTTTAATTATCAGTTCAGTTGGTAATACTGAATTATAACCTAACCTACACAAAATATACGTAGGTAGCTATTATTTTAACTATACATAAAATGTACGCTTTTTGTCTATGGCTGAATTTTAAAATAAAAATAGAACGGCATGTTTCCAGTTTCATGTAGCTTATTATAGTTTCGAATCATTTTGTTTATGGTTGAATTATAAAATAAAAAAAAAAACGGCATGTTTCCAGTTTCATGTAGCTTATTATAGTTTCGAATTATTTTGTCTATGGTTGAATTTTAAAATAAAAATAGAACGGCATGTTTCCAGTTTCATGTAGCTTATTATAGTTTCGAATTATTTTGTTTATGGTGGAATTTTAAAACAAAAATAGAACGACTTATTCCTATAGTTTCGTGGAAATGTTTAACAACTTTTCGGTAGATTAATATTGATTATGAACTTGCCTGAAATTTGAAAGTTTCCCATAAAAACCTCTTTTTAGCGAAATTTGACCTTCGAGGGTGCCAATTTTCCGGAATGACCTTTTTACGCTCCTGAGAGCGACCCATATACTGCTCATGTATGTCTCAATTCATCAATCAGATAAATAAATTCACAAACATAAAAAAGTCACATCGATAATAAATTTAAGGGGTTAATTTTAAAGACGCCATAACTCGATTGTAAGATTCAAAATAATAAATTCCATTGAATTGTGTAATATTAAGTTAGAATATAAAAAATATTAATTATAATGAGAGGCTGCTGTATAACTTCTAAAGCCGTCTTTAACTTTTTCATAAAGTAAACATCCATTTAAAATGCAATAACCTTCCTTTATTATATCTAGGTGGTAGGGGATGGAGGCTAAAAGTTCAGGAAAGGGTTGCCAGTTTTGCGAAGGGAAAGTACTACGTGGCTGTGTGGTTGATTAAAATTTTATGTTCTGGCAATGTTTAATTTTTAGAATAATTAGAATAATTTTCATAGCATTTTTACGGTCATATTCGGGGTGTCGTATCCATAATCTATATGCCCCGTCTCAGTTTGTTGTATTTTGAATTGCCTAAAGGGGTAGGATGTAGACCTTTAAAGGGGTTATTTTAGGAAATTCGAGCACCAATCTTTATTCTTTTATATTTTATACTAGCTTTTCTCTACAGACGTTGTCCGTAGTCCTTACTATGAATATTAATTTCAAATTTGCAATTTATACAAAAATACGTTTCAAATGTAAGTTCAAAAAATCCATCAAAAATTGCGTTCCAATATTTTAAATGTCAATAGTTTTCAGGTTAAAAATAATTTTGTTGTTTATAATAAATTTTTCATAGATGGGGTTGGCGTTAAGAAGAGAGAGAAAAAAATAACGAAACCTCTAACAATTGAATAATAACGTAAAATAGTTGTAAAACATCATATTATTTTTAATAGTTAAAATAAAAATGTAATGCAATGGGTTCATATAGAGAGTGGTGCGTCGTCTGACAAGACGGCTGTCATCGAAAATCGCGTCAATGTTTTTTGTTACTAAGGTAACTACATAGATAACGTTCTATACACACGTTCACGGATGTTTATAGCAGTACCGTATTCCTAGGAAATCAGACCATTAGTGAGCACCCGCTGCATGCAGATCGTGTTGCATAAATAAATGACTTGATATCGGGTGGATTGCCATATAAATTTTTTTTTCCTCTTTTTTTAGTATTTTATCCACAAGGGGGATGGTTTGGCCATTAAAAAATATATATCATACCATTAAAAATAAAGTAAAAATTAGACTCTATTCGAAATCTATTACAGAGTTTGTTTGTGGACTGTACGTATTTGAGTTGGTGGTTGTGCTTTTGTTCGTGTTTGTATGTTCCTTTTAATATTCTTTTTTTATGAACTGTTAAGATGTTTGCCCTAGTACAGGCTTGGCCTATTTGGGCAGCATTTCCATTCGATATCTATATTATCACTGTATTATTCTGTATGAAAAAAATAAATAAATAAACAGTTAATTATAAATGTGAAAAATATACCTACGCTTATTTATTCAGTGTTAAAAGTATGGGTTCGGAAGAAGGTACTAAAAGTCATTCACTATGAACCAATAAGTTTGGCGACATGGAGTTGTTTTGTTTGTTTCTTTTCCCCGATATGTAGGGCGGGCAGGTCTGGCGGGACAGAGGGCATATGTTGATGCTGAACCCCCCTCTCTCCCTAAACATCCAACCCCGCAAACTCCCTCCCCCAATGTACCTACCTACTTGAATACGGGAGGCAGCGTTGTTCTCTTAAGGATCTTAAGAATCGCCATGTTACACTGGGATCTCTGAAAGAAGAAAAACAATAATTAACGGAACATTGGAATAAAAACGGATTGGATTAAATTTTTTGCATAGACTGTAAGATTTTTTTTGGCTTTTTATATCGTACTTTCGACGTATCACTTAAGTTCTTTCAGTAAAGTTAGAAAAATCTGTGAGCTTCAGACGTTGTTAACGGCTTAGCCTACGAATCGAAACCCATTTTAAATTAAATGCCCTCCCAAACTCTGAGTGTTTTTTGCTTTAAAATGTTCCTGGGGTAACTCGAAATAAACACAAAATATAGGTAGATAAACTAGCAAAAAAACCTGTCGGATGAAAGGCAGGCAGTCAAAAGAATCGCCCATTGCTTGTTTTATAAATCAGATATTATAGTCCCAAGAAGGATTCAAATTTTACTTCTCCTTTTTAAGAATTGCGGAAAATTTGATATTTTTTCCCATTGCATCTTTGATCAAGTATTACAAAATTTTTCGAAAGAATATTTCCCGTGCATATGTTATAAATGTTTTAAAGAATTGCCATAGAAAAAGTCAAATTATCGAAAATATTTTCCGTTTCTTAATTAGTTTTGATAAAAATGCATATATTTTTTTTGCGTAGGGTGTTTTATAGAAATAAGAAGTCACGGACGAACTGGCCAATTATTATAATGATAGGATAGGAGGATTGTCATTCTCATTAAGGAATGCTTGTGTTTAACATATTATAAGTGGTTGAATACGCAGTCTTCTTTTTGGAGGATGTGGGTTTTATCTCAGGTGCCTACCTTTTTCCTCTTTCACGATACACCTTATTACTGTGAAAGAGTCGAAGAGTGCATTTGTGTTCAATGTGAGTGAGCACCGATTCATTTTATAAAAAAAAAAATCACAAACAAACATTAATACAGTTCTCCACAACTTCCTTCTTACACGCTCTATAGTCTATATGATCTCAGGACGTTTGAAAACTTTTAGATATGCTGCGATCACGCATAATGTTTTTGTGTCTTGAAACTAATCATCATACAATCTACGGTGCTTGAACCCACCAAGCTCAAGGTATTTTTTTTTATATTATTATTCGAACCTTAATTGAACTGAAATCCACTTATTGGTTCATGGTGTAGATGTAACTGACATTGTTTACTTAGAAATTATATTTTATGCTGCTACATCCTATTTAAGATTACATGGTCGAGCAAAAAATAGTTGAGAAAAGAAGTAGGTAGTTACCATTTGGTAAAGATGAACATGATGTATTGTATACTTATGTTTATTTTAAGTGTTTATAAATACGCTTAATTTTAGTGACAGAGGGTAGTTTTATTTTGACGATTTAATTTAATTATACAGTAGCTCTTCGAAGACGAGGAAGACCCTCTCACACTGTGTTCCGCTCCTTCGAAGCAGAGCTGAGGGACATGGACATGGTGTGGGAGGAGGTCATAAACATTGCGCAAGATCGAGCGCAATGGAGAGCTCTTGTTGCCTCCCTATGCCCCTAAGTGGGGTCTTAAGGGAGTTTGGATTGGATACAGTAGCTATGTACTTAAATATATTTTTGGATAACTCAGTCAGAAAAATATTTCTAATTATTTCGACCTGTTTTATCAAGGGAAAGACAATTTTATGGTGCAATTTATAAACATTACTCTTTCTAGAGTAAGAAAAAATTTTTTTTTCTTCAGTTTATAAACATTATTCTTTATATATGTTAAAACCAAAAGCCTTCACTTATTGACTATATGTACGGAATATCTATCACACACATACAGATGAATCTATCATTAGGTACATTTAGAAGGATCGACGTAGACGGACGTCTCCTAGTAGGTACTGGCATTTATAATAGCAATTAAACGCACTGAAAAAATGAAAAAAATCGCAGGGCGAGTATTTAGCAGCGTAACAGATTGTGCGTATCTCCATGACAGATTACACCGAAGCGGCTGTCGTATTTTGAAAAATGAAACGAAAAAAAAATACTTGAAAAATTACCAGGTACCATTTAATAGGGTAGTCTGTTTTTCCCTCTATTTTCCTTGTCACAGGGTTGGGGCAATTTAATCCATCAAGCCTGGTGGGTGGGCCTGCGCCCCGACGCTCCGGAGGACCAGGCGTCGGGGATGGAGCGGCGCTGGTTCACGAGGCCATGATACGCGTAGCTCTGTGTTGGATACTGGATCCTCCCACTACCCCTAACTAATATCGCTATTTTGAATGTTTTTAATTATTTTTTCATTATGATTTCATAAAAAAAATATTATTACTGTTTGTATGATGTAAATATCAAAATATTTGATTTTTTTTCATGAAAAGGTGCGGAGTAATATTAAAAAATCATGTACGTACAATACTTAAAAAATACTTTTGTACCTAGGGTACATTTTGCAGGTAGGTATATTTACTCATTCATTTTTAGGTACTTTATGTAAAGAATGGAATAAAAAATAAATAAACCATTAGGTAATATTTAAGTATGCATTATTGTTTTCAATATATATAAAAATATATAAATAGGTAATTAGGCAAGCACCTGATTTTTTTAATTTCTAGCTTTCCCAACAAACGTTGTCCTGTGGCCCAGAGGCTGCATAATGTACAATGCGCCCCCAGAAACAAAAATACATGTATAATAATTAATTCGATTAAGTTAAACTAATAAAATAATAATATCATCAAAATATATTTATACAATATCCATATACATTTCATTCGTATTCCAATAATAGTTATATGCGCGTGCACATTTTATACCTCGCCTATGAAGTATCGATGCTGCATGTGCACAAGGTCGTCGCCAGCCCGGGGCCCAGGGGGGGGGGGCAATTTGACCCATTCATAGGCTATTTTCTATATGGAGGATGAGAAAAATATGAATTGCCTACATTTTTAAGTGTCTAGGGGGGGGGGCAGCTGCCCCCCCCCCACCCCCCTTGCGGCGCCCTTGCATGTGCACATTAAAAATGCCCGATAATTTTGTTGAATCTAAATTGAGAGTTTTTGGAACGATTTACTAAGAAACTTGTTAGTTTTTCCCTTTTTCATTCAATCATTGGTGATTTTTCCATGCTCTCAATTATAAAATATAAACATGATTATTCAAAATATTAATTGAAATAATAATTACAATATTATGTATGTATATGAAACAGAGAACACTGTAGCCCTAGTATAATTTTTCATACGAAATTTCCATACGAAATGATCAAACGATTCGATCCTTTGATAGAACGCTATCGGCACGCTAGTAAGCGCTTATAAGCGGGCTATAATAAGCTCTTATTAAACCCGTAGGTACTAGCCCACAGGATCTAGGAGTAAGAGTGACCACGCTATGAAAGTAAACAAGAAAATGATCGCGTCAAAATCAATCGATCATATTTAAATAGTAAGTATGTTTTTTTTAAATCTTCTACATCGTGATCGTGAATAATGGATAATATGTTGTGTGTATAATTAAATACAATTCGATTTTGCAAATACATTTTCTAGTTTACCACTATTTTTACGAGAATAACCATTAGATTCATGTTTTTTGCATTGTTAACGCATGGCTTCTCATACAAGCATGCGAATATTTCGCGCCATTTACTTCCATGCACGGATTTCATGTCCATTCATGCGTTTTCTCTCGCGATGGGAACATGACATTGATAAAAATCTTCATGCTGATTTATATGTAGCAAGAATATTTTGTAAAACATTAAAAGGATTGCTAAAATTTGGAAAAAAAAATATTGACTTGCAGGTTGTTTTACTGTACGTACATAAGCGATATCCTCATAAAATGGGGCAGTGAAAAAAAGTTCGTAATTGTTCATTAAAAGGTTGAAATATTTTCAAATGAACCTACACTTTTTGATATTTAATTTGTACACCTTTTTCTCTAGACACTTTCTTTTATTACTATCTCGCTTCGAACAATCGTTCAAAACAACTCGATGAAAAGAGATAGACGAACATAAAGAAACCGTTCAATTAAAGTTGACTCCGCCCCCGAACAAACAAAATATTCGTATTCACAACGAAAGAGTACTTATCTAGGAACGGTCAGTAGATACATATTTCTAATTATGTTTATAATTTAAGACTATCTGCGATGATTTTTCGACGTTCTCGCTACTTTTTCTTCCTTTTGACGTATCTTCATCTACATTCCCTGAAAACCTAACACTTAAAAATTGAAATAATTTACTGACAAATCACTCAGTTAAAATAAATACATAGATAAAATCTCTATTGACGTAGAACGTTGTGTGATTTTTTTCATAATACAGTAATACCAACACCAGGATAATACGATAATTGACGCATCAATTGACGAGAAGTCCCCGAACGCATGCGCGCCACGTGACAACTTGACAGCGTCACAGCGGCCGTGTGTCTGTTATCTGTGTCAGATTAGGTGACACGGGAAATTATTATCCTTGTCTCTGGTCCTCTGCAAAAATATTATATTATAACGTCACCAAAATGTAAAAAAAAAAACGCTCATTTCTATTTATACATATTTTATAGGTACAAAATGATACAACCTTTTTTCACGCTTGTTATTTTCCAAATAATTTCGAACATCGATATGATTCATAGACAACAGAACGCCGTAAAAAGGCGGGAAATTAAATAATATGTCATAATTTGTATTGAGAGGCGTTTCTAAATACATAATCAATTACATAATATTATGTGATGTGATTATTTTTATGTTAGGAAATAACTAGATTCTAGAATAAAGCTAAAAGTTATACATGGATAAAAAGCCCATTCCTAGGATTTTTCGATTATCATTCATGATAATCGAAAATACTAAAACGGTATTTACATTTTTTATGAAAAAAATGTGGTATTTTTTTAATAAAGTACCTATACATTATTTTGACTATTTATCGGAATCGATCTTAAAATGACACATCACATATTATTTTGGGTCATCGTTTTGAACTTCAAAATAGCGTTTGGGAGATTCGCTTTGTGATTGAAAATTACCATTACATATTGGAAAAAAATCAATCGATCACACTCAAATAGCCGTAAGCTCTTAGTGGTCCAATGTCAAAATCATTTATCTTCTTCTTCTTTTTTTCCGGCAATGCAAATAATCGAACATAATATGAAAATAATTAATATCCATATAAATATCTAACCCTTTTGGGCACAATTATTATCATTCATTAAAGCTTAACATTACATCACATACTTCTTACACATAGTTAATTTTTGGTCGAGCTTTGGTCGAAACGCATTCTCAAAAGTAATCCCCTTACTAATTTAGAAAGTGATACCATGTGGTTTAAACACTGAAATAATTCATATTAGAGCTATTGTATGGAGATTGTGTGTAGGATATGTTAATAATTAATGGATAGTTTAGTATAAGCACTACCGGTGTCCGCAGAGATTCAAATTAAGCGGTTGGGTAATAATGGGTTTATTATCTAAACTTATGAAATATTTCCCTTTGACTTAGGCTCTTGCTTGATTTAACCCTTGCATATGAAATACTTTGTTATTCCACATATTTATCAATGATTTTATTTTTGCAGGTATATTTATTTCTTGTTCAATGGAGATTTTTTTTTTAGTATTTAGGTACTTCAATTCAAAATGGATGCTCAGCTTCAGATTTTTATTCGACATCTATGGGGGGGACGGAGAAAACTGACTTTCAAGCACACACATTGTTGTTTTCTTTGGCGACATAAAAATCCTCATACAGCTTCACCTGTTTCCTATACTTGTATGCTGGCCTCGCCTGAGGACTGAAAAACGGGCTAAAGTAAAGTGCATATCCGCGAATGGAAATATTTTTATTGATCACAATAAAGTGTAAAATAATGTACTTATACAGATTTTTTTTTTTTTTTTAGAAATAATATCTGTATAGCTTTGTGAAAGTTATAATTTAATAGAAATTTCAAAATATTCAACTGTTCACGTGTTATTTATTCATTTTTCGTGAGTAATTCTCACCTCGCTGTCAGATGGCACAAATCTTCCTCTACAATATATATGACGTAATAAAGGTATGGTGATATCTGGTGCATTTAAAATGAGACAGACTTGAACGATCGATAGTAAGAAGATAGTTCCAAATGTCTATTAAACCAACTATTAACTTGTTAATTTTTAAAATAAAATTATATAAATCATTATTCGAAACCATTGCAGAAAGTTCTTAAGGGTAGTTTTGATTTAATGTGCGCTAAATATCGTGTAATTTGAAATGTTTTAGAACAATAATAATTTTAGCCCTGTTTTAACAGGACATGCATGTTCATATACAACCCTATTAGCCCCACAATACAACCCTTGCAGTCAAAATTAATATTCACACATATTATCTCACATAATATCATTACAAATTGGTTTTAAAGTGTGTAAATCTGTTAAATCTCTTTCTTTCGTGGATGTAGCCTTATCGGCGAAATGTGAAGAAGAAATTAAAATGTGTGATTTTTCAGCACAGGCATTTCTAAGACTTTTGCGATATGGGTTAAATCATTTTAGGGATAGTAACAATATTTCAATACGCATACGAAGCAGGTAGGTACATAGTTCAGTACGTAATAAGTATTGTTCAAGATCGAGCGCAATGGTGAGCTCTTGTTGCCTCTCTATGCCCCTGAGTGGGGTTCAATTATGCAGAACATCGTGATTGGTGTCTCTCTCACTCGTATCGACAGGCCGAAATTCAGGGTCAAAGCCAATCTGAGGTTACCTATATATTAATCCGGGCAGACAGCTGTCAAACGCTCAAGCAAGTAATCGTCTCATTTTTAATAGACGTAGTTGTAAACAATATAATATCTTTTTGGAAAAATTTGAGGCCGCGCAATTTACCAAACTATTTGTATTTATTCGTATTCAATTGAGAAAACACAATTCACTTACAATACTACGATTTTCAGTACAAAAAACACAACACACCCAAACATAACAAACTTTAAAATGGACGTGGTTACGTGAATTATGAGACTTTCTATCTAGGTTCCTTAATGATTTTGCCTTCAGGCCTGTTAATGCAAAAGAGAGAGTGAGTAATCACGATGGTCTCTATACTATTTACTGAATCATTTCATTGAAGAGTCCTGCGTCCATAGAAAATAGTCTGGTCTTTAGAGAATAGCGTGCATAAAAATATATTCTTGGCATTCTAGTTACTCGGCCGTCGATTTTCCATCGCGTGTTCGTCAAAGTCAAACAAGGTTGGAACCATGTTTCCGACATTGTCACCTTAAACTTGTGATGTGCAATAAAAGGTCTCGGTACCAGTTCTCGGAGTCCACCCTGAGGGTTGTTCGGCTGGTGTCTTAATGAAATAACAAAGTAGTGGTGTAAAGTTGTTGCTTGGTGCGCGCTGCTGTACAAATCTTAAAGGCAACCGTCGTATATATTAATTAACTCGCTGGTCCATCTGGCCTCCCTCCCCTTCCCACAGAGCATCTCACCCTTCTCCAAGGAAGGAAGAAGGTTTGCTTTAATTAATACTCCTCTTCCCTATCTTCCTTTAGAATCTCTTCCTTATTATACTCTGTTCATTATTTTATGTCACATTGTGCACATTCTTATAGGTAGGTACTTACTTACTTCAGCTTTCTTCTTGCGTCCAGTATTGAATAAAGGCCTCCCTCTTAGACTCCCATACATTTCTGTCGGATGCGACTCTTTTCCATTGCGGGCCCGCTACTCTTTTAACATCGTCAGACCATCATCGTGTCTGAACATTGTTATGAAAAGAGTTAAATCACGATTTTCAAATTTATTTACGATGGGTTAGGTACTCTTTAATCTCAATCCCGATCTCAATGTCGACCATCAATACTTGTATAAATCCTTAATAATACCTTTTTTTTCGTGAAACAATGCCGGAATCAAAATAGACCAACGTGGAACTATTTTATACATAGAAACCAAAATTTAAGTGTGATAATGACACCGTTATTAGGATTGGAATTGGTTCTATTGTGATTGAAATGTAGAGTCACCGCCCTGATCTTCTTTATTTTGAAATAACTATTATTAAAATTGTATTTGAGATATTTATATAGCTTCTATAAGAAGTATAGAAGATAATTTTTTTGTTTTGTTTACATTGTTGTTTGTTTTAATTTAATACTGTCAAAAAGGCATTTACGCCGTTTGTGCTTAAATAAATAAATAAAAAATGATCTCTGACGATTTGACCTCTTGAATCGGAAGAAGGATAGTGTTTCCAATGGATAATTCTATCCTTGAATGCTGCATTACTTTTTTGAACTTGTATAGATGTTTGTTAGTTTGTGGCAATCCACATAAATATGGGTTTTATTCGAATTGGTTCTGCCTATATCACAATTTATCATCTGTTTCTTCTTTAGAATTGAGTCCATTATTTTTCCAATGACGCTACAACCCATATCGAGCCTTGATCTTACGCCTTCAGCAGTCCCTATTAAATTGTTCTCTAGTTGGTATAGTCCATGTAATTGTGCTGCATCATTTTTTTACTTCGTCTTCACCATTATTTGACATACCTACAGGAGAGGTTGAAGTCTGGTTCCACATGTTGCACAGCCAAAAATAGTATTCGCTTTTCAACCTTCCCCGTTATTGTCAACAGAATGAATATTACGTTCCCCGGATACCTGAATTTTCTCATCTATTTACGTCTTTATCTAAGTGTCAGGAAAGAATGAATGGTGTATAATATTATTATTGTTTTATTATCGCAGACGTAGTAAGAAGGAGAGGGATATATTCACGCGGGAAAGAGATAGAACGTTAATAATAATTGTCGTTACTTTATGTAAATTTTTAATGAAGATTTCCACCATCTTTTAATATGAATTGTTTAATTTTATCTACGGTAAATACCTACTTATGGAATTTATATTTACGTATGTATTGTGATTGAAGTTTTTAAGTTTGTTTGTTGCACGAATTTTGCACGGAATAACATATATCTAGTTACGTATTTTATCGAGAAAATATAAATAAATAAATAAATAAATAACACTCTTCTATACATAGGTGTCAGTATAGCCGGCGGAACTTAATGCTTGAAGCATTGTCTACCAGTCAACCGGTCCCGTCCAATCTGAGACAGGATTCCAACCCCGAGTAGAAATTTCAAGTGAAAAAACACATTGAAAATTTCTGACCCGACCGGGAATCGAACCCGGGACCTCTTGATCTGAAGTCGGAGCCTTTGCCACTAGGCTACCGAGGTCGGCAAATATAGTGCGTGTACTTCAATTTTCATTATTTTACAACTTTTTTAAGCAATCATTATTTTGAATGGTTACCTAATGTTTTGACTCCTCACTATTGCGATGTTGTTTTAGGTATAACATTTATCAGGTACTTATACGTAATTCATTCACATTCATTCACATATGTCCGAAAGTAAAAAAAAAAAAAAAAAAAAAGACTCTCAGCGATGGGAATATTGGCGGTGGGGGCAGGCTTGGTAGGCTGGAAGCCCCTAGTTGATTTCCTGCATGATGAGCGGCTTGTGAACGATGGTCGTCTTCGTGGTGAATATGAGGTACAACACTTGAATTCGGCAGCGACACAGGCGTCGAAGCAGTCCTATTTAGGATTCGTTCTGCTTCCCCTCAAAGGAGGGAGGGGGCTAGAAAAGGTGCCCTAAACATAACTTGTCCTCAACTACTCTGCTCGGGTGGCCACGCCTGGGGGAGGCTCAACAAAGTGGCAGGAATGAAAAGGGAAACAAATATAGAAACATGGAAAGAACACTCAAGCTTGGTTCATGGAACGTTAGAACTCTGATGGATCGCAGTGCCTCTGGTCGTCCAGAGCGCAGAACTGCACTTGTCGCTAAAGAGCTGAGTCGCTATGATGTTGATGTCGCGGCTTTAGCGGAAACCCGTTTTCCGGGTGAGGGACAAGTGAGTGAGACTGCTGATAGATACACATTCTTTTGGAAGGGTAAAGCGCCAGAAGAGCAAAGAATTCATGGTGTTGGTTTTGCAGTCAAGACAGACCTGGTCCAAAAATTGGCACACTTGCCTATCGGTCTGTCCGAGAGGCTTATGCACATGACCATACCGCTTTCTGATGGAAGAAACCTGGTTCTGATTAGCGCATATGCCCCTACTCTAGCGGCAACAGACAATGATAAGAACAACTTTTACACTACCCTAAATCGCCTTATCACGAGCATTAGTATAACTGACAAACTCATCATACTTGGTGACTTTAACGCTCGTGTGGGCAGGGATGCTGCTGTCTGGAGGGGAGTCATGGGCAGGCATGGTGTTGGAAAGGTTAACTCCAATGGCCTGCTTCTTCTTACATTGTGCACGGAGAAAAAAATGGTGATAACTAATACTCTATTTCAAATGAAGGACAAATATAAAACAACCTGGCAACATCCAAGATCTAAGCATTGGCATCTTATAGACTATATCATAACACGACAGTCTGACCGCAGAGATATACAGATGACCAGAGTTGTCAGAGGTGCTGACTGTTGGACAGATCACAGACTTGTGCTTTCAAAAGTTGTCCTCAAAGTAAGAGCTAAGATTCGCATGACTGCAACGAAGGTGAAAAAGATAAATGTGAATATATTGCGTAATCCTATTCACCGCAGCAGTCTATCTGCAGCCTTGGCCGATAAGTTATCACCGAACTCACTCTCTGAATTGTCCCTGAATGATCACTGTGACAGCCTTAACAAGATTATTTACGATACTTCTTTGGAGGTATGCGGCGCAGTCAAAAAGAAAACAGCTGACTGGTTTCTTGACTCGAATGACGTAATATCCCATCTAGTCGAGGAAAAACGTAAGGCTTTTCAAAAGTATCTCTCAAACCCTGTGCATAAAGTCACTTATAGAACCAAAAAGGCTGAATTGCAGAAAAAAGTAAGGGAGCTAAAAGATAACTGGTGGAAAACCAAGGCGGAGGAGATTCAACGTTTTGCGGACATGAACGATCAGAAGGCATTTTTTGATGCGCTGAAGACTGTTTATGGACCGAATTGCTCCTCTGTTCTGCCTATAAAAAGCAAAAGTGATGAACTGCTTACCAATGAAAATGACATAAGAGAAAGGTGGAAAGAATACTATGCTGAGCTTCTAAATCAGTCTAGACCAGCAGACTCCAATATTATAGTCGAAATTCCCCAGTACCAGATGCACCTGAGGCACGATGAGGAACCTACCTTTGATGAAGTGACGGCGGCAGTTATGCATTTAAAAAACAACAAAACGGCAGGAGTGGATGGTGTACCTTCGGAGATTTTTAAGTACGGTGGTTTATCGGTACACCAAGCTGTTCACCAATTAGTACTGCACATCTGGCGCAGTGAGGATATCCCGAACGTGTTCCGTGTCTCCAAAATAATTAACATCTACAAGAAAAAGGGGGACAAATCGGACTGCGGAAACTACCGCGGAATTGCACTTCTTTCAGTGGCCGGAAAGATTGTCAGTAAAATACTGCTAAATAGGCTGACGTCAATATTAGATGGTATTATTCCTGAGTCACAGGCTGGCTTTCGTACATCTCGCAGCACGGTAGATATGATTTTCACTCTAAGACAGCTACTACAGGAGAAGTGCAAGGAACAAAACAGACATTTTTATGCGGCCTTTGTCGATTTGGCAAAGGCCTTTGACACAATCAATAGGGAAATTCTTTGGGAGATTCTCTCTAGATTCGGCGTGCCTCCGATAATGCTTGGACTCATTAGAAAAATCCATCAAAACAATACTTCCTCTGTATCTCTGGGTTGTTATGAGACGGGCGCCTTCTTAACAAATACTGGAGTGCGCCAGGGCTGTGTTCTCGCACCTAGTTTGTTTAATGCTTACTTGGCTGCGTTCATGATGGTTGTCGACAGACATCTCAGTGTCAGGGGAATGGGCATTCGTTATCGGATGGACGGGGGCTTACATAATCTGCCGCGACTCCGGGCCTCTACTAGAGTGTCTCGAGGTTATATCACAGAACTACAATATGCAGACGACTGTGCACTAGTTGCACATTCCGAGGAAGATCTGCAAGAAATTCTCAGAGTTTATGCTGAAGTGTACTCGAGATTTGGTCTGGAAGTAAATGTCGGGAAGACCAAAATTCTTATCTGTGCAGCGGAAGGGATCCGAACAGGTGATCCGGAGATCCTTATCAATCATCAGAGACTGGAGAACGTACCTCGTTTTACCTACTTGGGTAGCACCTTAACGCACAATTCATCTCTGGATGATGAAATTAATTATAGGCTGAGGAGTGCGGCAGCTGCTCTGGCTAAACTGAACAAGAGGGTGTTCGCAAGTCGAGACCTACGGAACGACACTAAGTTTGCAGTATATAGATCTGTTGTTGTTCCGATACTGCTGTATGGTGCGGAGAGCTGGGTCCCTTATCGGAGACACATTAAGGCCCTAGAATCCTTTCAACAAAGATTTATACGGAGGGTTCTAAAAATACACTGGAGCGATCATGTCTCAAATATTGAGGTATTGAGACGCTCCAGCTGTGTGTCACTTGAGGATCTCATAACCAGAGCCAGACTTCGCTGGACCGGCCACGTGATAAGGATGCACGATCGTAGGCTCCCCAAAATCGTCCTGTACGGCGAGCTTGAGACCGGCAAGCGCAACGTTGGTGGACAACGTAAGAGATACAAGGACTGTCTCAAGGAATCTCTTTTGCTCTGCGCTGCTCCAGATAACTGGGAACAGGTCGCTAAAGATAGGCCAGACTGGCGTGCGGTGGCAGATCGCTCGGCGGGAGCTGCTCTCCGGAGGAGGGAGGTTTTCAGAGCGAGGGCTCTCGATCAGCTGCAAAACGTTCCACCTGTGCTGCTGGAGTGCGACGTCTGTGGTAGGAGGTGTGCCTCCAGAATCGGCCTGTTCTCCCACAGGAGGAAGCATCTTCGTACAAACAATTGACAGCGTCGGTGTAACTGTGTACACTGTAATACTTTTATTTTATAACCTTTGATTTAATTTATAATTTATCCATTGTGTTTTTTATATGTTTTTTAATATTTGAACAATTTTAGCAATTTTAAACTTGTGTATGCAATGTGTTTTTTCAATGTGTTTTTTCACTTGAAATTTCTACTCGGGGTTGGAATCCTGTCTCAGATTGGACGGGACCGGTTGACTGGTAGACAATGCTTCAAGCATTAAGTTCCGCCGGCTATACTGACACCTATGTATAGAAGAGTGTTATTTATTTATTTATTTATTTATGCATGTTTATTTTATTTAATGTACATGTGTTTTTTTTTTTTTTTTTTTATCTTTTTATATACTTTGACTTTTTTAAATTTTTTATATCTATTGACATTTTCAAATTTTAACATTTATTAACTCATGTACCTACTATTTATTTTAATACTCTTGGAAGCGCGAAGGGGATCCTCGACTCCGAGGCCCAGCTACAACAACAATACGTAATTCATTATTTAACGTTACCAAACTTTCTTTTGAAGTTTCAATCTATGGACTTGAGTACAGCGAGGATCAAATAATAAAAATTTCAAATAATGCCATTTTAGTAGTCGGCGGAACTTATTTCCTAAAAGAATTTTCGAGAAATCAACAATCCTTTACAAATTTGGTATAAATTTCATATGACTTTAGAGACATCTATACTATCAAGTCCAAAATCTAAAAAAAAAACACTGTACGTATGTTTTACTTTCACCATGTCATTGTGTTTATTACATAAAAAAACTGGTAAAGATGACAAAATCGTACCGGTCAGAAAACCCAGGGCATGTGTTTCGTCACCCATCCAATGGCAACGAACCAGTCAAGTGCATCAAATTAAATATTTATTATTTGGGAATGAAGTGTCATAAATCTTTGGCTCTTTTGTGCTGCACCAGGGGGCGGTAATAGTTTTTAATCAATTCCAAGTGGCAAGTGCGTGCATCGCGCATCATTGTGCCATTGCCATAGTGGATTGTTACCCCACTTTCCTACCCCTATTCTAGGGATGATACTGTTGTGTCTCTAAATCGATCCTAATCTAATTTTGACAGTCATATTGCGACTATTAACATCAAGGCATTTATCAAATGGGGTATCTATTGAAGGCATACATATATTAAATGCATTTCCTTTGAATGTTTCTACATAGTTGAAGTTTGTTTTTTCAACATGACGTTTTTTTCATCAATGATAATAATTATTGAATCGGTTGTTTGCAAATGTAGATACAAATGCATAATTAGGCAATTTTCAATGTTGCACACTTTCATGCATACTTATTACATAAACCGTTTTTAAGAGGCATAATATGATCTCGAATCTAGACTTTTTTCTATTTCTGGAGACAATGACTTGGAAGCCTATTACGCAATAAAAGCCATGTCGTTGCACTTTCGTCCAATAAAATGGTTGAGAGTCAGATGTAAGTGATGAGCAGGTGCGCTTGACCCACCTTTACTTGTGGAAAATAGCTCCAAATTTATATACCTACTTCATTATTGGTCATTACTCATTATCTTCGGAAATCGAGTTATCAAAAAAGTATATACCTACCTATTTTCAATTTAAACTCCCTGCTTGGTGAAACATATTGAGCCAAATATAGACTATCTTATAATATAAATGAAAGTCGGGTTAGTGCGAACACTTATAACTCGAGATCGGCTGAACAGATTCTTCCTATGTTTGATTTATTGGATTCTTCTCCGCTCCGGATAACTAATAAAATGTTGAAAAATGGATAAGAGATAATGTTAAGGTTAGTATGGAACGGATTTCCTGCGACGCTACCGCCAAGGTCGTCGCCAGCCAGGGGCCCAGGGAGAGGCAATTTGACCCATTTATAGGCTATTATCTATATGGAGGATGAGGAAAATATGAATTGCCTACATTTTTTAATGTCTAGGGGGGGGGGGCAGCGGCCCCCTCCTACCCCCCCTTGGCTACCGCCATCTATGAAAAGTTCTATAACAACAAAATTATTGTTTGTTTGTTAACCGTTGAAATTAAAATATTGGCACTTACGCATATTTTTGATGGAATTTTTTTCTAGCTTTCAGAAATATTTTTTTTACAAAGCTAGTTTTGAATATTTACACAAAATATATTTACGACCCTTTTTTCTTTTTTATTTATAAAAAAAAATGAATCTGGGCTGAACACAAATACACTTGGAAGGAAGTTGTGCTATAGGTACCTACTCGTAAACTAGCAATTTCTCCACTTTATAAGAAAGTTGGCACACACGTAAACTAGCAATTTCTCCACTTTATAAGAAAGTTGGCACAAACGCCCTCCATGTGATATAAGTAGTATAAATTAGGTAAAAGGTAAAATTAATGGTTGGTAATGAATAATTATAATTTTAATTTAAGTGATTGGTAGTCCAGTGGTATTAGTCAGTGGCTTTCGTATGTGCAGCGTATTGGAGGTCGTGGGTTCCAGTTCAGGTTCCGACCACTTCCACGATACGACCTTTTGGTTAGTGCGAAAAATGTCAAAAGTGTATTTGTGTTCAGCACAGATTCATTAAAAAAAATTGGGTATGTAAGCAGGTACTTATCAGTTTTTTTTACATGTTGAGTACCCAAATCTTAACAATGAGTATTCGTAAGGAGCTATGGGATTTTTTTTTAGTAAAAATACAACTGTATGTTCAATTAGAAATTCCATTCCATTAGTAGACAAATTAAATTCCATTTGTACGATTTCCACAAAAATAATAATGTTATGTTGAGCTAAAGAGAATAATAATTATAGTCTGAGTAGAAACGGAAGAATTATAAAACACACTCCTCCCTGTCCACCCTCTAAAGATTCACTTGACATCTCACGGTAAATTCGCACATTAAGCATGAAGCCGGGGATGAGAATTTTCAGGGGTGGTTCTAGGAAATGTGTCAAGTTGCTCTGGATTAGAGTGCATTGTAGCGTCGTTTTTTTCGTTTTTGATTTTCGAACATTTTTAAATTGTTGATTCATTTGAATAATTATTAGACTCTGTTCTACAACCGATTATCAAGTTTTGTGTATTTTCATTTATTCTTTGTGACTGATTCCATTTCTTTATTTTGAGATAGTAGGTATGTGTATTGAATATATTCTTTCTCGTTACTACCTGCTAACAAAACTGGAAAAATATGCGCTTTTCTTGTTATTTACATATTAACATCGTTTCGAGAATCGGTTTGCTTTTGGTTTAATAATAATATTGAATTGAAAATTGGGCTTTAATTATTTCACATTTTTAATGTAGGTACCTATGTAAGATTTGTTAGAGTTGATTTTGACAGTCATTTTGATTTCTTTTTCATATTTACATTATAACTAGATATACATAGGTTAGGTTAGTATACTTAGTCTATTATTTTTCTTTCATTCGCAACTACAGGTTTTTGTTACAGCGAAAATAATATCGAAATATTATAATTTGTGCATCCTACAAATATTTTCTTTCATTTATTTTTTAAGTCAGTAGATATAATACCAATTGCATAACATGATTTTTCTAAATTTTATTTACATAATACATACGGTTATCGCCTTTAAACACCATATTATTTTAAATGCATTCCATCAAAACATATAATTATATTATCTTAGTATGCAAACATGTATAAATTAAAGAAGATCAATGTGCCGCAATTTTATCACCGGTATAAGGTAGGCACTTATAAACATTTCACAAAGGTTAATCATCCTCTGTAATAATTATTGTCTATAGAAACAGTTATTTTGACACATGGTTTGAAGCAGTCTGACGCCGTCCCTGGTATTCTAATATTAATTTGAAACGAGCGTCTAACTGCCCAATGGGGAATGCTGTCTCCGTGAGAACTGACGCTGTCTCTCCGAGTCGACCAGTTTCGCAGTGATCTGATGCTCCCTCATCGGGGACACCCCGTCAAACAATTCATGTAGCGATACTAATCTACTAAATAATAAGGGGTGTTCGAAAAGCTCAGTTGATCATATAAATAATTAGGTACATGTTTTTCTAAGAATGATATTTCAAGTATTTTTTTTATCAAATTCAAAAGAAACTTTATTTAAGTACAGAAAATGTTACACAATTATTACAAATATTAAGTTATTTAACAGATATTTGCCCTTCATTTTTTTTATATAACCTTTATGTATTATCAACAATGAGAAACATTTGTATCTATTATATATTTTGTTAATTTTTTTTTTATTATTTTATGTACATTGCATGCATTATAAACAAAAAATCTTATATTTTTTTCGGAATCTTGTATCTTTCACACAGTTGAGTCATTTCATTAATATCTATAAAGAACACAAATTGTTTCTTTTAGAGACCTCTAACAAAAACTAGAAGCCAAGAGTATTATGAATCATCAACATCATACTTTGATGACATGGAACGAAGAGGATGATGTTTAATAGTGTCTAGGATCTTGCACGCTTAGAGAAGCCCCAGCTCTTATAGAAGGATTCACAAGTATTTTGCCAACAAATACTGGCAAATTCCAACAATTTAATCCTAAATATTCACTACATATTATCTTTTATTAGATAAAATGCTGTATGAGGGCTTACAATCCATACATATTTTTCTATCTTGTCTTATCCAAATAGAAATTGAGTCTCAAGTTAGCTTATAATCGACTAGAAAGGAGCCCTTTTTCATTAATTAGTGTATTTTCAATTTGGAGATTTTTTTAAAATTAATTTGTACTCACTCGAAGTGAACACAAATACACTTTCAACATCTTTTACACGACATTTTTTTAAATGAATCTTTGCGTCGGCACGGCCGGGGTTCGAACCTACGACCTTCAATACGCTGTACGTACGAAAGTCGCCGATTGATACCACTGAGCTATCAACCACCTCTTAATTTATCATAGAATTTCTTCGCCACGACCAAGCGCCTAGGTACTCAATTTAAATTTGGCAACCTTTCATCACCCTGCGAACAACCTTCTTCATGTTTATTCCACCCTTCTAAATTTGTATTTTTTTAAGCTTTCAGCTCGCGACTAACAAAATATTGACGGCAATAACTCCTTCTGAATTTTTTCTGCTATTTACGATAAACTCATATTGAACTAAGCGATACTCGTATAAACATATCCAACGAAATTCGGTGCAAAACTTTTGAAGTCACCCTTGAAATCTATGCACGCGGGGTTGGTGTATCGAATATCTGCAGTGGGCTAACTATATGTAACTGTCACAATACACTTGTACTAAAATATTACAGTTAGGTTCATAATATACTTATAGTAGTAAATAAAATATAATTTATTACAGATAGATCCATATCACAATATAATGATATTCTCCTGAGACACGGCTATTGTAATGTAATTGTAATGTTTGTATTTTTATGAACCAGAGTTATCCGTGAGAAAATCTGCAAGTGATGGAGGGTATGGGGTAGATACATACCTCCAGTTTCCTGACGATCTAAGGGTAACCAGCGAAAGTAACAGTGAAGCAATCACCAACATCAATTGAATTATAATATGTGCTAGAAACGGAATCTCCTCCAAATATGTGTTTATGAAAATGAAGTCGTTTAAGTACTTTTAGTTAGGTACCTATGCAACGGTTTGTCCTCGATAAAAGGTTCTTGTATTTATAAATACCTACACTTGTTTTTGGGATATTTAGAGAGATACTTTTTTCAAAACTCTTAAGAAAATTAAAAAAAAACTAAAGTTTTTTTTATTTGCTATCCCGTTTGTAATAATCATTTAAGATCACAAGATAGAAAGAGACAAGAAACTTTCAATAAAACATAGCTCCACCTTTGGCATTAGTAATTATTAGGTAGGTACTAATATTCAGTTCCTATTTCTTCTCCCTTCCCTCGCGTTTTCCGTTTTTCCTGACCCATTGAACCAAAATATGACATAAAATTTTGACATTTTTGTTTCTAATGCTGCTTCTAGTTCATAGTAATTCAAAGTGTTTAAGTAGGTACTTACCATATTATTATCATCCATTGATGTACCACCATATTATGGTATGATAATATTTGAAAAAAGAATGTAACCAATCGAAATAAGAACATTAATTAATTCGAAATTGACAGATTTAAAAATGTGACAGATGATATTACAGTGATAGCGCTAATTGAATTTAACTTATGAAAAGCGAACGAACCCAAAAAAAACAATCATTCTGATTGGTCGTTCGTTATTCGTGTCATTTCGATTGTCCATAGATAACAATAGGTAACATATTATAAAATGAACATCGCAACGAATCGATCACTCCAGTTTATTGCAATCACTGTTTTAAATCACGTATTGATAATATAGAATACGTGGGATTGATTGGTTTTCAGATCAGGAAACGATTGTATGAGCAATCAGTTAGTTTTAACCCTCTATCGCCTCAGGGGGTGAGACCAATGCACGGACTACTGAGTGTTCCGATTCATCTGATAGTCTCTATATGAGATACAATAATCTGCGCATTCATCGCATCTATGGCAATGGGGGATAAAAGAGATTGGCAACCATTGGAGTTTAACCCTATTTGTTCATTAACATCATAGTTATAATGACAAATTTCGTACGTACATCCTACTGAATGTCGTGGGCTCGAATGCTGATGCCAAATATCTCTACTTTCATAACACAAGTTAGCTTTATGTATACCTCCACATAGACACATGCAAATAACTTGGGGGTGATATTGATGACATAATTAAAGTAAATTATATAATAACAAAAAAAAAGTAAAAATTATAGTATAAAATACAGGTGCTCGCTCAAATGTTAAATATATATTTATTAATTTGAACAGGACCCCTATTCTGTAGCAAGTGTAGGGTAGTCACTTGAAAAAAAGTGACTATTAGGCGATACATTTTGTATGAAAAACGTATATATGCGATTCTCGCATTCGATACGTATAGACGTTTTTCATACAAAATGTATCGCATAATAGTCACTTTTTTCAAGTGACTACCTTACGCTTACTACAGAATAGGGGTACAGTTCTTGTGTCATTCCATTTGGTTATTTAAAATTATTACGACAGAGGGGATAGATAATAAAAAACGTTCACTATTTTTGTATTTTTTAGAAACTTGAAAGAAGATCAATCAATCAATTCTCCCTTTTACACCCCACTCAGGGGCATAGGGAGGCAACAAGAGCTCTACATTGCGCTCGATCTTGGGCAATGTTTATGACCTCCTCCCACACCATGTCCATGTCCCTCAGCTCTGCTTCGAAGGAGCGGAACACAGTGTGAGAGGGTCTTGCTCGTCTTCGGGACCCTGATGGGAGGAAGAACAGAGCTCTCCTCGGCCAACTGTCATTCGGCATCCTTAACACGTGTCCCAGCCAATTCTATCTCCTCCCCACAATAGTAGAGGTGATGGGCTCACGCTGGGTGCGCCGGCGTATAGCGTCGTTCGTGATGCGGTGGTACCATCTTACGCCCAGAATTCTCCTTAGGCACTTCATTTCAAAGGAGGAGACTTTTTGTGCCTGGGCCTTGGTCAGGTGCCAGGATTCACACCCATAAAGGAGCATGGCAACACAGTCTAAATAAAAATATCCAAGAAAATAATAGATAGTTATATACCCATTTGAAAATGGAACGACCTTTTATCGAACGCATAGGCGACTAAAAGTTTTTTTTTCATACACGCATGTTAGGTTATGCCGCTTCCAGTTTGTTGTACAAATAATTCGATGAATAAACCTGTTATACACATCATGATTTGAGACAAAATTACCTAAATTATCCACTCATTCATCGTGAAGTTAGTTAGAAAAACCAATGGTTTTGTCCCCCATAATACAACTTAACAAATGAGTGTTGCGGCCGGCCTTGTACGCGGGGACTTTCGGGGGGCCACGTGACCCGCCACGCGACCCGCCACGCGACCACGTGATGATGATCCACTTGTAATCTCTCGAACAGCAGCGGGCCTACGACACAATAATCACACATCTCTCGGAGCAATTAAGTAAATTATACATTATCTCTAGCTGTAATCTTCCTGGATGCATCAGCCCTCACTGTCACGTGGTCTATACAGAATAGGTTTTATGGAGTGGATGATTTTATATCATAACTAATCTTTGAAACAAACAAACAAATAAAAGTTGGACGATTTTATAATAATTATAGTAATTTTATTATTTAAATAAAATATACTTAGTTGGCACTTAATTAAAATTACTTTCATTTTGATGGACTGTATTATTGAATGTTTGAGTGCGTCAACGTTACGTTGTTTTCAAAAGAATACAATGACAGCGCCGCAATACTTGTTGTAATAACAGTAGAAGACTGTCGTAAGCCTGTAGTGGTTTGTTCCATTTAAAAATCGAACATCTGTAAATTTTTGTTAATGTCTCATCTTTATTGGCCTACTGGCTTTGTTGGAGTACAACGTTCTAACTATGCACAGTGGATAACTACTCCAAAGAGAAGACAATGTTTGAGAGCAGTTTGACAGTGCATAATGGTCCAGAAGCGCTGATCCGAGCCAGAACTTTCAGCTCTAGCATACAGCAATATTACGATTAAGCTAATTGCTTGATCCAAAATGCATTCCTAATTACTTTAATCTTAAACTTTATGACGTTGAGAATATAATTGCATTTATCGGACAGTTCTACTGTATTCAGTGTGGACTTCCTTCTACCAGAATTAGGTAAGTACCTACTCGGGAACTGCACCATTGTCTAATGCCGCTTGAAAACATTTCGAATTTCAAAATTAAATCTAATGAGAGGTAATAAGCGCTTGTAATAATTATTATTCTAATGGATTTTTGGACCTGTTTTCTTAATTAGAATTTCTCTTATTTAGGTTAATGGCTGTTTTGGGAAAGTTAACTGTCTTCTGTTATCTTATAGTGCCGATTAGAAATAATTAAAATGTGTAAAAAACGTAAATATTTCACAGTAGTTCTCTATGGATTCTTGCTCCGTTTTCCAAGAACGAAAATGTTTAAATTTAGAACGAGTCAAATATATAAAACTTAAGGGTGCAAACCAAAAAAAAAAATGAAAAAAAAAACAAATATGGCGTCATTCTTTTTTTGAAAACTTTTTATGTTATATGTTCTACGTAATCATTCCTGAGCATAGACCATTAATATTCGCAGCAGTGATTTATGAACCATAGAGATTCTTACAGATTGCTGTCTATGCCGGAATATTATTTCTCTATGATGTTTATAAATGGTTTATGGTCGTGTGCTCCCCCACCACCCTACCTCGCCATCTGTCGCGAAAAGAGATTGTGTCAAAAAGTTATTCAATATACCTACAACACCGCACATACATATAAAATGTTTTGATTTCGCTTATGGCTTATTTTGTATTGTATTCTCGGGAATATATTTTATTTCAATAAATAAATATGTATATCTAAAACATTTATTTATTTTAGATTTATCATTTTTTCGCTTTTGGTGATAGTAAATTTACCTAGTTATATTACAGCCATTTTATTTCCATTGATTAAATTTGGACAGCCCTATCCGTTAAACAAACAATTTTTATAGTTTTCAAAAAAAAAAAAACAAAATAAAGAAGGGGTTGGTAGACCAGTGGTATCAGTCCACGACTTTCGTACGTACACCGTTTTGGAGGTCGTGGATTCGAATCCCGGCACCGACCATTTCCACTTTCACGACATAAGCTTTGCTTTATGTGAAAGATGTTGAAAGTGTAGGTATTTGTGTTCACATTGGTTGAGCCCAGATTCATTTAACACAATTTTATTGCTTTCTGTGAACGAGTCAAAGAAGAATTTTCTTTGAGTGAGCTCACCTTCATTTCATTAAAACGTATATATGTATTTGATAATTCTTTGAGTGAGCACAGAATCACTACATTAAATAAAGGTATGTTCTAGAGAAGTGTACTTCAATTATGTTAAATTATTTTGTGTCTTTTCTTTTTCAAAAATTACCAATAAGCAATCATTGTCTTTGGGTTTCTGGTGTTGATTTACAATTATGAGTGTCTACAGTATTATTATTCTTCGATCGTGTCATGAAATGATGAGGGTCCATCAGGGTACAGGGTACAGAGTAAATGAACAATGCAGGGAAAAAGGTATACAAGACAACGCCATGGTAATTTATTAAAAATATTGGTTCAGTATATTTTCCAATAATTTGTCAATGGCGACCAATTTATTTTGGAGGCCTTTGCGTCATCGGTGTAATCTAAAATCAATTTCTTTTGAATATTTAATCTTTTAATAAGTCATTATAAATATGTCTGCGTTTGTGGATTCATTAAAGAAAACAGGGAGCATATTTTAGCACTCAATTGCGGTGTTTAATTTTTGAATCAACTTTAAATTTTAGAAGAAAACAACTTCATACTGATTGATTAATAAAAAAAAAGAAAAGAAAAAAGCATTCCATTGAGATTTAAATTTTGATTAAAAATATGAAACTGATTATATTTTTTACATTTTTGTGCCTAACATTTGACCTTTATTAAAATTTACCTGTTTGTTACCAAAGACGTAAATTTTTAACAATTTTTTTAAGATAAGTACCTACATACCTATAGATATTATTAAAATATCTATGTATTTATTCAATAGACCTTAAAGAAAAATTTACCTATCCGTTTCTTACAATAAGGGGTAGGTACACATTTGAATCCTGTCAAAGGTCTGGGCTACCTACGTATTTCTACTTCTTCATTTTCCTTTAGATCTATCATCTATTTAAGAATCACTCATATTTAGCTCCTGAATCTTTTTCTCCACTTCTTTGGAGGGCGTGCTGATGATGGTGACCGACTTCTCTCTGATGGGATTTACCGCATCACTAACTAGGCGATTCCATTATTATCAATCGGTATATACCTACATATTTTGGTTTATTAAGGTTATTCATAATAGCTAGAAGATAGCAAAGAAAACAACGGTTGCCTATCATTGTTAACGTAAAGTGATCATATTGAGACGGTCATTTCTTTTTGGGATGGTCGTTAATCTTTTGTATGTAAAACGTATTTAGTAAGTGTTGTATTTGTATCAAAAATTTGGAGGTTATTAGAATGTATGAAGTTGACTATTTTGTTTATGTTTAAAATAAGGGTTGATAGATTTTCATTCACCCGCGTTTATGTTACGAGTATTAACAACTATTTCGTTACACCCATTAATTCCTGCTTTATAATCATTGTCTGTGGATTAGGTATTTTTTTTCTATGGAACTTAGCACATCTATTACTCGTATGTTTTCTATGGATATTATTATGATTGGGGTGTTTACCCGGTGATTTATGAGGAGCGCAGGTTGTCCACAATAGCCTCACCCACCCAATACATTGTAAATGTTTGCACATAAGAATAAAAAAAAACCGGCCAGTCAATTGAATTAGTATTAGCCCTAGGGGAGGTTGTGTAGCGATGGTAGAGTTAATCAAAGTGTATTATTTGTGGGGGGGGGGGGGGGGGGGGGGGTGGAAGGGGGCGAGGGGGGTTTCCGCTTGCTCGGGCACCCTTCATCTAAACGCTGAACCAACACTGTCATTCTGCTATTTTTGTATGCCCATCAGGGTTAACAATTTTGATAAATAAATAATAAAGTTTTCTTTATAAATCATTTTACTGACACCGTAATACGAAAAGTCATGATTTGAACGATAAAATCATTCAAGACATTTTGCAAAATATATATAATTTTTTTTATTTGCAAAATGTGTTGAATGGTTTTATCGTTCAAATCATGATTTTTCGTGTTAAGGTGTCAGTAAAATGTTTTATAAAGAAAACTTTATTATTTATTTATGAAATCTACGGCCTAGGCCTTTTACATGCTAAGAGTTATACAAAGTTGTGGTTTAAAGGTGGTGAAATTTCAGTTATTTAAACCAAAGACACTTATATAAAGTTGAAATGTAGACGGTTAATTTTCTGCCAACTCTACATTATCGAAAAATTCGTTCGCAATATTAAATTTTCAGGGGCCTTTGTTCCGTGCAATCTGGGCGAACATCAAAGAATTCAAATTCAAATTCAAAAAATCTTTATTCAACACTTTTTTTTTTACAAGAAACAAAATATTACATTAACATTACCATAGGCATTAGTATTATCTTCGAGGCGCAGCAAACTAGTTAAAACTGTGTTTTGCTGCGCCGTGTACATTTTGTATTAGGTAGCACATCTATACAAAGCAATCAATCCGGTGACGATACAAAGAAATGTCTACACTCATGCAATATTCAAAATAAGGTTTAAAACGATTACAAACATAAAAATGGTAAAAAAGTTAGAAACTTAAAACAAATCAAAACATTGTCATTCGATAAAACTCACTATTACATAATAATAAAAGCAACTCAGAGTACCCAACAAACACACAACAATTCAACAATATAAATAAAAACAAGGATAATAGAATATTTAAATTCGATAATATTAATAGTAAAAACGAGAATTATAAAGTCATCCAAAATAATAGACAATCAAGATAATAAATATAGATAATAAAATCTGGCAACAAAATACAATAATGCTTAAATTATGTCAATATGTAGCAACAAAGAGACAATAATTTGCAGGTATCAGAGTATAAAAACAAGAACAGGGTACTCAAAATAACAACTTAAAACCCAAAAACTTAAAAACTTAAAAGGGCAGAAATCAAAATAATAAAAGCAATAAAAACATAAAATTTCACTAAGGTTTAAGGTCTGTAGAATTTGAACCATCAAGCACATCAAGGATTTTAGAGTTCATTTGTTAATACTATCCATACTTGACATAGTATGCAGAAAGTCCATCACCCGAGCACCTTCAATAAGTCTTCCGCTCCATCTCGACCTAGGTCACGCAACCATAAAAAAATCATCCTTTTAAATGAGTTCTGATGATAGTTCTCCCTAATTACGTGATCGAGACAGTTATAAATTTTCGGTGACAAAAATAGAGCACTTCGCTGACCTAGGGCAGAGTTCATCTTTGGCGGTATCCTATATTGCCCTGCCCTGTGTCTAGTGTTTAAAAAATGTTGTAATGCAGTTGAATCGTTCTTATTGAATTGATATCTCAGCAATATTCTTTGAAAAAATAACTGTCTTGGGTTTAACATTCCATATGCCAAGTACTATCGAATCTACTTTATAGTCGCAGAAAATATTCCGAATTCGAATTTTGGAGTGTTAAAACAAACAGTTTTTTTCCCCAACCGGGAATAAAACTTGGGACTACTTGATGAGATATAGTGGCATCGTCATCAAGTTCTAAAACTCTATCTAGTAACTATATCGCAAAAAGCTTATGGACCACCTTTACACCGTGTGCAAACGAAATTGAACCTATTTTTTAGAAACGGTAGGGCGTTTTTACTGCTCATGATGTGAGAAAGTTAATTCATTTTAGCTTTCATTTTTTTAACCATTCTTTCACCATGCCCAAAGCATCTCAAAAGGTCTACTTTCATATTGTCACAACGCTTAATACCAATAGTACAACATTTCTTTTGAAATTTCTCATTCATTTCCATACCGGCCACACTCTTTTCGTAAAATTTTCATCTTTACCAAATTTTCTAAACAATTTTTTTAGTATTAGCAATTAAATATGTGTCTTTAATTTTCACTGTTGTTGTTTTTATAAAAAAATGTAAGTCAAATGTTTTTTAGATAACCCAAAAACATTACCTTTCAGCCCTCTTCTTGAGTCCAGTATTGAACAAAGGCCTCCCTCTCGGACTTCATACATCTCTGTCGGACGCCACTCTCTTCCAAAAACATAAAAAACTGAAAAAAAAATATTACTAATTTTTGTTTTGGCAACCCTGTTGAATTAGATTGAGATGTCCCGGCACTGCATAAATGTTTTCCGAATAGTTGCACACCCTACCATGACACCACCGGCGCATTCCCTAAACGCGGACCTGCACCTTAGTTAAGTATTGCAACGCAGAAATGTCACCCTGTTCACTACTGGAATAAGAAGCAGAACGAATCAACAATGGGGGTGGGGGAGGGGGCTAAATCCTACACTTGTTCTAGGATTACTTAATTTTTAAAGGTGCTCATACAATGTAGAGTTATCTAGCTGGAGTAGGCACTATCTACTAACGAATATGTAACAACTAAAAACTCTAATAATTCATTAGGTACTGATGTTCGATTTTGAAATGGCACAAACCACTACGGGCTAACGACCGTCTTCTACTGTTATTTCGAAGGCTGGCTTAGTGTGATCACTTTACGTTCGCCATTAGGTGGTTATGTTTAAGTCTCCGAAACACCTAACCATGAGAATTCTCAACACGTTCAACATGTCGAAAAATCTCATGTATGCAACAAGTAGATATTTAATAATTATAAATGAAATATAGAGATTAAAGCTGTAAATTATTGAGAACAAGAGAGCAACCAAATTTAAATACTGCGACTGCTGTCATGGCGCCATATAACAGTACTATCTAGTTAGTATATTATATTGAACTGTCAGTTCGATGCTTTTTATTCCTCTTTAAGTAGGCATCCTATTTTTATTGTAGAGGTTTCCCGGGACACCGAATCCAACTGTTTCGCCATCTTTTGGAGAGTCTTTCCGGTTGGCGATTTCCCATCTGGTGGGCTGCTGCTTGTGGAAGTCTATCACCGTCCATTCTTTTGTCCTACCCCACCTGACGATGTCTTCAATATTGCAGAACTCACGTATGACGGTGTTCCGTATTCTGTCGCTCAGTGTTTTACCCAGAAAAGCACGCAAGATCTTCATCTCCGTGGTTCTCAGTCAGTGCTTTAGTCCGGCCTGTTATGACTCTGAATATGATTCCGTATGTTATGATTGGCCTGGCTTATGTTTTGTAACATACTCGCAATACAATTTAAAGATATTTTCAATAGAAAGAATTTTTTGAAAGCAAATGTTTGGGAATACGTGTTCGTTATTATTATTTGACACTTGTCACCACCTCGTTCTACACTCAAACAAGGGTAGCATTACCGTATAAAAAAACACACGCCTAATATTATGCAATACATAAATAATGATACACACAGCAGTCATATTATAACGACATGTACTTGGACAGAAGGTGCCGCGAGTATTAAATAATCAACTAATGTTGCATAAACTCAGGCGTCTTTATATAACTGTCGTATGCACAATAAATCCATTAAACAAATGTTGCGACTGTTCCCATGTTTTGATTAATGTTAAGTTCGATTTCCAACCGGCTCTTATTTCCTAGGTTGGTTTTCTAGATCTAATAATATGGTTGGACATCTTACCTTTTATTGAAAGTTTTAATCATATATCTAACATAATGTTATGCATGAATGGACCATGTGTTGAGAGTGCCGAATGACATTTTTTTCAAAAAGAGCAATGCTTTTCCAGATTTAGTTATCTAGTTGGACAGCATACCCTTTAGTGCATATCATCATCTCTAACGTAATGTAGAAGAATTGGACGTGAATGGAACATGTGTTAAGGGTGTCGAATGAGGTATTTATAAAAAAACGATGTTTTTCCTCCAATCATCATTTTTCGAATAGGAAGATTCTTTAATACTGCGTTCCGTTACTTTGAAGCATATTCAAGGAATTTGGAGATAGTGTAGGAGGAAGTCAATGACATTATGTAAAATCGAGCGCAATGGAAATTTTTAAGCTACGACCGTAGATTACAACATGAAGGAAGTTTGATTTATTAATTTGGATCCTATTTGTAGTGGAGTGAAACGTTTGGAAAAACTTGACTTTTTTAGTCTTTAGTTTTAACCTCGAACCCGATTTTTATATTTTTCTTTCGAAATCCGTTTGAACTTGCAATGGAACCATAAATTAAGATTCAAGATGCTGAAAATAAAAGAAAAATCCGGAAAGCGAACCCCCTTATTAAAACGTTCTTCTAGTACTTTATAAAACCAATAATTTAAATCATACTTGGTGATTTGTCATCTTTGAAAAAAATATAGGCATTTTACTGGCAATAAGCTTGTATTAAATCGCTAGGTACCCTTAACGAATGATCTTTAAAAAAAAATGTATGAATTTCCATATCATCACATTATCACAATCCTTGTCTGTGGTCCCAGGGGTTCTTCCCTCATCACCACCCTTCAGGCTGTCTTCAAGACATCCTCCAATCCTTCAGGCACATGCACCCTTTTCAGATTTCATCCATCGTCTCTCAAAACAGTCTCATATGAAATTTTCATAAATTGTTCAAATGTGTTTTGTTTAAATTTAACAAGTTTATTTGAATAAGTATTTTTTTTCATAAGGGTTGGGTTGCCAATATTAAAAAAATGACATATTTTTAATAGTAAAATGATGTACCTACATACATTTATTTATGTAGGATTTAATTGTCTGATTTATTTTCTTATGTTCGCACATCACGCATCAACCGTAGACTCTGCATCTGATTTTAATCGTCGTCGCTCCTTGCATCTATATTTTTTATAATGATACCTAGACACATTTTTTCACTTTCTCGAATATATATTTCGAGTTGTTTTTTAAATTTCTAAAATTTCAAAATGTCACGTCATATTATAGAAAAGATATTCCGAATTCTATTTCCACATTTTCACTTTTAAAGATAAGATTTTCTACTGGCGACCACATGTATGCATTTGCTTTCGTATAAAAATCGTTGATTTAAAATACAAGTGGTCGACCAGTGCTCGAAATTCGAATTAAATTATAAGTTTGAACATTATAAAGGTTCAAATTGTCAAAGACTGAGCGAGCGTTTTTTCACAATTTTCTTTATATTGACTGGATACGTCAAACTTGAAATGTTTAAATGATATTTTTTTCCTATTAGGTATTATTAAAGACAAACAATTTTAATATATTCTTAATTTGACCACGGATAAAAAAATATATGCGTCTGTGTCAATGTCAACTACATCGAAGTTTGTGTGAGTTTCAAATGTTTCAATGTTTTTTTTTATTTAATGTATTTTTTATGCATAATTTTAAAACAATTAATTACTTCCAATATATCAAGTTACACTTTACACTTCGCCTCCTGAACACACATCTCTTTATATCTTCAAACGTATATGATAAGTTAGTTAAAATATAAAAAATCTATATGAATATTTCAAAAATTAATACTTTTAATAAATGTAGAACGAATTGTTAACATATGTGACAAATTCACGACAAGTGTTAAGCTGGTGTTAAAAAAAATATCCCTACCGAGTGTAAACAATAGAAGTACCTACCTTTGTACAATGGTTAAAAAATACAACTATTGTATTGGTGTAAATAAACTTTCATTGACCTCCCCTCTCTTTATTGGATTAAATGGTAATCTAGGTAGGTACTTACATGACAGGAAGCTTTTTATGGGGTGTAAACACTTTTTGACGTCATGTGGTTGTTAGGTGTTGACAGGTTAAAAAATAATAGACAATTTTATGACGTAGAATGACGATTTCAAAAGTAAGGCCTCTCATAGAAGAACTGATGGATGGTTTTTACGCATCACATCAGAAAGATTGGGTTGGCTGGAAGAGATCCTGCGGGATGAGTCCGCCCTTTGATTCTCATGAATGAATTGTATCACGGCTGCATTTTTAGTAACAATAAAGCATTATTTATTTATTTATTTATTTAAAGATACAATGTAAGATAGATTAAGCTTCTATCACTTCAATGTTACATAAATGGGGATGAATGGACTTTTTGCAAAAGCATATGGTTAGAAAAATTTGGGGCTCTCTGATAAACGAGTGCTCAAATTCTCTTTTGCAAAATGAATCGCAAAATTTGTCTGGTCTAGGGGCTAAAGCGGCCCAATGGTTTCTTTCTCTACAGATTGTCAGAATATTGAGTTCATTCAAAGTAATTCTTTTTATTACTTTTTGAGATATAATACGAGGAACAGGTGGTGTACGAAGTGGTTGGTAGACTAGCGGTTTAATCCGCACCTTAGTGTATTTATGTGTAAGTTGATGTTATAGAGCAGTGGCGTGCGGTTGCTTAAATTGAACTTAAAATGAAAAACTCGGTATAGCATATCCTTACACATGCCTAATGCCAGCGTATTTTCTTAGCACCAGACTCTGCAATAGGGTCTTGCCCGATGTATAAACACGAATTGCATAAGACGGTAAAAAATTAGTGCGTCTTACTATACCCGGCACAGTCTATTCATTCATTAGATCGTAGATAAACTAAATCGTGGAATTTTTTGCTTGCCTCCTTTTTTGTTTTCCTTTAATTAATTAGGTAATGTTATTCGTAATAATATATTAAACTAGCCATTGTCCATACTCAGTACTTCCTCAGAACAGACTACGTCTAGTGAGGCAGTAAAATTTCCAATGATTTTTTGTACTTAAGTACTTTGTAAATATTTCCTAAATTGTAATTTTAGGAAAGAAATTAAATATTTTATTCATTTACGTTCTCATCCTACATTCATGCATGAGAATTTAAAATTTGATTACGATCTATTACTGTGAACTTAAAGCGTTTTTATGAATTATTAAAGCCCTATTCGTACTCGAAATTTTTACATTCGATGAATTCCTTGCATATTATGCGAAAACATTTCATTCAAATATGCACTTTATTATTATCATGTGTCCTTACTGGAATGCGATTGCGCGATATTATCATCCGCGGACGGATCGTTCAAATTGAGAAAATTGTACGATCGCTCATAGAATGGTCGTGCAATCACTTTTCTGTGTATTTTTTTGGAAATAAAAGTAAGGATATCGGTGCTGGTCTCATGTCTCAGATTAGACGGGTTGATTGATTATGTTCAACCAGCTGTAATGACACCTTTGTGTATTTTTTTTTAAAACTAACCCAAAGTCTAGCTTTTACAAATATATTTAGCACGCCACTGGTATGGCCTGTACCTACATACGTATTACTATGCTGTACGTCTGTATTTGTTGGAAGGTTCGGGCTGGGTGTTGTTTACACAGAACTCTCGCTAGAGGCGTCGTGTTAGTCGCCTTAGTAAACATGGCGCATCGGGTGCTATCCCGGCCCGCTCCTCTGTTGGCTTATTTTGTCTATTTACACATCACTGGTTTGTGTCTTGCTCGCTCTGCTTTGGTACAACCCAGTGGCGTTCCAGCGACAGATCCGTCACACTGAAGGTAATACACAGAACTCGCCTTTATATAACAACTATACATTGAACTGATTTACATATTGCTGGCAGTTTGTTTGAAAATATGTAAATCTTAGTAATGCAGTAAGTAGCTAAGAAAAGGATCAAACATAGTGATTTCTGCATTTATCTATTTAAAACTAGCTTTCCCGACAGACGTTGTCCTTTGGTCCTCAACTATGAATATTGAATTCGAATCTGCTTAGTTATACCTATATTAAATAACCCCTAGTCCTATGAATCTATTTTAAAACATATATAAATATTTTTTATCCACATTTTTTAACCGTATATTTTTCATATGCATATTTCAACTTTTTAATAATTATTCTGTTATCCGGAGCGGGGAAGAATCAAATATCGAACATCGTACATAAGAATGTGTTCAGCCAATCTCGAATTAAAAGTGTTCGCACTAACCCGACTTTCTTTTATATCTATAGATAGATATACATAGATAACATTTTGTGTAACTGACTATTAAAAAAACTAAAAGGAACCTAAACCTAGAGGTGGGCATTATAACGAAAGCTGATAAAAATATTTGATAAAAAAAAATAACCTCTCTAACGTTATTCATATTAAACCTTATTCGTTATTCGTAAGCTGTGAAAATAAGTCTAACAAAAATAATGTCTCAAAAAAAAAAGTTTATACCTTCAAAATAATCGTCTAAAATATTCCACTATTATTTTGCACCTCTAGATATCCGCATGTTAAAAATAATCCACTATTATTTTGCACCTCTGCCTATTAAAAATAATCCACTATTATTTTCCGCCTTTACGTTATTCGTCTGATTTCTAACGTGGCCGTCTAAAATAATCCACTATTATTTTCCGCCTTTACGTTATTCGTCTGATTTCTAACGTGGCCGTCTAAAATAATCCACTATTATTTTCCGCCTTTACGTCATTCGTCTGATTTCTAACGTGGCCGTCTAAAATATTCAAACTATTATTTTGCGCCTGTACGTTATTCCTCTAACGTGGCTGTAATAGGCGTGTACATACATATCACATATCACCGCCACTCTGCCGTGCCCTTGCAACTTCCCGGGTACAAAAGAAAGTGTATGGGTAGGTAGGTAGGTAGGTACCTATGCGTGTGTGTGTGTATGCCTTGATTTACTTATAGACTATTATAGAGTGTTGTATATTCTTGTAGGTAGCAATTAATTGTAACTCTCCTAAGTCCATTTTTTTGCATGAGGTTAAAACGTTTGTTTATTTTCAATATCAAGTAGGTATAACTATTTTGACGACTAAACCAACATATGAAAATATTTATTTTATTTTATTATTCATCATATTGAGTTTTTCACTATTAGTTGTGCAGTACTGAACCAGGATTTATGAACTTTCTCTATACAACAATAATATTAAAAAGTAATAAAATATTAAAATGGAAAAATTGTACGGTTGATAATTTTATGTAAATATTGTTCCTATTACATATATAAATTATTGTTATTATTTTTTAATACTTGTTTGTTGCTTTTATTGTTCTTTTGAACTGTTGTCAAAGGCACTTTGTGCCGGATTATTATTTTGATAAAATAAAATGAAAAATATCATAGGCTAGGATTCGGTGTGGTCTTTTTCACCTCCTGCAAATCTTGGTAATTTCTCCTTAAAATTAAAATACGGATTGTTCGCAGTGATAAAGTGCTTCTAAAGGATTGAGAAAATTTGATTTTCCAAATATCGTTAACAGTAGATTGTAATTTATGGATGAATCGATTACTTTTTTCTCTGGGCCGGGATAATTTTTCATAAATGACGCACTTATACCTATTTATTTTAGCGAGTTTTTCGTTTTGGTGAATATGAATATTTTAGCGAGATTTTCATTGTTAGGAGTTTCGGAGACTCAAACATTACCACCCAATGGCGAACGTTGTTAATGTAAAGTGATCACACTAAGCCAGCCTTCGAAACAACAGTAGAAGACGGTCGTAAGCCCGTGGTGGTTTGTTCCATTCAAAAATCAAATTCAGTAATGAATTTTTAGAGTCATATCAGTTGTTAGATAATTCTTGAAGAATATGAAAAAATTAAGTAAAAGTGATATTGATTTGAGAGTTTCATCTAGTGGTGAGAGTTTCACCTAGTGGTGAGGGATACGAGGTACGTTAAAACTGCACCAAAAACCCGTTTTCGACAAAATCGGGATGTGCGAGGTTTACAAAATAGGTTGACCTTGTTAGAGACGAAAGGCGCGTGAATGTCCCTATGAATGAACATTATGAAATTATTGTTTTTATTATTTTGAGAACTTTTGTTTATTTTTTTAGTATCGTTTGTAGCGCGTATAGGTTTAGTTCGTTGTTCGTCGTTGCTTTTCTCTGATTAATTTATTCTCGCATACAAAATTCGTTTTTTTCTATTAAAAATGCTTTATAATTATTTGACCTAAAATTGAGTCTTAATTAATAGATCGTGTGATTGTTTATCTTCGGGGGGTAAGTTGTTAATTTTTTACAACTATATAGGTATATTTAATATACGCTACGAAATAAATAAGCCTTTTAGGTTTTCAGCTTTTAAAAATAACGTTATTTAAAATTAACGAAACTGCTACAACGTTTTTTAATTTAAGCCGTTATTCCCACCTCTACCTAAACCGTTTGATTGAGTGTAGTTGATGCAAACGTTGCATATAACCAGGAGACACATCCACTAGGCTCGCAGAGATAAGGTTTGTCATAAGTATACCAATATTTTTTCAATCCAACATTAGTTAAAGAAAGTGACCTCGGTAGATTGGTGGTGTAAATTTGGACTTCAGATCAATAGTACCATCTGTCAAATAAATAACAGTCAATCGACAATTTGACATAAAGGTTTATTCACTTTCGCGTTTTATAAAAAATGCACTTCAATGGTAACAAATTAGAAAAAAATTTCATCAAAAATCTGCGAGCCAATATTTTCAATGTCAATGGTTGACAGGTAAACGGAAATTGTGTTTCCGTAAAATGATTCACAGATTGCGCTATTGTATCGAAATTCGTTCCAAACGTATGTACCTACCTACTTTAATGTTAGGTAGGTATATTATTTTCTATCCATTTTTTCGATGTTGGAGCAGAGAAGAATCGAATAAATAAAAAAAAAATGATAAAAATCTGTTTCGTCGATCTCGAATTTCAGTGTTCGCACTAACCCGACTTTTTTGTATATCCTTAGCTTGTTTTTCTAACTAACTAAACCAAAATAGTAAAGATCCTGAACAAGCTATTCATTTTATTTTAAACTTCATTCTACAATAAAACATTCATATCAATTTCGTTTGCATGAAGGACTTGAAGACATACCTATATGTTTGCGTGCAACGTACCCTTAAGTCTCAGATATTTGACTAGTTTTAAACTAAAACTATTTCGTGAATAACCCTACAGGCGTAAGATCAAAACACGCAATGGACACAAGAATCTCTAAAAAACTGAGAATAATATATACTGTTTTAAGGTACATAATATTGTACTGTGTGCAGATGTATGTTCGGGGGTAGGTAGTTGGCCTACGGAGGGGTGTTTTGTAATAATAAAATAAGTAGCATTGTAAATAATAAGAGAAGAGTGTCTGGTGCTAAATGGGGTGAGAAGATGCTAGTAGGTACCACACCACGTTCCTAGCGGAGCACATACTGACAACTTTACCGCACATCTAAACTAACAGTCAGCTGAAGTACAGGACAACCACGTAATGCGGTGATTCGAATTGTGATATGAAAATTAACCAATAATGCATCTTTATACTTTAATTTTTTTCTTCTTTTTTTTTACCCAACACGTCGTTTCCCGAAGGGGGTAGGCAGAGAGTACGGATTTCCATTCTTTCCTATCCAAAAAAACATCTTTCGCTTCTTCCAAACGCATAAGATTCCGCATACATGCTCTCCTATTTCTTTTGCTCCTGACTTGGCCCTCCTCTAAGACTGAACCGATATGATCGGACCATGTCATTCGAGGTCGACCTCGTCTGCGTGCACCTATTCTTTCAGATTTATATATCCTTTTTGTCATTCTTTCCTCGTTCATTCTCTCTTCATGCCCAAACCACCTTAATTTATTCACTTTCATTCTAGTCACTACACTAACATCCACTCCACATTCCTTTCTAATATTCTCATTCCTCACCTTATCAATCAGTCTCTTCCCGCATATCCTACGGAGTGATCTCATTTCCACATCATTCATTCCAACTTCCACATGAATGCTGTGGAAATGAGATCACTCCGTAGGAAAACATAGTTGTAAAACTATGTTTTTCATTCCACTAATTATTTATTTAACACTTTATTGTTTCTGTTAATTTTTTGACGAAAAAACGTTCGAAGTGGAGAATGTTATTGGGAAAGTTTGGTTTTGACTACGAAATAATACAGTGAGTGGGATGAATAGAAACGAAGATGATAACAGTATAAAGAGGAGTATCTATGTGAATATAGATGTGAATGAACTCAATTTTTTTCGAAGTTTTGTTTTCTAACGAAGATAATTTCAACAGGAAAGGTGTTTGAAGTCTTTTGGTAAAGATTTTTATACGATGTATTATTTAAAGTGATATTCATTTAAAACATTTTAAGGTTCAAGAGGTTAACGGAAGTGTTATACATAAGGACTAATTACAACAAAAGACAAGATTTGGCGCTATTTCTTAAAGAATTACACATTATGGAAGTCTAAGTTATTATTGTGAACACCTTATTGATATACTGAATGATAAACGATAATTGTTTATTTAAACTTTGTCCAAAAATCGTGGATATTGTTATTGCTTTTATGGTCAAATTACTCCGAAGAATTGTTTTGCCATCAAATAAATGCTATTTATTGGCTCCTCAAATCAGGCCAAATATAAAATGATATAATGAAAATAATTTTCCACAATTTCAGACATTATTGAATGTGCATTCGTATGTATAATAGTGTATGGTTGATGGCTGTTTAAAAGAAAAAATAACAACTAATGACTCTAACAATTCATTACTAATGTTCGATTTTTAAATGGAACAAACCACTACGGGCTTACGACCGTCTTCTACTGTTATTTCGAAGGCTGGCTTAGTGTGATCACTTTACGTTAACAACGTTCGCCATTAGGTGGTAATGTTTGTCTTCGAAACTCCTAATCATGAGAATTCTCAACATGTTCAACATGTCGAAAAATCTCATGTATGCAACAAGTAGAAATTTAATAATAAAATGAAAAATAGAGATAAAAGTTGGAAATTGTTGAGAACAAGAGAGCAACCAAATTTAAAGACTGCGACTGCTGTCATGTATTTGGCGCCAGGATATGACTATATCCATTTTTGTTAATGTCTCATATTTATTGCCTATTGGCTTTGTTGGTGCACAACGTTCTAATTATGTTTAGATTCTTGTGACCTTTTCAGGACTAGATCTTAAAGAAAAAATAACAACTAATGACTCTAACAATTCATTACTAATGTTCGATTTTTAAATGGAACAAACCACTACGGGCTTACGACCGTCTTCTACTGTTATTTCGAAGGCTGGCTTAGTGTGATCACTTTACGTTAACAACGTTCGCCATTAGGTGGTAATGTTTGTCTTCGAAACTCCTAATCATGAGAATTCTCAACATGTTCAACATGTCGAAAAATCTCATGTATGCAACAAGTAGAAATTTAATAATAAAATGAAAAATAGAGATAAAAGTTGGAAATTGTTGAGAACAAGAGAGCAACCAAATTTAAAGACTGCGACTGCTGTCATGTATTTGGCGCCAGGATATGACTATATCCATTTTTGTTAATGTCTCATATTTATTGCCTATTGGCTTTGTTGGTGCACAACGTTCTAATTATGTTTAGATTCTTGTGACCTTTTCAGGACTAGATCTTAAAGAAAAAATAACAACTAATGACTCTAACAATTCATTACTAATGTTCGATTTTTAAATGGAACAAACCACTACGGGCTTACGACCGTCTTCTACTGTTATTTCGAAGGCTGGCTTAGTGTGATCACTTTACGTTAACAACGTTCGCCATTAGGTGGTAATGTTTGTCTTCGAAACTCCTAATCATGGCTGAATAAATGGCTGTTTAGTAAAGCACACGCGAAATTAGTTTTAAAAAAGTACATCATAACCTCGTTCATTTTTAACTCCTCTCCGCGGATTCTTTCAGTTGACGGTGACAAAATGAACTAAAATAGACGATTCTATAGACAGAATATAGACCATATGACACGCATCTCGACGTTTACCAAAATTTTAAAAAATCATTATCACCATATGTTCGCAATCATGTAGTATAAGTGTGCGTTTTTACCAAAAAAACATAGAAACCCAGAACTGGAAAAAAAGAATATATTATTTTCTTGATCGTTGATACGGTTACCGAGGAAATAACAACGAGAAAGAACTGTTATCTCTATGTTGTCCAATATCTACTATAAAGAAAATATGCTTCGTTCGTTTGCTATAAACGCACACTTATAAAAGTACCTATACATATCCAGAAAGCGCATAACGAATGAACGATAAGACTAGGTCCTCCTGTACCAGATATATCGGGGGCGACTGTTGAGCTTCCCCGCTTACCGCAAACACGGAGTACCTACGCCTGTTTTAGTTTAACATTTGTTTAATCATAACAATCCTCGTGCAAAGCGAGCCCCACACACGCAATCCATGAGTCGGGAGCTTTATTATGTTTTATGCCTCGCGTTATGGTCGCTGACTCTCCTACGGTCTCCTACATCCCACAAGATTTTATGTTAGCCAAGAAGCCCACCCATCCATGATACGAACATAACTATACTATTATACCGTTGTTTTATGTAGAAAATAAAATTTCAACAATTTTTTCTATGGCTCATTTTTTTAACTTTATTTTTTTATTAGGCTCCGGTATGTTAGTGCGAATTTTTTGTGTTTTGTTTTATTTTTTTCTTACATATAACTTTTCTGTTTTTTTTTATTCCTTCCTTGATTTACTTTCACCTTTTTTTATTCTACTAGTGGTCACCCTGTGCTCGAAATTCGACTAAATTATAAGTTTGAACATTATTAAGGTTCCATTGTCAAAGAGTGAGTTATTTCAAAATTTTCTTTCAAAAACAATGACATGGATACGTCAAATTTGAACTGTTGACATATAAACTTTTTTTTGTCTATTATTATTAAAGACAATTAATATTAATCTATTCTGAATTTATATCCCGCCATTTCCAGCTCCACCTTCCATTTGAATATACCGTCTTCAAAAAGCTTCTGCGCCCATTATGAAGCGTATTCATTTTACATTTGTTTATATGAAGTTGATGTTCTTTATAAGTAGTCTGTGGAAGTGGTGTCGTAATCGTTTATTTCATTTAAAAATCGAACATCACTAATGAATTATTAGTTATGATTCGGAATAAATCTCAGCTAATATAACAACCATTACAACACCATTACTACATTTCTGAGATTGGACGAATTTCTAGTTCATCATAATATTATATTATCAATCTGCATAAAAATATGAAAAAAAAACTGCAAGTATTTAAATAATGGTTTATTTGTATCAACCACCCCTTTGGTCGCATTATTAAGGGCGGAGTTAAAGGGTCGAACGAATCATAAAAAGGGTTCAATCCAGTTAATAAGTTTTGTCTTTTAGTGAGCTTATATATAGTTTAATGCTTTTTACAATGTCATTAAACCCTATAAAGGACTGTGTACAGTGTATACAAAATAAGGATCACAAAACCATTTTAAATCCCATGTCCTGTATGCTAATTGCGATCAAATTGATTGGGCGTATATTCCAGATGGAAATGTATGTACATGCATAAAAACAGAAGTAGTAGAATAAGGTTTTCTATACTTTAGAAGGCTGTTTTAGGGTAATAAAGTTTACGTTAACACATTTTGCCATTTATGTGGTAAAAATCAAACTTTGGTTATATGTTAACACTATTTAAAATCAAATATTTATTAAAAACGGAAAAAAATTGAGGTGGTTTGTAGACTGGCGGTTACAACGCCGGCTTTCGTACTGTTTGATGCGGACGTCGTGGTTCGATCCCAGGTGCCGACCATCTTCCTCTTTCACGACACAAGCATAGTAGTAGCTAATTATTGTGAAAGTGTCGAAGAGTGTATTTGTGTTCAATTTGAGTGAACACAGATTAATTTAATAAAAAAAAATCTTTAAAAAAATATTGAACATTCTACAATAAAAACTACATTTTCATCTCACCAATTTTATTGTTTCAACATGTTAATATTATAAAAACATGGCAACACTTGCTAATGAATAAATTTCCGAACCCCTCATAAACAATATAAAAAGTTTACGAACATCTGTCATCAAATTTAATATCTGTGTAGGTATATTATCAGCACCATAGATGATTATTTTATTGGACATGGTGTTCGTAAATAATACCTTTTACACCCCTTTAACCCTTCAAGGGATTACACGGTGTTTAATATAGTTGAATATTAATTTAATCCATATTCATAGTAGTAAACGTATGAAATGATGATTTAGGTCAGAAGGTGTTGATTTTAAGTGTCTTTCCTACATTACAGGTGCCTTAACATACTGGTCGTTATTGCTTGTCGTTAAGGACATGGGTATTTACGAAATTGTTTAGTTCGAACTAAACTAATTGTTCTTTTACTTATAAGAGTCATTGTTACGTTAAAAGAAATATTTTTTAGGTAAATGAGAAATATTCCATCTATTATTAAGATAGATGTCACATTTCACATCAAATTTCGGTAACTAACCTGCGTTTCTATAAATATCGAATTATTGTATACTTGAGTATCGAATTATTTAAATATCGAATTATTTGAATATCGAGAAAAAAATCGAGAGACGTTCCAGAAAAAAAAAAAAACTCAAAAAGTATCGTAAACTAGTTGAATTATTTCATTAAAATTCATTCAAAAATAAAACAGGTATTTCTATAAACTATTTATGTTTAATCGCGGAATCATTAAGTAAAATCGATAAAGTAAAAGTGTAAAAAAAACGTTTTTTTACGTGCAATGCACCCTTCTCAGTCTCAAATATTTGACAAGTTCTAAATTAACAGTTTTTCGCGAATAACCCTGCTGTTGATCTATTAGGTGTAGACTTTTAACTTTATTTTAACACGTAACCACATATTACAATCAAGTAGTACTTACATAAAAAATATACTGCCTATACATACATATCTAGTATAAACCATTGAAAAACTATTTGGTTTTGTTTAAGTGATTAGGTAGGGGAGACCGAGGTGAGTTGAAACAAATTTTACATTATAGCTCATATCTCAACACAGGACAATCTCACAAAAGTGAAACTTAAAACGATGTTGTCCAAATTAGTATACCTACTCTTTAATGACCTCACAAAAAATAATTTCATTCAAGCATTCTAGGAGATAATTTGCCAAAACCAGACCCGTTCCATTTGTTTCAACTCGCCTAGATACGAGGTAAGTTGAAACATGGCACGAGGTGAGTTGAAACGCATATTTTAAAAATTGGTTTAGTTATAATAAAAAACATTTTCATAGAAATATTGTTATACTTATGGAAAAATAAACATACTCATAAGTAAATGAGATCATATTATTAAGTAATCAAAAGTAAATGAGCGAATTTGAGATCAAATTACATTCATATTATTTTTATCGTATTCTTACTCGTAAGACTTACATCATGTTATTGGAAAAAATGCATATCAAGTAAAAAAAGTAATGTTGGAAAACTTTGCTGGCTTATGTGTTGTATTATTCGTGTATTTGTTATTATGTACCTATTAAAAAACTGTTTGTTTGTATAAAATAAAATCATATGGCACTTTATAAGTACCTCCCTATTATAAAAACACACATCCCCTAGGTATCATTGATTCTAATGGGTATTTTCATTACTTACATATATTTTATTTGGTCAAAACAATAAAAAACATACCTACATTTATATTTAAAAAAAAACATTCATAATAATCAACATTAAAATCAGTATTTAAAACAACTTAATCTGAGAGACAATTTTGGCAAATATAATTGAGTTCACCTTCCGTGCATGCTTTATCCTAACCTTTGCTATCTAGGCACTGCACCCATTTTTCATTAGGTCTACTATTTGCAAACGACATATTAAGCAATAGCAGCCATCTTCCTCTTCATCATCATCCTTGCTTTTACTGCATTTTGGCAGTTTAACTCCCTTATTTTCTTTTTTTTTACTCTCACTTTTTATTAAAAATCTGTCGTTTAGCTAGTTTTACTCTGGATGAGCTTTTAGTTTCTTTATAAAGCGGTAGAGTGATGTGTTATTGAAATTATAAGATTTTGCCGCATCTCGTAGGTTATTATTCCTTAGGTTTACCACTTCTGCTGCTAATTCATATATTTCTAATGCGGCTTCACCTCTTATTTGTTTTCCGAATATATTTATTTGACATTCTGAAACAAAAATAGAATTGATTTTATAATTAAATAATATCATGATTGTTACCGAGGTGAGTTGAAACAAAGCGTTTCAACTCACCTCGGAAGAAAAATACCAACTTCATGCGGTTTAACATCAAAATAATATTGAAAGTAATTGTTTTATAAGAAACTAAAGCTATGTTGTAAAAGTTCGATAATCAACATATTTAAAATCATTTTAAAAATAAAAAAATAACAAATATTAGGTATCATAATTCATGATTAAAAAAAACAAAGAAAACTTACTTTTAGTACATTTTTACGGATGAACGTTATAACAGCAAAACCACTCGCCGAACTGGATCGACACATACTGAGGAATTTGATATCATGTTGTCGGTGAATCAAAACTGCTGCGTTGTCAAACCATTTCCATAGAGTTGATGAGATATGAACATTGTTTCAACTCACATTTGTTTCAACTTACCTCGGTCTCCCCTACTGATTTAATGGCATCATGATATGGCTAGGTAGATATATAATTTGTCTTTTAGAGATTAGATTTTTTGGCATAACATAAGATTTAAGTCCGTAAAACGTCACAAAAACAAGAAATAACTATATACCTATATTATGTATCTATCCATTTCCTAACTTCCTTACTTTTCGATGTTATGTAACTATAAAATTTGAAAACCCCTCTGTGACGTAACGAGTACTTATGAAGTAAACGAAAGGGAATTTAAGTTTGCAATTATTCGTCACAGCTTTATGTTGTCTTTGATCTGAAAGCAACACAACAAGTTATTAAAATCTTTGAAGTTGCGTCAAATGAGAAAATTAAATTATCTTTAAAGTGCAAACATTTTGATTTATGACAGTCATAAAATGGAATTTTAATGTTTTGATATACTTACCAAAACAATTGCAGAGATTTCTTCAATTATATTATAGACGTTCTTTGTTGTACGAACGATTTCGGAAAACTTATCATTTTCAAAGGTTTTTTTTATCTAATAACAACTTTTCATTACTATTGATGACTTATCAACTATAGGTCTGAGTTTTGCATTTGAGAGAGTATCAATCAATCAATCAATATTCCCTTTGTGATACCACTAAAGGTCAAAGTGTGGGAACCTAATCTCTCGACTGTGCTTAATCTAAGTGTCGACAGTCTACCACCAAACCATGGCCAAAAAAATATAATTTGTCAAGGATCCAAGTTCGCCAATGCCTTCCAAAGTCACATTACGCTTTCCTTAGAACCAGACCTCATTGGCAACAAAGAATGTTGTCTTATTAAAGAAAGTAAAAGTCTGACAGTTTTTCTTGACTCGGGTTAAATAATCAATCTGTAAATAATTATAATAATGACTCTTTTCTATACAAAGGTGTCCAGTATAGCCAGCGGAACTTATTGTCAGAGGAATTTTTTTTCCAATCAACCGGTCCCATCCAATCCGGAACAGGCCAACCCCGGGTAGAACTTTTAAGTGAAAAAACACTTAGAAAAACCCTTATCCGACCGGGAATTAAACCCTTTCAAACATGTCCAAGATTTCTGCCGTCTTCACTGTCATTTTAATGTCTCACATCCATATATGTCAAAACAGTCCAAATAATGGTTTTGTAAAGAATAATCTTGGTCTTCCTGTGGATGTTGCGAGACTTGAACACAGGCAGTAAGGAAAATATGCTTTATTGACTGCAATGATTCTTCTCTTTACTTTGGCTTGGTCTTTATTACTATCTCTGTCCCAGTTTATTAATTTTAATGCAGATTTTTTTACTACATACATAGCTTTTTCCATTACTTAAAAAGCCTGCAATTTGTTTAACAAGTTATTTCTGGAAAATCTTTGCCATATAGGATTTGTTACATCTGTGACTTCTGAATAGAAGGAAAAGAACAGCTTAGAATCTAATACATATTTATGACAAGCCATTAAAATATTCGCCAGACGTGGCGACAGCTTTCTGACATTAATCATACCATAATGCACAAACTCCTCTCGCAGCTACGAAGTCATCCGACTTAATGCATTTAGTTAATTTATTTAACCGTAATCTCTGCCAAATTTTTTACTAATTATTAGTCAGACTTATAATATTATTGAAATTTCACATTTATACAAAACAGCTGTTAAAATATGGAGATTGATAAACTGATCAAAGGTGGGAGTCAAACAAGGAAATGGATTTGTGTCTAATTGAATGAGAAGTTATTTGGACAAAAGTCTTAAAAGATTTCACACAGAACTGGACGTTTTGAATATGTATTCATGGATTCCGTTTGTAAACGTTTCTTACAAAAGTAACTGAATATTTTGATGCACATGTGTCGATTAGTATAATTAGTATAAAAAATGATCAACGCCATTGAGCAACATTGTTGAGAAATCATCAGATTTTAACACAGCGTTTGCGTAGCGTTTGTACAGTGTTAAAATACTGCAATACTGTAAAATACAAGAATAAGAGTAAAATTATATTTAATGACTTTAGAAAAAAATGTAAAAACATACTCAGGCAATCATAAATTTGGATTAAACCATTTTTTATGCCAAAATATGGAAACTATATCAACATGTGAGCTAATAATGATTATAAATCTAGATTCTTTCATTTCTAGTCTCAAAATATGGAGTTTCTTTTTCGAAGATGAGATCTAAGCCAATCATCACTTCTTCGTAGATCATAATTAGCGAATGGAATACCATTTGATACCCATTGTATAAGAACAGTTATTTAATGGGATGACACTTGGGAGGAGATTTGGCGGACGTAGACGGTTGCCAAGAACTCGCGGCTTGTAGGTGTGACAATTTTGTGACAGGTACGAACATTTATTTTTAAATGTTACACAGATTCCCCATGTAAAAATTGATAATAAAATATTTAGTTGTAATTTAATTTTTATTGATACCATTTTGAAAAGTGTCATCACATTCTCTATGGTGTTTTTTAGATCTTGTGAATTTCCTGGTCTGAAACGTGACAATTAATTGTCGTATAGGTTCAGCATTAAATCATTCAAGATTCAATGATTTTCCTTCAACTGAGATTTTTCTCAATGTATTTTTCCCATTCATGACTGTATATAGTCGATAGAATTTCTCCTACATTTTCTTTTAATAGTTAAATTTTATTGTAATTTTGAAAAGATAATCTAACCCCTATTTAAAGGGATTTCTTCCATATTCATTCTTAACGGTCAAATGAAATTTATTCATATTTTAAAAATAGAATTACTGTAGAATATTTTTTAACGAATCTGAGCCCACGCAATAGTGAACTCAATACACTTTTTTACATACATAAAGCAAAGCTTGTGTTGTGACAGTGGAAGGTTTGCCACTCAACCACAATTTTGGTCTATCTAAGGTCTTGGTATCTGGCCACATCGCCTGCCCAACCCCAGTTTTGAGTGGCAAACCTACTCACCATATCGAAAACTTTGGTCCTTTCTCATATTAGTGTCTTTGTCAAAATCTTTCTTTCCGAAGAAACCTTCTAAAGCTCTTTTTATTTCTGAGGTTTTCTTTATAAGTTAATTTTGCACATATCTATTATTTGCTCACTTTGTCTGTCTGCCCATTCGCAGATTCTTGCTAAATATATTCATTAGCTCTGATTTTAATAAAACAGTTATTCTAAACAAACTTTTGAAACGACTGTCAGTCAGAACAGCGAATTGAAAGATAAATAATGCGTATGTTTATAATAAAATTACGTGCGTACGCGCATATTTTGTAATGTGGTGATGAAAACACCATCGGTGGTGAAGCTACAAGGTCATGATTAGGGAACCATGACCTAATACGCTGGTGATTCCATGTTGTGGAACATTTCAAGGAGATCATCAACGGCTAGATCATTTTAAAACCAATATTTTAGATCTTGATGAATCTGTTTTAAATTATCTTTAGTGCGTTTTGCGCGAATTTTCAGATCATGTCACAAATGATTTATGAGAATCATAAATAATCCTGTAAATTATAACTGTTTGTTGCTAAATTATTTTAAGATCAAGGATTGATTACATATTTAGATGTCGTTGGTTGTTGCTCAATCATTCTTACGGTTATATTTTATATTCACGCCATGTGTTTTGCGGTGTAGACAGCAAGGACTGTTTGCCTCATACACTACGATTTTGCCTTTTCTACGATTAAATATTTTTTTCTGTAAATAGGTACATATCATATCACTTCTATATGTTTCCATTCGTGAGATTTCCTGCAAAATGCGAAGATCAGCATCAAAAATACAGAAAGTGCTTCTTAATTTTTAAGATATGGCAATTGACCTTTCTTTTTTCTTCATATCAGCCTTTTCCCGTCCATTTCTGGACGAACTCCTCCTACATCTCTCTCCACGGTGCACTTTCCTAGGCTCTTTGAGTTCAGTTTTCATAAAAAAACAACACTATAAACCGTTTTACTTTCCACAAAACAGTGATTCAGAATTAATAGCGGTCCTTTTATAATAAGCTTTCTCCTAGTTATGAATTCGTTAAAAGCATCACACCAACCCAGCCTTTGAAGGAGATTATTATTAACCTGAACGATTCAAGTTCAAACATAGTTCATTCTTCTGCTAAGTGACCGCCCCTGAAAATTCATTAATTCTCTCTTTGTGACCTCACTAAGGGTAGGAGGCAACAAGAGCTCTCCACTGCACTCGATCTTCAGCAGATTCCATAACCTCCTCCCAAACCATCAAAGAGTCAAATCAGCGCTTTCCTCTACCGACTGCTTTTCGGCATCCTTTTAGAACATGTTCCCCCTATGTCTATCTCCTCTTTATAACGGTGTGGCCTATATAGATGATTGATGATAGTTATACCACAATAGTGTTCTTTTATTTAAAAAAAAATGTAATTGAAATGCGGCAGAGATATAGGCGTCACTGGGGTACGAGCCGGACGGGAAGGGACCATTAGAATGCTACATTATCTATAGAATATTTTAATAAATTATAAGTTAGGGATCTATAAAGATCATAAGAAAAATGATTTTTTTAAATAATTATCTACCCGTGCGAGGCTGGGACAGACTTCTAGTTAGAAATAAAATACATTAGGATCCTGTAACTGTTTCAACAGTATATGTTTCAGGCAGTTGACCTGTTTAATCTTAGTTTCCGCAATTTAGGTCTGCCCCCGTAGACAAATTCAAATTGGCGTTCGACTACAAACGAAGATTTCGTCAATGTATAGTGCGAAAAAATTAACTGTCCACTGGAACATGTAAACAATTATTTAAACCAAACAAAGACACTTATATAAAAATATAAAAAGTGGACAGTTAATATTCTTCCTACTCTACATTGAAGAATTCGTTTGTTGTCGATAGCCAAATGCATTTTGTCTAGGCCTACTGGGATCACATCGGTGATAGCGGGATATGCTTTCATTTCTTCCATTCATTTTTCCTTCTTTTTGTCCTTCCTCATATGAGCCACTAATCATTTTTATTATTTTTTATTATTAATGTATATTTAAAAATTTGTTAACAACCTGTAGATATGCCAATGATATCATTTATTTATTTTATTCTTTATGCTTATTAAAAATTAGTGTATAAAAAAAGTGGCAATGGCAGGATTATAGCCGAAGCAATCTCTAACATCCAACCACATGATGGTATCCAACCTGATATAAATAATCATAAAAAAATGCATTTTGACCACTATTTAAGTATACCCATAAATTCTTCTGAGGCAGTTCACGCATCTTATAAGTATCCACTTTTTTATAATCTACCAAAAATAATAGTTTCTTAATCTACCAGAAATCTAGCAAACAACAGCTGAAAAAAATATAATAAATGACTTATAACGACAAAGACTTGGGCAAACTTCCATCTTATTCTATTATATCTTCGCCTTATACGATCCAAATCTTCTAGGTTGGCATTTGTTTGAGGAGTTTACAGAACCAAGCCGACAGATCCTTAAGTACTTAGACGTCCACAAATCATTGTCCAGTAGTGGCTATTTATACCTCGTGACACGCGTTGAAGATGAGTTCGCCGCATGTTCAGAAAACTAGAATAGAATAAAAGTGGGCGGATGTGTATAGAATCCGGCTACCGATGGATGGATGGACCAACGAACGCCTAGATTTTTCTCCAATTATTTTCACAAATAATTTAAAAAGAAATGAGTTTTTTGTAGGCTTCGCATAAAAAAATCCACATGGTTTTGAGAAAAAAAAGCTGCTAAACCTAAGGTAGCCCAGAACTCAAAGTATATTATAACAGCCTTTTCGTGTAAAACATATCTTTGCATAAAAATTCATAATTTTACGATTAAAATGAATTTTACCTTGGAATTATTATAGAAACTTTAAAATGATATCGACTATTGGAGCTTTTTATTATCTGCTTAAGAAATACATATTCAATATTAATCGGTACTTTAAGGGGGACCCACTGAAGTTACGGACCTCAAATTTTACGTGCTTGTGTAGGAGCATAAGACCAACCCGTTTACCAAATTTTATGAAAATCGAAGATTTTTTTTTCTTTTTTAGCCCTTTTTCTATAACAAGTGAAATTTTCTTTGGATACTTTAAGAGGGTTCCCCTGAAGGTACAGATCTCAACATTTTACTGACTCATCTACATCGAGGGACTAACCGTTCTACCAAATTTCAATCAAATCGGATAAGAATTACTATGAGTTATGGGTGCGCACACATTTTTGGCGTAGGTACGCGTACGGGTACGGGGAAATTAAAATGAAACTTGTTTTTGCATTTTTGGAATCTACAACCTCGAAAACGCTGAGAAAATTAATTTCAGCGAAATCTATTTTTTTTTAAATCCGATCACAAGACTCATGTATAATAATAATATGAGTAATAATGAAAAATGCACAGTTGGGCTAGTACGAGTTTTATCGAAAGCTGATTGCACGCTATTAAGCGCTTATAAACGTGCAAATAGTTTTCTAAAATCAAACGATCGAATCGTTCGATCATTTTTGTATGGATGATCTTCGAAACTCTTTCGATGATCGTTTCGATATTCGATCATCGAAAACTTATACTAGGGGTACAACTTTAGAAAATTGAAGAAAACCTTCTTAGTGCTTTTTACAGTATAATTTAATTCTAATTTTGAAAAAGTTGGCGTTTGGTAGAAACTGTCAGTTGTTTGATAGTTGGTGCGATTAACAGAATGCGGCTGGAAAATTTATGGTTTAAAACAGATTCATCGGTCGGAATTCTTTTATTATTTTTTTAAAAAATGAATCTGTGCTCACTCAAAGTGAACACAAATACACTATTTGACTCTTTCACAGTAAGCTACTTAAAGCTTGAGTCGTGAAAGAGGAAGATGGTCGGCACCTGGGATCGAACCCACGACCTCCGACCACGACATTCATATAGTTAGGACCTCTGTCGGAAAGGCTAGTTTGATAATATTAATGTACAAGGTTCTCTTGATTTCCCGATAAACTATGAAAAGTCCATAATATCTTGTTAGCAAATTGATGTGTTTATATGCAGGTACTTACATAATATTGTTTAATTTCATTATTTTTATTAAAACATTTTATTACTATTTAGTTTGTGATATTATGTAGGTGTGTAGATTTGAGGTGGCGGTAGGATGTAGGGGTAAATGGCCCAGGGGTAGACCATTCGGCGTGATGTTTGTCAGGAATGTGGCCATGTGTGAAGACTTAATGCTAACTAAACAGGGCTCTCCCAAACAAATACAACCCGACAGTATATGCGGATCATACGTGTAAAGGACATTGCATTGGCGTAACAGTCAGATTTCATGGCTGATAGAAAGATCACCAAAAGTCTTTAAATAAAATAAAATAATTTATTTATTTTTAAACGCAACCCTTAAAGATAAGGTCATCCGAATAAGATACCGTAATTCAGGAGGTCTACTCTTAAAATTCAATCCCGATTTCAATGTCGATCGATATAGATAGTGTTTGAAATAATTGTCTTGCTGTCAACTCAATCGCGAGCTAGTAAACTTTTTCGTGTTATAAATGCTACCGCTTATAGAAAAAAAATGCAAAGTTTCTCAAATATTGCTGTCAGTACTTAACGTTATAACACGATACATAATAATAATTATCAAGTATTTTTTATTTAATAAAGTTTTTTTTATTAAATCAATATAGACCCCGTTTCTAAAGCGAAATGACGCTTGTGTGAGACGGGGATATTTAATCTTTCCATTTTGTGTGTATTTCTTATACTATTCATGAAAGAATATGCATAAAATGGTTGAAGCACAAGAGCAAAGGATAAAAAATGATAAGTATAGTACTGACAAGAACATATTTATCTAGTAAATATAAATATATTTATCCAGTGGGGCAGTAAATTACATCTTAATAACATTGATTATGTTTTATTATATTTATATATTACTAGCTTTAGCTTTCCCGACAGACATTGTCCTGTGGTTCTAACCAGAGGCGGCCCGTTCATATGTGCTTAATGAGCACTGCGCCCCCAGAAAAAAAAACATAATTAATTCGATTGAGTTAAGCTAGGTATGTAATAAAATAATAACATTAAAATATTTCCAAAACATCCATATTTCATATTAATATGAAATGCACGCGCAGACATTCTACCTCGCCTATGAAGTTCCGATGCTGCTTGTGCACATAATATTATTATGAAAGTGCCTGATGTTGACTTTGTAACAAAATTGGAGTAAGTGGGATGATTACGTTTGCGAGAATGAGAGGAACTACCATCATACAATAATTTTGTGGTTATGGCGTCGCAGGAAATCCGTTCCATACTTACTTTAATATTATATTATTTCTTATCCATTTTTCCACTTTTTATTAGTTATTCTGTTAACCGGAGCGGAGAAGAATCCAATAAATCAAACATCGAAAGAATCTGTTCAGCCGTTCTCGAGTTATATATAAGTGTTCGCACTAATCCGATTTTCATTTATATTATTAGATGTGCCTATAATTGTATCTTCTGGCTGTATCATCCTTTTTGGATGCAATGCCCAAAAAAAAATTGTATCTTTGTCGTGATGCTTAGTGTATGTACCTAACTGTATATATGTTATTTTGAAATAAAAATAATTTCATTTGTCATTTCAAAATACATACTTATATAGGAAACGTACTTGTATAATTCCATATATATACCGTTTTTCGTACAGCAAAACCGGATTCAAAATGACCAATCGAGGAACAATTTTCATACACATACATACATTCTCCCTTTAAGGCACCTCGCACACCGCAAGCCAGCCCGGCGGAGACTAATCCGCAGCAAACCCGACCCACACGAAGCAATCAAACCAAAAAGCCGGCCCCGGAAAAATCAAGCCCGCCGAGAACTACCCCCAAATCAACCAGCAATGCGGGGGCCTAAGCCCCACTCGGGGGCATAGGGAGGCATCAAGAGCTCTCCATTGCGCTTGAAGGCGTCCGAGGCTCATTGTGCCTCTTCTGACCAGTTGAGATTTAAGGACCTGAAGTGGTCAACCTCACGGTCCCGATCTGACTTTTCGATTTCCTGCCTCTTACAGGATGCTCGAAAAATCAGCAAAAAGAGCAGAGGTGCTATTCTTCTCCGGCAACCTCACGGCAATTTCATACTTATCGAAAAATCCAAATGTCATAATGACATCGTTATTGAGATTGGAATTGGATCGGAATCGCGACATAAATGCACAGAAAGGCCCCAGGCTGTATCGCTTCAAATCTACGTAAAGGGGAATGGATTCACGAGCATGAGCATGTGGGACTACACAAAAAATCCATAATATGATAAACGAGTACACTATTTCCGAAATTAAGACAAGCAGACGATGCTATTCAATGGCTTTGGTCTCTGGAGGTCAAATTATTAGCGACCATAAGAAGAAGAAGAAACCGAATATTACTATTTCACATCAATAAAATAAACAGCCGGGTCAAAAATGAAGTGTTTTTCCTTTCAATTTTGTAGGATCTAGTAAATTCATTTCTCTCTGCCTACCCCTTACGGGATACGGCGTGATAGGTAAAAAATATAGGTAATATAAGTAGTATTTTATTTTTAAAAAATTAAAAGTAATTATTTCAGTAATGTTGATTGCCTGAAAATAAACCTACCTGTATTATTTGCGTTGTTATTGTAGCTGTACATTCTCTGAACGGAGTTTATGGACCACTCGTTTTTTTATTTTAATTATTTTCACTTCTTGCTAAATGTTTATGACCTCCTCCCACACCATGTCTAAATCTCTTAACTCTGCTTCTGGTCTTCCACGTCTTTGAGACGCTGACGGGGGTCTTCCACGTCTTCGAGACGCTGACGGGAGTAAAAATAGCACTCTCCTCGGCCAACTGTCATTCCTAAACACATGTCCCAGCAATGTCCATCTCCTCTCCATGATGGTGGAAGTGATGGGCCTGCGCTGGATGCGCCGGCGTATAACGTAGTTCGTGATGTGGTGGTGCTCAAGATTCTCGTGAGGCACTTCGTTCGAACTTTTTGTGCCTGCGCTTTGGTCTGGTGTCAGGAATCACTACAGAAAAACTACATGACATTTTTACCAAAGCACATAATTAGTATACCTATTTATTCACTGCATGTTGGGCATTTTAAAAATTAACTGTAACACAATTTGATAATTATAAAAAAAAAAAAAAATTTCAATAATGCAGCAAAAAAAGCAATAAATCAAAATATCAATAACAAAACCATGTGGAGACCGTATAATAAGAACAATTGATTATATCAATGAAACAAAGCATGTAGACACATTAACAGAAATAATAATCGATTAAAAAATTAAATATTTTTTAATCTAATTTATTTTAATTTATTCGCAGCAATTTAAACCATTCAGATTTACAGTTTTTATCTTTGGGATGCGTGATTAGAATTTTCATAAATGAATAATTTGAATTTCTTCTAAATAACCTAATACGAGTGGTCGTTAATAAGTGACCCCACAGTGTAACACTTGACCATATGACACACACAGGGGTGGAATACTCCCTCTTCCTCCCAATTCACCTCGACTCTTCTCCATTTTGTTTTTCATGTCCAATCAGCTCATGGCTCCGTATATAACTTTTATTTATTTTTCCTTTCCGGTTCACTCTGATTGCTGGTCACCGGACATTCGCGGGACGAAGAACCGAAGCGGGTTGCGGGGGGTTCCCGGCTTTCACGTACATTTTAAATACCTATATATACTTTGTATATAAACACACATATACACGTATGAATGTTGAAATAAAAAAAAAACTCTTTGATCGTTACTTTTGGGAATACACGCATGGCTAGACACCTCCTGATATCAGGCAACCTCTAGGTGACTTTTGCCTTACTCCTACATGCAGGGATCTGCAGGGGCGGACTTTTATTTCCCTAATTCTGGCTACGGAGGATGTACCTGGCACCTCTGTTGAGACAACTTGATGTGGTAGTCAAAGGGGACATAAGGTCACATAACCAAAAACAATTGTTGCAACCGGGAGATGGAATTGTGTTGGGACATATTTTAGGCATCAAAAAGACGATTAAGTAGGAGACTTCCTGCGGAAAACAGGAACTGGAAAGAGGCACTGTCACTTTGCAAGAGGCCTCTGGAGATGAGGTACAATAAGAGGCAGCTCTCCATGAATGAATATATCTAATTTGGTCACGGTGACACAAGGGGTATTTATGGTCCCTTAACCTACCTACTTTATAAAAAAATGAGTTGATACGTTTGATAAAAAGACAGAAACTTATGTCGAAAAGGTATACCCTAATAGAAAACATATGATATCCTTTATAGTCAATATAGGGCTCCCAGGTAGACAAATTTTGAGGCTTGGAACAAACCTTAAATATCAATTGTTTGATAGTTGATTTTTGCTCAATCTTCTGTTTCTTGGAATTGTTGACAGACGATTCTGAAAACTGTTAATGCCTCATAATACTACACAGCCTTCTAAATATTTGGTCAGCCATTGGCCTAGTATCCATTTTGATGCTTTTGCATGATGAGAAAATTTCGGTAATTGAATCGGACCACCTAAATGTCGAACTTTGTTATGGTATAGTGATCACTCTAAGCAAGGCGGTTGGAAGCCTTTATAGAATCAAATTTGAAAATGATTTTTCGAAAAACTGAACATTCATGGCTTCAAAATAGGTGGTTCAATATTATATTTATTTATTTATTCGAAGTCACATTATAATCATATCTGCTTACACAAGTTATACTAATTAACATTACAAAAAATAAATAAAAAGGAAAATGCTACCTCACTAGGTATAAACCTGTATCGAGGATAGCGAATATAACACAATATCAGAAGAATTAAAGCACAAAAAAGTCTGTACGGGGAGAAAATAAATAATAATTAACTATCGCATAGACAAAGCGGAGATATGGCTGGGGCATATTTTTGGGATGACAAAAGACAAATTAGAACGTAATCCTAGATAATTGAGGAATTTGGAGATGATGTGGGAAAAAGTAATTGATGTTTTCCAAGGTTATTAAGCAAACTTAGACATTCAGCGAAACCGTCAAATTCAAATGCCTTTCTGCATTTGCTTGCCTCGCAGTAAAGTATTCACTCTTTGCTAATTGTCTCTTAAATACATAAATGATATTCCACAAAATGGGAATCACCCATTATATTAGCCGAAGATAGGACAAAGATATCGCCTTCAGTCTCTGAACTTATTCGATTTCAAACAATTTATTGAACAAAAATATTTATGATCGATGGTCGAATAAAAACTCTTGTAACAAAATCGATGCATGACATTTTCACCCAACTATTTGCGTAACCCATCAGCAATTAGCGCCAATACAACAACTGAACCGTATTTATGGGGTTAAATTATCTCACAATATAAACCTACCATGATCGTTGGTAGCTACCTGTTAGTAATGTTTATTCAATCAACAATAATATCTAATTGACTAATGGTTATATCTATCTACTCTGTAACATTGATACTATATGAAATATAATTAATGATTGCCTGATCAAATTATCACGCATGATTGCTTTTTATATTAATGACTAGTTTCCCCGATAGACGTTGACCCGTCCTAACTATGAATATTTGATTCGATATGGAATACCTAATGATAAATTCATTAATTATTAAATCAATATAATTCCATTAAACGATTTTTTCAAGACACATTCTGTCAATCGCATCAACTATCAAACCATTGATAAGAGCTCTTGTTGCCTCTCTATGCCCCTAAGTGGTTTGTATAGGGAGATTTGATTGATTTTGATTTGATCAATATAAAAAAAAGCTGCTAACCTAGGGTAGCCCAGAACTCATAGTATATTATAATAGCCTTTTCGTGTAAAACATATCTTTGCATAAAAATTCATAATGAATTAATCCTTGGAATTATTATAGAAACTTTAAAATAATGATATCGACTATTGGAGCTTTTTATTATCTGCTTAAACTACATATTCAATATTAATCGGTACTTTAAGGGGGACCCACTGAAGTTACGGACCTCAAATTTTACGTGCTTGTGTAGGAGCATAAGACCAACCCGTGTACCAAATTTTATGAAAATCGAAGAATTTTTTTTTCCTTTTTTGCCCTTTTTCTATAACAAGTAAAATTTTCTTTGGATACTTTAAGAGGGTTCCCCTGAAGGTACAGATCTCAACATTTTACTGACTCATCTACATCGAGGGGCTAACCGTTCTACCAAATTTCAATCAAATCGGATAAGAATTACTGTGAGTTATGGGCGCGCACACATTTTTGGCGTACGCGTACGCGTACCTACGGGTACGGGGAAATTAAAAAAATATTTTTTTTTGCATTTTTGGAATCTACACCCTCGAAAACGTCGAGAAAATTAATTTCAGCGAAATCTATTTTTTTTTTGAAATCCGATCACAAGACTCATGTACCTACATATATTCCATATACTATGAGTAACATGAAGAGTTTATAAAATAAAAATAAATAAACGAAGCGTTTCTAGCTAACTCTAAACAATGAAATAGGACCGATTTTTATATAGGTACTCCTATTGTGTAGTACTTATAGTTAGTAGATTTTTGATATTGCAGTAAGTTATATCCTAGCCTTTACCATATTCCATCCATGTCCTCCAGCTCGGAACTTCCACGTCTTTGGAACCTTGATAGGAGGATGAACAGCGCTCTCCTCGGCCAACTTTGAGGTGGTTGGTAGTTTAGTGGTATCGATCGGCGATTTTAGTAGGTACAGCGTATTGGAGGTCGTAGGTTCGAATCCCGGCCGTGCCGACCATTACCGCTTTCGCGACACAATCATTTGCTTAGTGTGAAAGATGTTAAGAGTGTATTGAGGGATACATTAAAAAAAAAAACTGTAATTCGGCATTCTTCATACATGTCCCAGCCATACCCACTATAATGATCGATGTTCGTCGTGTGGTGCATGGCACTTCGTTTGAAATTACTAATTTAAAAAAAGAATTGCATATTTTTACAATTATTATTATCATAAAATATTCACATTGTGAAGAATTTTGTCAAATGAGACATAGAATAAATTAAGTGCGATCTTATCTTTCAATAAGAAGATGTCCGGAGACAGAATAACAAGGCGCATGTTTCTCTGCCAACAAAAATAAAAAAAAAATGTCAGCGGTCATTACACACAAAAACTATGAAAAACTAGCGAGAGATTTTCTCTGTCTTACCACAATCTATCTATGTGAAGTGTTTCTAACTAAATCAAACCAAAACACGATTTTTTGAAATTTTAAAACCTACCAAATGGCTTGGGACCATTGTCAGGTCGAGGTACTCTTCAGAATATTAAAAAAAAAGCCGCATCTAGTACGTATTACATTAATTCAATGGACAAAATATGCAATCTGTATTCTACTGATTATATTTCAACTCAGTATTTTTAAATTAAAAATAAAATTCCAACGAAAAAATGGGTCACCAATATTTCACAATATTAAGATTTACATTTATATCATCCGGGAATCGATCCCCGTTTCTATAATTGGCTTCCCACTCCAAGCTACTCGCTATCCCGAACTATTTGCATTCTTTCGAAATGCATTCGAGAAATATTAACACGAAAAATTCCTCTCACTTCACAACTTATTATCATAATAATTATTTACTTATACTAGTTTTAACTGCCTTCAATGGTTGCCGAATTTTTTTTTATATGTTTTGTAGGAAAATGATTATTTCTTGTGTCTTCTTTGTTTTTTTTTTACAATTTTGTACCATTAATGAACTCTTTGTTTTGCGTGACAAGATTCATTGGATCAAACCGGATTACTTTTATATATTCACTAGTTCACACTGTTCACAGCTTCTTTTGTGTGCCAGTGCATCACAGAAGCAGAGGATGTGATTAAGTGTTTCATATTCCTCTGAGCAAAATCTACAGGATTTCTGATAGTCCCATTCTTGACATATGTCTCCGCAGTACCTATATGTTTTTCAAACTTTCGTGTCGGTACTTCAAAAACGTTACATGAAACTTTGTAATACTTAGCCATTATACCGATTTGAGGGGTTAAATAAAACTTTGCAGTATGCAATATCGTAATACTGCAAAGTTTTATTTAACCCCTCAAATCGGTATTTCGTGTCGGTTTAAAATGGTTTTTATTGTTTTGTTTCAGGTTTGGTTCCAAAATAGAAGAGCGAAATTCAGGAAACAGGAGAGACTAGCCCAGCAGAAAGTCTCCGGATCATCCTCAGTGTCTGATGGCAAGGGAGGAGTGAGTGAAGGAGCGCCTGGTGGCCCCACGAGAGGACCCTCAGACGCCAGGAACTCCGCCCCATCACCCCCTGCAGCGGCCGCGTGTCCGACCCCTGGATCAACCGCTAGTCTTTCATCCCATCACTCCTCAAGTGGAGATATTAAACCTTTAAATAATGGATCAGGTAAGGAATTTGAACCCTTTTTGATTATAATATAATATATTATCTTTGTTTTCTGATAGTTCTTTTACAAAGAGCTGTTGAAATCTGCCGATGACTTAACAGAAATAACAGCTCCTAGTATCATTCATAAGGTATAGGTAGATCTGTGCCACTATAGAGGTCAATAAATAAACATCATTGAGTTTCTTTGTCACCTGTGGCCTGTGGCCATGCAGGTCCTGTGCCTCCAAAAGAAGTCAGGGTATTAAATATTTCGTTGAATAAGAATTCAACCGTATCATTTATATTACTTTAAATCAATATATCTCCTTCATTTTATGAGACAGTTTTAGCCAACATCGCCAATAGGCAATAATAATGACTTTTCCCTAGAAATTTGACTTTTTCGGAAACCAATTCTAATTCTACCACTATTTGGCAGTCTATCTACTTGTTTCTTAAAATTTGGGTTGGCAACACTGTGTTCTGTCAAACAACTGTGCATGTGTTTTCATCAGTGGTCAGACTCTCAGTAAATCATTCTCCGCACTAATGGACAGAGATTAAAATATGTTTAGTGATTATGGATTACATTCCTAGACAATACAGCGTGGTATTGTGGACTGTAAGCACCGACCCACCTGTATCATAATAAAGTATTCTCTTCACGTGAACAAAGTGTGCGAATAATTTGCGTAGTTCAGCCACACTCCAAACCTGAGTCAAGTGTATGTTTACGTGCAAACGAAACTAGTCTCAAATGAAAATTTCATAAAAATTAACGAATCGAACACGCTTTGTAGTTTAAATTATCCATTATAATGAAATTAGGGGTCAGCAGTCATCACGTGACGCAAATATTAATTCGACAAATGATGATGTAGGTAGGCACCTAAATGTTCTTATCTACAAAAAATCTCGAAAATTGCAGAGAATTCTTTATTCAAAATTTGGTATTAGTTCACTTTTCTTCCACCAGAGCGTTATATAGCAAATTTTTTGTTGTAACGTTCTCTCGTTGCCAGGGTGGTTCCAAGTCACGCTACGTATAATTTTGCTTGCATTTAAATTTACACTCGATTCGAAGTTTCTGTGTAGCGATGATTTTATTTTGGGTAGGAGATATTAATGTACTGTAACTAGAAAATAAAATAATACAATACGAGATTATTTATACAACTTTTTCTCTATGGAATTCTTCTGTCTGAAAATATATGGAACGTCATAAATTCAAAATAATAATTGACTAGCTTCAGGTATATGATCTGATCATAATATCGTAAAGTTTCTTTTGCGGCATTTCGGGTGCTTTGCAAAAGATTGACTAAGAGGTTTTAATTGGCCATTAACTTGACTGGATCATCAGGTTGACAAAATAAACAGGTTGACATACAAGAGTCCTTGCATCAATATTATCACTGCCTACTGAACCTATTTTTGAATTTTGACTTTTCCAATATTTCGATGATATATTACTGCCAGTCTTAAAACCATTTTGCAAAGCTGCATGGTTGAGATGTCTGTGTTTTGAAACGAAATAAATAGATTGTAGCTCTTATGCTTTGGTTTTCTAGGCAAGAAATGCGGCCATAATATAACGAATGCAGTAAACAAGTACCTACAAAGCATTCTATGTTTGATTATGTTTACATATTTCACTGACGACAGTTAAATAATGAAAGCGCGAAAGATATAGCATAAACTTAGCGTTTAGTGCCATTAAGCGTAACTTGGGTACTACAACACACCTACTGAAATAAAATGTATGAACTTAGTTAAAAGGTTAAATTCAAAAACTTTGGAATATTAGTTAATAATATTGGAAATTTATTTAGTATTTTTTTTAAATGAATCTGCGTGAACACAAATACACTCTTTGATACCTTAATAGTAAGTTTCTTAAAGCTTGTGTCATGAAAGAGGATGATGGTCGGCACTTGGGATCGAACCAACGACCACCGTACGAAACAGTACGAAAGCCGGCGTCGTAACCGCTTGACTACCAATAGTTCCAAAATGTCTCTTTGTATTACGGCCGTTCAATTAAGGTGTCAGTTTTACTAGAAAACCATTGCATAAGTCTACATTATGATTTTAGCAATGTTTATACAAAATTGGAATCTGGATACGCGATTATTTGTGTTAAGCTATGAGCGAATCTTCATGTTTTGAATCAAACTCATTTTATTGTAAACAAAAAATCTATTAATATTCCGATAATGTAAGCAACTTGTTTCGGTAAATTTACACTTAGTTTACAAAATTGTGTTGATGAAAACTACAAAATAACATTGCGATTTGCAAATCCATAAAATAACTGCAAGTTTCGTATTTTAGATTTACCAGCAATGGCAAACCCCTTCCTCGTACATCTTGGCCTCCTTTAGAAGATTCGTCCGTGCTACCCTGCCTCCGTCAATCGTCCACCCCCAGCAGTTTGAAGTCTCTCTCTGCTCCGTCCAGCCATCTCAGACTGGGTCCTCCAATGCTCCTTCTATAGGGTCTTGCACAGAAAATATCTTTAACATCAGGCACCTGTGTTTGCTCTTTACCATTGTCGAAGAATGATTGAGGTCTAAAACTACAGAGGTGGCCCCAGAGACAATTTTATAGACCAGGTGATTGGGTACATGCACTGTAGCACCTACCAAGAATTGTGAAGGCTGGCGAGTAGTAGGGGGGAGTTGAGAAATAGAGAAAGCATGCTTGATACAGACCTATTCTAGGATTTAAATCAGAAATAAGCGAACTATTTTCGGTTTTTATTCTTTGTATCACTCAAGATTTAGACCCTGACAAAGAAATAAAATGCAGGATAGAAGCCGCCCGAACATCCTTTAATGAAATGAAAAATCTCCTTTGTGACGACAACCTCAACCTGAAGTTAAGACAACGGATGGTCATATGTTACGTGTGGTCAGTTTTGCTGTACGGCGTAGAGGCGTGGACCCTCAAAGTTAATATAATAAATCGCCTTGAAGCATTTGAAATGTGGATCCATCGTAAAATGCTTAAAATAGCATGGAGCGCCACCAACACAGAGGTCTTGCGCAGAGCCAACACTACCAGACAATTATTCACCTCAATTAAGATTGGTAAGACTGGGTCACATAATGAGAGGTGAAAAATACAAGGTTCTGCAGCTCGTCATAAAGGGGAAAATAGAGGGCCGCAGAGGAGTCGGTAGAAAGCAACTTTCCTGGCTCCGAAACATTCGTCAGTGGACCGGACTGAGAACTGTGGGAGATTTTTTCAGAGCAGCTGAAGATAGGGAGGCTTTCTCTCAGGTGGTCGTCGACGTCGGGGGGACTCGATAGGACACCGGAAAAAGAAGAAGAAATCTGTGTATGTAACTTATGTAAGAATTTGTATGGCAGATGCCGAACAAGAGTCGCAGATACTGGCAATGGGTTGAACTTATAACGAGGAAATGTTAGATGTGCACCCAGAATTTTAAAAGAGACCACACGAGAACACGAGGCCAAATAGGAAGACCTATAAAAGAGGGGTTGACGGCGTGATTTCAGTCGCTGGGAGAATCTTTTCAAGAGCGGCGCAAGATAAAAGAAAGGCGGTGAAGAGAAGGTTGACAAAGAAGAAGAATTTAATTGTGACGTTGTGAAATCCATAGTTTTGGTACAAAATACTAAAGTTATGCACTTACGAGGATCGCTCTGAATGTTTTGGTTTCCCCAAACCAACCAACCATAAAGATGCAGTTTATTGGAAGCAGTTACAAGTCATATTGTTAGTGCTTGCTGTAAAATAAAATATTTCAATTTCGATAGAGGTTTTGGAACGGCTCCAATGGGGACAGCCATAATGTTGCTATCCAGGTGGAAGACAATGCATCGGTTAATGTTATTCTACCTGTCATATAAAGCGTTTGTTAAAATCTTTGTTTTGCTTCATACTTAGACAAAGAAAAGAAGATGTACAATTAATATTCTTGAAATTTCCTATGTTGTTTATTCCTTCGAGAAAAAATAATACTAGAGAGATAATGTGCTACTGCGCATGGTACTATTATGAACCACGTGACTGTTGTTAATGTAGTGAGGTTTGTTGGTGACGGTTTGTGAGATTAAGTTTTTTTATTGTTAATATTTTAGAGTTAACTCGGAGGCATATTTTAATCACATTATTTATTTATCGCATGGTCATATATGTACATCACATGTTTACAGGTAGAAACAATACATATTATAATTCTACTGTAGGTGTATTAAAAATGTTTTATAAAGGCAGTTCTGATGGCTTGTGGTTTCTCGTACTAATATTAAATATCTTCTTTTTTATACCTTTCTTTGTCTTCTCTGTGATGTGATGAAAGCTAGGAGTTACTTAGTTAAACGAAGTATGGGCTTATTGTTGTGATTTTCGATGTAGTATGTAATTAAGATGAATTATTATGATTAATCTTTCACGTGACTACTAGATAAAGGAACCAATTTTCGGTTCTGCACATCCACAAAAGCTCGCTAATAATATTTGTACTCAATGGTTTATTCATCTACAGGCTGTCCAATATAAAAGTAATAAAAAACAGGATAAAATAACAGTATTACCAGCAAACTAAACTTACAATACAATTTACGAAAAAGTTTTAGGCACTCCATATTCTGTCAAGGTGGTCTTAAAAGAAACATTGCTGTCTAAGAAGGGAGCCATGATAGACTCCAAGTTTTCATCCGCTTTGTTATAAAGCAACACTTTCAGAAATTTCCAGATATAATTGTTGACACAAACCTTCTTTCACACATTGTAAGCAATTATATGTTTGTATATTGATGCAATCAATGGAATTGATAAGCTTCCTACTGGAAATTTTCCACCATTACTCTCAAAACTTCAAACAACAACATTGGTTTAATAATAAACCAACGATTTGTAAGATGTTGGAATATATTGTTGAGTGTAAATGAAGAGCTCTATGTGAATGTGAGTAACGTATCAGAATATTAAGATGAACAATGTGAACTCCTTCCAGATGTTGGGACAGATAAGGACTGGGCTGTCTCAAGTCTTAGACTCGCCCACTGTGATTGATGTGCGGTTGGAGCCAAATAAACACATGGACACTTCTAAAATTATTAATATACTCATTATAATATTTTGGCTGCAATATCTACCAACATTTAAGGAAGAGTTTTCAACAAAAATTTACTTTTTTTTTATGGAAATGAATCTGTGCTCACTCAAAGTGAACACAAACACACTCTTTGACTCTTTCACAGTAATCTACTTAAAGCTTGTGTCGTGAAAGAGGAAGATGGTCGGCACCTGGGATCGAACCCACGACCTCCGTACGAAACATTGCGAATGCCGGCGTCGCTAGTCTACCAACTACTTCCAGCAAACTTGGGAGAGCAATGGCTGTGAAATTTGGCACCCAATGTGAGCTCGGAATAGCAGATTTTAAGATTAAGTGCCTCTGGTGAATGTGTATCCACTGATCTGATTAAGTACCGGACAGGACTATAAGAAACTGCAACCGTATGGTATACCATCACCATTAAATTGCCTCGAGAGACAGAAGACTAACCCCATCTTAGCCTCAACTACCATTCGGAAAGCAACAGAAAACCCCCTAGCTAGACCATTACCAATGATCTATCGGATCTTCAGTGAGCCCGTGTCAACTGGTATGGTGCAGTGAGCACTGCAAAGAACAGCGCTGTATGTCCAGGATTTTTCGAGTCCAAAGTCACTCTTTGCAGTGGTTGATGGCCTAGAGGTTCGGTCTCCGACTTAATTCCAGGTTTAGGTAATCTTTCTCTTTCACGATAGAAGCTTTGTTTTCCGTGAAATGTCAAAAGACTTTTTGTATTCATTTCTTGTATTTTGAGATGCTAAGTTCGTGCTTTCTTTGTATTGCTTGGGAAGCTTCTTGATCGACGGGGTTGATTCTAAATTCCATGACTGCCAGATATGAAAGTTTTTTTTTTTCAATTTCTACATGATGTCTGTTGAAGTGATTTACTGTCATGCGTCACCAGCTTGTAACGTCACTTAGCGTGTTTTGTCACGAAAGCGTGGGAGGTCGACACATCCAACCGAATCGTCAACATTATTAGATTGTTCTATTTTAAGTTGTGGATCATTACAAAACTATTTGGAATTAATCCATATTTATAGAATCGGCATTGTCGATGCTCTCACGGAAATACTTAAATGGCTACTCTCGTTTTTGTTGTATGTTGTCTAAAAATAATTAAGTATTGCCAGCGGTGAAAATTTGACAATAATTCATTAAAAGATATTATGTATGTTACTAATTTGGTAGTTGGGTACATTAACATTCTGGGCGAACCTTAGTATTGGTGAGATTAGACTTTATACGACTATATACGTACATATGTAAGGAAGCTACTTGCCCTGTCAGTAAGGTAGGTTTCTAAGTAATACGCTTGCCCGGTTCTTGAAAGGGGAGAACATACCTACCTAATTTTGAGATCCATGTTTAAATTTGGTCAAGTTTTGTGTCTTTGTCACTCCACTAAATACATATACATTTCTCGGCCAGAACCTAAACAAACTCTACCTGCAAATGTAGATTTTGTTAAAAAAAAAAAATTTATGCTAAGTATACTATTTATCATTGTCTTCTTTTTTAAATAATTTTAAATTTTGTAATACTTTGTACTTTAATAATCTCGTTAAGTAAAAAAATAAGTTGATTCAAATACATATTGGATAGTATACATTCCTTTGAATGGAAATTTCAGAGGAATTCCATTTTGTCTGTAAAAAAATAACTTGGCAATGATTGCAACGTATCTCTTGATAAACGTGAACAGGTGAGAAGCAATCTAAGACAAAAAATAAGAAACTATTTATATTTTATATAAATGAAATTATTATTTTGATGTAGCAGTTGGTTTCTTTACTGATCAGACAATCCTTTGTTTTGGTACACTTTGTTACGTTTTGTAACAATATAGCAGTTTCTCAATTGACTACTTTCTTTCTATTGTTTTTTTTTTATTTAAGGAGTTTCTGAGTTAGAAAAATGATGTGATATAAATAGTTAAATATATTAACGTCATCATCGGTGTCTGTTAACTCACGATTGTACTTATTTAAGAAACCATTTTGAACACATAAATTGATGAACATTTTTTTACGCATAGCTATCAGAATTTAACGTCCATGTTCTTTCAGTTTCTTCCAGCAAAATCAAAATCAAACACAGGATATCAAAAAGGGTAGGAATTTACCTTTGACATTTTTAACTAGTTAACGGTTTTTTAGAGATCACGCTGTTTCTCGGAAGGGGTAGGCAGAGAGAACGGACTTCAATTCTTTCCTTTCCAGCATGTTACATCATTCGCTTCATTCAACAGCACAATTCCCTGGCCCTCCTTTTAAAGACGGCACCCAATAGTCGGTCCACGTCATTCTAGGTCGGCCACATCTCCGTGCACTCATCGTTTCAGATTCATATATTATTTTAGTCATTCTCTCAAGATGACCGTACCGCCTATAAATTTACACAACGCTAACATCTACTCCACATTCCTTTTTGATATTATATTTCCTCAGATAAAGATCTAAAGCGATAAAGTAATGTTTTTTCTACGGAAAAAGAGTATTGAAGAATGTTCAATTTGAATATATCACATACTTTGAATTGAATTTCGATCCATAACAAAAATCTTACATGCATATGAAACATGTTTAAAAAATTTCACGCTAATTGCCCAAAATGCCACAAAAACGCCACAAAAATGTACCATCTCAGTAATAATTACTCACATATTTGACATTTTTCTCTCAAACCATTAACCATTATATTTTAAAAATCAATCAATTATAATACAGTGATAATTAGCCAATCACACTTCGAAAGAAATCATTCGAGACGTTTAGAACGCAAATGGCACCAGACACAATGTGTCATGAAGTGTTCAAAAACTTTGCTAGTGTGATGTGATTTGTGAATCGTTGCCAGGTGATTTTTAGAACCGATTTAAATATTTCAAGTGAAGAGAAACTGGTTAATTGAAGTGACATTTTGGGGATACCTATTAATTTATTTGCAAAATATATGTAGCATAAAGTTGAATAATTATTTTTCGTGCGGAGGTCGTGGGTTCGATCCCAGGTGCCGACCATCTTCCTCTTTCACAACACAAGCTTTAAGTAGCTTACTGTGAAAGAGTCAAAGAGCGTAATTGCGTTCACTTTGAGCGAGCACATAATCATTTTTATAAAAAAAGTGTTGTTGGTATGTAGATACCTAATCATTTACCGTGCAAGTACTTCTGCGTAGGAACACTGCTGAGTTTGGAGTTGAGGGGTTTTAGCCGGTTGGAGTCCGGCACTACCCAGGCATGTCCATGGGTGTCCATGATGGATTTCCCCTCATATAAAAAAAAAGTCAGTCAGTCTGTGACAAAGACAAAACCAGCAGTGGTAGGCCCTAAAATGGGTAGGAACACTGCTAAGTTTGGTGTTGAGGGGTTTTAGCCGGTTGGAGTCCGGCACTACCCAGGCATGTCCATGGGTGTCCATGATGGATTTCCCCTCATATAAAAAAAAAAGTCAGTCAGTCTGTGACAAAGACAAAACCAGCAGTGGTAGGCCCTAAAATGGGTAGGAACACTGCTAAGTTTGGTGTTGAGGGGTTTTAGCCGGTTGGAGTCCGGCACTACCCAGGCATGTCCATGATGGATTTCCCCTCATATAAAAAAAAAGTCAGTCAGTCTGTGACAAAGACAAAACCAGCAGTGGTAGGCCCTAAAATGGGTAGGAACACTGCTAAGTTTGGTGTTGAGGGGTTTTAGCCGGTTGGAGTCCGGCACTACCCAGGCATGTCCATGATGGATTTCCCCCTCATATAAAAAAAGGTACTTCTGCGTAAGCCATCGTTCGTGTTGCGGTGGTAGCAAATCATTCCTAACAAATATTTTACATCAAAACTGGTGATATCCATGGTAAATTTAGGTTATATGGTTTAAAAGTGTGCAATTAAGATTAAGATAAAGAATTTTTTTATACGAAGGATACGCAAAATGTTTGATGTGTAATTTTAAAGTGTGATTGGTTGCGTTTGGTTGATTTATGAAGGTAATTAGATCTATATTACGTACCTGCAAACGTTGGGAAGTGTCGTGATCTATGGCTCATTTTAGTGACGGGACTTTTAGTGAGTGATTTTAGTTCAGGACAAGTGGATATTAAGTGGACAAGACATTCAATGCTAACAGATTTATAGATGGCAATTAATAAAACACCCCATTAATAAAGAATATGTTCAGAATTATGTAGGTAATAATTTTATTTGAATCTCTTCTTCTTTAATGCCACTGCTATTGGAGTTTGGCGACAATCTGCAAAAGGGCTTCGCAAATATCACTAACACCAAACCACCGTCTCAGCTCAAAAGCTCTTTTACTCCCCATTCATCGCCTGCCCTCTATACTCGTATATTCATTAAATGCAGTAGAGCATTTTTATCATTGCGGAAGATATGACCAAGTGTGCCTGCAATCTTTTTGTCTTTTGACAGTGGTCTGTAGATCTCTCTTCTTGTTCATTACTAGCAGGACTTACTCATCAGTTACGCAATCCCTCCACGACATACGGAGCATTCTTCGGTAAGGCCAGAATTCAAACGCTTTATTCCTGTTCTTGGTTGAGACTTGAGTCCAACTATCCACTCCATACAGCAGCATTGGCAAAACTTTTTAAAGATTCTCCAATTTAAGTAGGTACAAGCTCAGAGCCCCAATTCTCTGTTTTATCGGAAGGTAGTCGCGGTAGTAAAGTGAGTATTACACGATACATTTTGTATGGGAAACCTGTATAGCGCCGCCACAGAAATATTTCTAGAAACAAATGCGATTCTCGCATTCGATACGTATAGACGTTTTTCATACAAAATTTATCGTGTAATACTCACTTTACACCGTGACTGCCTTCCGATAAAACAGAGAAAAGGGGTACAGGTCACGATTACACAAGAGTTTTTGCATTTTGTAAAAGGTTGACCTTGTCATCTCAATCTGTGTTTTGATCGCTGAGTCTGAATCCGTCTTATACTGTTACGCCATATTTGACATTAGAGATTTGCTCTATTCTGCACTCGTCTATGTTGACATGTACGATTTTGTCCTTTCGTTTACTGATGGCTAAATAAGGTAAATGGTGATAAGTAATTTGTATGAGGACATCTATTTCAAGGAGTGACCAATGACCGGCCACCAAATAGTGCAAAAGATAATAAAAAAACACCATGCTATTAGTCTTTAGATCAGGGATACTCTATCGAATGCTTTGGTAAAGTCCATCAAGCTTTTTATCTATATAATAATGATTTATTTCTTAATGAGAAGAGGGTGCGAACGTCGGTGTTTTTTGAGGAATTTTTTGAGGATGATTAAAAAATTGCGTCGACATATTTACAGATTATAAAGATCTCTATGTTATGCTATTTTATTATGAAATGTTTAAGATTGTATTTTTTTTTTAATTTGTATTTTTGTTTTGTTTCAGTTAAACTGGGGGAGGACTCGCCCTTAAGTAGCAATAATAACAAATGGGGGTGCGGCCCTACAGGGATGGGTGGTGGAGGTGGTCTCTCCGCCCACCACGCTGCCTTCTCCAGTCTCCTGGCGGGGTCTCCGTATCTCCTAGCTGACCAGATGAACAACCTGCCCAAACACAACCATCTCTTTTAAAACTAACTCCCTAGATTTAAAATCAATTCATATTGTACAGATGTTTTTTGAGGAATTCGTTGGGAGTATTCATGCAACAGTCTAAATTGGATCGAGGTGCGAGATGTTTTAGTTCAAAAATCTCCAATTTAATACTTTTGCCGAGCTACAAAAATATTCTAATCGTGGAACATTGAACAAATATTTTCTTTATTTGAAAAACCTCTGTTCGCTTCTTTTTTATGTTGGACCAATGCAAGGGCTTTTGTAAGCGGGCGGCAAACAATGTGGAATTCTACCCTCAAAGAGTGATTTTAAGGGTGCGTTTATATGGAACGAACAAATACCCAGACTTGGAAAATTGAGTATATTTCCTTGATATTTGATGATATGATCACCAAGGAAATAACAATGAGTAATAACTGTCATTACCCATTAATTATCAGTTCTTGCTTGTGTTGTTTCCATGGTGACCAGTATCAACAATCATGAAAATACATTCTTTATTTCTAGCTCTGGCTCTATGTTCATTTGGTGTACATGCACACTTAGTACCTATAATGGGTTTGAAAAGGAGTTCCGAATTCCTGAAATACCTTTTTTTATATCGAATAGTCACCCCATTTTTTTATTATTGTTATTTGTATCACAGAATCTTAAAAATAATATGACAATAGGTTGAAAATATTTGGAGATAGGTATAAATCAATAATTACGAATGTATGTATAAATTTTAATATTAGTCGATAAGTCATTTTAATATTTTGTACAGAAAGGTTATGTTTGTTTGTGATTTGAATTTGACGTATCAAACTGTCAAAATCTACAAAACATTCCAATTTTCTTTATTTATTAATTTTTAGTAAATATACACCCTACAATTTTTGTTTAGTAAATATATTAACAAAACATAATATTATTGAGAATCCGATAAAATCTAAATACGTACTTTTAGCTACATAAACATAATTTTTTCCAAGATTCAAATTGCAAACAAACATACTAGATATAAATTAAATATAAAGCAACTACAATCGTTGTCGTCCATTTTTTTTTAATTTTTTTTTTTATTAAAAATAATGAATTTAATAATTAAATGATTTTGTAAGAAAAATCCTTAACATTATTATATATTTTATGTTATAACTAATGCAATTGATTTATAAATTTACCTATATCCACCATTATAAATTTTTAACTTTTAATTTGAAAAAAAATTAACCATTATAAAATGGCCGTCCTTTAATTACTTGTTGTATGTTTAAAATGAATATCCGTCGAAATTAAAAAAAAATTATTATAATAAACACGCTTAGTTCTTTCAATTGAATATCAATGGTTAAATAAACATTTCGATCTGGACAAAATAACTGACTTTGTTCTTCTAGGGTTCTAGTACCTATATGTTTCGGCCAAAAACCATAAAAAACACTATGTAAAGACATATGAAAATAGAGTTGTGTTTACAACTCAACTTCAATGAATTGTAATAAAACATACTTTCAATCATTCAAATATAGGTACGATTGTTTAGTTTCTGATACAATTAGTCTGACTAAAGTTTTAAGAATTAATTTGCCAATTTTTCCATTTTATTTTAAAGTTTTCTTTATCGTTATTTTTTGGTTCAGAGACTGAAAAATTATATACAAATCTAAAATTTTAATATTTCTTCGACACCTCCAATAATGTATTTTGTATTTATCTTTGATCGAAAAGAGATGAGTTTAAAATACTTGTTTTATGATTACTGATGTTCAGTCATTTTAGGCTTGCGACTTAAGAGAAAAAGGGCTTAAATATCAATTGGCATTCACAATTATCCCAATTTTGGCATTACAACACTGGAGAAAAATTTTGAGCCAATAAGCGTCGGTACCTAAACAGCACTTATTAGATCATTATACCAGAAACCGCCTTTTATCTAGGTAGAGACGTCTAGCTCAAGCAGCATTCTACAGTATGCACTTGTTCTTTCACTCTTGCTAGAACGCTTTATTGCATAAGGGTAAGAACATGTAGAAAGCGGATTCCGACCGCGCCGACCGGCGCAAAGAATGTTACTATGCATTTGAATGGGGATACCCACAGAAAAAGCAGGAAACCGCTTTCCTGCATGCCCATTTAAATGCATTGAAACCATAGACAATAATCTATGAGCCGGTCGGCGCGGGTCGGAATCGGCTTTCTACGTGTTGTTACCAGGGTTGCCAGGTTTTTTCAACCAAAACAAAACAAAAAAAGGTCATTTTTAAAATACCGAACCAAAACAAAAAAAAGGTCATTTTTAAAATTTGGTATCCGGAAAGTAGAAATTTTCCCTAAAAAAAAGGCTGGAAAGTAGGAAATTTCCCCTAAAAAAAAGGTCATTCTCGAAATTTGCTGTCCGGAAAGTTGCAAATTCACTAGGAAAAATGAAAATTATTCCCGAAAGTAAGAATACCGAACACTCCATAGTTCGGTATTTTTTTCATACCGAACACCGAACATGGAGCAAAAATACCGAACGGTTCGGTAAAATACCTGTTCGGTAGAACACCTGGCAACCCTGGTTCTTACCCTATCTCTATTGGCGTGTTGTGATCACTTGGTCAGCTTATTCAAAACATTCTAGCTAGGTGTTCTAGATAGAGAAAAATACCTTTGCATTATATACACAATTCTAAAGTAGCCTTTATAGATGTATAATAGTGTACCGTACCTTTAAAATTCTGTCATTTTGATTCCAGAGGTTCTGACAGTAACGAGTATTGTACCTGCTGTATTCCCTCATTTCGAAAAACTGCAATTTTTTTTAGAAATTTAATTTTCATTCAAGTGAACTAATTTTTTTTGTCTACGAGTGTGTTTCATATAGTTTCAAAACAAACGTGCGTTTGGAATCGTAAATGTTTTACGATTAAATTGATAGATAGTCTGTTTACATGTTTCATCCACAGAAATAGATCTGTTCGTGATTTTAAGAAGGGGAAATTCAGCATTCACTCTCAAATAAATCGAAAAAAAAAATCATTTGGAGACTGGGCATTTTAAAAAAAATCGTTTTTTTGCTAATTCAATTTGAAAAATATTATTTCATCATTTTTTAATTGTATTTGTTGGTGGTATGACTGTTTGAATTTCGTTATTGTTAATGTATTGTTAGCAAACTTATATATTATAAAGAAAAAATACGCAAATTCAAATGAAGTATACAATGAAATTATTGCCAAAAACTATTGTGTCATTTTTTTTGTAAGTTTCTTAGATATATTTAGTATTTATATAAATAAATTATTTACTATATGTACCTTTATCTAGTCATTATATTGTATTTTAATTAATGTACATAATTACTAAATTATTAGGTATTTGTAAATATTTATATCCATCCGTTAATGTATTTTAATAAATTTAGTTATATTCAAATCTAGTCATATAATTTTAAATCTAATAAAGTAAATTATATAAATTAAGTAGATATTTTATATGCAAATTTATAATTGTTCGTATTTATAATTTTTATGCTGTCTGCGTACGTTTTGTGTCTGTTTTTTTTTTCTGAAATTTACTGGCGTTGAACGAATATTCTGTAACAATCACAGCATAAGGTATTTTCAATCGTTGAGAAATTTGAAGTTCAGCAATTAAGTTAAAATATAAATTGGAAAAAACGAGTCTGATCTAGTTCTTTTTATAAATGTTATCATAACAGATTTATTTTGACAGATCTACTCCATAAGAGTAGGTAGGTATAGTATTTTAGTTAAATGATATTATTTTTATTTTTTTATTTATTGCATATAAAATGATCTGTATTGTTTATATAAAATAAAAATAAACAAATAATGCCAATACTTACAGTGTTTTGAGAACTTCGTTATTACTTTGTCATACACTGCAATACACAGTTTGAAATCGTAATTACATCTTCTGTAATAAAATTTTCATTTCTGTATTAAATTAATGCATTGTTTTTTTTATCTATAATAAAAAATTTGTTCCATTTTTTTTGTTTTCATGTATTGTTGGTGTGCGTGTGCCATATATGCTCATAAACTATTTATAAATTTAACGATATAAAATAAAATAAAAATGTAAGATTTTTTGAAAAAGTGTTTGAATTTATTTTCCAAAACCTTAGTTTAAGTACCTATTGAAAAAAAAATATTTTGTAGGAAATATGAATTAAGGATAAAACAGCATAAATTGGAACCACATATCTACTGGAAGTTGTTGGTTCGAAACCCATTACCGACAATCATCTATTTAAAATAAAACATATCTGCTTTATGTACGTAAAAGATCGAGAATCTGAAATTACATAGAGGAATCAGGGTTTAAAATGTCGGTTGTACTGAAAAAACTTTCAGTCGGTATGAGAAATTATGCCAAATTATTTGTGGTTATGTGAACTCATGGTCAAGACCCAATTCTTAATCTTGTCAAGTTTATCTTTTTGGATCGCTGGATAATACCCACATGTAGGTTTGTCATGAACATTGCGCAAGATCGAGCGCAATGGAGAGCTCTTGTTGCCTCCCTATGCCCCTAAGTGGGCCGTAAAGGGAGTTAATACGCATTTTGATAATAATAATAATACTTGGACAACTTTTATGGCGCCGTTTAGTGAAATATCTTCACCTCAAGGGTGCCTCACATAAAAAGAAAAGAGTAATAATCACCATTAGGTTTGTCAAAACATAATAAAATAACAAAAATGGCAATAATCCCACAAGGTTCGTCATGTTGTAAAATATGTGAAATCATCATAGATACCTACTTGTAAACAGTCAATATGATTGGAAGTCAATTGGATTGGAAGAATGCAAATTTAATACAAAACATCAGTAAGACATCCGAAAAAAATGGGTCTATAAGAGTTTCTTAAACTTTTCAACTGTTTCGGCTTGCCTTAAACTCAGAGGGAGAGCATTCCATAGTTTGGGCCCCAGCACGCACAAAGCGCGATCACCGTAACGCGTAGTGTTTCGTCTGCGGACCTCCTCCAGTTCAGAGAAGAGGCTCTGGGCCGACCTCAAAGTTGCGCGCCTTTCTGTTATCATTTTAAGGAGCAAATATCTCCTCCAAATGTGAAGGAGAGATATTATTCATTGCTTTGTAAACCAGCACACATACTCTGAAATCAACCCTTGCCCGCATCGGAAGCCAATGTAACTCTCTGAGCAATGGTGTAATATGGCAGTATTTAGTTTGATTTGCTATTAGCCTGGCTGAGGCATTCAGAACAGACTGCAGTCTATTAATATGAACATCTGGCATATTTGCATAAACTGTACTACAATAGTCCAGCCCGGACACCACAAATGAATTCACCAATGTCTTCAAACTGTCAGTACTGATGTTTCTTTTGACAGCTTTGAGCTGCCTCAAGAAGAAGAAACCGCTCCTTACAGTGTCACCTATCTGCCTATTCATAGATAGGTCACTCTCAAGATTAACACCCAGGACTCTAGCAGATGTAACAGGTTTTATATTTTTGTCGTTTATTCTGAAGGTATTCTGAGGTATAAGATGTCCTCTTCTTCTGGAAGCCATCCACATAAACTCAATCTTTTCTGATAGTAACGATAATAGACAAACAAAAGAACAAACTTAAGGAACAATATATGCAGACTCAATTGGGTTTAAAGGGAGGAAGGCCAAAGGTGAAGGACAGGAATAAGAAACATGGAAGGAGCAAGAAGAAAGGAAGAAGCAAGAGCAGAAAAAAAGTTATCGCTCTGATGTCAGGTTTGTTCTAACATTTTGCCTGAACACCAAGAGAGAGAAGTTATTAAGATCAAAATTATTGAAAAATGATTTAAAAATATCTTTTGAACAGTTCAAGAATGAGTTCTGTGCATAATTAGTTTCTTATCTGTTTCAAAACCTCGATTAAATGAAAAAGAATAAAAGTTCCTTCTTAGTAGCAAACTAGATTAGAAAAGGTTGTTAGGGCATTCTATGGCTTTTTACAAACTATTTACAATCATTTAAGAACGTCGTACCTGTAAGAAGGTACTGCCTAGGCGGAGAGTTCTTGATGATCCGAAAACGAAATATCTTTTCTAATCAACTGTCATTATGAGGTTTTGTCTACCAATTGACCCATTGGCGAAAAGTTCGTTTGTAGGCGATCGCCAAATGCAATAATTTGTCTAGGCCCACTGTTATTTCATAAGCACTAACAATAATTCAAGGTAGAGAAAAGAGTCCCTTATTTAGGGTATTGGAGCTGCCAGAGATCGTTTAAAGTAGACATGACTTGATGAGGATAGGTTGAAGGATAGGTTATATCAAAGCAATAATTGAATGAATGGGCGCCGACTCCAAGGGTACTAAAATGACCGAGACTATTCAGTGAGTGAACAAAAAATTTGATGCAATCATTTAATAAATTATTAGTCTCCGATTGCAAGAGGTTGTTTTTTTATACAAATTTGAACCGCTACGGGCTACGGACCTTTTTCTGCTGTTGATAAGGTTGGCTCAGTGGGATCGAAATTGGTGGTCGACAAATTCGACGGTACTACGCTTATCTCTGGGTCGGTTGGCACAATGGCTAGTGTCTCTGGTTGACACCTTTAATGATGCGTGTTTGAATCCTGGAAGGGGCATGATATATTCCCACGGGGATTTCAAGTAGTTAAAGTGTCTGTACCCCTTCACAGTCTTCACACGTCAGAGCACCCCCGTGAATTACAATATACAGCCGCTTGATTGAGAAAAGTGTAAGTAGTAAATTTATTATTATATTTTTTTAGTCTGTTAAATATCAGTGCAATAGACTCAACAGCTTCAAAAAGCGTTTGCGTATATCATACTTACAAGAAAATACAAAAAATTTAAAAAACAAAGAAGAATAACTAAAAATACAATACAAGTTATTTTCATATTAAAGCAGATCATCAATATTTCTACACCAAATACTCGATTCGCCTGCAGAAAAGCTCATATGCAAAATTGAAAATATCAATCTCATCAGACAGCTGATTCATCAAGAGCATCGCTCGGTTAATTGGTGAATGCTTTATAACGTTTGTACGTCCTCTATGCATATGAAATAAAAAAATGGGAGCGAGATCTCATGTAATCGAATACAAAAATAAGGCTTTTAAGACAAAATTGTGTTGCCGTATGGTATCTGAAATTTGTAACAGAAGATCTGAAGTAAAAAGCGATCGCCTTTTTTCACTTTCCTTCTTTTCCGACTCACCTAACGCATCAACGTCAAAATCGGAATAATACGCTAGGAAAAAACCTCATACTCAAATTACGTTTGTCGGCCCCATATATAAAGTGTTGTGCACAACAGGACCAGGAAAACACCGGAACCAGGAGTGATGGAAAAAACCAGAAAACATTCGGTGAGTCCTTTTTCATTAAGGCCACTTCTTCTTCGTTCTTATGCGTACTCCCTGCTTAAAGCTGGGAGACGTAGTGAACATATTTTGAACAATATGTGGGCTCGGTAAGGGATCTTGTTGCTTCCATAAGTCTCTTTCAGGGAGTATATTGATTGACTTATTCATCATGAAAACCCCATATTTTTTCATTTGAATGTAATCCAGAGTGACTATGCTATACCTACTGAGAGACATTCGTCCCAATAAGATTTTGATTTCCTTGAGGGGCCAACTAAGACAAATCAAAAGAACCGATAAAAAAAAGAGTGACACTACTTATTGACACAACAATTACCTCTTTTAAACCAACTCTGGTTTAAAGAAACAGTATCTGTCAGGAACTCATCATTATGGTCCTTAAGTGTTTCGGGACTTTTTCTTTGTAACCTTAAGAAAAAAGCGGTAAAATAGGGTGGAGGACATTGGTTGTTTTGGAGAAATGGTGTTCAAAGTTATTGTCTACAAAAGTAAATATTATATTTATTAGTAGGTACCTATCTGAAAGATTTAATGTTATTTAAACATACTAATCGATAAAACTTTATTATTTAGTACTTAATGTATTATTGAAATTATCCAATTTTAATACTAGATATTCTAAAGGATTTCTTTAATTAAAGGCTACTTATTCTAAAGGATTTCTTTCAGACCTTCTTATTGGAATTTTTTAAAGCGTTCATTACGTTTAAGGAGATTTCAACGCTAGTGTTAATCAATTCATATATCAAAAATGCCTCCGAGCCATAAAAATTTGACATATTATTTTGAGCGTACGGTTTGAGAAATATTTTAATGCTCTTTGCAACAAGTTCTGTATTTTCACCTGTAATTTTTTTCATCTTATTTTGAACGATGAATGAATTGCAGGCGAGAATACTCCATGACTCAACTGAAATGATAATTGGACTCCAGAAATATACAAGGCGAATTGATTCGGTTTAAAAGAATATTCTGGAAAGTTATGTATGAAAAATATCAAAGAAAAATAAAACATTTTTCGGCGGTAAATAATCGTTCTGTTCGGGAGTGAATACATGCACTAAAATTAGGACGACGGACAGTGGCGTCACCGGATTTGGTTTTTATGATTATTTTTTAAAAATTTTCAATCAACTTAAAATCCTCTCTCATCTTTGAATCTTATTTGCCCTGCAATTGTTGCTGTCCCACTCAGCCCGTCGTCGCTGATTTTCTTTTCCCATTGTCAGTTCCCAAAATCTTGGATATGTATTTACCGTCGTTAATTCTCGCCATATGTTTTTTTGTTTTATTTATTTATTTGCTTGCGCAAAGATCCATTAAGGGCACTTGAACACGTCTTGATAAAGTGCATAGTGACAATCAAAAAGAAAAGTTAAAAAATTTAAGATTTGCTCTAATTCAGATGTAAAGGGTCTGAAATTAGAGCATCGTCTCCTTAATAAAACAGAAACAATGATTGTAGCGGCATTTAATGAAATGAATCGAATCGAATTTTATAACCACGAAGAACATAAAAACTACAGCTTAAAAATAAAATAATGGATATTATTGACCATCAAAGACCATCATTTCACTGACCATTATTCTTGGAATTAACTGTCACACTAAATTAAAAATTATATTTGGATTAAGGAAACGATTACGTACTAGAGACCTGCCGGTCTAGACCAATTCAAATTGGCGTTCGACTACAAACGAAGATTTCGCAAATGTATAGTGCGAAAAAAGTAACTGTCCACTGGAACATATAAACATAAACTATTATTTAACCCAAACAATGACACTTATATAAAAATATAAAAAGTGGACGGTTAATTTTCTTCCTACTCTATTCGTTTGTAGTCGATCGCCAAATGCAATAATTTGTCTAGGCCTACAGGGGGGTAACTTTGCATTTCCATCGCAATACCAATCCAATTTCAATCGTCATAACGATGCCGTTATAAAGTTTAGATTATGCTTGCTTCGCATCAAAATAGTCTATTTTGAATCTGCTATTGTTTTACGAAAAAATTGTACAAAAATGTGAATTTAAACAAGTATTTACTTTTAGTATTAAAATTATAGACGGACGAAATTGAAATCTCGACTGTGAAATCAGTGCAGGATGCGGAGGACAAGGAAGTTTGGAGACGTAGAAGAAGCAGAATACAGTTCATGATAAGGATAAGTTTTATCTGGATTCACCATATCTTATCTTCTGAATTTGCTGTACGATAACGACTGAAAAATATGTAACTATTTTGAAACTCGGTTATTTGTTATTCTGGCAAAAAATAAATGTTGTCATGTTCTATTTTGATAGTTACACCACTGATGGCAGAGTGCGAGAAGAGGGGGCAGAAAGCTGTAACGTATATAGACGAAGGTTTCCAGAGTTGGAGCAGTTCAGGTAAAGAAGTCCTAAGCTCGCAGCCGACGGCACCACAAACAAGCAAACATGTCTCTGGAACGCCAAGTTAGGGCCAAGGTTAGGCCACTTTCTGTTCTTCACAACCATAAAAGTGCATAGTGATCTAAATATAATAATCATAAACATTTCTGTGATCAGTTGAACTTTTTTTTTGTGATGTGATTGTGATTTTTGATTATATTTGAGTGATTTCACCAGCATTGATTTGTGAATTTAAAATTTAAAGAATGATACTAAATTTTTAAAAGTTTGATTTGTTATTCGTTAACAAGTTTCCTGTGTCCATATAGGACGAGTGCTTTTTTATAAAATTATCTATGGACAGGATTATTCAAATTTGTGGAATAACATATCAATATTTTTTAAAGATGATATTTTTTTCTTAAAAAGATTTTACTTTACCTACCCATAGAGTCAAAAGTAGAATCGTTTTGTTAATCTATTTGTTTGAGAAAAAATCAATATGTTTTAATTGAATTCTTGGTCATTTACAGTTAGCTGGCAAGCGCGATGTTAACCAAGAAAAAGAAGCCCAAGAATGGATCGAGAGCGTTCTTGGTGCCAAATTCCCTCCTGGTGAGAAATTCGAGGATGTCCTCAAGGACGGAACTGTCCTCTGCCAGGTCATGAACAAGTTGAAGCCTGGATCAGTCGCCAAGATCAACACCAGTGGAGGACAATTCAAAATGATGGAAAACATCAACAAGTAAGTATTCCAAAATTTGAATTCAATTCCATTTTTGAAGTTTTTTTTTTAGAAAGAAAATTTGAATTTTAGGATTAAGTCTGCCGATATTCAGCCATTTTCGAAATTAAACTATGCATTTACAAATCGAATTTAATGAAAGTCATAAAAAATATATAAACCCAATAGGACCTATAACTAATCCACATAAAGTTTAACGAGTAAAGTAGTTTTGAAAAACTAGAATCGAGAGATTTTACAGTAACATTCACATCATTGGCGTTATTTTGACAATCTATCTTTTCAATCGCAGATAACTAAATTCTTGGTAGAATATAATAAAGTAGTGAAAGATAAAAATACAATAATTTATTTTTCCGCAGTAATTTAATTTTTAATCACACTAAACGGTTTTCGAAGACATGAAGTCTTTGCGTGGTTTGCGTAAGAAATTACGCAAAAAAATGTTAAATTAGAAAAAGATAATCTGTATTTACGGTTGGTTTTAACATAGGAGACACTGTCCTGAAAGTGAGAAGGTGATTATATCAAAACCTTCATTTATGTAGACTTTTTACGAAAGTAACTTTTTTCAGAACCTATTATTGATTATTTAACTAGTATTTCAAAATATATGTTAAGCACATAGGCTTTATTCTTAAAGTGGACGAAAAAATAAATCAGAATATGCTTTATGTACCAGGAGATCAAAATAATAGTGTATTCAAACTTTGCTCTTGTATGACATTAGAGTAAAAATGCAATGAAACGAACGCATGAATGAATGAATGCGTCCCGAAACTATTTGCGTGAGAGGGCGAGTCTATTGAATTATATTATGTACCTATGAATGAAGTTATTTTGATCACAACGCATAGTTTCATAAATTCTTTATAGCGAAAATGGAATATTTATCAATTGTTTTTTTTGTCCACAGCTTCCAGAAGGCTTTGAAGGAATATGGTGTACCAGACATTGATGTCTTCCAAACCGTAGATCTCTGGGAGCAAAAGGATATCGCCCAGGTCACCTGCACACTCCATGCCTTAGGAAGAGTGGTATGTACAAAACATCACTGAGTTTACATATCTATAGGTCGACAACTGGGGGTGGGATTCAGCTAGTTTTGAACGGTAGGATGAGGAGCGAGAAGAAGTAGCGCTAAAGAAGTTGATTTTTTTTAATAAAGAATTAATGGTGGCCTTAAATATCCAAAAAAATCGTAACATTCTTTCTTAAACGTTTTGCTTACCCAAGCTGTAGCGGCAAACTGATTTCAAAATAAATGGGTATATGTATGTACGTCGTTGATTGTTTCTCCCGGATCACGCTACACGCGTTCTTTATCCTATACAGTCGCTGAATGCCATCTTCAGTTGTCGACCTACATATAAAAAAGTGTTTTTCTAGTAGAAGAGATTATGAATTTGATTTTTTTTATGTTTAGACATACAAGCACTCAGAATGGCCCGGTCCATGGTTGGGACCCAAACCATCAGAAGAATGCAAGAGGGACTTCACAGACGAACAGTTGGCTGCTGGTAAGACTATCATCGGCCTTCAGGCTGGATCCAACAAGGGCGCTACCCAAGCCGGCCAGAACATGGGTGCTGGCCGCAAAATCCTTCTCGGAAAGTAAGCCAATACACCCTGAAGACATTGGTTATGGTTGGAGATCTTCCATTCCTCCTCCAGAGACAAGCTTCACTGTAAACATCAAATAATGAAACCATCGACAATATTTGAATTTTAAACACTATTTTTTTTTAAATTTTCAAAAAAAGAATCACCTAAGCATGTAAGAATACTCTGACGACGAAATTCATACATTTTTATTTAAATTTAGAATTACTTATAATATTCGATTATTTCAATATAATCAGTGTTATAGTATTCTATTTAATACGTTTTGATTATATTTTGTATAAAAAAATATACTTTTTAATATCTTACTTTTTGAAATTGAATTTGGAATGTTTGTGATCAAGAGGTGTTTTGTATATAATAATTTTAATTTATAACTATAATACATACGTTTTATATTTTTAATCAATAAAATACCATTTTTATAAGAAAATTGTTTCTTTATTATCAATCAAATATATAACCGTTAAAATAACGAATATATTAACAGAAGTAGAAGTAGAAGTGTAACATCAAAATGATCGAATGAGTTATGGAAATGCGCTCGAACCCTTCAAATATATTGTGAAAGTGTAAGTAACTAAATTGTTTTGCTTCGATAAATTTCAGTACCAACCTACATAATATGCAAATTAAAAAATCCTTCAATTAATACAGACCTGAAATTTTGTAGATGTATCTGATCCATATTGTTTTTATTTTATGCGGCTTTTCTCATGCAATGGCAATGAAAATATGACGAAAGCATCAAAACTTAACGAGTAAATTATAGCAAAAAATGCAAAAGCGCATCTACTCAAATAAGCAATTCGTTTAGAAATGTAAAATGATTTAAGATATTGAAAGCAAAATTGCAAACAGCTTTAAAAACCCCCATTTAGAATAACAAACTATAAATAATGAGATTATTCTAAAATCATTATTTTTTTTGACCTTGGAACAAAATCGTTAAGAGTTTCATAGGTAACGAAATCAGGAGCATTGCCAAGATCTTCCTACACTCCCACAGCTTACCTACACACTGTGTAAATATTTGGAGAACTATTCTTGGTCCAGGAGTGGAGGGGTTCTGTGCGTTCGTCCAGAATTCTCCGCTTTATTAGGAATCGCCGCTAAGAGATGATGTTGATGGCGAATCAGAAGAGTTTGGAATTTGTAATCTGTTACTATGTTCATGTTTATTATTATTTGAGTGCGTGTATGGGAGATTTATTATTGCGTCTAGTGAGGAAATATTAAATTTATTTCAGTATCTCGCTTAGGATATCTATGAATACTTTGTAAACACAACATTCAATATATTGACTAGTGTGTTTCAGTGAAGGTCATTTTTTTATGAGTAGGTACAATTTTCAAAGCAAATCTATGCATGTTTTCAACTGGATTTAAAAATTTAATTAAGTATTTATTTATGCAAATGACATTGTTAAATACAGTGGAAAGCGAAAAAAGATATTGAAAATGCTGCAACGTGTCATAATCTTCAGTTTCCGTGTAATTTCAAATATTGACAGCAAATAAAGTATTCCATATATGATTGAGGTATCAGGTATCTGATCTATTATAAGGATCTTTGGTCTTTCGAATGTCCTCAAAGCTTTTATGTTGAGTTTCTGTAAAATAGAAGTGTGTTTACAGCGTTGTACCTGTGTATTTATTTTTTTTTTCACATAAAAGTAAGAAATGTACACGTATTGTAAGTAACTTTTGGTATTTGAATTGTTTTCCGGGAAATACTAATCACTAGGGCATCAAAGACATTCAGAATACCTTCTTCTCTTTCTATTTTATCTGGCATTCCATTTTCTTTACCATTATCATACTTTTAGAAATTGAGGCACACTGAGTGTGTTACAAAAAATCACGTACATACATGGTGCTACTCAAAGAGCAATGGGAGAGAAGGATGTTGAATATTCCACTTGGGGACCGAAAAACGAATGTTTGGATAAGGGAAAAGACCAAGATAACAGATGTGATCCAAAAAATCGCAGAGCAGAAGTGGAGCTGGGCAGGTCATACGGCGCATATGCCTGATGGCTGGTGGACGAAGAAGGTGCTGGACTGGAGGCCTAGAACAGGATGCAGAAGCGTGGGTAGGCCCCAGACAAGATGGTCCGACAACTTTAAAAGAGTAGCGGGTATGAGCCTATTGGAGGAGGGTAGCGTCCGACAGAGATGTATATGGAAGACCAAGAGGGAGTCCTTTGTTCAATACTGATGGACACAAGAAAAAGGCTGAAACGTAAAGGTGTTGCAAATTCACTCGAGCTTGGGTGGGAGTCTGAGAACAAAAAAAAGTATTATGAGTAAAAAATTTTGTGTTGATGACAAAACAATAAAATTGATGAGAATCGACTTTAAAGATGAACGTTCAAAATACACATCTGAGTCCTCAACTAATTATGCAAATGCCTTTTAAACAAGAATAAGATGCTGCGGTTATTTCAACTCCTTTAATCATAAGAGGGTGTAGAAGAGTTAATGTAAACCATCCCTTATTAATAACGATGGCTACACTACCTTGAAGTGTGCCTTTATGTAAGTAGGTACACAAAACCATGATTATTATAGGTAAATAGTAAAAATCTATGTTCCTGTTGTTTTAGTGTAAATATTAACCATGGTTCAATGACAGTAAAATGCTACACTGGGTGACATATTAATATCTATATGATCTGCATTTATCAACTACTAGCTTTCCCGACAGACGTCCTGTAATCCTTATTTGATTTCGAATTTGTAATTTATACAAAAATAATACATTTAAAATATGTTTGAATTTTAAAAAATTATTTCTGAAAGCTCGAAAGATTTCTATCAAAAATCTGCTTACGCACAATGTGTTGAAACTCGATAGTTGTCAAGTAAATAAAAATTGTGTTTTCACAAATGGCGTTGTTTGTCGCTAAAGCGGTTGCATACTAATTTTAATATTATATGTTATATTATTTGATACCCATTTTCGATTTTTTAATAATTATTCTGTTATCCGGAGCGGAGAAGATTCCAATAAGCCAAGCATCATAAAAATCTGTTCAGCCAATCTCGAGATATGTGTTCGCACTAACCCGAACTTCTTTTATATTATAGATTTTAATATTCTAAAAACCGCACAGAGAAGTTGGTTGACCTTTTTTGCCATTCCTTTTCTTTTCTTGAATACTTGAGGGTTTTTGGATTATTTTCTACTTTTTCTTATTCAGCACATTTTGAAAATACATACCTATCTACCAATTAACCAAGTGTAATTGTATTGCTCCTTATATTAAAAAGCCTTGTTACAAAATAAATAAAAGTTTTGACATAACAACTCGAATATTTCCAATGAACACCTACGAATGTTGTAATTGCCATAGCAACAGTCGTAGCCACGCATAAAATATCGTGTTACAGACTAAATTTGCGAATTATAAATAAAGATTTAGGTGTTTTAAACTTAGCCCGGAAAATATTCAGAATTAAACGGATCGGGTGTTGAAATGTTAAAAAATAGGCAGAACTATAAATAAATTAGAAGATTCTCAAACACAGTGAGAGCAAATAATCCGGAATATCCGACTCTCCAGCGGGTAGTGGGAAGCCGGCTTTCAGTGCGAAAGGTTGTCGATTCGAGTTCCGGGGTTGGAGTGTACAAACTTGAAAAAAATATGACTGTCGAAATGGGTGGTTCAAAAAATGGCTGGTAAATATTTGACTTATTTTGTTTATATAACACCTACTAAAAATTATTTCAATGCATGATAATATGCGAGTATAAAATACAGTGAACCCTCGTTTATCGCGACTAATGGGGAATGGAACTACTCATAAGGTGTAATTCTGCAAAGTAGATTAAAACCCCTTTATTGTGTATTTCATTGGTTTATTAATACGGCAACAATATATCTTTAACAAATGATTTGATAATATATTATAGCAATATCAAAATATTTTAACATCTAATATAGAACAGTCAATTGTATATAAAGTACAAAAAGGATATAAATAAGAGAATGCTAATTTTGAAATCAATAAACCATACAAATAATATATACATGATTTTTTACTTAAAATAGCGAGTGAGCCTTAATGTCTTTAATAGGGAATTGAAGAAGTTTGTCATAAGTGAGAGACGAAGAAGTTTAATAAAAAAAAAATAGTGTTATTAAAGTGGTCAAACAGATTATACCAAATAGGATACTGTAGCTTGACCACTATTATACCAGAAGAAATTCTGATTGGGACAATGCTTGATGAGGTTTGTTTATAAAGTACAGTGAAATGTTTTATACTTTGTTATCTGTTATACCTACACTGAATCAAAGAATTAGATTAATATTAATTATATATATTTAGTTTTACATTTAATTTCTCAGTTCAGTCTGTCTGTCCATTTTTTTTATTTTTTAATAATAATATAACACTTTTCTATACAAAGGTGTCAGTATAGCCGGCGGAACTTATTGCCTCAGGCAATTTTTTCCAGTCAACCGGTCCCGTCCAATCTGAGACAGGCCAACCCCGGGTAGAAATTTCAAGTGAAAAAACACTTAGAAAAACTCTGACCCGACCGGGAATCGAACCCGGGACCTCGGATCTGAAGTCCACGCTAGTAGGTACAACTAGGCTACCGAGGTCGGTTACTTTGATATTTTACCTACTATAATAAACTTGAAAATATCATAAATTGAATAATAAAGTACAATTGTTTCTAAATCATAAACTTTTTATATCAACCTAAACCCATATTATAAAAAATGCTTACCTATAAATTAGCGAGTTTTATTGTGCAACACGTCATTAAAAAAGCCCGTATTAAAAAATCTTTTTATTTCCAATTGAGTATCTCTCACACTACTTACGTAAGGGTAGATCTTAAGCTTTCAGCAGTGAAGACGGTTTATTCGGATGTTTCTTCTTTATTTGTGCCGTATAATATTTTTTATTACGAAATCAAAAGTAGAAAATAAACTTGTTTATTCGTCCATAAGATTTTTTAACCAACTTCTTTTTTTATCGACACTTTGTTGCTTTTTTGTATTTTTTTTTGTATTGTACTCTTTGTTACATCTTTCACAACAATTTATTATACTTATTTATTTATATAGATTTACGGCAAAATGCCTTGTACAGTAGTAAAGTAACATAATCTATAATATAAATTATTAAAGTCGGGTTAGTGCGAACACTTATAACTCGAGTTTGGCTCAACAGATTCTTCCGATGTATAATTTATTGGATTCTTCTCCGCTCCGGATAACAGAATAACTACTAATAAAAAGTTGAAAAAAAAATGGAAAAGAAATAATATAAAATATAATATTAAAGTTACTATGGAACGAATTTCATGCGACGCCATCTTTGAACAAATCTAACAACAAAATAAGAAAATTGTCCTCTGCACCAGCTGCACCCTCTCATTCTCGCATACGCAATTGCCACGCTCTTTTTCACCACAGGAGCCATTTCACTTACTTCACCGTTTCAGGCGTTTTAAATTTTTCATACAAAGTTAACCAAATTGCGCGCATATAATTATTATATCCTCGCGTTGATCCCGTCTGAGCTTTGAATACGAATGAAATATGGACATTTTAGATTTCATATTTTAATGTTATTACTCATAGTATATGGAATATAAATGAGTCTTGTGATCAGATTTCAAAAAAAAAAAAATAGATTTCGCTGAAATTAATTTTCTCGACGTTTTCGAGGGTGTAGATTCCAAAAATGCAAAAAAAAATTTTTAGAAGAGGAAGAAAATTTCCGCGTACGCGTACACCAAAAATGTGTGCGCACCCATAACTCATAGTAATTCTTATCTGATTTGATTGAAATTTGGTAGAACGGTTAGCCCCTCGATGTAGATGAGTCAGTAAAATGCTGAGATCTGTAACTTCAGGGGAACCCCGTTAAAGTATCGAAAGAAAATTTCACTTGTTTTAGAAAAAGGGCTAAAAAAGAAAAAAAAAAAATAATCTTCGATTTTCATAAAATTTGGTATACAGGTTGGTCTTATGCTCCTACACAAGCACGTGAAATTTCAGGTCCGTAACTTCAGTGGGGCCCCCTTAAAAAGGGCTAAAAATGAAAAAAAAAATTTCTTCGATTTTCATAAAATTTGAGGCATAAAAAGCACAAAGGCATAAAAAGCACGTGAAATTTGAGGTCCTTAACTTCAGTGGGTCCCCTGTAAAGTACCGATTAATATTGAATTTGAATATGTTGTTCTAGAGAAGATAATAATATTGTCTTCTGGCTGTTATTATAATATATACTATGAGTTCTGGGCTACCCTAGGTTAGCAGCTTTTTATTTAATTAGTTTAATTCTGTTTCTGGAGGCGCAGTGCACATTATGCACATAATATGAGCCGGGCCTTTGGTTAGGTTAGGACCAAAGGGTCAACAGGACAACGTCTGTCGGGAAAGCTAGTATATAATACTTACCTTGCAATTCGCGTCAGTTTTCCTGTGTTTTTCTTTTCTTGACACGACGTCACTTAGGCAGTTTCTTTTTAGTTAATAATGTTTAAGGTACTATCATTTTGCTAAGGAAATAATATAAAAACAAAGATTTATGTCAGCCTAACTTATTGAATTTCCAGGAAATCTTTATGGCGAGGAGTGTGGTTTTTGCTGTTGAAATCGTCAATATAGCCGAGACTCTTTTTAGTACCTACATTTTTAATGATTTAAACATTTTTTCATTCATAGATTCTCAAAGATGATTTAGGAAAATATGAAGGTGAGTATATTTTTCAATCCTAACTACATCACTGACTGCTATTCTCAAATTCACGTTCCAACTCAAAGCAAATAATGATTGACAAATTAATTAAGGTTTATAATTATTAATCAATGAAGGATTTATTATATTAGTGTCGATTATCATCCGACGTACAAACCTGAAAGATGTACCTATAGGTACACCTGAAAGATGTATAGGTAAATTATCATATTTGTTAATAATATTAATATTGCGCTTATTGAAAAATATTTCCAACAGCTTAAGCTAAAATAATATTTTCTTACCATTGCGATGCTCTATGGATGCATCTATGATATTCTATGTAGTACACTTTTGGCACTGAAATAAATTATTTTCATATCCGTGAATTGGTTGGTTTGAGTCTTGGCATAGATTACTTTTAAGAAAGACCGAGAGATGGCAGTGTCTATCGCAGTGTGTATCGTTTTTCACCAGAAATGTTTTATTTTGGGTATACGAGAGTTTTTGTTTTAACATTTTGTTGAATGTTTCACAAGTCCACAAGCTGTTTAATAAAAATCGCTAAAGATACAATAATCATTTAAATTATTATTAAATTTAGAGTTTTTAGGGCTATGCAAAAAGTACCAACCTCCACTCTGCTATCTAAACGCATTTCTTTTCCTCATAATGCTTTAAAATGTTCATTAGGTACCTACTACAATTAGGTACCTATTCCACTTTTTAATGGGGTTCCACAAGGATCCATGTACGGTCCAAACCTTTTTCATTTGTATGTTTACATTGGCACTTTTTTATGTTAGTGTTTTTCTCTTGCACAAATCATGAGTAGGTACGTATTTTAAACTATATTTTCCTGACAATATAATATTAGGTATGTAGGTATTTGAAATATTGAGTGGACCCCTAGCCAAGTGATACATTGCGGCTACAAAAAGCTTTTTTTTATAGTTTATTCATGACGACAATCATTGTTTTGGATAGAGACTAGACAGAGAGTAAGTCCGAAGATAACATTTGCATTGAACATGGTAGCTATCAAAATCTGCAAGCACCTCAATAGATACCTTCTAGTATATTTCTGGAGAGAATGAGTAATCACCAAAGTAGGTACCTACACGAAATTGTAACTTTTTGCGGAATCAAAAGCGGATCACACACCTATAATTGACATCTAACACTAGCTGACGAGCGTTCTTATTGGACGAAAGTGCAACGACCTGCCTTTAATTGAGCAAAAAGGTTTAGAATTCAGAGAATATCTATAGAAGTTTTTCACAAAATATAATTCAAGAAAAAAGGACATTAAGTTATTTTTATTCTTGAACCATGGATTCTTCTACATGTTACATCCTTCAGTTTGCATTATTCATGTATCTATTGCAAAATAATCATCGTTAACTCATAAGAATAACCAAGGGCGGATCCAGCATTGGCGCCAGAGGGGAGGTCACGATAGTATAAAAAGTTCATTTCCAAAATTTGGGTTCTAGAATGTAAACTTTTCCTAAAAAAAAAACAAAAAAGGTAATTTCCAAAATTTGGTATCTGGAAACTACACTTTTCCTTAAAAAAAGGTCATTTACACAATTTGGTATCTGGAAATTACGATTTACCTAAAAAAAAGGTCATTACCTAAATTTGATGAATCTACTATACTTTTGATCCAGGGGAGGGGGGGTCAACAACATGAAATAAATTATAATTATAATAGAAAAGTAGGTATTTTATTAATAAATGTAAGTAAGTACTGTGCTAAAATTAAAGGCCTGGACCCAGCTCAGGGGGGGTCATGACCCCCTGACACCCCCCTGGATCCGCCCTTGAGAATAACTTACTTATACGTTCACGAAGCTCGCTGTATGACGCATTGCCCAAACCACTCATTATCTTTTAACTGACCATCACCCAGCCTTTCAGGATATTTAAAAGGCGCCTTCTCAACATCACTGTTAACGTCACCTTTGTCTTCATCCTGACCTATAGGTGTAGGACCATCATGTAGGTTTTGGAGATTCTTAGTATCTTCATCCTTTCTTTGCCGAAATTCCTGGACCAAAATATGTATTTTATCTTTACTTGATAAAAGCTGAAATAATAATATTATTATTGGCATATTACATAACTTGATTGGTTGACGGTTATTTTGAGAAACTATCATTATTTGACACCCACGCGCCATCACTATCCTCAGAATACCGACACGTGCTAAGCATACAAAATGATGATATTATTTTACATTAATGATCTTTTTTTTAACAGTTGGAACATTGTTTTGAAAGAAATTGCGGAAATTTTTTCCACGAAAATTGCGGAAATTTTTTCCACGAATATTGCGGAAATTTTTTCCATTTTTATGATAAAATACAAACTTGAATAATTACTAGATACGTATTAGTTTCGAGCAAAAATGAATATGCTAAGGTGGTTGTGTTGCAATAAATTCATAAATAATAAAAAATAAATACCTAAATAAATAAATAAATAAGACTGTTCTTTCTCTCATTTTTTGCTCAATTCCTCTCTGTTCCCGTAGACAAATTCAAATTGGCGTTCGACTACAAACGAAGATTTCGCCAATGTATAGTGCGAAAAAATTAACTGTCCACTGGAACATATAAACAATAATTTAAACCAAACAAAGGCACTTGTATAAAAATATAAAAAGTGGACAGTTAATTTTCTTCGTATTCTACATTGTCGAAGAATTCGTTTGTAGTCGATCGCCAAATGCAATTTGTCGAGGTCACATTCCTTGAATTTGTTTGCAGCAATTTTCCCCTGTCTTTCTCTCCACTTCGCCCTATTTGAAGCAGTTCTTTTGAGTTCCTCGTGGGCACGTCTTGTAGATACATACTCTTGGCGTGATCTTCCCTTCAAAAATAATAATAATATATCACTTTGCTATACAAAGGTGTCAGTATAGCCGGCGGAACTTATTGCCTGAGGCAATTTTTTCCAGTCAACCGGTCCCGCCAATCTGAGACAGGCCAACCCCGGGTAGAATTTTCAAGTGAAAAAAACACATTAAAAATTTCTGACTCGACCGAGAATCGAACTCGGGACCTCGGATCTGAAGTCCACGTCAGTACAACTAGGCAACCGAGGTCGGTTCAATGATGGTATATATTTTTTTATTTTTTTTTATTTATTTTACAGAATTACAATATTAACATCATCAGCTTTCGCCTTTGCGGTGATGGTGTTCAAATATCACAACTCACAACATTATAAAACAAAATACAATTATTGTAAAGACAAACAATGCATACATGAACATATAGGAGGAGACCTCCATTGAGCAGGTGCTTTCCTCCTTCGATTCTTTGGAGAACCTTTTCATTTCACCTCAAGGATACTGGAAAATCTCCTTTATATCTTTCGGATGGGCAACAAGCCTCTCATTCAATTTCCTTTCCTCAATGTCCTCACTCACTATACTCATAGTCTGATCATTACTGAAATAACTATGGGTGTATAATATTAATATCATTATAACTACACTTAGTGACTTAATAAAAATAAAAGTATTCTCGAATGACTAAACTTTGTAAATAAAAACATAAAATTTTTAATCCATTCGTCAGCCAAGTCAGCGGCGCACCTGTCCACAAGATTCAGTCAACTCATTGTGATTCTTTGCCATAAACAATAATACCGGCGAACTATCCACAGTATGAGTCTTTGTCTTATTCTTGAAGATTCTTGGCAATGAAATTCGAAATATTTATAATGGTTATTTACCTAACTATAAAACATTCAATTTGATAGCCACATCGTTGAGAGCTTTGCTTCCCAACTACACACTTCTGTCATAGACTTTCGCAAGGCCTTTGACAAAGTATCCCATAATCTAGATATACCTACTTACTTGAAATTTTTTTTTAGCAAATGAATATATGGGCTTAAAGTGAATACAAATACACTTTCGACATATTTCACAGATAGCAAATTTTTTGTTGTGATGTGTTGACCATCTTCCTCTTTCACGACAAAAACTTTCAATAGCTTTCTTTGAAAGAGTCAAAGAGTGTATTTGTGTTCACTTTGAGTACTTAACTAAGCACAGATACCTACATAAAAAAAAATCCTGATAAATTTATGTAGATGTAAAAAATGGGTTCTTGGTCTAGTGCAAATGTGGTATTTTAAAAGGTTCACAATCCACAACGACGGTGATTCTATGAACCTACGTAACCCACATTTTTTGTACAAAATTAACTAAATTTTGTACGAGTAATTAAATAGGTTATATTATTTTAAAATTTGTTAGATTGCATCTGTCTTATGGGTGTTCTACCCTAAGGCCCCTCGCGCACTAGGCAGCCATGGCTGCGGCAGCCAGTAAAACATATGACGTTGTAAGCATTCCATGAAGCAATAAGCATCTACTTATATAATTCAGCGCAAAGGGTTTGTACCTGTTATGCTGAGTAATGATTTTTTGATTGTATAAAAATAAATAATATAATAAACATTAAAAACTAGCTTTCCCGACAGACGTTAACCTGTAGTCCTAGTATAAGTTACGATACGATATTCGATCATCGAAAGAGTTTCGAAAATTTTACATACAAATATGATCGAACGATTCGATCGTTTGATTTTAGAACACTATTTGCACGCTAATAAGCGCTTATTAGCGTGCAATAAGCTTTCGATAAAACTCGTACTAGCCCCACTGTAGCCCTAACCAGAGGCGGCCCGTTCATATGTGCACTGCGCCCCCAGAAACAAAAATACATAATTAATCCGATTAAGTTCCTTATAAAATAATAATGTTAAAATATTTCTAAAACATCCATATTTCATTCGTATTCAAAGCTCGGGCGGGAACAATGTGAGAATAATATAATATGCGCGCGCGCACACATTCTACCCCACCTATGAAGTAGGTACCGACACGAATGTGCCCGATAATTTTGATGACTTTGCGGTGGAGTAAGTGGGATGGGCTACTGTAAGAGCGACAATCACGTATGCGAGAATGAGAGGGAACTACCCGCGATGACGTTGGCGCGTCGCAGGTGATCCGTTCCATACTAACTTAAATATTGTATTTTATATCATTTCTTACACATTTTTTCAACTTTTTATTAGTTATTCTGTTATCCGGAGCGGAGAAGAATTCAATACCTAAATCAAACATCGAAAGAATCTGTTCAGCCGATCTCGAGTTATAAGTGTTTGTAGTAACCCGACTTTAATTTATATTATAGATAATATTGTGAGGCTCGCCACCCACCATGTCAAAAAGAGGAGGCGCAAAGAGGAGAGCGGACGAGTGTAGGTTTGATGTGTGGATGCTTGGATAGAAAAAAGAGTGGAAGTCCGTTCTCTCTGCCTACCCCTCACGGGACACTGCGTGATGGGTAAAAGTAAAATATAATGCTGACCACTATTTTTCTAAACTAAAGAAAGGCTTTTAAATAAAACGATTTTTATCTCTTCCACAATTATTTATTTTGTCCCTGACATGTTTCGAAAGGACACGCCTTTCATGCTCACAGGGTTTGGTGAAACTCCCTGGGAAACATGTCAGGGACAAAATAAATTGTGGAAGAGATAAAAATCGTTTTATTTAAATTTTATTTAAATTAATTCCACCAAGTATGCATGTTCAACAATTAGTTAATTTTATTAAAGAAAGGCTTTCAAGCATACGTCATGTATCTCTTGCCTGGAGTACCAGGGCAAAAAAACAACCGAATACCGTAAATTATTAGGTATGCAAAATTCAATGACATTACTTTATTATTCTTTCAACATTTTCCAAACATCTCAAATTTCGTCTCTAATTTAACCGTCAATTCAATTTTCATTTTTTTATGGAAAGAGGATTGGGTTTTGACCAAAAAAAGTTTCTTAATTTAAAGAATTTATTTTTCAAAATAAGCGCCACCAATTAAGCTTTTTTTGGAGTTAGAATGGTTTAAGCATCAGAACCATCAAAATGACCATCGACCTAAGTATAACAACATCTACAGATAAAGAGTATCAAGAGTATAAACAACAAGAAACAAGAATAGCGCAACTTGTTATAAGAATATGATTACATCGAGTGTTATTTTTAGCTCATAATAACATATTGTAAGTGTTCGTGTGGCGTGATATAACATTGAGGGATGGAAATAAACACATGTCACTGTGGAGTGAAGCTCGTTTTTCTGCACAAGCAATAGGCGCATTCAAAACATTGGACACTCGAATCGTCCCGTGGCAAAATAAGCGAATCTCCATTCGTTTGATACAAACACACTTCCTCTAGCAACATTCAATTTTGAAGTAGTCTAGTGATTCAATAGGTCCTGAATAAGGCAAATAAATATTGATAGAGAATTGTTGACAAACATCTGTAAGAGCTTATACATTGCCACGTTCTCAGAGGCCATAAGTACTCGCTTCATCAGCTGATTATGGAGGTCAAAATCGAGGGAAGACGTGGTGTGCGTAGAAAACAGGTGTCACGGCTCCTCAACATAAGATAATGGACTGGAATGAAAACCTTCGTGGAACTGATTCATGCAGCTAGAGACATGAAGGTCTTTGCCCAAGTTGTAGCCAATATCGTGGAGACCTAATGGACACTTCAAGAGGAAGTAGTTCATCGTTGACTTTCGTTAAACGTACTGGAGATTGGAATCCGATGCTTAGCATATTCTTCGTCTTTCACGGCATAATGACTGGTATTCTCAAATTCACGTTCCAACTCAACGCAAGAAGCTCTTGCTTAAAACTTAATCGGTTGTTAGTAGTTACGCATCTTGTATTGGATAAAACATTTTCAGAATACAGAAATTTCAAGTGTCAATAAAAATCGGATACGACGCAACTCAATCGTCTGTTTTTCATTTCAGAATAACAGTCAATATTTGCTTACAATGAAAGATAGCTATATGTTTTGTCTTTGAGTTCATTTTGGGTAAACTAATTTGAGTTTTAAAATTAATTTCGTATTGCTTTTCCTTTATTTCTGCGTAATCTTCGTTTTTTTGTTGAGTAATTTTCTTTTCTTATTAAGTTTTCTCGTTATTTTTTTTCGAATCGATCCTATCTCTTATAATATTTTCTACAGTGCTTTTCAATATTTCATTATCAACTTACCTTTACCAGCTATCATTCAACATACCTACGCTTTTCTTAACATATTACTTTTGAGAGTCTTGGTCATCATCCATTATTATTAATTCAGCTTTTTGTCTGTTGGAATATTCGAAGTGATTAGGATCAGGACTGTTAATATGGAATCCTTCACTTGCATCACTTATACTTTGGTAAAGTCTTATCAGATATTATATGTTACTTACATCTAAATAGATGGTCCTCTTCTGGCATTGATTTCCTGAAATACTTTTTGTAGGTCATATGGGATCGAGTCCCAAATAATCGGTTATAAATGAAAAATGTTAAAATAAAAATACATTTTGATCAAACGGCGATTGCAGCTATGAAAAAAAAAAACATTTTGATAGGTCATCTCATTAAGTTGGCGAGTAACTTATTTATAACCAATCATACGTGAACTTGTACTTGGAACTGGTCCATGGAGGATGTTTTAAATTTTTATACATTATGAGTTCCATTTCACGCAAGACTCGTAATAATCGTATGCATCACCTCTTATATTTGGGTCGCAAATTTAGAACACTCGGGTCTTCCTGAATTTCAAACCAGCATGTCAAGGTTGCACTTTGTTACATAACCATTGGAGTTTTGGGAACAATGTGGCTACCGAAATATCCCATGCGTAACGACTCTGAAGACTACTTACATATTCTTGTCGTTCTAATTCTCAATTTTACCATGGTGAGGGTCGAGACCTATGATTTGTGACACACCAAATGTGTGTTTTTTCAGTCCTCTCTGTCCTCCTATGCCCATACCACCGGACATAACTCTCCTTCCCTTACCTTTCATTATCTGCTCTCACCATTTTAGGAGGTGCTCTGCGATCATCATCTAGCCAGAAACACTTTCCGCATTTATCGTCCTTGACTTCGTCGGGGGGCACCAATTGCCCAGCTTTCAGGTGTTTAGGTATAGAGAAGACCCTCCGAACCACCCGAGATTTTCAGCAATTAAAATTTATCTTAAAACTTATGAGACCATCCCAGGATTTCGACAGTGCATCGTGCATTCATTCATCTGTGATTTTACAACCCAGAACGAGTCTTGGCCTCCTCTAAATCTTACCTCTACGACTGACGGTCGAGAATCTCACACCACGTGATCCAGGCACCGAAGCTTGGGACAAAAAGACTAAAGAAGACCGAAGCTTCGTTATTGCCTCCAAAATGATATAAAGTTATATAAAGACGACTCATGTTCAATGTCCCAAAACTATGATCTTTTTTGAATACATATAAAATGTTGGCATTGAATTCTAGTTTGCAGATATATGGCATATTAGTCGAAGAATTGTCAGATTAACTGAGATCTGGAATATAATGATTGATCCTGATCAAAGATGATCCGGGTTCGAAAACGCGTGGTTTTTTGTTATCAAATTGAACATTATCCCAAATATTGGTCCGAACTAAAATAAAGTAAGCCGCCCAGAAGAAAACCGTGGAATATCGGTTGGTTGCTTGGAGTAATTTTAGTAAGAGATTCATTGGAAGTGATGGGTGTGAGTGGTAATGTCGTAACTGAAAATATATAACGGAATAATGAGTGATCTTGTGCAGAGACAGGTGAGTTGGCAAACCCTCACGCCCACCTGAGTTCCATTAGGAAGGTCGATTCTGATCTTCTCTGCTCGCGACTATCTCTTGTTATATCTGATAAATACATTACATCGTCTGTCACTATACGGCAAAATATTGGTGAATGAATCTGAACATGCGACAACATTAATTCTAGCAAAACTGGAATTTACTTAAAATGCCATGTTTCTGCCGTTTAGCCTCTTGTAACGTGGACTTCCAACTATCCTTCTCTCCTCCTTCCTCTATCGTGGGTTGGTCGTCCTCAAAGTCTCCAGATTGCAGAATGCTCTCTCTAGCTACCCTTGCAGCTCTTGTGTCCGCCATCCTGGAAATGTGTTCGTTCCAGAACCTTCTTCTCTTTCGTCACCATCTGACAATGCTTTCAACTTCGCATACCCTTCGGATTTCTGCTTTCCGTACTCTGTTTCGAGGGTATCAGCAATATTTGTGACTACTTTCAACTCGTTAGTAGACAAGAGAAGAAGACATTTAGGTTTGACGATGTCTGCTCAGGACTCTATTCCATATGCCACGATTTGGTGGCAATAATGAGTCTTGTTTATTCTCACCTTGCTTTGGATGTTCATTATACTGATGATTTCCGGAGACGCTACTGGGTGTTTTATGGGTCAATGCATGTTTCTTCAAAATGATTTTGTTAAATAAACATTTTTCTTCTTCAAGTGCCTTAAACGGTTCCAAGGACGTCAGCTACCACCTTCAGTATCACTTCTTTTTCCTGGACTTCTGGATTATAACATCATACATCACCTATACATTCAAGAGGGTATAACAGCTAGTATGATTTAATATGAAATGGAACGTAATGCTTATAATATTATGAATAGATACGCTATAAAATATGCGTAGAACTACTTGGAAGTGACTAGAATATTACACGTAGGTGAGATGAGAATAATAAAAAAGTGAAACGGCTACTCGCGAACACTTCGGCGCTGCACGGCTTGGTTCACACGAACAAACTAACTCCGATTTTTTTATTATTTATTACAACTTGTTTGAACCATATATTTTTATACATAACGGAGTACTCATTGCATATTTTCGTAGCATAAAGTGAAGTCTCAGTGACCGGCGTTTTTGACAGATTGGTTGGCAAAAAAAAATATATAGGTAACGAAAAATTCGTTTTTTATTTTAATTTATAGAAAAGGGGATAAGTAAGTACATTTAGTTAAATGCACCTACTAAAAATGTACATATTTAGAGAACACTCCACTAAGAAACATAGACACTTTTTTGCCAACCAAACTGTCAAACGTTGAAATATTTAGTCTTCACTTTTAAACGCGAGTTTGTTTAGAATTTATCCTCCTTTATTATCTTTCTAACTTTATTATTTCATTGTGATGTATGTCAAGAGATTTGTTATACTTAGTTATTATATTTTTATTACTCCAATTTTTGCAGTTGTTGTTGTCATCTTGTGTAATTATAATAAATAAATAATAAATAATAAATAATAAATAATATATAATAAATAATAAATAATAAATGATAAATAATAAATAATAAATAAATATGTATGTTGAAGGTTCCGACCATCTTGTATTTACACTGGATAGAGCATGCATTCAATTACTGAGTTCATAAAGTTAATTATTGAAAAAATTGCTAAGAAGTTTTTATTTTATAGTTCAATAAGAATTTTTGATCATTGAGTCTTTTCGAACTCATCAGTCATCAGTCATAACTGTTTCCCTGAGAAAGGTGTCAGTATTATTGACGGTAGTTATTTGCCTGCGCAGATTTTTAGTCAACCGGCCCCGTCCAGTCCTAGACAGGCTAACTAATAATAAAAATTATGTAAAAATACCTACATGAAAAAATTTGCTTAACCGGCTATCGAAACCGGGATCATTCAATAATGAGATTGTGTCATACATAATAATTATTAGGTTACCGAGATCGGTTATACCTTATATAATATAATAGAGAGCTATTTCGCGTGGTCATCGGATGGCGCTTAAACGGCTGGACCGATTTCGCTAATTCTTTTTTTGTCGTGTAGGCTTTTATCAGGAGAGTGTCCATTTAGAACAAAAAAATCAAGAAAAATGCATGGAAAATTAGAAAATTTAAGAACACTATAAAATGGAGAGCTATTTCCCGGTGTCATCGCATCGCGCCTAAAAGGCTGGATCGATTTCGCTAACACAGAAAGTAGGTAATCTTTTTAGTACTTTTTACAATATAATTTTGTTCTACTTTTGAATTTTTATTAATTGACATTTGAAAGAGCTGTCAGTGGATTGATTGTTGTTGCAATTGATAGAATGCGAATTTAAAATATATCGTATGAAATAGATTGATTGGATAAGTCATATAATATTAATTGCAGTTAATTTTTATAAGGAGTTTTGCAAGTTTTAATACAGGGAATACATTATTGTAATGAAGAACAAGTAGAATATTTTTTTTGTTTGTTTGAAAATCAATTCTTCGTTTATGGGCTGATTTTTACAGAGGATGAGTACATACATATAACGTAAATAAAATCTGCATCGTTAATATGTAAAAAAAGCTGGATATTATTTGCTAATGACCTATAATTTGTTTCTTTATTGAAAATAAAAATTGCTACACTTCCACCATGTTGTAATAGAAGTTAGAAAAAAAGTCACAGATACTGCATTAAATAAGCTTTTTAATTATTTCCACTGTTTTGAAAGAGAAGATTTAAGAACGCAATGTTGTGTGAAAGTGAATGTCGAGAACTTGGAAGTATGGGAAGTATGTCTATTTAGGTAATTTATTTAGAAGAGATGCAAGGTGTGAAAAAGAGATTGAAAGAAGGAAATTGGCTGGGAGAAGGGTTGGCAGTGCACTTAGACCTCTAAGAAGATATCTGAAATCGACAGTTGATGCACAATGCAATCTTGATACCACCTATGATTTTTGAGAGTGAAACTTGGACATGGACGAAAAATTTGGAAGTTGGAATAAATGCTGTGGAAATGAGATCACTGCGTAGGATATGCGGAAAGAGACTTATTGATAAGGTGAGGAATGATAATATTAGAAATGAATGTGGAGTGGATGTTAGTGTAGTGACTAGAATGAAAGTGAATAAAGAAGGAAGGTTTGGGCATGTAAAGAAAATGAACGAAGAGAGAATCACTAAAAGGATATATAAATCTGAAAGAATAATATAATGACCTGGAATGACATAGACCGACCATATCGGTGCCGTCTTGCGGGAGGGCCAAGTCAGGAGCAAACGGAATATAAGAGCATGTATGCGGAATGTTATGCGTTTGGAGGAAACGAATGAGTTTGCATTGGAAATAATGGAAGTCCAAACTCTTTGCCTTCCCCCATTCGGGAATCAGCGTGATGGGCAAAAAAGTATTGACACCTCAATGCGTATTTTGAATCGGTACGGAGATGTTCCTTATCGTACTTTGATTAATCAATTAATATTATTTTAACTGAGCAAAACAACTATTAAAATATCGAATATAATGACATACCTACCTACCTAAATTCTTTTTTTTACATATTAACATTAAATCAATCAAAATTATAACTTCCTTTGAACTCCACTCAGGAACAAAGTGAGGCAATAAGAGCTCTCCATTGCACTCGATCTTGCGCAATGATAACCTCTTCCCACATCATATTAACATAGGTTATAAGTTTTTGATGTAGAATGAAAGTGAATAAAGAAAGAAGGTTTGGGCATGTAAAGAAAATGAACGAAGAGAGAATGACTAAAAGGATATATAAATCTGAAAGAATAGGTTATAAGTTTTTGATGTAAAAATAATCTCAGACCCGATGAATGCAGCGTGCTATGCAAGTTTTGCTGATGCCGGTAAGTAGTTATTCATGTTAAATAACTAAAAACGAATTTGAGCTCTGTTGCATAAAACCTAGAGTACCCATATTATTTATTTCGCTACGAAGTTCGACGGGTCAGCTAGTATGAGTATAAAAATAGGAGAGCTTACAAATAAAGCAGTACCACTAGTATAACCGTTTCGATCATCGAAACGGTTTAGAAAAAATTCCATACAAAAATGATCGAATGATTCAATCGTTTGATTTTCGAACACTATTTGCACGCTAATCAGCGCTTATTAGCGCGCACTTAGCTTTCGATCGAACTCGTACTAGCCCCACAGTACCCTATCATGTAAAAAATGCTTAAATTTGAAAAGGCTGGTTCGATGATCGACTATTATTTTGTACCACTTAAGTGGGTACCTATGTATAAAAAATGTCACGCGTCCGACGATCTTTCTCTGTCATGACTCAAGCTTTGCTTAGTATGAAAGAAACGAAAAAGTATTTCCTAAGCCTAGATTATTAAAAAAAAGTCTTTAAATCCGAAATTATCATGAAGCTGAGCCAATAAGTGCGGATGAACCAAATAACAACTGCACCCCTCATGTTCTCATGACGGACTGTTTGAAAAGTGTATCAGATGTTTGTCCAAGTGTGAATCCATCTTTACCGGAGTAACTCTATCCTCTGGTCCAGATTTAGATTGCCGCGGAAGGAGGAAGGGGCGGAGGGGGCTGAGGAACGCCTTATCAAAACAACTAAAATAATTATCTAGGTATATAGCAAGTATATTATCATAATATTAATGTATGCTCATATAACACTTCATATTTTTACATATTATTTTTCAATATATGTACCTATTATATGAAGATTATCCGACCAGGGTTGTCATTTGGAGACAATTGCCTGAATTCTTCCAATGGTGATTATATTTTCTTACCTCATTTCAATCAATCAATGATTACTTTGGGATTTCACTAGAGTCGCAGGCCAAAGGATCCGCTGCGCTCCACTGACAGTTTCAGTAATCCTTTCCACACCCTCAAATCTCTCGGATCTTTAAGTATACATGATTTTCTCACTATATCTTCCTTCCGAATTCTACTTTTCAGGCTCACATTCCTCATTCCCTTTCTTCTTTTTATCCGTATATCTTTCTAAATCGGATGTTCCTCGCGTGCTCACCTTAAGCTTTTCGTTGTTTTGGGCAATGGGTCTTGGTGATAATCCATTTCAAAATAAAAGGGTTTTGTATAGTTCTTTTTTTTTACTACGGCAACTCACCCTATATTTTGTATAGTTCTATCACAAAATTAGTTAGTTTATGAGTTACATTTTTTTTTCATTTTTATTAATCCTGAGATTTACCGGATATTTATTTATTTATTTATTTTATTAAACAAATATAAAAACAGTGATATTACAAAAAAAAAAAAATTACACAAATAGTATGGACTACAAAAACACCAGTCAAGTATATACGTAGACATTTACAGCGAGGAGGTTAGAAGTAAGACAAACAACAGAAAAAAAGAAAAAAAATACTTATGTAACAATATGTGCAGGTTCGGCTGGGGATAAAGGGAAGAAGGATAAGGGTGAGGGATAGGAATAAGAAGCAAGAGGATAAAAGAAGTTATTGCTCTGTCGTCAGGTGTATTCTTCAATGATCGAATAAATCACTTTACCAGAATTAAGTCTAATAAACAAAAAATCCCTATTACAATCACAGGCGACTGTTATGCAAATTTTAATTTCAAAAGGCATGCTAAGCTTGTTTTTATAGGTAAAATTTTGAATGGGTAAATAATTAAATAAATTTAAACCCAATTTTATAATGGTATATTTTTAATGTGACCATCCCTGAAAAATATTTCTTTAAAATAAAGCGTACAAAAAATTACATAAATTTCATAATGTTGTGTTTAATGTGTGTAAGTAATCACCGCGTTGATAGTATTATGGTCAACCGTTACTTAATAGAAACTTGTGTTTACCTTAAAATTGAAGCTTCTTTTACGGGAAAAGCAGAGAGGATTAGTCACATTTCTTTCCTTGTTTTTCTTTTAAACTTTAAATAGTAGCATATTTCAGAAAGTTTCATATTTGGAGCATATTATGCATGAGGAAAATAGTCAAACCTCCAACTTATGTATTTTATTGACAACTAGCTTTCCCGACAGATGTTGTCCTGTAGTCCTTACTATATTGAAATACGTTTAAAATATGTATATTTGGGGCACGCGCTCAGAGAACAATAGTTGCATCTGCTCCATCTGATGATAAAAAGCAAGGATGAAATCATAGTTGGAGATTAATTTCCTGACTCCACAATTTACAGAATTGGACAGGAAGAAAAAGGGTTAGTCAGGAATAAAACTATTATTGTACCAAGCACAAAAAGCTTTCTTAAAAGTGATCTTATCTTTGGGGAGATCTACAAGGACACTGAAAGGAGAAAGTCGATAGAATCAAAGTTTGCTACAACTTTTGAAATTAATATCGGGTTTTAGCATTTTAAATGACTGTCGAGATGGTTTTAACTGATTTGATGCGTGACTGTTTTCAGAAAATAATGTCAGTTGGCACTGAGAATATTTGGCAAATCTGACAAGGATGTAACTTTAGTCAAAATGTCATTTGATATGCGATATTATCATATTACTTGAGTCGAGATAAAAGTAAATTTCTATGAAACTTTTATGTGTTTGAACTGAACACATATCTCAAATCACTGCTTACATTTTTTTTTGGAAAACTGGAGAAGTTAACTAATTCAATCCAGTCCCATTGTCCGTAAATGAAAGTTAAAAGAGCAAATCAAGATCTTCCAGTATACAATCGTGTGCAACCTTTGACTTATATTTGTGAGAGAGATCTTATAATATTTTAAACCTATTTTTTTGCTTTTTCTTCCCGACATTCATTAAACATCAATGTCAATATAATTTCCAAAAAGTCCATGAATCGCTTTCTTCTTCGCGTCAATTATTGATCTTAAGACTTCCTTTGTTCTGTCCTGCGTCAATGGAATCTTTCTTTGGTCCTGATGACTTTTTTCAACTAGTTTTTGGCCACTATTCGATAACTTTTTTCTGTAATGTGTATATTCTTATGTTCTTACAATATTAGAATATCTACAGATAAGAAGGTACATTTAATTTTAAAAAAAAAGCAGCGTTGACAAAGTGGGCTGAATGTTTTTGACAAATTGCATTTTTTTTGGCAATCTCGACGTACCTACCTAATCCGACTGTCAATTACATGCCAAATAATATTTTTCATGACATAAAACAGCACTTTCGAACCATGAAGGATAAAAAAGTACAAATAACATTTAGTCTAAATTGAATGATGCTCATTGTACGAAGAATATGAATATAATATACATATGAATGTGATTCGACTTTGTTGATTTTTTTTACCATGTTATCATTAGAATGATTTTTTTTTACCATGCTATCATTAGAATGATATTTTTTTTACCATGTTATCATTAGCATGATAATTTTTTGTTTCTGACTTGCTTTATTTCTTGTAATAAGTATCTATGTTGTTGTTAAAGGCACTTGGTGCCGTATATCTAATTAGAATTTTTAAAAAAAATACATACTGTTGTTACTTTTTAGTTAAATTATTAGAATACTAGCTGGTATTCGAGGAATATCTGTCATGAATGAAGTAATTACGTTAACCTCTCCTATTTCTTTTGCTTCTGGTCTGGCATACCTTGAGTACAGAATCGATGCCTTCTTAAACCTTTTCTTTCAACCTAAATCCTCCCATTCACGACCAATCCAAACTGATGACATCCATTGTCACACATGTGAATCATGAGTTTTTTTTTCAATCATTGCAACCAAATTTCATTTTGTTACTAATTTGTGTTTTTCGAAATTTTCAATGTTCCACGCATCTTTATTATTTTTTCATTCATAAGAAACTTCTCCTGAAAAAAGAAAACACAACAAAAAAATAATTAGGTAGACATCGTTTATGCGTGATGCGATGACCATTGACCATATTGCACCGATCTTCCGTAGATCTTTCTTGAGTTTATCGTCAAACACGTAAATATCCATAAAATAATAATGTTCCAGGAAGTTGAAGTATTCGTCGGGCGAGTTATCTTCACAATGGAGTCCGTTATTCCAGAGATTTCTGTAAATAACTGCCGCTAATGATGTAAGCCCTGGAAATAGATTGTCATTTGACTTGTGTTAGTTACTCGGAAGGTTCAATGATCTGCCATAGGCACGACGAACCAATCCACCGATACTTTATGATTTATTAGACAGATGTCTCTTTATTGTTTACACCTTAAATACATTTAAAAGTTTTTTTTTTAAATCGAACATCAGTAATAAATTGTCAGTCATTAGTTGTTATAAGATTTGCTTGAAAACTTTGACTATTTTAGTTTTTAAACAAATATTAAATTGGAAAGTCAATCAATGGAAAATACATGCGCAATATAAGAACCTCTGTATTTCAGCTTGTGATGGACCCTCCCAACAAGCACAAAAGTTGTATAAGTTAACATTATATGATTAAATTATCATATAAAGATCGAATAAAAGGATGTTAACTGAGCAAGAGCCTAATAAGTGTTTCGCAACTATGACATTTTAGCTTATTCGGCTATTATGTCAGTAAAGTTGATCATACAAACACGTATACGACTTCTTTTAAAAACAAAAGTTTTAGTCGGCCTTGGTACAAGTGCGGTCTTAGTGGATCCTAAGGTTGACAAGCAGACGAGAGTAGGAGTTCTTAAAGAATATGCAACTAATGACTCTAACAATTCATTACTGATGTTCGATTTTTTAATGGAACACACCGCTACGGGCTTACGACCGTCTTCTACTGTTATTTCGAAGGCTGGCTTAGTGTGATCCCTTTACGTTAACAACGTTCGCCATTAGGTGGTAATGTTTAAGTCTCCGAAACCCCTAATCATGAGAATTCTCGAGATGTTCAACATGTTGAAAAATCTCATGTATGCAACAAGTAGATATTTAATAATAAATGAAATATAGAGATAAAAGTTGGAAATTATTGAGAACAAGAGAGCAACCAAATTCAAAGACTGCGACTGCTGTCATGTATTTGGCGCCGGGATATGAATATATCAATTTTTGTTACTGTCTCACATTTATTGCCTATTGACGTTCCTAGCATACATGGTTGTCCAACATGCAGTGCATATCCTACACCTTTATCTTATAGTTCTTCCATTTAAAAACCATCCCATTCATACTCAACTCTATTCCTATCATTCTGAAAGGAGTAAATCTTTCTTCTTATGCTAGGCCTGAAAACCCGTTACTCAAGGGATGCGGTTGGCCTTTTGCGAGGATAACTCCCAAGAGGTCTATCCATATCTTTGGTGATCTGCCTGGGCGTCGTCTTACACGGGGTTGGGGAGAGTCTGGATGTCTCCATTCTCCTCAAATGTGCATACCAGTAATTAACTTGTGTCACTTAATTCTATTAAATAACAAAGTATTCACAAAATTCATTTCAAAGACATTAAAATAATTTAATTAAAATCTTTAAAAAAATATTTTAAAGCGTTGATTTTATGGCTCATTATAAATTCCAAACAGACATTCTAATAAAAATGTAACAAAATTTGAATGGACAGTTGACTTGAGACCGGCTATTTACGTCTCCTATACATATCTTGAAATTCTAAACTTTTAATTATCACCTTTGAAAGTAATCCCTTAATGACCCAATGCTTATAGGAACACAGTAGAACCTCTCATAGCCACCTCTTTTCGTTTCAATCTTGCACGTTATGCGAATCATATTTTTCCATATACTTAAGTAAATCAATGTAAATTTTTTTACTCATCAATTGGCCAAGTGGTTACCGTCTCTGCACCGTACGACGAGGGTCGCACGTTCGAATCCTGCCAAGGACATGGGATTTTTCCATATTATTTATTTATTTATTTTCGATTTTTCTTTCATCAGCCATCATTACAATATTCACCTATGCATTACAGTATTCACCTATGTTGAACATGTTGAAATTTCTCATAATATTCGGGAATTTGAACATTACCACCTAATTGCGAACGTTGTTAACGTAAAGTGATCACACTAAGCCAGCCTTCGAAATAACAGTATAAGACGGCCGTCAGCCCGTAGTGGTTTTTTTTTCATACCATTTAAAAATCGAACAGTATTAGTCAGCCATCAGCTGTTTATTTTATATATTCACAAATACACTTTTATTTTGACATCTTTCACAAAAAACCATGGCTTAAGAGGAAGATGGTCGGCAGCCGGAATCGAACCTACGACCTCCGGTACGAATTTCGGCTATTGAAAAACCACTACGAAAAACGATCTGCCGTAAAACACGCATCTCCTGTATCGTATGAATAATAATTATCATACGTATCGTCAAAATGAATGAGTGTGGTTAAAATTAAACTTTGTTTATATTCGAGTAATATCGCTGGTTGTCCCATTGGGACGTTCATCTGAGTGATCTTTGCATTCAGCTGGTAATAAGACCAAACAGACGTGACGGGGGAGATTTATTGGGGCGACCTCATTCGCGATAAATCAACGTTACGCAATCATCAAACATGCAATTATAATATCTCGATATTAATATCTATTATATAAATGAGAGTCGTCTCAGTGCGAACACTCGAGATCTCGGCTGAAAAGATTCTTTCGATGTTTGATCTATTGGATTCTTCTCCGCTCCGGATAACAGAAAAACTATTAGAAAGTTGAAAAATGTATAAAAATAATAATATTAAAGTTAGTATGGAACGGATTCCTGCAACGCCAACGCCATCTATGAAAAATTTATAACAACAAAATTAATATGAATTTAAACAAACACAGTTGCACTTTCACGATATTTTATTGAGGCTCGAGCGCTTTCGTATATCTCGTGTAGACATTATCAAGACATTAAAAAAATTGGTACGCAGATTTTGATGGAATTTTGTCGAGCTTTCAGAAATTTTTCAACATTCAAACATATTTTGAGGCATGGTATTTTATTGATAGATTGAAGGAATGCCACAGGCGGTCAACGATGACATTTCTAAATGTTTACATCGTCTTGTCAGTGGTGCCATCATTGAGGTGCAATAAATGTTGCCATTGCTTGAAGTTATGTGTGATGTTTTTTTTTTATGCCATTTTGTATGAAATATTTTCGTATTTTGATTATAAATCAATTTCTTGCATCGAAATTTGAAATATGTAAGTTGATTTTTGTATCTTAAAATTGTTATAGGTCTTATTAAGACCGTAAACTTAATAAATAAATAAATATTTTAAACGTATTTTTGTATAAATGACAAATGAGAAATCAGTATTCTTAGAAACGACTACAGGACAACGTCTGTCGGGAAAGCTAGTTAGGTATAGTTGGATACATTTGTGCATGGCAGTACCCAAATAAATGTTTTGGTTGACGAAAGTTTTGGTAAGAACCGAACCTCAGTTTACCCTAAAATACCCTAGTGGTGAAAACGCTAGCTCCTGATTTAGAGGTCCCAGGTTCGATTCCCGCTGTTCGGGTTAAATAAACTACAGCAGATATGACTTTGTTTGCATGGAAATTATTCTCTTGCCACTATTCTGGATTTTTTTGTAGTTTTTTTTTCAATGGATTTTTGACGTTGTCTGCTGGCTTAAAGAATTCCATTTTCGTAGAGCTGTATACAAAGAATACCTACTTAATACACAAGTTGGTATTGTTACATACAAAGATGAGTTGAAATGGTAATGATATTGTAATTAAGATTGGAACCGAGTCGGCATCGCGATGTAAATGCGGAGTAAGGCCCCAGTTGAGTACCCCTATTCCAAATTGTAAGTGAGAAACTCACGGAAGTTTTTTAGGGTCCGCGGAGCTCTTCTGTAGAGGCGCTATACACGTTTACATACAAAATTTTGTTACTTCACGCCAGCGCTAGCGTAGCGTAAGAAAGTTATGTAGGTGGAAGAAGCGAATACAATAATAATAATTGTCATACCAGCTGGTATATTTCAGTGCAAATATGTCGCGTGTTATTCGGGTGATTCACTCTCTCGAAAGATTAGTCATGAGTGACCACAAATCAAAGTTATGTAAGAACCCGGTGGCCCTGCACTCTTTGTAATAATAATTTGCACAAGTTGTTTATTTGTCGCGAAGATAAATCATCCGGTATTACATAGGATTTTTACTATATTATGAAAATGTGAAATAATTTGCTACTTTATTATGAAAATGTGAAATAATTTGCTACTTTATTATGAAAATGTGAAATAATTTGCTACTATATGTATTATGAAAATGTGAAATAATTTTGTTTTTGTAGCACGAGATACATATATGCATACGTGGTACTAAAATGAATTTAAAACATTTTTACGCTCTTTAAGTTTTTGTGCAAGAATTTTCATCATATTTCCAGAACTTCTTTCCCCAAAAGAAATGTACGTGCAGTTTTTAATTTATTATTGGGAAGAGTCTAGTCCAGAGTTTCTCAAATTTATTTCCTTCGTAGATAAACAAATAAAACAAATATTCTATTTTCAATCATTTCATATTTTTTTTACACTTATTCAAAGGTATCTGAGGCAATCTCTTCCAGTTAACCGTCCCGTCCAATCTGAGACACTGAATGAAAAAGGGACAAGGCAACATTATTTCATCTAAACTATTCACTTTAACCCTAGAAAGCAATTATATTTAGGACGTTGTTTTGGGATCATAAAGAAATTAATAAGATTGATGGTTTGTATCTGAATCACCTTCGTTTCGGAGATGATAATATTGATCTCATTAGCGGAGACCTGGAAGAATTAAATGATATGACGATAAAAGAAATGCATGACGCTTCCCTAAAGGTAGGCCTGGAAATGAACATCTCCAAAAAATATTGAGTCCACACAACAGCAAAACAAAGGAAGCTGTTGAAGAATACATAGGTTTTTCTAGGACATAAAATTCAATTCGGGAAAGAAAACCGCCAGAAAATGCCTAGAAGAATAGGATTTGGCTGGGCAGTTTTTGGCAAACTGGATCAAATTTTTAAAGACAATAAAAATACATAAACCTTGATATGAGCTAGTTAGTTGGTGAATCAAAATTGCTGTATAGATATTTGGTTGAGAATCTCTGAGTCGCCATAGTTTGGGAATTGCGTAGGATCGCAGCCGTAGGGATGTTTTTAGAGGACAAACAATGGCTTAGGAATGTGTCAGGATACACTGTTAGGTATAGCATATGCACACGTGCAGGGAGATAGACGCACTGTTGGGAATTTTTAGTAAGGAGAGACAAGCTCATCTGCGATACACATGTTAGTTAGATGGTAGGCAAGCCATAGGGTCGCTGCTACCCCGAAGACAAAGGATGCGTGGTCCCTGTCCACGGCTTGTAGGTATGATCCTAAACGGACATACCCAGATGTTCGTAGATGCGTTACCGACAGGATTCGCGCCAACTCTTGTTGGCGCGAAAAATATTGTTTATGGATTTGGTTTGATAGAAAAGAGACTTCGCGGATTGGATATATTGATAGTAGGATTTTGATATTAGAAGTATTGTCTCCAAATAAATATATGCTCAGACAGGAACGAATAGGGTTGCGAAATAAGGATCTTAGGTAGACAAGTACGACATAGTAATGTTACATAGTAGGTATTAATGTTTGGTCATATGTTAGAATAAAATAGGGTCGTCGTCAGAATAAATAATGATTGATAGAATGGTTATTAAGTAAGTAGGTACATGACAATTGCAACGTAGAAGTACATAGGATAATTGTAACGTAAGAGAAAATGTATGTACCTAGTATTAAGATTTTTTTCCTAGCGCACACACAAGAAGAGAAACAAGGAGGAAATATCGGACGTCTCGTCTAACGCAATGCACCCCGGAAGAAAGAAAAGGATACAATATCGCAGCTCTTCATCGACGTATTTAAAAAGGGCTGCGCGCCGCTCTCATTCTCTTATTCGCTATCTATCCGTCAGCCTCTATTACATTAGCCCTTATACGGTGATTCTGTTGGCTCGTAATTTGGACACACGGATCTGCACACACTGCACGCAACGGAAGGATATTTGACGACCACGATATTATTGAGACGCCCAGCGAGGATTAGAAGCCATCCACTTTTGAAGGACGACACGACGCTGCCATTGAAGGAAGGAAGGAAGACTGCCACGTCATTGACACCAGCCTTGCAGGAAGACTTGGACTGGACTTCGGAGAAGAAGACGACATCACAGGACGGGAACTGACCAACAACGGAAGCACCTGGATAACCCACAGAGAGGACCCAGCGTGAGGAGACAGGACAGAAGACGCCGAGGGACCCACAGAGAGGACTCGAGTGAATTATAGTGTTAGTTAATAGTGATTCTGAGCTCAGAAAGGTAGTCGTCACTAGGATTTTTAAGGTCAGTAATTTATATTTTATATGTCTGTAAAAAGCGAAAGCCCTCCCGCCGAGTTAAATTAATTATTAGTGTCCGCAACCCCTTTGATTTTCGAGCAGCCGGAAGCTCATAGAAGAAAGAAGACAGAAGTAGATGCCCTCCTTTTGATAATAAGGTGTCAGAGAAAAGATTACAAACTCTGGTGGATTGGGAGGGAAAGGGCGAAACGGCTATCGCTTAACCTAATTGATTGTTGATTATTGTTTAAGAAAATTAATATCACAAATACCTAACAATTCTCACACTCGAAGATTTTGATTTGCCATTTTTGTAAATTGATATTGTGTGTAATGATTTTTTTTTGCTTCCACTGAGGAGCTATAATATATGTATCAAACTGTCTTGATTCTTTCTCCTCAGTAGTGATTAGAAACCCACCAAACCCTAACTTTATTTCAGAGCCCCCTATTCTTTATTGAGCATTTTTATTTGAAGAGAAAATCTAAATACCCCCCTATCAACATTCTTATTCATATTAATTGGCGCCCAACGTGTGTGATCAGTATATCTGATCATTTTGCCTAATCCATACCCTGGAATAAGTTGTTTAATTGTTGATTTTTAATTAATTTGGCAAGTTGCATATTTTTTGTGATTCTCCACAGTGATTGGCTATAGGCTAATCTGTTTAAATTTGTACGGAGAAATCAGTAGAGTCTTTGTTTAAATAATTGCATTTGAATTGCTTTATTAATAATTTTAATTTGTCAATAATTTTATATTGGTGGTAAATTATTGACTTTGTAGGCTTTGAGTGTGAATTGTTATATTTTTTATTGTGATATTTTGTTTAGGTAAACGAGTATTCCGTTGTAATTTGTCAGTGTGTGCATTTTATTTTTGCTAATTTTTATTTTCGTGTGCGTTTAGGTATTTTATTGTGTTTTGTCGTCAGTCGTTTTAGCAAAATGTTTATTTTCAATTTGTGGGGATTATTAGTGACAGTGTTTAGATACCTAATGTTCAGCGTAGTTCAAAATGGCGCGGGTAAAAGATCGAATAGAAATAATGGCGGGAACTCATCGCAAAGTAGTAGCCCTTCAGAAAATGTTAGCGAGGACACGATTAGTAGTGAATTTCAGTCGACATCGAGGTCAAATAGGACAGGTCCACAAATTGTGTATGTTAGAGACGAAGTTTTGAATGATAATTTTTATTTTTCTGGGACACCGAGCGAGTGTCCAGAACAGTTCTTGAATGACTGCGAGGAATATTTCGCAATGCGAAATATAAGGGATACAGAAAAGGTTAGAATCGCGGAGTTAAAGTTGAGAGGTTCTGTTAGGAATTGGTGGCAAACCAAGGGTTGTGAATCAGTTAGATGGGCCACGTTTAGGCATTTATTAATAAATAGATACGGGGTGGAAAATACCAGGATGTCCCTTACTGGTCATTTGCTCTCGGATACGCAGAAATCCGAAGAGTCAGGAGCAGCTTTTCTAGGAAGAAAAGCCAAGGTACACGATAGGGTGTATGGCTCCAGTACGCAATATTCAGCAGAGTTTGCGCTGCATATTTTAAATTTAATGTTGCCAAAGTATACGAGTATTTTAAGGCGGGAATTAACTAAAGAAAATATAACTTTCGATTTACTTGAGGCTAGGGTTAGCGAAATAGATTTCCCAATAGAAATGGTTTACGCGGTGAATGCTGAACTAGTCACTGTTCGACCGAGGTCGCCAGTTAGTTGTTATACGTGTGGAGGACCTCACCTCCAGAGGAACTGTAGGAAGTATAGGCGCGATAATCGTAGAAGTAATGATAGGAATATTAGACAAGAGAGATCACCGGGAAATAGACAGGAAAATCAGTTTAGACAGAACAATTATTTTGATAATAACAGGCAGCATAATTACAATAATAATGGGCAAAATAGGCAACAGAGAAGTTTTGATAATGGCAATAATAGGCAGAATAGTCCGCAAGCAAGGTTTGATAATAGGCAGAGTAGTCCTCGATTAAATTTTGGAAATAGGAATAGGAGTCCAAATGGATTTTATAATAACGGGTATAGGAATCAAAACAGTGGCCGGAATAGGAATAACAGGCAGGTTAATTTTGATAGAAATCAGGCTCCGAATAATAGAAATAGATGGCAGAATAATTTCAATGATACGCGAAATCGTTATCAGAATGGTCCAAACTCGTCGCGGAATAATGGGAACTTTAATTTGAACGGTCCGAATAATGTGAGAAATAATGTTAGGAATAATTTTAACCGCGAAGCGAATTTAAACTCGCAAGCCCTGGGTCACGCAGTAGGACGGTCGATCCAGGGTTAGATGTTCAACATGGGGATATAGAGATTGAAAAATCAGCTGAAGTGATTTTTCAATCTAAGTCGGTGGGGAGGAGTCAGCCGCCTGCGTCGGCTTTAGGTAATTTAATTATTGGTCCTAGTGAGGATATTACGGATTTAGATAATGGGAGTAATAGTCACAGAATAGTGGTACAGGCAGAGGTACCTACATAGAGATCAACAGGATATAGATTTGGAATGCGAAAAGTCAGAAGTCCCGCGAAATTTGAATAATGTACGTATCAGTGATGTGAATTTAGATGAAATTGAGTTATGTGATGAATAGGCCGACAAGTATAGAGTATACGGATAGATATTTTGATCGAAGAGTTTTTTTTGTGTGTGGTAAATAGATAGTATAGACTGTGCGTGAATTAGTAAATATTGAGTGCGTCATGGTATTAAAAAAGTGGTTAATTAAGTCGACAATAATTTAGTTCAGGGAATGCTCAGGAGAAGCATTCAGAATAGGTCATGTACAATGAGATTTTTTTTAGTTACTATGGATTGAGTAAATAGAGTTACTATGTTGGTTATGTAGTACGAATGGGTAATGTTCAAGAGAAACATTACCAATACGTTGATAGGTATAAAGGGGTTTGTTGAAGATACCACGTCATTGTAGGTCATGTAGTGAGTTTTCATTGAGTAGGTAAGTTATGTTTGAATTTTGATGTATAGGGATTTACATAGAATTTTGATTGAAGAGTAGTTATGGTACGCGTAGAGTTGAGTGGAGATTTTCGTACGTTTGATAGTTGACATGCGGGATAATTATTGATCTATGATTAATAATTAAAACCCCTGCGTAGCCACGGGGAAGTGTAAAGAATATGGCTACCACCTTTTTTTTTCGTTAGTGATTTTTTTCGGTGTGCTGTAAGAGGCAGAAAAGAAAAGAAAATCACATTAGAGGGGTCTAGATAGGAAAAAGATTAAGAAAGGAGATAGAGATGTGGCTAGGTAAAAGAATATAGTACGCGGGTTGTTTTAACGGAAGGTCGTCAGATGTGCGTAAGATAGTGTTCCGATAGGATGTAGATTTTTAGGTATTTTATAATGGCACGCAGGTTTAATTAATCGGTAATTAATTAAACCCCTGCGTAGCCACGGGGAGGAACAAGAATATGGCTACCACCTTTTTTTTCGTTAGTGATTTTTTTCGGTGTGCTGTAAGAGGCAGGAGAAGAAAAGAAAATCACATTAGAAGGGTCTAGATAGGAAAAAGATTAAGAAAGGAGATAGAGATGTGGCTAGGTAAAAGAATATAGTACGCGGGTTGTTTTAACGGAAGGTCGTCAGATGTGCGTAAGATAGTGTTCCGATAGGATGTAGATTTTTAGGTATTTTATAATGGCACGCAGGTTTAATTAATCGGTAATTAATTAAACCCCTGCGTAGCCACGGGGAGGAACAAGAATATGGCTACCACCTTTTTTTTCGTTAGTGATTTTTTTCGGTGTGCTGTAAGAGGCAGGAGAAGAAAAGAAAATCACATTAGAAGGGTCTAGATAGGAAAAAGATTAAGAAAGGAGATAGAGATGTGGCTAGGTAAAAGAATATAGTACGCGGGTTGTTTTAACGGAAGGTCGTCAGATGTGCGTAAGATAGTGTTCCGATAGGATGTAGATTTTTAGGTATTTTATAATGGCACGCAGGTTTAATTAATCGGTAATTAATTAAACCCCTGCGTAGCCACGGGGAGGAACAAGAATATGGCTACCACCTTTTTTTTCGTTAGTGATTTTTTTCGGTGTGCTGTAAGAGGCAGGAGAAGAAAAGAAAATCACATTAGAAGGGTCTAGATAGGAAAAAGATTAAGAAAGGAGATAGAGATGTGGCTAGGTAAAAGAATATAGTACGCGGGTTGTTTTAACGGAAGGTCGTCAGATGTGCGTAAGATAGTGTTCCGATAGGATGTAGATTTTTAGGTATTTTATAATGGCACGCAGGTTTAATTAATCGGTAATTAATTAAACCCCTGCGTAGCCACGGGGAGGAACAAGAATATGGCTACCACCTTTTTTTTCGTTAGTGATTTTTTTCGGTGTGCTGTAAGAGGCAGGAGAAGAAAAGAAAATCACATTAGAAGGGTCTAGATAGGAAAAAGATTAAGAAAGGAGATAGAGATGTGGCTAGGTAAAAGAATATAGTACGCGGGTTGTTTTAACGGAAGGTCGTCAGATGTGCGTAAGATAGTGTTCCGATAGGATGTAGATTTTTAGGTATTTTATAATGGCACGCAGGTTTAATTAATCGGTAATTAATTAAACCCCTGCGTAGCCACGGGGAGGAACAAGAATATGGCTACCACCTTTTTTTTCGTTAGTGATTTTTTTCGGTGTGCTGTAAGAGGCAGGAGAAGAAAAGAAAATCACATTAGAAGGGTCTAGATAGGAAAAAGATTAAGAAAGGAGATAGAGATGTGGCTAGGTAAAAGAATATAGTACGCGGGTTGTTTTAACGGAAGGTCGTCAGATGTGCGTAAGATAGTGTTCCGATAGGATGTAGATTTTTAGGTATTTTATAATGGCACGCAGGTTTCATTAATCGGTAATTAATTAAACCCCTGCGTAGCCACGGGGAGGAACAAGAATATGGCTACCACCTTTTTTTTCGTTAGTGATTTTTTTCGGTGTGCTGTAAGAGGCAGGAGAAGAAAAGAAAATCACATTAGAAGGGTCTAGATAGAAAAAAGATTAAGAAAGGAGATAGAGATGTGGCTAGGTAAAAGAATATAGTACGCGGGTTGTTTTAACGGAAGGTCGTCAGATGTGCGTAAGATAGTGTTCCGATAGGATGTAGATTTTTAGGTATTTTATAATGGCACGCAGGTTTAATTAATCGGTAATTAATTAAACCCCTGCGTAGCCACGGGGAGGAACAAGAATATGGCTACCACCTTTTTTTTCGTTAGTGATTTTTTTCGGTGTGCTGTAAGAGGCAGGAGAAGAAAAGAAAATCACATTAGAAGGGTCTAGATAGGAAAAAGATTAAGAAAGGAGATAGAGATGTGGCTAGGTAAAAGAATATAGTACGCGGGTTGTTTTAACGGAAGGTCGTCAGATGTGCGTAAGATAGTGTTCCGATAGGATGTAGATTTTTAGGTATTTTATAATGGCACGCAGGTTTAATTAATCGGTAATTAATTAAACCCCTGCGTAGCCACGGGGAGGAACAAGAATATGGCTACCACCTTTTTTTTCGTTAGTGATTTTTTTCGGTGTGCTGTAAGAGGCAGAAAAGAAAGAAAATCACATTAGAGGGGCTAGATAGGAAAAAGATTAAGAAAGAAGATAGAGATGGAGCTAGGTAAAAGAATATAGTGCGCGGGTTGTTTTAACGGAAGGTCGTCAGGTATGCGTAAGATAGTGTTCCGATAGGATGTAGATTTTTAGGTATTTTATAGTGGCACGCGGGTTTAATTAATCGGTAATTAATTAAACCCCTGCGTAGCCACGGGGAGGAAGAAGAATATGGCTACCACCTTTTCTTTCGTTAGTGATTTTTTTTCGGTGTGCTGTAAGAGGCAGAGAAGAAAAGAAAATCACATTAGACGGGTCCAGATAGAAATAGATACTGTTAGGTAGATAAATGGTCATAGAAAAGAAAATCGCATAAGAAGGGGCTAGAGAGAAAGGAGATAATGATAGATAGGTAAATAGTTAAGAAAATAAAAATCATGTCAGATGGGGGCTAGATAGAAATTAAATTGCGGCAGAGTGTTTTAAGAAAGTTAGTTTTGTGTGCGCAGGATATTGTAAGCGTTTTGGAAGGATTTAGGATTTCGTCGATTAGGATCGGTGAGTAATAAAACCCCTGCGTAGTCACGGGGATGATAAGAATACGGCTACCACCTTTTTTTTCGTTAGTGATTTTTTTCGGTGTGCTGTAAGAGGCAGAAAAGAAAAGAAAATCACATTAGAGGGGTCTAGTTAGAAAAAAAAGATTATAAGAGACAGGTTAATGGAAAAGCCAGAAAAATTACATTAGAGGTACCTAGGTTGACATTATATTACGATAGGTTATTTTACGTATGAGCAGGATAGCTTTTGAGAAAGTTGTGGATTTTGTATATTTTATAGTCGCACGCGGGTTTAATTAATCGGTGATTAATTAAACACCCGCGTAGTCACGGGGAGGAACAAGAATATGACTACCACCTTTTTTTTCGATATTGATTTTTTTCGGTGTGCTGTAAGAGGCAGAGAAGAAAGAAAAATCACAGTAGGGCAGTTTAGCTGAGATAGTAGAGGTTTAGAAAGAAAGTCTATGTAGGATATGACTAGATGATCATTGAGGAGAGGTATAGTCCGCATTGTGTTTTGTTTAGAGATGAATAGTATAAGAATATGTAGAGGAGGAAGATTTGTTTACAGTAATAGAAACCTATTAGTTTTAGGAATATTTTTTTTTATACGTACGGGTGATGGCTAGTCTTAAGAATAGGCTAATAATATGCATGGTAAGCTAAGGTTATATTATATCGATAGGTGTAAGCATATAAGACGATTAATACATGCGAAAGGTGAGCAGCTTGCGCGTTCATACTTACCTTTCATTACGCATTTTTAAATCGAACGTCGCTGGCGCCCTTAGACGGTAGATTTTTTTTTTGGGAATTTCGATTAATAAGGAATTTTGATTAGTTGAGGTATCGTGTAATTAAAGGTTGATAGTTTTTATAGATTTTCTACATCATTTTGATTGAAAAAGAGGGGGTCGATTGATATGAGCTAGTTAGTTGGTGAATCAAAATTGCTGTATAGATATTTGGTTGAGAATCTCTGAGTCGCCATAGTTTGGGAATTGCGTAGGATCGCAGCCGTAGGGATGTTTTTAGAGGACAAACAATGGCTTAGGAATGTGTCAGGATACACTGTTAGGTATAGCATATGCACACGTGCAGGGAGATAGACGCACTGTTGGGAATTTTTAGTAAGGAGAGACAAGCTCATCTGCGATACACATGTTAGTTAGATGGTAGGCAAGCCATAGGGTCGCTGCTACCCCGAAGACAAAGGATGCGTGGTCCCTGTCCACGGCTTGTAGGTATGATCCTAAACGGACATACCCAGATGTTCGTAGATGCGTTACCGACAGGATTCGCGCCAACTCTTGTTGGCGCGAAAAATATTGTTTATGGATTTGGTTTGATAGAAAAGAGACTTCGCGGATTGGATATATTGATAGTAGGATTTTGATATTAGAAGTATTGTCTCCAAATAAATATATGCTCAGACAGGAACGAATAGGGTTGCGAAATAAGGATCTTAGGTAGACAAGTACGACATAGTAATGTTACATAGTAGGTATTAATGTTTGGTCATATGTTAGAATAAAATAGGGTCGTCGTCAGAATAAATAATGATTGATAGAATGGTTATTAAGTAAGTAGGTACATGACAATTGCAACGTAGAAGTACATAGGATAATTGTAACGTAAGAGAAAATGTATGTACCTAGTATTAAGATTTTTTTCCTAGCGCACACACAAGAAGAGAAACAAGGAGGAAATATCGGACGTCTCGTCTAACGCAATGCACCCCGGAAGAAAGAAAAGGATACAATATCGCAGCTCTTCATCGACGTATTTAAAAAGGGCTGCGCGCCGCTCTCATTCTCTTATTCGCTATCTATCCGTCAGCCTCTATTACATTAGCCCTTATACGGTGATTCTGTTGGCTCGTAATTTGGACACACGGATCTGCACACACTGCACGCAACGGAAGGATATTTGACGACCACGATATTATTGAGACGCCCAGCGAGGATTAGAAGCCATCCACTTTTGAAGGACGACACGACGCTGCCATTGAAGGAAGGAAGGAAGACTGCCACGTCATTGACACCAGCCTTGCAGGAAGACTTGGACTGGACTTCGGAGAAGAAGACGACATCACAGGACGGGAACTGACCAACAACGGAAGCACCTGGATAACCCACAGAGAGGACCCAGCGTGAGGAGACAGGACAGAAGACGCCGAGGGACCCACAGAGAGGACTCGAGTGAATTATAGTGTTAGTTAATAGTGATTCTGAGCTCAGAAAGGTAGTCGTCACTAGGATTTTTAAGGTCAGTAATTTATATTTTATATGTCTGTAAAAAGCGAAAGCCCTCCCGCCGAGTTAAATTAATTATTAGTGTCCGCAACCCCTTTGATTTTCGAGCAGCCGGAAGCTCATAGAAGAAAGAAGACAGAAGTAGATGCCCTCCTTTTGATAATAAGGTGTCAGAGAAAAGATTACAAACTCTGGTGGATTGGGAGGGAAAGGGCGAAACGGCTATCGCTTAACCTAATTGATTGTTGATTATTGTTTAAGAAAATTAATATCACAAATACCTAACAATTCTCACACTCGAAGATTTTGATTTGCCATTTTTGTAAATTGATATTGTGTGTAATGATTTTTTTTTGCTTCCACTGAGGAGCTATAATATATGTATCAAACTGTCTTGATTCTTTCTCCTCAGTAGTGATTAGAAACCCACCAAACCCTAACTTTATTTCAGAGCCCCCTATTCTTTATTGAGCATTTTTATTTGAAGAGAAAATCTAAATACCCCCCTATCAACATTCTTATTCATATTAACCTTAAAAGAGTTTTCGAAACATGCCTACTCCCGGTAATGACATATGGAATGGAAACAATGTCACAAAAATGCCCACAAAGGGCTATGGAGCGACAATTAATGTTAGAGACAAAATATAGAAGAGATAAGACGATGAACAAGAGCCACAGATATAATAGACCTTGCCGCGAAACTAAATGGCAATGGGTTGGACATATTGTGGCGAGACAAAGAAATGAAAGATGGGCATCCAGAATTTTAAATGGTGACCTTATGAGAAAAAGAGGTCAATTGGTAGAGTCCAAAAAAGATTGGTGGACAATGTGGTTCCATTCGAGAAGAGAAACGCAAAATAGAAAAAGGTGGAAAACTTTAGAAGAAGCCTACATCCAGCAGTGAGAAAGAAAATCATACTGAATTAGAATAAACGAAATGTTTTGTTGTACAATGTTATAGGTAGATCAAAGATGATGATGAAGGTCTAAAATATTTGTAATTACTCGCGCATTTCAAAGGTAAGATAATGCCATAAATAATGACGCGCCACCTATGTGAGTGATCTAAATACACGTCGCTAAATCATTACGTTGTGAATCACGAACCTAATTGAGAAAAAATGATGCCGACATTTGGCATTTGTTTTGTTTCTAGAAACGGACGTTTTATTTTTAGACAACATTATTATGTCATTGTATTAATAATATTTAATTTTTCCTTGCCAACAGATAGTCAATAAATCATTTCAAATGTAGATTACATTATTGGTACATCATGGTTGTAAGCCGTCGAATGATTACGAGAATGCATATTTGCTTTATTTCTTTAAATTATTAAAATGATAAACCAAAATACAATGGACCAAAATATGAAGGGAGCACGTATTTGGACGGCGAAAAACTTTCATACAGTGTATTTATTATAAAAAGCGTTCTTGTATACTCGAAACACCTGTTACCTTAAATCCAATATGGTGGGTCAAAAACTACAGAGATCAGCTCACAATCAAGCGATAGGGTAAGAACACGTAGAAAGCCGATTCCAACCCGCGCCGACCGGCGCAAAGGATGTTTCCATGCATTTGAATGGGGATACCCACAGAAAAAGCAGGCATGCCCATTTAAATGCATTGAAACCATAGACAACAGAACTATGGACGTATTGAGAGTTACTTCTTACATCCATGCATACAACACTCTTTACGCCGGTCGGCGCGGGTCGGAATCGGCTTTTTACGTGTTCTTACCCATATGCGTTAAACTATCTCGATAACAGCTTGATCGTAATATTATTATTTTTTCCACTGATCGTAGTTTTTAAATACAGCAGTTAAAGATAATTGGTATGATTTTTGTGTAAATAGGTAGGCAACCAAACTTCTTTCGCTTCTTCTATAATCATATTCTTAAACTACTTTATTTTGTGTATATAGGTAGGCAACCAAACTTCTTTCGCTTCTTCTATAATCATATTCTTAAACTACTTTATTTTGTGTAAATAGGTAGGCAACCAAACTTCTTTCGCTTCTTCTATAATCATATTCTTAAACTACTTTATTTTGTGTATATAGGTAGGCAACCAAACTTCTTTCGCTTCTTCTATAATCATATTCTTAAACTACTTTATTTTGTGTAAATAGGTAGGCAACCAAACTTCTTTCGCTTCTTCTATAATCATATTCTTAAACTACTTTATTTTGTGTAAATAGGTAGGCAACCAAACTTCTTTCGCTTCTTCTATAATCATATTCTTAAACTACTTTATTTTGTGTAAATAGGTAGGCAACCAAACTTCTTTCGCTTCTTCTATAATCATATTCTTAAACTACTTTATTTTGTGTAAATAGGTAGGCAACCAAACTTCTTTCGCTTCTTCTATAATCATATTCTTAAACTACTTTATTTTGTGTATATAGGTAGGCAACCAAACTTCTTTCGCTTCTTCTATAATCATATTCTTAAACTACTTTATTTTGTGTAAATAGGTAGGCAACCAAACTTCTTTCGCTTCTCCTTTTAGAAGAAAAAAATTAAGAAAAATGCATGGAAAATTAGAAAATTAAAGAAAACTCTACGTAGACAACCTTATTAGTACTTTTTACCTTATAATTTTTATTAAAATTTTGAAATTCTGACAGAAATTGTCAATTGGTGCGGTTGACAGAATGCGGATGGAATATACATGGTTTAAAACAGACGCATCGTTCGGAATCACATTGGTCAAATGATAATTAATTCATCACCATACAAATTCGAATTCAATATTCATAGTTAGGAACAGGACAACGTCTGTCGGGAAAGCTAGTCGTATATAAAATTCTTTGGAGTGTTAAGCCTGTGAGATATTAGACTGATATCATGAATGATGCCTATTAAATAGGTATGCAAACGTGTCTTTTTAGTATAAATTTTATACTAAAAAGACACGTTTGCATTACAATAATAAATCAACATCTCATTGTTTGCAGGAAATAATCATAAACATATTATTATTATCGATTTATACTGTGCTATGTTGAACAAAGAGACGAGATTTGTATTGTTTTTGCAAAATCTTTCAGTCTAGTCTGGCATTTTGGAGAATCAGCGTATTTTGGTGAGTTATTTTCTTTCATAACATTGAATTATATGCAATGCGTACTAGAAATGGCTTCTTCTCTTAAAATAATATGGCTGTGACTGGGCTGTGAGTAGAATGAGTAGCAAATAACTTTGCGACGATCTGTGTTTGATAAAAAAAAAGTTCATGGTATTTTCAAAATGGTCTTTTACGTTTTAAATAAAAGGGTTAGAAAGAATAAGTTAAGTCTAAGAGATAAATTATATTAACCACAGTCAAATATAACAGGAAGACAGCTCCCAAGTAAAAAACACGAAAATAAGTTGTACAGAGCGGGAATAGAACCCGGCTATCACAAGTGGGGTATACCTAAGGTGGTGATATCACCACTATTCCGAATACTACCGCGACCATCGTGATTGCTGTGTCACTCATTTGCACCTACTGTATTGACCTGTGCGAGAGAGGCAGCAAATTTCGACGACCTCGATATTACTCCCGCAACGTAAGTGAGAAACTCACGAGAGTTATTTTAAGTTGTATGGACTGCAAAACTTTCCGAAGTATTCTGCAGGGGCGCTATCGATAGACCTTACTATACAAAATGTTGTTAGGTACTTCATGCCAGCGTAAATCTCACGGAAACATAGAATTGGGCTACCGAAGATCTGAATAGCCTTTCTACGCCTCATTTTCACACAACTTTAACATTATTGTGTACATCTTCCCGCCTATTATATTGAACTGTGAATAGTGTGAATAAAATAATATGCTTTGTAGGTAGGTACCTATATACATCGCACTGTTAAACCATTATCCATTTAAGGAATATTGGCGAGACAGTTAGAACATCTGTTGAGACCGCGTTTTTAACACGGTCACCTATTATTGATAGGCATAATTATAAGCAAAGAGATCAACGTCAGATAACTAAGTGTCAAAATGTTGTGACCCGTTTACCTTATATGGTATGAATAGTTTTTTAAAATGGGATACATATTATCAATAGCATAGAACATGACTGATTGAATGATCGACTAACGCCGTCTACCAAACGATTCCCCGAGGGCTACACAATAAACATGTAGTAGGTACATAATATACGTGAGTTCTATTGTTTGAAAATACGCCGTACGGGTACCCCGTCAGTTTATTTGTTAGTTTTATGTAGACTCTTAAGAACTTTAGGTTCCTACATCCGTCATTATTTTATGAGTCTATTGAAAATCACTGTAAAAACGGGCGACAAAATACTTCATAAGGTAACAATAATTCCTGGTAATAAGTTCATGCATGTTGTGTTACGTTTCTAAATTGAGAAATTTGAAGATCATAAAACATAATATATGAAAATCCTCAAAAAATACCATCACATAATCTCTATATCTACTTATATAAAAATGGAGTCCCTGTTCCCATTAGCGTGAACGGCTGGACCAATATCGCTAATTGCTTTTTTTTGCTTTTGTCAGGAGAATGGTCAGAAAATTATAATAAGATTTATAAATTACTCATTCTCAAAAACCGTTTCTCAGTGATGTCTTTGAATTCTTGATTTTTAATGCTACCCGTAGATATATCTTGACGTTCTATTAGTGACATGATATTTTTTCAAGATGAACACTTAGAACAGGTAGGTACCTACGCTCTGATTACTTCTAAATTTATGATATTAAAACTAGTGATAAATCTACATAATAATTCAGAAATGTTTTTTTATTTGCCTTTGACAATACTTTCCGTTATGTCGGAGCATCACGCTCAAAATACAAATGCTGCGTCAGATATGAATCTGCGCAGAGCGGTGAAATTTGCTCGAGAACGTTCTAAGATACAATTGGCAACGTTAACTTTAATATATTAAGCGCTATTTAAAAAACTTTATTTTTTTAGGATCTTCATACAAATTTTCAAAAAAGACAGAAAGCCATCTTTTGGAAACAAAATTACTCATGTAAACGTTGAATGGAATCTTGGTATTACGGTATGAAAATGTAATAAAATAATTGGAGATTGATTCGTTATACATATAAATGTTATTCAAATCTTATTATTCTCAATAAATAAAGATTTAATGCAAAATTTTGGAAATATAATTCCTCCATTTTGTAATTTGACACATTTAAAAAAATTTATGGCCGCAGTTTGTGTAAATCTGTCGTGGCCATTAGATGAGTAAGTACCTGATAAAATCATATTAAATGTTGGTAAATAATAAAGATACATGAAATTAAATTCATAATACATTTAAATATAGTAATCGTAAAAATGATTTTTGAAAATTGAAATGAGTATAAAAATTCTTTAGTAGATTTGGTCGATAAAACAGAACTCTGAAAGAAAGCGAATCTGACAGGAACTAATGACGTTCCTGTTTATCAAAATCATAATGGATTTGTCAGGTATTTGTGCATGTTTATTATAGTAAAAAATATATTTGTTTTATCCACATCATAATAATTAAGAAATACCTACTGTATAATATTCATATCTCAATTAATCACATAAAACAGATTGTTGTGGACAGAATCATTGAATATCACTTTATTTGCTATTATAATAACAAAATTATCTAAATTCTTAATTAATAGGTATGAAGATAAATTAAAAACAATGTTAAATATATATTAATATTTTATTGCGTTAATATAACAATCTTCACATATGTTTCATAATACGAGTAATACGACAAGAAGCATTATATTAAAAAAGTATGGTATGGGATAATTGGTGTAGTAGTTTCTTCCGTCAACAACATATTCTCTTTATACATCTCAAACATGATCCTGTAGAATAAAGAATCCTTCAAAGACCAAAACTGCAATCGTTGGATGTGGTATGTGCAGATTGACAGGTTTCGACCAAGTTTTGACGCAAAAAAAACCCAAAGGTGACTCTGTCACAGCCCAATTTGATGACAGATAAAAGCAACCAAGGTTTGTGACACTGAAAATGAATAAATTAATCATCAGTCAGTAAATATTTGCGTTTATTTTTCTTTACTAACCCCTTTGCACTAATGGTTGAATTTAAAATCAAATCTTATAGTTTAGCATAAATCATATTGCTTATATATTTTCAAAAAGAGTATGATTGTCTTAGCTCATTTGTTTCCAATTCGGTTAACATTTCAAAGTGATTCATGCATTCTTAAACTAAAAAAATAAAATACTAAGTGATGGAAAGAATGTTACAGAAAAGGTCATCATTTTTTATGTTTCTGAGTCAGTACTTAAAAATTACAAAGAAGTGATAATATAATAAATCTTAATAAACAACATTAGGTACCTACCGAAAATATCTATTGAGCAGCAAATAATTATTTTAATTTTGAAATTGGAAGCATTCCATCACTCTCTTATTTTATTTTGACAGATGAATATTTATCAATATTGAGTGACATTGACAATGAATTCTACTAATCTATGTATTAGTAAATCTATGGTTGAGTGGCGCACAATCTAATTAAAATAAAGCAGCGTATTTTTCACAAATCATTCTTCCAGGATGGGTTGCCTAAGAATAATAAAATAATAATATTGATTAACCAATTTATATATTTTATTTTATGTGTAAATGACATCTACTTCATATTATATTTTTATGAAGGTTGGTTTTACAGACACTATCAAAAGAAAATATGTATAGCGGAATAAAATGTCGTCTATAATTAATTAGTTACTTTTGCTACGTCATAATTAATTATTAAATAAAAAAAGGTTTTAATTATTTATATGAATAAAAAACATATTTTCAATAATCAATTTTATAAATATTTTTACAATATTATAATGAATTATTTCTGTACTGTATGCACTATCTTCATCTATGGTATTTTTGCTTCCGTATGAGCTGTCAAATTTTATAGGTACGCAAATCCAAATATGTGCGCCAGCGCAATTTTGCACGAAAACGCAATAATCGAAGAGATTGGCGGTAATGATATTATCGTGTTTGTGTTGACAATAAGTTATGACTTTTGTGTAATGTTGAGTTATATAGCGAATTAGTTTAGTACAAAATATATATTTTAAATGTGAGAGTGGTTTGTCGAAAATAGACATCAAAACTGATTCATTCCTTGGAAAAACATATGTCAGTATGTGTTTGATGGATGGACTGAGATTTAAATTCATTAATATTGGATTTCTGGTCTTCAGGTAACCTATTTATTTTTATTTATTTAGTCATAGTTTCAAAAAACATATAATTTATAACCTAAAAATAATTATGAATACGACATATTCAAACATCACCTTCATTTTCAACCTGTGGAACATTATTCCAAATTCCTTCCAATGTTTTATTGGAAATTATAAAAAGAAATAGACATTAAATGCAGCAAATTTAAAAGGCTAAATAAAAACACACATAATTTTTTTGTTGCAGATAAGTTTCTAGCCTGATAGAATGAAGTAGCCAGTCATTGCAAGGAATCACAGAGACGGCAGAGCAATATCTGATAATATTTTGACAGAGCCAGTCATTGCAAGGAATCACAGAGACGGCAGAGCAATATCTGATAATATTTTGACAGAGCCAGTCATTGCAAGGAATCACAGAGACGGCAGAGCAATATCTGATAATATTTTGACAAGGGGGATGAACTGATAAGAATGATGAATATAACTTTGCTTGAACACAAATCAATTCTAAGTATTGAATCTTCTCAATAATAACTATCAATATCAATGTTCATTTTAAATTGATTTATTTTAGAATTTATTATTCAGTACATTTAATTATACTTTTCACTCCTAAAATATGTTCTTTTAATTAAACTCATGTTATATCCATTACTTTATTTAAAAAGTGTAATCTCTTATTTGTTTTAAAATTATGCATAAGAAAATTTTGAGATACCTATCTAACCTTAGAAAGTCCCATCCTAATATTGGTTTTATTATTATAGATATAGACTACGCTGGGCCAGACATGAGCAGATAATGCCATCATTGCGAGCACCAAAGAGAATTATGGGTGGACATCCAGCCGAATTGGAAGACCTAGGCTGCGATGAGAGAATGAGGTCAGGAGGGATGCCGAGAAACTTCTTGACCCACGAAATCAGGACAGAAGTGGAGACAAAGTTGTCTCTAGGCGTTGAGTATTGGAAGCCAAGGCTGAATTAGGCTGTAGCACCATCGGAAGAAGAAATATTTATTTGATATTTAACACTTTGATTATTTTAATTGGAATAGGCCTTATAATCTTAACAAGATATTATGTTAAAATAACCAACACCGGGCCGATTAAAACGTCATTTACTTTATAAACTTTTCACAATTTTTAATATCATTCTTATGAATATGAAGATTACCTATGTATATTTAATTTGCAGATTATGTGTATTAAGTAAGTACGTAAGTACTAAAAAGAGCATTCATAGATTTGTTAAAAGAATCTAGCAACATCATTAACTTACAAGTGATTGCATTGGAGGACAATTGTTAGCCTATAGCAGCTTAACTTCCAAACTATTAATTGTTTTTAAATTTAGATATATGATTATTTTAATTTCAGAGTTATTATTATTGTAAACCTGTTTTTTTTTTGTTGAAATTTAGTTGAAGTTTCTATAATCAGACCTCTTTTCCTGTAACATCGAAAAGTGTCATATTATTACAGACTGATAGATTCAACATTACACCGTTATTTATGGTCAATTTTAAAATGCCATTTTTTTTTTCAATTTGACCAGTACTAACTGGATTATGACTTTCTTCTCTTGCTATTTCGAATGGCTTTGTGTGATGACTTCACGTTAACAACGTTCCTTATTTAGGTGGTCAAATTGAAATCCTTGAGTATTCGACAAATTCAACAATCTGCTGAGATGCTAGCCACCGGGCCAACGGCCCGTTGCATTTATGCCTTCCATAATTCGTCTATGGAGCTGAGATTCCGAAGATTATATCTTATCATGAATGCAATGCCAAAATGTCTACAGAATTTTAAAGTGTGTCAAAATTTTCAAGATATTATCTCACAACAATAACGTTTACTTTAATGTTTTGTATATCTCTTATTAATTGTCAACTCTTAGTATGACTTATATTAAGCACCTATGATAGATGAGAGTTCTAATTCTCTAGAAGTACCTAAATATTTATACTCAAAATTATCATTTATTAAAAAGTTTTACCCTGTAAAAATGATGTTTAAAGATCAACTGCAAAATACCTTAGTTATTTATTATAAAAGTGTTTTTCTTTACCAATTGTATTGATTGTTTTATTAATGTAAGTAAAATTAATTTTTGAAATCCAAACTCCCTCGCCCCACTTAGGGGCATAGGGATTTAATAAATTTGTGGAATTATTGCCATAGCAATTTGAAATTTTTATTATTACCCTATTCCTGTGTTATATTTTTAATAAGCAATCTACACTGATTTTTCTATTCACACGAAGGCTGGATGTGAGGTGCAGGTTCGAATCCTTGGCCACAAAATTCTTTACTATGCTCATAATAATTAACACCCACTTCTGGTAAGAAATTTCTGGTTCCAATTCCCAGATGGGTCAGAATATTTATAGGAGTTTTTTATGCAATATTTTCTTGCTGGCTATACTGACAATTTTTCATACAAAAGATTTTTGGGTACAAAATCACTGGCTCGGGTAGAGGTCTTAACACTTAAAATAATTATGTACCTACCTGTTAAATTTGATATTAAGAATAAATAAAGCTTTGTAGGTACATAATTAATTTTTGCAGAAGAACAACTAAAGCATTTACTGCCATTTACAGAAATCAAGTGTTCTATCTAAATGTACTTGATGGGGAAGGTATAGAAAATGCTATGTTTATGACTCACCTTTGCTGCCTCCACAGCAATAATTCTACAAATTTCTCATACTATCTAATTATATCTACCTATTTACCAATTCAAATCCTCTGACTTATAGGTAATGCAAACTCGATCAGTCAATCAATTCTCCATTTTTTGACCCCACTTAGGGACATACTTTATAGGTAGCATATTTTATTAATCCATAAATCAGGTTCTGTAATTCACATTTTTCTCAACAAACTTCATCAACAATTTTATGGACGGGTAAAAAGGCTAGTATTGTTATAATTGGTGTATCTCCAGTACATATCTATGGTCTATTAATTCTCACGCTTCTAACTATTAATATAATTTAGATCACTCTTCATCATAATCTCGAAGAACAAAATCATTACACAAATTCCACAATCTAGTACGATAAATATTACTCTCATTACACTATGAGTGCTCATTCGGAACAATTCGCATCTTTTTGAATATCGAAGTTTAGGCTCAGAATTCTATCGCCTGTTTAGAACAAATTTAAATTTGGAACAAACGGGCAATTTTGTATTCTTTTAACTGTTTTGAACAAATTCAAAATTAGAATAAATCATATTATGAGTTCTATTGGCTGATTCAAACAAATCAAAATTTAGAATAAAAATTTAACTAGTATTCGTTTAATTATTTTGAACGAATTCAAATTTCGAACAAGATTCCAATTATGAATACTATTGACTGCTTTGAACGAATTCAAATTTAGAATATAACTGCAATTAAGAATTCTATTGAATGTTTTGAACGAATTAGAATTTCAAAGAAAAATTTAGGTAGTAAAGAATAAAAAAAAATTTAATGCAGCAACATATTCCCGGAATTTTAAATTCCATATCTTTTGCAGTCATGGAGAAGGTAAAGTCGTTTTGGTAATATATATCGACATTTTAAATCTTTTCTTTGAGTGCCTACATCAATGCTTATCAACGAGTGCCTACATCAATGCGTATTAGTATTTTCCACTGAGTGATCAAGCAAAGTGGCCTTGCTGCTCACATTGAGGTCTTTGCATTAACAATAATAAAATTAACATGAAAGTGGCCATATTCGTTTAAGATCTATGATAATACATTATTTTTGTACTCTATCTAAAGATCTATTGAGTATCTATCAACGCTGATTAAGAAATATTATGTAGTAGTGTATAACAGTATGCTATTCACTTGCACAATTATATTCGATATAGTCAGGGTAATTGGTTCTACAACAAGGTTTGATGCTGTGTAAAAATGTACCTATTTTGTTTTCATTTTTTTACGATTCGTCTTGAGAAAGTCCATATATGGATAAATAGATAATTTCTAACCAGAGGTTAGCAAAACTTTAGGAATATAAAACGATTCACTTTCTTTTAGCACAGTATAGGTATATTTTAGTTTCTGGCTTGCCCATAGGTACGTTTAGTTATGGAATGAGCCGTCTGGCAAGCGACCAGGCCTAGGTTCAGTGCCAATTGACCCTTTGAACTATCGGGCTGATAATGATTTAGCAAATGCACAATCTTGTCATTAATCAAATGGATAGATAAAAACTTTATTCGATTTTTCGACAAATTAATCGATCACATTCTTGCGTTATGTGGATGATCCCGAAAAAACTTTGTCAACAAACTTCATGTGGTATTTGTTATAGCATACCTACTTGAATCATAAAACCGTCTTCTGAAGTAAAGATCTAGGATAGTTGTAGGGTTAAAAGTGTAAGTAATATTTATTGTGATTTCTAAACGTAGTTGGCATATAGTCTCAGATTAAATGTGACTGGTTGAGTGGTTGAAACTGTCAAATGCAGTTAGTTCCACCAGGTATACCCAGCACCCCATGCTTAGGCACGCTTTCTGTTGTTTTATTTATAATCTTAAGTGCTGTGGATACATACTCCATGTTTATTTCCTATTTTTAGTTTGTATTTTCGACCTCCTCTCTTTGTTCATCCCCAGGTGGAATAAAATTGCATAGATTAGCTGAATAAAAATAATAATAACAATAATAACACATCGATTCCGTCCTCAAGGAAGGCCAGGTAAGAAGTAAGAGAAATAGGAGAAGCTGTATGAGAAATGGTATGTCGGTGGAAGAAGCGAAAGAAGTATGCTTGGATAGAAAAGAGTGGAGGTCCGTTCTCTCTGCCTACCCCTTACGGGACACGGCGTGATGGGTAAAAAAAAAAAAAAAAAAAATTAGCTGAAGGGTATCCTTCGGGATGAACCAGCGCTTTAATTGAGTCAATGTGTTAAATTTTTTAATAATAACCAAAATAGGTGCAGGAACGTATTTATTGTTTATTTATATTTAATAATCAGTTCACGCTTTAAGATTTCATATCTATAGGTACATACATAGTTGTATAATTAAAATTAATAATCAATCATAAATGAAGATCTCACAAAATATTATGCCCCTCTGTAAGAAAGACCATTTTCAATAATGTGACAAACAACAAAGAATATTACATAGGTGTTGTACGTGAATGTTTAAATTTAGAATCAATTTTCATTATGTCGAATATTCTATGTTTAAATTTAGAATCAATTTTAATTACTCCAAATATTGTATGTTTGAATTTAGAATCGATTTTCATTATGTCGAATATTCTATTTTTGAATTTAGAATCGATTTTAATTACTTCGAATATTCTATGTTTACCTAAATTTAGAATCGATTTTCATTATGTCGAATATTTTTTTTTTTTTTTTTTTTATTAGCTCTGCACTCGTTTTCGAGTGATTCGGCATGTCGAATATTCTACGTTTAAATTTAGAACCGATTTTCAGTGTTTCGAATATTATATGCCGTTGTTGAAAATCTTTTTTTTTTTTACCGTTTCTAAAATATTACAGGTACCTACCTATATTTACCAATGTGATCTTACGAAGTGTGTATATTTCATAATAGGTATATATACCAATTCGATAGAACGTACCTGTCTTCACTTCCAGATTATCTGGAATGCGGCATATTACAGACTGTAAACTGACCCCGTAGCTCCACAAATAGAACAGAGTGCTCTCTGGAACTCTGGAAGACCGCTGACTCTCTCCTCAATTCGGCGGAGCACGTTGTTAGTATTTTAAGAATTGAGTAATTCGAATAGTTAATAATACATTTTAACCAAGCATTTCCTGAATGACTGATGTTTAATCAACTGATTTCAGCATCAAGCTCAGCTAGTAAGTACCTATTTGTAACTAAAATCAGAATACCGGATATTCTTTAACATACTTAACGTAAGGAACATATAACAATTCCTTGTTAACTTTCATGAAATTAAAGAAAACAGTAGGTATTATTCTAAGTACCTACTATCATTGAGTAATTTAATATACCTACTATTCTCTCCATAATATATTTTTATATTATTGCCAATTTTGTAGGTATTGAAACAACAATGATTGATATTCTTATTTTTTTTAACGAATTTGTGCTCACTCAATGTGAGCTCACTTAAAGTTTGTGTCGTGAAAGAGGAAGAAGGCAAGCACCTGGGATCGAACCCACGACCTCCACATATTTTGAATAAGTACATGTTTTTTTGATAACTACTTTATCTCCATGACAATAGATGGTTCTTACTTATGATGTATTTTTCCATATTTGTAGCTAATACCTATTTGAGATTTTTTGGTGAATGTATTTAGAACCATTGGGGCTGAAGTTGCGAGGGTCACAATCTCCAAATAATACATATTGTTATTTTGTTAATAATTTCTGGATAATTTCTTACCGTTGCATAAAATTAAGACAATTTTTTTTTTATGATGCATGACATGACATATTTTTTTATCTGTCTGCTTCGTGTTTGTTTAAATAGTTTTATAGAAGTAGTTATTTAATAATTTAGTATTTTTAAGCAATCTGGCATGTGTAGAACCATCAAGATATTCGCAACCGATGTAGATTTAGTTATAGATATTAATAAATATTTTGCTAAAATTCAATGGTTTGGAAGGGGTTAAAATTTAATCGCAACTATAGATCGTGCTAAGACTGTTTTGTGAATAACTTGGTCAGAACATAGGTTCGTTCTCTCTGCCTACTCCTAAACGAAACCCGTGAGAGATTAAATTCCTACAATTACTAAATTATTATCGGTACCTAAATATTATTTTTGAGTAGACACACACATTCACACACATTCATTCACAATCACACATCACTTTTCAACACAAACAATAGTGCATTTTCTTTTAAATTAATCAAAAATTTCCTTTACACATAATATTATGTCAGTGAAACGAAAGTAAAATTGATATATAATTTGCATAATTTAAATAACCCATGCCCCCTTCAACAAAACAAAAAAAAAAACAGTTAATCAACGAGTTATTTTTTCTTAGATCAAAAAGCCAATGAATGCGCGTCTGAACGTCTCGCTTCAGTCTGCGTATGTCCTTCACTCTCTTCTCTTTCTTCCGACAAATTCACCTCACACTCTCCCAAACGCCCACAATCAATAAAATAATGTTAATAGTATGTATTGAATAAAATAAAACACAGCGAGTTTCTTTAAGCTGCCCACTTCTGATTATTTGCAGGTAACCCGAGATATTTTTGATTTATAAATACACCCGACAACAACAGCATAGGTACTACACTCACCGTAGAGTTTTTATTAAGTTTTACAACCGAACTAGAATACCGATGTGACTTTATAAATAAGTTTTAATTTTATTGATTGAACAATATTATAAATTGCGGCGGTGCTTGGTAATTCATCGGTGGATTTCCACCATCCCCCGAATGATACTTAATAAACGTTTGTGTTTGAAAATTGCACTATCTTGTTGAAGCAACCAGTGGCTCGACAAACACAACACCAAGGGGTTGTCTTATAGATCGATAAGACCCAGTATCACCTCACAAAACCGTGGTGGTACCACAAAACCGAATACCCTTTGGGTTGGCTGGAAGAGATCCTTCGGGATAAGTCCGCCCTTTGACTCTTTTAATGTTTGTATAAAAATTGTTTATAAATTTCACAATAAAGTTATATTTATTTACTCTAGATTAGATATTAAAACCTGATCAAGAATAAGATTCAACCATCATAAGCTGGACTCCCATCTTTTCAAGATGGGCCTGGTCTCCTCCTCTTGGTGTGAGTGTCGTCGTGTTGATGTGGAATCTCTGGACCACATATTTCTGGGTTGCCCTATCAGAAGTGCGGTTCCATTGTATTTTAATATTGACGATTTGATTAATTAATTACCCTATAATTATAACTTTAATGTAATTTCTTTTACTTCTTATGATTAAAAATTATGATTTAATATAGTTTTAAGCTAGTTTCATTTTGACTAAACTAACTACTTATAAGTCTGTTAATTTGGGACTCAATTCGTCCGAAATCGGACGGCAAACCGGTAATCAAGAAAAAAAAAAGTAAAAATCTTCTTCTTGAAGTCTTGAGTCAGGTACCCTCAAAGATGGCTATCAGTTGTGCAAAGTCTTCCCTGTCTCTCATCTGCATGAATCAGTTCCCCGATTCCAGTTTCGATTCCAGTCCATGCCCTTTTCGACGTCTTCCCTCGATCATACCTTCGACAATTAACTAAAGAAGTGAGTACCTACCTTCTTCTGAGTACTTGCCTAAGTACCTACGAGGTAAATTTCTATGCCAATTATCCGACAGATTTTGCTGCTAATCTGTACTAATATTATAAAGCGAAAAGTTTTTATTGTCAGCAAAACAAAAGTTTTGGTTATTGAAAGGGATGAAGCAAGAACGAAATAACCTTAGAAAATTAATGTTTTGAGCAAGTGAATGAGTATGTGTATTTAGGAAGTATGTTTAGTCGGGATGGAAAGTGTGAAAGAGAAATCAAAAGAAGGAAAGTGTCTGGTAGCAGGGTGGGCGGTGCACTAAGACCTATATTATGAAAACAATAACGTCTCTCTACAAGCCATAAAACTAGTGCATAACCCAATTCTGTTACCATCAATGATGACGTATGGACGTGAAACGTGGACATGGACAAAAAAAGAAGAATGTAGTAAAAATGCAGTAGAGATGAGACCTCTACGAAGAATATGTGGAAAGACTCTGTGGGATATGGAAAGGAATGAGAATATTAGGAAGGAATGTGGAAGATAGTGTTGTGACAAAGATGAAAGTCAATGTTGAGATGGTTTGGGCACGTGGAAAGAATGTATGTAAACAGACTGACAAAGAAAATGTACAAGGCTCAAAGGAAAGGTGTTAGAAAGCTTGGCCGATCGAGAATGACGTGGATCGAACACATCGATTCCGTCCTCAAGGAAGGCCAGGTAAGAAGTACGAGAAATAGGAGAGGTTATAATATGAGAAATGGTATGTCGGTGGAAGAAGCGAAAGATGTGAGTTTGGATGGAAAAGAGCGGAGGTCCGTTTTCTCTGCGTACCCCTTACGGGACACGGCGTGATGGGTAAAAAGAAAAAATAAATGATTGTTCGTTTGTTTGTTTGCATTGAATAGGCTCCGAAACCAATGACCCGATTTCAAAAATTCTTTGACTGTTGGAAAGCTACACTATCGCCGGGTGACATGGGCCATATTATATTTTCAAAATTGATAGTTCGTCGGTAACTCGGTTTTTTATGAAATAACATATTGGTTCATACTAAAAATATTGGTCTTCGCCATTTAATATAAAAGGTGTTTACGGTATTAGATATCTATATGTTTAAGAGAACGTGAAGCAAAAACTTTGTGACTATTTTTACGAAAATTGCGCGGACGGAGGAGTATGAAATTTCACACACTTATAGTTTATATAGAGAAGGAGTGGCGAATGCTAATGTTTTTCATAACAAAATACATTCACTTCGACGTATTTGACATTGACACAGACAGACACATACATAATATTATATTCTTTTGTTTATCTGTGGTCGAATTGAGAATAGATTATTATTGTTTGTCTTTAACAATAATAGAAAATACTTCAAATTTTCAAATTTGACGTATCCATGTCATTGTTTTTGAAAGAAAAATGTGAAATAACGCTCGCTCCGTCTTTCACAACGGAACCTTAATAATGTACAAACGTATAATTTAATTAGTTATGTTCGAATTTCGAGCACTCGTCGACCAAGTATCACATATTGAAGAAATATGTGATACTTGGTCAAAGATTTCTAAATAAGACAAAAAATATTAAATTTTCCACAGTTCTCAACATGTAAAGTTCAGACCTTTGAGTAAGATGAAACGATTTAACTGAATTATTTATGTATAGAAAACTCAAACAATTTTTATAAAAACCATTTTCTATGACTGGTGTCGGCCGATAGGTTTACTGCTAGTCATGAAATAAATAAATAAATATTTGAACATTTTAAATACGTCTTATTTGAGTATTCAACAATGTATACCTTATACCTTCCTATTGCTAGAGAAAAACATCGCAATTCACTGAGAAGTATTCGGATCTTTATATTTTTTACCGAGGAATTAATTAATGTTGCAATTAGAATGAATTATCACGAGTGAGCAAATCTGTGATCAAAAACAAACAAAACCATTCAATAACAAACACATTTCATTGCCAAGGCGAGGATGACTATTGTGTGCAATGGTTAAGATAATCAACCAACAAAAATGTTGGTTAGTTCACCACCGCGACCGGGGGATAAGTTGTAGGTATAAATCATGCTTTGTTCTCTCGTTGTCAGGGTGGTTAACAGTCACTAAAGACAGTAGGTACCTAAAGTTCTCGTCTAAACAATATTGACAACTAACTAACGAAGTTGTTGGTAGCTTAGCGATTCAATCGGCGACTTTCAATCTGAAGGTCGCGGGATCGATCTCGGTGCCGATAACCTTCTTCTTTCAAACACTTGCTTTTTGTGAAAGATGTCAAAAGTGTTCACTCAAGCACCACCACTGGTGGGCGGCGTTGGTCGGTCATTCAGTCAATGTTCTGGGCTATTATAATATAGGTTGATTTCCTTGATAGAGTCAGAAAACACCAAAAAATAGGTACGTGTACAAGTAAATCTTTTACTTTTTTATGCAAATGTTTCAGTATAGCCGTCGAAATTCAGTGCCTCGTAGTATTGACCTGTGTAAGACAGAATGCGAGCCCGCAAGAAGAAGATTTAAGAAATTAAGAAGGGAAAATAGTTAGAAAACTTCTGACCCGACGAAAAATCTAATACTTTGGGAAAAGTTAGACCACATATTCGCTTTTAACTGGACTATGATTAGAAAAAAAATATTTTGATTATAATAATATGTACTTATGTACTCAAACAATTTGTAAAATTTATTTATTTATTCAAAAATTTCAAGTTTATACACAACAATATAAGTATTAAAATATTTACAAACTGTAGGAAAACAGATGTGGCCATTTTGCAATGCAGTCAGCCCCACATGTAAATGTTGATTTCTATCGTAGGCACCTGAAAGAAATATTGGTTACCAATTCGCCCATCAGCCGAAAGAAACGTTACGAATTTTTTTACGAACTGTGATAATTTACACATAGGTACATTATTGATAGAAAAAATATATCCACATAAACTGTATTTTCACAAACATTAACTGTTCTTGTAAGTCTTAAAATACTGTTTTAATAATTACTAAATAAGGTTGTGAAAATATGAGTATCTATTGGAAAGAATATAGTGAGAATTTTCAACATGCTTGAAATAAATTCTTGGTAGAATTTTTGTGTCATGTTTTATGATCTTGACTAGTTTTGCAAGCACATATGTCATGGGTGATCAGTTGATTACAGGAAATTAAGACATGCTGGAGGATGAAATAATGAAAGAATTTTTGCCTAAAATAATTAATAAACAAAATCTGCATTCTTGGTGGAATAGTTTTATTTATTCATACATACAAACATACATACATTCTCCCAAAACCCCCATTCAGAGGCATATATAGGGAGGCAACAATAGTTCTCTATTGCGCTATCACAATTTGAATAAAATGATTCTATGTTTTTTTTAAAACCTATTTTGTTATCCTACGTAGTTTCGTAGGCACCCGATATACTTTCGTGGTCAAAGAAGACCATGTAAAAAATGTCTAGAAAACTCAGAAATGTGGATAACAAAATAATATATGGGAAAACAAAAGAATCCATTTAATTCTACAGAAAACAGAAACGATTCCACAGAAAATGCACGTCTGGTTCGTTGATTTTAGACAGTATGTAATTGGGGAAATAAGAAATGGAAATATTCTATAGTAAGTATTGGAATTATTCTTTACAGACAAAGAATCTGTCAGCGTCGCCAACAGGTAGGGCTGAGAAACTCCATTGGCTCGAAATTAACCTCTAATCAGAATGAAAATATTCAATTATTTTCTTTTCCGTCATTCAGAAATTCGGGTTTCTAGCTCTCCTATGATATTTCAGGATTTTCAGCCTTCGAAGAAACAAAATGACCTTATAAACTTCGCATCGCCTATTTCTTGATCCTAGCTTTTCCAATCAATCACAACCACAAAAACAATGATCCTTTTTTGTGACACATCTAAAAGGTACGAACGCTTTGGAAATAATTTTATTGAAAAAATAACAACTAATGACTCTAACAATTCATTACTAATGTTCGATTTTTAAATGGAACAAACCACTACGGGCTTACGACCGTCTTCTACTGTTATTTCGAAGGCTGGCTTAGTGTGATCACTTTACGTTAACAACGTTCGCCATTAGGTGGTAATGTTTGTCTCCGAAACTCTTAATCATGAGAATTCTCAACATGTTCAACATGTCGAAAAATCTCATGTATGCAACAAGTAGAAATTTAATAATAAAATGAAAAATAGAGATAAAAGTTGGAAATTGTTGAGAACAAGAGAGCAACCAAATTTAAAGACTGCGACTGCTGTCATGTATTTGGCGCCAGGATATGACTATATCCATTTTTGTTACTGTCTCATATTTATTGCCTATTGGCTTTGTTGGTGCACAACGTTCTAATTATGTTTAGATTCTTGTGACCTTTTCAGGACTAGATCTTAAAGAAAAAATAACAACTAATGACTCTAACAATTCATTACTAATGTTCGATTTTTAAATGGAACAAACCACTACGGGCTTACGACCGTCTTCTACTGTTATTTCGAAGGCTGGCTTAGTGTGATCACTTTACGTTAACAACGTTCGCCATTAGGTGGTAATGTTTGTCTCCGAAACTCTTAATCATGAGAATTCTCAACATGTTCAACATGTCGAAAAATCTCATGTATGCAACAAGTAGAAATTTAATAATAAAATGAAAAATAGAGATAAAAGTTGGAAATTGTTGAGAACAAGAGAGCAACCAAATTTAAAGACTGCGACTGCTGTCATGTATTTGGCGCCAGGATATGACTATATCCATTTTTGTTACTGTCTCATATTTATTGCCTATTGGCTTTGTTGGTGCACAACGTTCTAATTATGTTTAGATTCTTGTGACCTTTTCAGGACTAGATCTTAAAGAAAAAATAACAACTAATGACTCTAACAATTCATTACTAATGTTCGATTTTTAAATGGAACAAACCACTACGGGCTTACGACCGTCTTCTACTGTTATTTCGAAGGCTGGCTTAGTGTGATCACTTTACGTTAACAACGTTCGCCATTAGGTGGTAATGTTTGTCTCCGAAACTCTTAATCATGAGAATTCTCAACATGTTCAACATGTCGAAAAATCTCATGTATGCAACAAGTAGAAATTTAATAATAAAATGAAAAATAGAGATAAAAGTTGGAAATTGTTGAGAACAAGAGAGCAACCAAATTTAAAGACTGCGACTGCTGTCATGTATTTGGCGCCAGGATATGACTATATCCATTTTTGTTACTGTCTCATATTTATTGCCTATTGGCTTTGTTGGTGCACAACGTTCTAATTATGTTTAGATTCTTGTGACCTTTTCAGGACTAGATCTTAAAGAAAAAATAACAACTAATGACTCTAACAATTCATTACTAATGTTCGATTTTTAAATGGAACAAACCACTACGGGCTTACGACCGTCTTCTACTGTTATTTCGAAGGCTGGCTTAGTGTGATCACTTTACGTTAACAACGTTCGCCATTAGGTGGTAATGTTTGTCTCCGAAACTCTTAATCATGAGAATTCTCAACATGTTCAACATGTCGAAAAATCTCATGTATGCAACAAGTAGAAATTTAATAATAAAATGAAAAATAGAGATAAAAGTTGGAAATTGTTGAGAACAAGAGAGCAACCAAATTTAAAGACTGCGACTGCTGTCATGTATTTGGCGCCAGGATATGACTATATCCATTTTTGTTACTGTCTCATATTTATTGCCTATTGGCTTTGTTGGTGCACAACGTTCTAATTATGTTTAGATTCTTGTGACCTTTTCAGGACTAGATCTTAAAGAAAAAATAACAACTAATGACTCTAACAATTCATTACTAATGTTCGATTTTTAAATGGAACAAACCACTACGGGCTTACGACCGTCTTCTACTGTTATTTCGAAGGCTGGCTTAGTGTGATCACTTTACGTTAACAACGTTCGCCATTAGGTGGTAATGTTTGTCTCCGAAACTCTTAATCATGAGAATTCTCAACATGTTCAACATGTCAACAATTTCCCAACAATTTCCAACTTTTATCTCTATTTTTCATTTTATTATTAAATTTCTACTTGTTGCATACATGAGATTTTTCGACATGTTGAACATGTTGAGAATTCTCATGATTAAGAGTTTCGGAGACAAACATTACCACCTAATGGCGAACGTTGTTAACGTAAAGTGATCACACTAAGCCAGCCTTCGAAATAACAGTAGAAGACGGTCGTAAGCCCGTAGTGGTTTGTTCCATTTAAAAATCGAACATTAGTAATGAATTGTTAGAGTCATTAGTTGTTATTTTTTCTTTAAGATCTAGTCCTGAAAAGGTCACAAGAATCTAAACATAATAATTTTATTATCCACGCAATTACTCCATATTTTCTCACCTTTAAAAAATACCCTGAGCTTAACTGAATACTTCGAAACCATAATTAGCCAAATCAATTCAGCAATACTCGAGTTTTGCGAGACATATATACAGCTAATCATTTTTATATACATACCTACCCGCTTTTCCGATAGATGTTGTCCTATCTTTACTATGATTATTGAATGAATAGTTTGTATACCTACGTAATAATAAATTAATTATTTATTTAACCAATATAATTCCGACCAACGCATCTGTTTTAAACTATGTTTACAGATTACATTCTGAAAATAGCACCACAAATCAAACTGACAAACGCCAATTAAAATAAAAAAAAATTGAAAAGTTTATATTGTCTAAGCACCAAACTTCCTGCCTTAAGTTTTATTAAATTTTCTAATGTTCCGCGCAATTTTCTGACTTTTTACTTTCTCAAGACTGACAATAGCGAAAACATAAAAAAAAGAATAAGCGAAATTGGTCCAGCTGTTTAGTGATGGTCAAAGAAAATAGGGCTCCATTTTTATTATTATGTATACAGAGATAAGATGCTAATGTACCTGTTTGGAAAAACAATTCTTTTGTTTGAAATTTAATGTGCATAAAAGTGCCTAATTATTTTTCATCATAGATTCATAGACAATGAATTTTTGTTCCTGGCAACTAACTGCAATATTCGCGTCCATTCTATTATTCATAATTCAAATTTAACCGTTGTGAGTCAGTTAAGTAAGTTTAGAAGTAAATTGTGATTATGAATGTTGATAGAGGTGTGCGTTCTGTGGAAGAAGAGGGTGAGGAAGGGTAATGGAATACAGGAGAACATCAGGGAGGGGATAGAAATATCCAGGGCCGTGTGCAGCGGATTCAAAAGACTACCCACCCTCCTCTCCAAAAGCCATCATTCGAGTTGGCAAGAGAAGTGACGAGTGTTACATTTTAGTCTTTCAACTACAGTAGTCGCGCTAGCATCTCGCTCGTCATCACTGCTTCCTCAAATCGACTATCGACCAGGTGGATTACCATTATTTCTAACTTATTAATTACTATAACAAAATATAGCAATAAGTGTTATTACATTGTTCGAAATTTCTGTGCTCGATAAATTGATCGATGTGAATGGTGCTATTAGTGTGATCAACAGTGAAGATTATTTTTCCCAAAAAATTTTTTTGACCACTGTGTTTTAATTTTTTTTCTAATTTCAATAAATGTAAACATTTTAAAGCCGTTAATAATAGTGCCGAAAAATGTGATACGAAAAATCAGATTTCTATGATCCGTAATGCTGAAAAAAACATTGTAGATCCTTTTATTCTAATTGTTATTGTAATTACGCCGGTTGATTTAGTATTTTAAAGTTAAAATATTTTAGTTTTGTATTTTTTTTTCGCTTTAACACCTGAAATTTTTCTTCAGTGTAACGTAATATGCGTAGGCCGGTTAGACGGTACGTATTGGCCTACGACTGTGTGGAGTTTGGCAACGAGTCCAAATTAGGCTCGCACGAAAATAGTTTCGCCCTATATTATCGCATATAGCACGAACATTCATTATATCTCTCAATAATGTCGATACAATATTATTTAATAAATCATAAATGCAAGATTATTTTTTCGCATCCAATAAATCATTATTTAGTCCGTTACTTGAATTGATTTAAAAAATAATAATTTTATTTAGACACGTAAAAATAAATTGGCACGCTACGCCTAAGTGAGTACAACTTTGAGGTTTTGGCAATCTTGACAATTTGGCAAACGATTCTATGACAAACTTTTTAAGGATTATTTTTTTACAAACTATTAAAAAAGTTATCATCCACCTTTTCCGTCATTTTTTATTATCCTATAATTTTGCCATTCCAAATCTGCGTAAATTTGGAAAATTGTTTAGGATAAAAATAACTGAATTAAACTTAAACTCATTTCAATGTTATACTAAAATATTAACTTTTTAAAATAAATGTCCTTAAACATTCAGTTGATTAGAATTGAAACAACTTTATTCCAGGCCAATAAAATAAGTCAAGATGCCTTTCAAGCCAGCAGAGAACCCCAAATGCCCAAAATGCGGTAAATCAGTATACGCAGCAGAAGAACGTGTCGCTGGAGGACTCAAATGGCACAAGATGTGCTTCAAATGCGGTAAGATTTTTTTTTGAAATCTGGAGTACCACAAGGTTCTGCACTTGGTCCCTTAGAATTCATTAATGTTGCGGTGTTTTATAGGAATGTGCAGTAAACTTCTCGACTCCACCAACTGCACAGAACACGAAGGAGAACTTTTCTGCAAGAACTGCCACGCGCGTAAATATGGACCCAAAGGATACGGATTCGGCGGTGGTGCCGGATGCTTGTCAATGGACACCGGAGATCATTTACAGAATGCTGAAGGAGCGTGAGTACCGTGTGCTTTTTTACGTGTGTTTTGTATAGAAATAATACTTGAAATAATCCAACTCCTGTAAATTATGACAATCACCAGCGAGCCGAGTATAGACCGACAAAACTTTCCTTATCTCTCTTAAATATACATTTATATATACATATTATTTGTTTTTTCTTTTGCAAATACTAGCTGCTTGGATCCAAACACATTTGTTGTTGCATCGGATATCGTATTGTTTATTCATCAAATGTTAAATATGCAAGAGTCATCCGTTACTACCCTAGCATTAACATTACCTATTTGATTAGCATTAACCATCGGGACTGTAAATATGACGCTAGCCGATCACATAATATTTTTGAAGCGGCATGACCTTAGTATTGATTTCTTGGAACAGGCAATAAGCGGCGGAGCAGGCGGCGGTGGCTGCAGCAGTCCTTGACGGCCCACCACACAGCCCAGCGGCCCACCCTCATCAAGGCCCACTTCCCGATATTGCGCCAATTCCCCGGTGCTAGGTCGGGACACCCGATGCACTTCTATCTTTTCAGTGTTCATATCACCTAAACGCGCACAAATCTCTCTCTATAGCGCCTACGTTATATTTTACTTTTTTTAATTTTAGTTTATACATTATTTGTTTTTTAATATTATATATTATTATTATTATTGGAACGTTACAAAAATTACACTTACATGTTAAATCAAATCAATTATTATCCACACATATTTTGAAAGAGTTACTCCCTAAAAATGCCATAGTCTGTTTTTGTCATTATACCCTAATGTATTTTTTTGTACACAATAAAAAAAACACACAAGAAAATATTTCCAAGTGTTTTGTTTTCCGTGTGGTTGAAGTAGAGTAGACAATGAGTCCAGCGGGTCGCCAACTTGACGAGAAGTCACGGTTGTCAATAGTTGACCACTCCATGTTGTGTAGTGTAATATTATCATACAACAACAACACCTATGATGATGATTTTACGATTATGTTGATTTGTTGTGGTGTTCTTGTGGTATACCGTTAGTTGATTGTAGACTGGAATGACGCTCTTGTAGGCTCATTCTTTGTTCGACTTCCCCCAAAACCCCTATTCCTCTCCCTATAACTACAGAGGCAACAGCAGCACCAGAGGATAGGTGAGCACATTTGGAACAGTGGCTGGCATGGCTTCTGGCTTCTTACTCTTAGATACTGTCTCGCTTTCCACATCTCCCGCTTCTCGTCATGTACATTTTTTATGAATAACCGTAGCCGCCTATAACTGCATGTGTATAGAAAATAACAACCAAGCTTGACTAACAGAGATTCAGGTCATAATAACTCACATAACACCACTGATGGGATAAGGAAAGTGTCTTCGATACGCGGCGGCGGTGAGTCGGGATGGGTTGCAGAAGGTGTGACTAAACCCCCTTTACCTTCTCCCATCGCTCGAGCATTACCAACATTAATTATTTCATTTACAAATTCTGATAAATACGTAACACAATAAAACAAAGCTCTTTTTTCTGAATATTGATAGCTCGTCGCAACGCAGCCGAATGTATTATTTTATTTTTATATAATTACACACCTTGGTATTTTGTTTAGATAGATTATTATTATTTTATTTTACAATTCGCTTATTTTAACCACTCTAAAACTCCAAGAGTGTAGGCTGGTTATGAATAATTATGATCCAAACATTAACGAATTAGAGCTGTAACCATCGGCGCTTTTTTAAGAGTAGATTTCCCTTATAATTGTACGAAAGAAATTAAACGAAAATAAAATATTACAGACGTTTCAATGGCGCTTGCATGGAACCGAGAAGCATAGCCAAGGCTCCCGAAGGACAGGGATGTCCAAGATGCGGAGGATTCGTGTACGCTGCCGAACAGATGTTGGCCAGAGGACGCGTAAGTGATTTTTTTAAACATTTATTTTCTTGCAATAATGTGCAACTAAAGTTCTCCGCCCACTACACCATACCGCAGCCGTGTTAGGATCGTACCAGACACGAAAAACAACACGATTCACTCAAATATGTCCACTAAAGTGGATTGACAGCCTTCTTTACCCATATGTAACGCGTATAATGTCCGTACACACTGGGTATGATGCCCGTTTGTAACGCTTATGATGCCCGTATACAATGGGTATGATGCCTGTATGCAACACGTATGATGCCCGTATACAACTCGTATGATGCCCGTACGCAACCCATATACAACTCGTATGATGTCCGTACGCAAACTTTTCAGTACGAAGAATATTTTTGTCTGATACATTCCTAACAAGTTAATGGTATGGTACAGTGTAGTGGGCAAAGACACCAAATAAAACATGAGGTTCAAAACACAAAAATTCACATTTTTACATTGTTTTTCTGTTTTTTTTTTTGTGAAAATGCCAGGGTTATCACAGAAGGTGTTTCAAATGCCTAAATTGCAACAGAACTCTGGATTCCACCATGCACTGTGATGGTCCCGATATGAATATATATTGCAGAGGTATAGCCCAACTTGAGACACGATGATATGGTTGTTGTGTGTTTAATTTGTATGTCACTACAGCACGATACCAAGTATATCCAAACTGTTGAATGTGCTCATAGAATGTCTCCAAACACCATCCGTAGTCTCCACAATTTTCAAAATATTGTTTTAATATTATATTTTGTGTATTTTTGTTACTATTCCAACACATTACAATCTTGCACGATGTTTCGACAAGAACACAGTTTCACTATCGGAATGTTTTCAAAATCATGGTGTCCGAACCCATTGTTCATTAGTGACCTATCAAAAAAAAACAAATGAAATAAAATTTGCATCTTGCAGTTTTGAATGGAACTATCAAAAGTCTGCGGTCGGGGAACATTCGTAATTATTAGTAAATAAATGAAAAACAATACAATATTATTAATTGATTTAATTTACATAAAAAAAAACATTTGCATGAAAATTGACGGTACTTAGGATAAAATTAATTGAAAACTCACACCTTCAGATTTTAAAGGGACGATTTTATTGTTTAATATTTGATACAATAACTTCAAAACTGGTGCATTTGAGTAAAATCTTTGGCGTTTAATCGATTTCGCTTCTTAGTTTTTATGTTTATTAGAAAAATTTACAAAAATTTCTTTATAACCCCCAAAATTGTCTTTTTTACCCCATTTGAGGTTATTTACCCCGGTTCCACGACCGCTGCAGTAAATATTTTTTCCACATAGGTAATTTGTTATCTTAATAAGTAATAGTAAGGTCGACTGTCCACAGCAGCGTAGCGTATGCAGCGCGTACTAGTATTTTGATGCATGGAATACGATTGCGTGCATCTAAAGATACAATACAATGAGACTGTGTCCACGGTGCAGCAGTGCAAATGCTGCGCGTACGCTTCGCCGCTGTGCACAGAGTCTCATTGTGTTGTATGTGCAGCTGTACGCAATCGTATTCCATGTAGCAAAATACGAGTACGCGCTGCATACGATACGCTGCCGTGCACAGTCAGCCCAAGTATACAAATAAATCATCTCTTAAACAAATGGAGGCGCTAGATAAAAATATTCTTAGGCTAACATGAGGGTCCCTAATGGATAAATGGTGGTAGATACGAAATAGATTTCATATAGAATTGTAAAGAAATTCAGTTGGACCTTCATTTGCTTGTTAAAGGGATGGCATAAGGAGTGTTTCAAGTGTGGCGAATGCGCCAAGCGTCTTGATTCTGTCAACTGTTGCGAGGGCCCCGACAAGGACATTTATTGTAAAGGTGGGGATCTTACTTCATACCATTCTTTATTTCAATAAATCACCTTAAACATAACCTCATTTGATCCCCTCTCATACCCCAAATTCGCTGCACCATATCTTTAAAATAAAAGGCAAAAAAAAATTGGAAGCAATTTGATGATGTCAACAGTCTAAAAATTATTATGAATCAAAATTACCTACTTTACAAAACACCCAACATTGGAACACAAAATTTTATTCTATTCTCTCTTTCTGGAGAACGACCACAAAATATAGGCATTTTTAACTTTTCTGAGCAATTAAAGGCTTGTCATCGCACTGTCGTCCAATAAAAACGCCCGTCAATCAAAATGTTAATGATGGGAGTGACACACCTTTATTTGCTCAAAATGTTTCACATTTGTATACTTTTTTCTTAGACATTCTCTCCAGAAATTGAGTTATAGGTATTTATTTATTGTTTTGGATTTGATTTTGTGAAATTGTCTGAAGGTCCTTAACAAATAAATTGATTTTGTTGTCGAAAGCATGGAACCAAATCTGTAATTATTATGTGCTAATATTGTCTTTGAGGAAAACAAAAGTAATTATTATCGTCGCATTTGTTCAGTGAAAATTTTATATCGTGTTTATATTTTCAATAATTGATGTCTAAATTTTAATTTTTATTATTAGTTTTATAAGATATGGCGCAGTTTCATAATTAGCAAAAGAACTTACATAATAAACATCCCTCCTTTGTTGTATTGGTTTTTTTTTTGGGAATGCTTTTTGTTTTGTTGATTTGTGGAAATTCTTGTCTCCGTAGTGTGTTACGGAAAGAGGTTCGGCCCCAAAGGCTACGGTTATGGACAAGGAGGTGGTGCGCTCCAGAGTGACTGCTTCGCCAACGGGTAAGTCTCTCTCAATGCGCACGCCACTGATCACAGATACGCTAAGAACGATTCGAACACGTGAAAACAAAAGAACATCGATTTTTTGAATGGACAACCGAACGATTATTTAAAAAAAACAGCTCATTCTTTTAAAAAAAATAAAGAATTTACGAAATAATCCCGCGCGTGACGTCATTGTGGTTCATAACGACTAGTTTAAAGTAAGAACAATACTAGAGGGAATTATAACTCCTTGTCTCATGACAGTAGGATGACAGGCTACTCACAACGACATTTTGAAAAAGGCGGTCTATAGAAAAGTTCGTTTAAGGGTGCATTTGAACTAAACGAACATAGTGCCAGAGGTGGATGTAGAGTAATACTATATTTTATCATTCTGGACACCATGGAACCAAACAACTAATAAATGGACATTGACAGTTCTTTCTCGTTGTTATTTCCTTGGTAACCATAACAACTATCAAGAAAATATACCTACTCTATTTTCCAACTTTGGCTTTATGTTTGTTCAGGACGGTATAAACGCACCATTAGGTTTGAATCATGTTATGACGTCACATGCCTGTTAACTATTCACAGAGCGTATTCATGATATCATTCAAAACGTGATTTTCAATTTTCGATAAAAAAAATCATTTTATTAATTTTGGGAGTAGATTTTATACAGACATTTTTCTGTTTAACATGTTGATATTGGTTGTCCATTGTCGTGATGAATAGTGAACATGATAAATATTGTTTTCACGTGTGACTCCGTTTTTACCGTTCTATGTTCTTGTATGGTTTGTTGCAGCTTGAAGCAATAACACAACACTCAGCTGATGCAATAACGCTTTGAAAATATTTTGTTAATTTATTTTTTATTGTAAATTATTGTGCATACAGGATGCTACGCTCAGAGATATGGCCCAAGAGGCATCGGGCACTCAGGGATGTCGTCCCTTGGACTCATGTGTGATATAAGAGATGTAGAATGGCAAAGGTACCATCAATATTAAAATGCATCCTCCTATATCCAAGTGATGTCCTTGTATATAAATCACTTCAAATAATACTCTCTGTCTCTTGTAACAAAACATTAACATTCTTATAAAATTTATAATATTAACTTTATCCAAAATACTAGTAGAGTTTCAATTTGTGTCCACAAATATAGTTTTATAATTATTTGTATGTACTTCATATTTCATTGGATCAACTTTTTACCACTAGAGCTGTCAATTTTTTGTTGACTAACTCAGACTGAAGCGGCTTGGTTGTCTAGATGCCGACTTCCCAACAAAAGTTCCTAGGTTTGATTCACAGCTGAGTCAAAAATTTCTGGGTGTTTTTACACTAAATAATTCATCTTGTCTCAGATTATATTGCAGAACATATTAAATTCTGCTGTGACTTTATTTAATGTCAGCCCAAAATCAACAACTGATTTTTTTAAATAAATAAACACTTTCACGAACCCAGGACCTCTTGATCAGAAGTCAGTGCCTATACAAATGGGCTACCATGGTCAGTAATAATACAAAAGTAAAGCTATCAATTAACCCAAATCACACCAAACGAGTGCAAAGGGGTAATTATAAAAACGAAGCTACTTACAATAATTTAAATAATTTCCCTTTCAAAATTTGAAATGCGACTCAATAATGATTGTTTAGAGCTCTCAAAGTATGTCTTTGAATAACAAAAGTCTTTTAACAAATGGATTAGTTTTTATATTTTAGAAAGATTAACAAACACACATTTTTTAATTAATTATTATTGTAAATTTAATTAATTAATGTTGTAGTTCTAATAACAGTATAAGAAAATTAGTGACATTGTTTCAGAGTATTGTGATTATTTTAACACATTTTGTAACTAATAAAAGAGATTTTAATTAAGTCCATTGAATGTCTCCAGATTTAAATATTTAACTTTATAAATTCCCTTTATAAAGAAGTTTATATATTAAAGTTATTACCAAATTTTTTTTCAAAGTAAAGTTCAAATCTTCTAACAACTTCAAACATAAGAAAATAAATTATGATGCCCTTTTGGATTTCTCAACAAGTAAATAATTAATCTGTTATGAAATTTTAGTGACAGCGCTCCTAAGACAACGTTGATAGACACAACTTCCATCAAGGCCCCAGCCGGAAAGGGATGTCCTCGCTGTGGTGGTGCTGTCTTTGCCGCTGAATTAGTTCTGGCCAAGGGACGCGAATGGCATAGAAAATGCTTCAAGTGCCGTGATTGCACGAAAACTTTAGATTCAATCATCGCTTGCGACGGCCCGGACAGCGAGGTCTATTGTAAGACCTGCTATGGCAAGAAGTGGGGACCACACGGCTACGGCTTCGCCTGCGGCTCTGGATTCCTTCAAACTGATGGTCTTACGTAAGTGTTATTTAACTTTTATTCATTGATAGGAAGTCTCATTCAGCTATGAATTTCAAAACATCAAATAGGTACTGACCAGTTTTTGGCTTCTTCGTGATCAATTTCTGCTGCCTTGGTGTTATCTGGTTTGGTCCACATCCACCTAGTGACGCCACTGTTGTAGGACATATTTATTAATTATTGTAAACTTCAGTATTGTAAATGAGACCATTATTTACAGAGAGGATGAAATTTCTCAAAGCCGTCCCTTCTACAATCCTGATACAACATCTATCAAGGCTCCAAAGGGTCAAGGTTGTCCTCGCTGCGGCGGTATGGTGTTTGCTGCAGAACAACAACTTGCCAAGGGAACGGTACGCTAACAATATTATAACATCCTTTAGTTAAATTTCAGTAACATTTTACTGACGGAACTTATCCATCACCTAACTGTTAGTTAATTATTAGTCAACTGATACTTTTATTGACAGTTTTCAGTTTCATACCAATTTTAACTAACAAGATAATATTGTTGATTAACCGAATGACAGAATAATAATATACAAATGCATTGTTTATAGATGTGGCACAAAAAATGTTTCAACTGTGCAGAATGCCATCGTCCATTAGACTCCATGTTGGCATGCGATGGTCCTGACAAGGAAATCCATTGCAAATCTTGCTACGGAAAACTTTTTGGACCCAAAGGATTTGGTTATGGCCATGCCCCAACACTTGTGTGCACAGATGCTGATCCAACTGTCACATAGTAAGTTCTATAAGTATATGGTTTGCTTAGTATTTTAATGATGTATCACAGAAGGAATATTAAACTTTATGATCTATTCTTTTCAGTTCTGATGGTATGCCCTTCACAGGAAGCAAAGCTTCAGATGGTAACGGATGCCCTCGCTGCGGTTTCCCAGTATATGCCGCTGAACAAATGATTTCCAAAAGTAGAATCTGGCACAAACGCTGCTTCTCATGTGCAGATTGTCATAAATCTTTGGTGAGTATTCTCATAGACAAACTAGATACTTGTTGAAAATTTATTTAAATTATAACAAATTAATTATTTATTTATATTCTATTAGTTTTCAAATAATCACGGTTATCTTCATTATCTTCTTTGATCAGATACATGTTTAAGAATTCTTCCACTGAATCTGTGTTCCATTTCTCGATTGCGATAGTTTCAACCACAATTCCATCTTTGTTTTGGAGTTTAATGATGGGATCCAATCCTCTGACATACTTAATTTGCAAATTAGGGAACTTACTCGGTCGATCACTTTTAACAAAAGCTTGTATTTGCGGATAAGCAGAAAATTTGCAAGTGCAAACTTCTAAAATAGCACTGGCGTACTTTTTTTCAACATTGGAATTCTCGTCGTGTTGACAACATTGTTTACAGTGCTGGTTCAAGGATTCTAGACCGAAATCTTTGAGTTGGTCACAAGAGGAACACATCAATGCGGCTTTACTAAATCCCAAAGACCAACAATCTTCAGTTGTGTAATCTCCAATTGCCACACTAAATAAAAATGCCAATATTATAGCACTAAACTGAATGTTAAAATACTTCATTATTGCTTTTAAATTGTATCCCGGCGATTAAAATAACATAAAAATGTTATCAACAATTTGACACAAAAGCCAACACTCACACTTTTGACAGCAGCTGTCAAATTCGAATTCCAGTGTTGCTGTTTTATTCATAGATCAAAATTGTTATTAAAAAATACTTATCGCGGAAAAAATAATAACAAAATATACCTACTTTGTTTTAGGACTCAACCAATTTGTGCGATGGACCAGATGGAAATATCTACTGCCGTGGCTGTTACGGAAGGAATTACGGTCCCAAGGGTGTCGGCTTCGGAATGGGTGCTGGAACTCTCACAATGGCTTGAAAATCTTATTAGTTTTAAGTATTTTTTTATGAAAATAGGCAATGTGATGACTGAATGATATAGCGATAAGAAAATCTCGAGCTATTGCATAACTGTTTGTTCCACACTTTCTACGGATTATGTATTTTCAGTTACTTACTTCATCATCTTCATGTAACAGTTGGATTGAATAAAGGTTGACTTTGTCTTGAAAAACAAGGAGTGTAATTATTATTAATTATGTATTACTATTTTATAATCTTTTATTAATTTTACTTAAATAAGAAAAGCTTTCAAATGCCTTATTTTTGTTTACAAATATTATTATTAACAGTACCTATCAATACCTCCTCAATTTTGATCCAAGTAATGAATACCGATGTCTTCATTCTAACATTCTCACCCATCCTTTAACTTTCCTTCTAGCTTAGTAAAAAAAATACTTCCATTTCGTTAAAGACTCAGAATTTATTACAAAACACTTTTGAAATTGAGGAGGAATAGATAACATGTGTATATATTATATTTAAATACTACGCTAATCTACCAAATAAATATTGCGTTTTCTTTTAATTTTAAATGAAAAATTAACAATGCCAAATTGTTTAGACAATAGTCAGCTGTATTTTGACTGATTTTCTAAATGATTTACAGCATAATATGAAAAAAAGGTTAACTTAATTCGATTGGTTGAAGTGTTTTTTTTTTAAAAAAAATATAAAATAAACAAAAAAAAAAAGTAAATTGTAAATGACTTTAAAAGGAAGCTGTAGTCATTTTACAAAATATGGCCTGGGAATAACAAAAATTGAAAAACAAAAAATGGTAATTAACCTAAAATAGGTATTTAGTTATCGATCGACCAGGGGTAGAGTCCTGAAGATTAATTATTACACTATTGTTTTTTTTTATGAATATGGATGAAATAAAATATTTTTATATCTATCAGAATAATAATAAATTTCCACAAAAAAGGAAGGTTGGTTTTGTTTGATCAAAAAATAATAGGTAATTAAAGTTTTGAATATCACATTTAAAATATACTTACTTAATAGTTATTAGATGTGACATTCAATATAAATAAATAATAATCTAGATACTTAACTGAATTTAAAACAAAAAACGCTTGCAGAGTAATGTGACATTGAAATATTATTTTTATGAATCTTGCTTTTAGGACGGCTTTTAATTTAGATCTAAGTATACGTACTATATTTACAAATTGTAATTTTTATTTAAATAAAAAAACAAAAAACATTTGAGTTATATTTTTTTTTATGAAAACCGACTTGTTTATCCTATGGACTTTGAAAATACAATGATTTTGTGGCAGATGGTTCCAACTATGGATTGCAATCCGGTCCCATCTTGAATCCGGCCGGATCCAACCGGATTTTCGTCAATCCGGCCGGATTTGATCGGATCCGACCACGAATTGACGACTGTCCAACCGGTCCAACCAAAATTATGGAATAAACCATTCGAGTTAAGAGTTAGAAACTCCGGATTCGGAGCTTCCACGATATCGAGAATGTCAAGTAATGGGGTAGAAATAGAAGGCGTTAGGTACTGGAAAGATCACGTTAACTGAACGGATCCGGTGATTCTAGTAAAGGATGAAATCAGATCAACCAGCAGACCCTTGGATGAGCACCAAAGAGACGGTTTATTGTACATCCGCGTCCCTGGAGTAATACCTATAACCGAGAATAAACAGAGACACTCCTATATCAAGAATAAGTGTTAATTATTTCAGTTTTATCCTTGAATATAACTGCACACACAGTATGAAAGATTACCGAACTAATATAATGAATAGCAGACAATAATCACAATAATTTTGCTTTGAAATAGGTTAATATACTTATGTTGTATGGCTAATTTTATTGCTCTCACCATTTTTCCAACAGATGTCTTTTCATTAGATATTCTATCAATACGATCAGTCAACACTACCTTTGAAACCCCACCTTGGGCATAGGCAGCCAAAAGCAGCATTCAGCTGCCCCCAGTATTACGAATTTGCCTCCTCTTCTCTTTGTATCTTTATGGGTACCTGAAATTTTACCTACAACGATCCTGTGGAATTGCTAGGGATACGGGTTCGTGTCCAGTCCATGTTGAGTCAGTCGAAATATCCCTTGATATGATTAACCGGATCCGATCTCCGGATCCGTAAATTTGTGCCAGATCCGATATGACCATTTTGATTCCGGATCCGGTTTTCCGGATTGCAATCCCTAGTTCTAAATGCTGGTGAATTGTACCATATCCTTTCCTAACTTTTCTTTTGTTGTAATAGATGGTGCAGGGGCCAAAGTCTAGGGTAATAAATGGCTGAATACTAAAGAGATTGCTAAAGAATACAAGTTATGTTCAATGGTAACAAAATTTTAGAATAGAATAGGGGGCGTCCATTAATCACGTGATTCCAAAAGGGGGATGGGGGGGTCTAGAAAAAATCACGAAAGATCACGTAGGGGGAGGGGGGGGTCTAGTGAGAAAATCACGTGCATTTATTTTTTCTGATGAATTTATGAAACACAGTTGAACTTTAAGAAATTTTAAAAATTGACGTAATTTAAAATCATATGATTCGTAATTCTCTGTACTAAAAAAGTACACGTGATTTTCGGGGGGGGGAAGGGGGGGCGTATTCTGAAACATCAGCAAATATCACCAGGGGGTAGGGGGGTCTAAAAAGTTGCAAAATAACATCACGTGATTAATGGACGTCCCCATATGAAAAAAGGTTATCAATTTGATAATTTAATCAAAATTTACAGTACCAAATTGTGTAAATGACCTTTTTTTTTTAAGGATAAGTGAAGTTTCCAGATACCAAATTTTGGAAATGACCTTTTTTTACTTGTGTGTGACCCCCCCCTGACGCCAATGCTGGACCCACCCTTGTTCTTCCGATGTTTGATTTATTGGATTCTTCTCCGCTCCGGATAACAGAATATCTAATAAAAAATTGAAAAATGGATAGCAAATAATACAAAATATATTATTAATGTAATATGAAACGAATATCGATAAAACAACACCATCTGTGAAAAATTCTATAGAATCACAATTTTTATTTACCTCACAACCATTGGAATTTTTGATGCCAATGGTTGTAAGGTAATTTTTAATTAAATTAAATTCTTTCAAGCTTTCTTCTAATTTGTTAACATTGAAGCACATTTTTTATAAATTAAAATGCGAAAAGTGAATAAATCAAATTGTCGTTTGACACAAACTGTCAGTTGTTTAATAGTTGGTGCGATTGACAGAATTCGGATGCAAAATATGTGGTTTAAAACAGATGCATCGGTCAGAATGACATTGGTTAAGTAATTTTTTATTGTTCTTATTCAATTTTTATAGTTAGACCACAGGACAACGTCTGTCGGGAAAGCTAGTAATAAATAAATAAAACTTTATTGTCAAAAGATTCTCTTCCTTCCTCCAAGTCTGCTCCCTGAATGGAGTAGGTGGACTCCACAAGTCCTCGCCATGCTGCCCTGTCCTCTACTATGCCCACTATTTCATCCCAGTCGACACTGGCTACCCCAAGATCCCCCTCATATAATCTTCTTATGGCTTGGAGGGGGTCAACAGAATTTTGCAGTTACATTGCAGTGGTTTCTACTCTTCCACCCCACAACTATGCTAAACCCCCTCTGAAATTATTTTCTGGCTAAGGTCTTGCTAGAATTATACAACTGAAATACAATATTATTTATCTAAATATATTAGCTTTTACTAAGAATTTAGAATTTTAGACTCAAGATTTAGGAAGTTGTAGTCACGGTATTATTTCACCAATAAATAAAAAAATTAAACGGGTTTATTTTTATTGAAAATGAATAACTTTAAAATATATCAATAACATTACTGGAATATCATATAAAATCAAAACACAACTCAAAATAGAATATTACATTAAAATAACAATTAGTATGTAATTAAAATATGAATATAAAACATAATTGGATGGAATAAAACAGGGTAAAACTCCAGTTTTTTTACCTCTCTGCATTAAAAAGGTTACGTGTTTAGTTTTTAAAAGAAATACATTCTTTTTAAATCGATAGAAGTATTCATTATATTCCGTGGTTTTAAACAATAAACCAAATTCAATTTATCACAAAACACTTGTCAAATCTTTTTCATCATAGAAAATAACATCAAAATCATCAGAAATGGCGAAACTGGAGTATTACCATAAACAAATTATAATAAGCGAAATGTAAAAAAGGCATAAATAAACACAACACCACCTATATAAGAAGGCCTTAGTGCTGGCGGCCATTCTTGGCCTCCCGAGTCACGGCCGCCGGCGTATAGACAGATATCATAGTGTACAGGAAAGTACATACAGATATAGACAAGCGAACGGTGGGCCTCACGATGTGACGCAGCACTAAGGCCTTCTTATATAGGTGGTGTTGAAATAAACATTACATGTAGAGGTATATCACAGGAACCACAGATTATTAATGACAAATTACACATAATTTACAAGTATAAATAATTGTTATACTCAACACAATAGAAAAGAAATCAAAATTCAATAAAAAAAAAAACAAATATAGCTGTATATTGAACAAAATAAGACCAATATCTAAAGTTGTTAAAAACTTTCTCATACTGAAACAATCAAATAAACACAAACTTTTAAATTTAAAATTTTTCAATATAACTCAAAATGAGTTTATTTAAATACCGATCATTAAACTTATAACTATGTCAAAACACAAAAAAAATATAGTAATAAGATCTAAATTTATACATGCCTTTAAAATGACTGGTATTCTCAAATTCACGTTCCAACTCAACGCAAGAAGCTCTTGCTTAGAACTTAATTGGTTGCCAATAGTTACGCATCTAATGTATTGGATAAAATATGTTCAGAATACAGAAATGTCAAAAGTCTCAATAAAAATTGGATACGATGCAATTCAATCGTCTGTTTTTCATTTCAGAATAATAGTCAATATCTACAAAAGGTATAAAAAAATATCGAGTTATGATAATTATTTAAATGAGCATGCGAGTAAAAATGATTCTGCCACATAACTGACAAGCTCTTTGCATCAGGTACAAGCATTAAAATTTAAGAGCCCATATTTTTGGCTAATATCATATGCAGATCTGTTCCATCATATATTTTTGGTATAAAACATACGGAATTTAAATACTAAATTAGAAATGAAGGGGGGTTTTTAGATCCTAGAAATATTTTCGTGACTCATTGGTTAGCGCCATGTTGAAAATATTACATTAATATACTAGTAACAACAAAAATAACTTTGTATTTACCAAAAAAAAATATTATAACCATTCTGGTACTATTTAATTTTAACAAGATATATTAGAGAATCACTTTCACTAAGGCCCAACGCATCAATCAGCGGATAGATAAATTTATCTTAAAGATAAGCCTTTCTTTGAGATATTTGCCACATAAATGTGTAGATATCGCTTATGTTTAGGATATATGACGCCATTTTTAAAGAGTTTCCTTATGTTGGATAACGATTAATCTCTAGGACGGCTGTCAAAATAGCGTTCACTGACCTTTAGAAACACCCGTGTGAATGTGAAGAATTTAAGAATTGTTTTTCCATAAACCTAAATAATAATTATATACATCTTCATTAAACACAATGAGAAAATATACATATTATAATGAATTATAATTCTTCTTCGAATAAAAGAGGTGGTTGGTTACAACGCCGGCTTTCATACTCTTTGGTGCGGACGTCGTGGTTTGATCCCAGGTGCCGACCATCTTCCTCTTTCACGACACAAGCTTTAAGTAGCTTACTGTGAAAGAGTCAAGGAGTGTATTTGTGTTCACTTTGAGTGAGCACAGATTCATTTAAAAAAAAAAAAAATATTTTTCTTCAATTTTGATTGACAAACGATACCAATTTATTTGTTTTCAAACAAACAATCTGGAATTGATATATTCTCATAAGATTCTGTTAAATCATTGTAAAATTTAAGTTTTAGAATTGATATAATAAATTATAATATGTGCAACAATAAAATTAAAAACAACATTAGAACCTAACCTAAATATCTGATTCAATACGCATTACTAGTCAAAACAAGACGTCACCTCTGACATCAAATCTGGTGCGAAAAAGCTTATCTATAGAAATCAATAGAGTTCAGCATCGTAACACTGTAATCTTCTTGGTATCCATCTACTGGATAGTTTTCAATTGATGCAGCCGTCAGATCCTTTTCATCACTTCATCCACAACATAACTTTATCTTATAGATGGCTACCAAGAACATTTTATCAACACATTGATGCATTGGGCCTAAAACTGATATAAAATTCGAATGCTATAAAAACGAACGATTTTTTTTTATTTGTTGATTAAATGATAATTCTTCATCTTCCAAGTAGTTTTTGAAGAATTTTGTACTTTTTAACGCACTCTGGCATGTGCAGAACCGCCAAGGGTTTCGCACATCTAAATCGCGGGACTCTTTTTTCGGCTTGGTGTCAGAACAACTGAATTCTAATACTGAGTATTTTCAATTTTCAAGTAATCTTATTTTGACCTAATCTAGTTTGAATCTGACGAGGAAGGATCACAGGATCGTCGTTTCTTAGCAACAAATCTCGGACCTTTAGACCTCTTTTTGGCTTTACTGCTGCCACCCGATTTCGTTTCAGGCATATCCTGAAAGTCATATTTGGCTTTGAGCTTTTCTCTGATCAACAACCCTCTGATGAGACGTCTCCAGTTTCCGTACACTCTCTTTTCTATTTTCTCGTTGGCTCTTGCTTCGGCTTCCTCTTGTTCCTGTTAAAGGTTTAAGATTAAAAGTAGATATTATGATTGTCTTCCATTTCCTTATTGTCTATGGAATTATAAATGTATTTCCTTATTATTTTTGGAATGATAAATGTTTTTCCCTTTCACAAGAAATAATACACGAGTGCAAAGGGTAAAAAAAAAAAAAAATATTATACTAGAGAAATAATGTGCTACTGGACATGGTCCCAACATGTACCATGTGACTGCTGTTAAACTCATTCAAACTGTGATGTTTCTCGGAAGCAATTTGTGAAATTTATTTTTAATAATTTAGCGTTAACACAGAGGAATTTTATGCTTTAATCATATAATTAGTTAAAGGAGTACCTATGGGTTTTGTTGTGTTGTCTTGTGCTTGTGGATGAAAGTAAAATGAATTATTATTGATAATTTATCTTCAGACATATGACCGTTGAATGAAGGAACCAATTTTTGGTTCTGCGAATCCAAAAAAGTTCTCTAAGGGGGCGTTCAAGTATTACGTAACGCAATTTTTGAAGATTTTTGACCCCCCCTCCCCCCCATGTAACGCGCCGTAACGTTTTTCTGTACCCCCCCTCCCCCCCCCTAAATGTTACGTAACACCCAAGAGACTATTTTTTTACTGAACTCTCGTAAAAAAATAAAAGGGTTTCAAAGGGTTCCTTTGATCACTTCGGAGAAAAAAAAATACTATTTATATGTTCCATAAATTTATCTTTATTTTTTCTTTTGCTGTTTTCCAAATTTTGGCATAGCTGCGTTGGCAAGTCCAGTTGATGATGTAAATCCCCCCTTTTGACCACTAACGAATGCTGACAACGAAAATAAAATAAAAATGACGTAAGTATAATACAGTCGAGGGATTCTCCGTAAAACATAAACGAAAAGGATTGCCCAACTTGGAAGATTTATTTCCCAATTTTTTTTATTTAAGAAAAAAATACCGTTACGTAACGAGTTGTTCAAACCCCCCCTCCCGCCCTCGTAACGCACAGTAACGTTTGACAAGACCCCCCCTCCCCCCCAAATTGCGTTACGTAATACTTGAACGCCCCCTAATGATATTTGTACTCAGTGGTTTTTCCTTATTAACTATGGAATGATAAAATGTATTAGCACAATACCTGTTCCCATGCAGCGATAATCGTCTCTTTAAACTCTTCGCAAACAACGAAGCCATCATACACCGGATGACAATAGCCGGAGTGGTAATCAAAACCTGTCATAGCTGGTGCACAATCTATGTTCAATTTCTTGGCCACCTTATTCAAACCAGGTACTGAAAATTTATAATCATTATTTGAAAACACTGTTCATAAGATTCCAAGTATAAAAACCCCGTTCGTTTGTTCGTTTTATTTGATTTTGAAATAAAACGCTGTTGATTTTACTTATTGTTTTTAATTGGATAAGGTCTTTTGGTCATACAATATCTTAAGTGCCATAAAGTTATTAAAGTTGATATGCCTTTGTCAATAAATAATTATTTTAAGTGTTTTGTTTACAAATTAAATAAAATGAACCAAACGATAAGATGGAATTTCTCAAAGATACCACCAAAAATAAAGTAAATTAAAAGCACAACAGTGTATTAAATTCTCGCAAAAATTAAAATTTTAAAATATAGCCCTAGTAGCATAGGCTTGGCGTATTTGAGAAGCGTTATTAATTTTCACGTAAGATAGTATCTTACATGGAATATGGACAGTTCCTTTGGGCAACATGCAGGCTTTGAAGAGTTCTACGTTGCCGTAAGGGTTCCTGGGGATCACTCCATTTTCAGCCGCGGGAGGGACATAATCTTGCACTTGCCAAGGTCCAAAAACCTCCAGCGGGATGTCCCTGATTAGATTTCCAGAGAGCTAAAACAAAACATAAAAGCTAGTAAGAACTACTTTTTAAGATCAATAGCCCCTTTATGCCCACATTTCAGTGTAAAGAGCCCTCTACTCTGCTGACGCCTTCCGTAGTTCGGTCATGTTGTATGACATTAAGTCAGTAGAGGTTGTGCCGAATTTCATCACCTGTTTTCAAAGATGCGCAACGGTGGTTAAAAATAATGCGTTAATCTTACATATAAAAATGATAAGTTGTGTGTGTCTTGATAAAACTCTAGAACTGCTGACCCGTTTGGCTAAGTTTGGTTTCGAGATATTCGTATAAGCTCAGGGTATTTTAAAATGATACAATATTTACAGTCATCCAGTTTATAAATTACTATAGCTATATCTGATAGTGCAACAGAGCCAATAAATGTTGAAAATATCCGCTGATATATGAATAATGTAAGCTGACCCGCCTGATGACTTTCGACTGAACCCAGAATATATCTCTAATTGGCATTACAGTATACAATTACCTTTACGCCAATAAGAGTATTACATTGACTTATTACATGAATAAAATGTGATTTACGACATTAAAACTTCATTAAATTTAGCATTATGTAATAGTTATCGTTAATTCTGATGGGGGAAGAAGTTCCATGGGTCATAAGTTTAAAATCAAAACAATTCCTCTATAATTGCTTTACTTTTAAGAAACTCCAAGAGATGGCGGTGTAGTAGAGAATTAATCACAAGTGAAACCTGTTAACTTATTGTATATATTGTTGGAAGAGTAGACCCCATCTAAACCAAATTTTACTGAATTATTATGGTAATAAGATTATACAATACCCGATCATATTTAGGTCTGGCTTTGACAATCTTGTATGGCTCCTCTCCAGGTTTAACCACCTTAGCTTCCTTCACCCAGGTCTCTCGGGAGCGGCAAGTGTGGACACACTCTCTGGCATAAACGGGCTCATTCCGAATAAAGCCCAAAGTGGGAGAGTCTGGCGGGTAGATGGCTTCGAATTTCAAAAGGTGCCGCTTTAGAACATAGAGTGGATGATTTTTGAACCTGAAAATATTAAAAGAGGAAATTAGCACACGTCAAATATCAGCATCCACATTAATAATTGATGCTGATTTTATTGTCGATATTGAGTTTGTGTCCTGTCTGTTTAAGACAGAGCCTATCAAACAACACTGCTTAGTGGCACAGGACTGAATTTTTTACATTTATTAATCAGAGAAACCAACATAAACAAAACAAATCGAGATACAAACACATAGAATCTTCAGTGCTCAAATAACAGTTGTCTGCCATGTGAAATTAGGCAGAATATATTAATTCCTGAAGAAGGTTCCGAGCTGTTATTCTTAAAATATTATTTTCCCTTATGTTTCGTAAAGGGGTAGATGGGAATAAGGATCGCACCTACCTTGTTTTACTGGCTGTCCTTTTATGTCCTTTTCACCAAAAAAAAACAGTTAACTTGCAATAAACAATACTTAAACACACACACGTAAACTCGCAGAACTAAAACTGTCAGTTGCAGCGACGATGTAATTACCCCACGGGAGCTTGTAATGTACTTGCAATAACACATATAAAAAAACCTTAAAACACACGTAAACGTAACTCGCTGAATTCACTTGATGTCAGTTTCAACAACAGTACGAAAATATATGCGGTCCCCACGGGGGCTACTAGCATACTGATTGACTTTTGACACATAGATTGTCTTAACACATAGAAAATAATTGTCGCAGGTACGACCATAGGAAAGGGTAGGTTGGACAATGTTAGGAATTAGGTACTATGAATACGAAACACCTTAATAAAACTCAAATTCTGACTATTTCTATGTGCCAAACAATGAGTTTGGTGAAATATTGTGCATAATTATCCCTTTTTCTTACAATTTCATACTTGTGTATAGTATTTTATTGCAATAATTCATTAATATCAACATCGATAGATATTAAAAAGACCTACATCAGCAACTTAACAGTCCTGCTACCAACTAACAAATTAATACACCTCTACAGTGTTAAAGATTAATTTTACTCAAATATATCAATCTGAAAATTTGATGATTTCATACACTAATATGGATAATATACTTACTCAGCAATAGATTTGGGCAAAGGTGCATCCAGTTGCATCCTTTCCAGCAGCCTGTCCTCACAGGCGTCTGTCAAAGAAGCAGGAGCTTTCCAAGGACGCATGGCATGCTCGTACCACGCCGGATCCGTTCTCAACTTCCTCGTAGTGGTATTCCAATGTGGGGTGTATCTCTTGGTGACGTCTTTCATGTAAGAACTGTTGTCCCAGCTGACTATGTATGTCACAGGGTGGCTGGAACGAGACTACAACAAAATAAAACTAATTTAAGAAGAAGAAAACTAAATCAAAACAATCTATTGACGGGAAGCTTTATTCCTTATGTGTTAGCTTCTGAAAAGTAGTAGCTAGGGGTAGAATTTCTGACTTGAAAATTCTGAGCAGTAGAAATTTCCTAAAGCATTAAGTTCAGTCTGCCATCTACGTAGTTCTTGTAAATAATATATACATTTACTTTATAGCTGTCTGTATTACAATATGAGGAAAAATGTTTGTATAATTCAAAGGGCGGACTTATCTTAAAATATCTCTGCCAGCCAACCCAGAGTAGGTATTTATTTATTACTAGCTTTCCCGACAGATGTTTTCCTGTTGTCCTATCAATACTGAATTCGAATTTGTGTAATAAATAAACACTTTATTGGATAAATAAAAATATTACCCAATTGGCGGGCTTATTGCCTTACGCAATTTCTGACAAATTAATTACTTTTGCATGCATCTGTTTTAATCCATATATTTTCCATCCACATTCTGCCAATCACACCAAATATCAAATGGCCGACAGTTTCTAGCAAACGCCAATTTAATTTCAAAATTACACTGTAAAAAGAACTAAGAAGGTTACCTACTTTAAGTTTTCATAAATTTTGTAATGTTCCATGTAATTATTTTATTTTTTTCTTTCATAAGAACCTTCTGCTGGCAAAAGGATACACAACAAAAAAGAATTAGAAAAATCGGTCCGACCGTTCACACGTGATACAATGACCATGGAATATAGAATATATTATTTCTATATATAAAAATGGGTAACACATGGGATATATCCATTTTTATATATGGAAATTTAGTTGGGAATATGTGCAATAAAATTAGTTATACAAATTAAAACTTACTAAAGAATTTCTATTGGCGTAAATGCTAGCATCTCGACTCAATCTTCAACCATATAATTGTGTGTGGTATTTATTTTAAGTTCTGAATAGATTGTAAGGCTGAATGGAAAGGTGTAAAAAGGGGTGGTCGTCTGAGAATGATGAGGATCAAAAACACATTGATTCCATCCGCAAGAAAGGTCGGGCCAGAAGTTAATAAAAAGGGTGAAAGAAGAAGTGAAAGTGTGATTGGATAGAAAAGAGTGGAGGTCCATTCTATCTGGGTTTAATGGACAAGGTAAAAAAATAAAATGTTTTGAAAACATTAAGTCTACTCACATATAACTCATTTGGACAATGGACTTGGGCCTTGACAACGTCCACAGATATCCACTGCTCCTCTTCTTCCACATACACCTCACACCAGACATCCACACCGCGCTTCTTACTGACCATCGATTCATCATCGGAAGACAGCACCCTTCTGTCTTTCATGCTCTTAGTAGTCACAGGCGTCTTCTTCTTGGACGGTTTGAAATCTTTATCACTCATTTCCGATGTTCTTCGGGCCTTTGGTTTGACTTCTTTAGATTCTTGTACGTAATCACTGTCACTGTCTGAATTAGGAGCGTCTTTGCCTGAAAAAAAAAAATGATTTGAGAACAGTTGTTCATATCCTTTAAAACTGAACCCTTTTTTGATTTAGTTTAATTGATCTTTTTACACCAAGAAAATACTGGTTATTAAAAATTAATAAAGGTGTTAAGTAAATTTAAATGATAATCTATACATGTCTCTTAAAAATATGCAAATTAATATTGTTCAAGATCTTTAATAGAAATGTATTCAGTCATTCAATAGACCTCGCTAGTTTCTCAAATATTACATTACTACCCCAATTCTCTATCAGTAGCATCAACAAAAATTTTGAATTTCCAAGCGATATTGCTTAAAAAATCAATAGAAGTGAATATAACAAGTGATTTCAAACTAATGATTTCCCCATGTCCAAATTATCATCATGGCTGCCAAATTTCGAGTGGTTCCTCCAAAATTTTGGTGGTTTTTTTCTAAGGTGCCACTTAAATTGAGGAATTATGATAATTTAAGTGGAACTGACAGTTAAATTTTTTTTTTCATATATTTTTTTGGAGGATTCTAAGCTTTAGCAGATCTGATAGGAAATCGGGGTGTACCTATTTGTGTTAAAAATGAGAAAACAGCTTAAATTCTACAGTTAGCAGTTGATAATCAAAATGTGTAGCTTGATTTTCTCACCACATTCCAACAGAATGGTGTATCTGCATCAAATTAATTTATAACTGTTACTACCCACAATATATAAACCCGTTACTAAGGTATGAGGATTGAGTTGGTTGACCCAGTAGCTAGCGTCTCTTCTTGGCACAGCCAGGGGTGCGGGTTTGAGACCTGCAGGAGGGCATGAGAAACTCCAAATCACACAAATTTATGACATGTTGAACATGTCCAAATACCCATGGTTTGAAAATTCGGGGATTCAACAAATTTGACCATCTAAATGGCGAACCCTGTTAACATGAAGTGATAGTCTTTGAAATCTGACAAAATGTTTTTAAAATTTTTCCAAATAAAATTGATAATCTATTGCTTTAATAGTAGCAATAAAAAAATGACTTACCCTTAACTATTTTATTTTTAGCTTGTGATTTACTTTCTCTAACTCTATCTTTTACAAGAGTAATCAAATCCTTTTTGACATCCTTCTGAGGACTGACTCCAGCAGCCAAAGATTTCACCATTAGATCTCTATGACTGACGCGACCAGTAGCTGATTCACGTTTGACATTATCTTTCTTATTTTCAGGACTGAAATATTTGCTTGTATTATTTCCTTTTTTGCTTTTACTTTCTTTATTTTCTTTAACAGCCGATACAGGTTTTTCTTTCTGCTTTTGATTTGTCTTTGAATCTTTAGAGGATGCTTTAGTTTCGGACTTAGATCTTCTAGAAGTAGTTGGTTTACTCTCTGGATTTTCTATCACAAAACTTTCGCTCTTGCCCTTTTCAATTTTTCCTCTTAAACTCTTTCTATTTCCAGACTGTTCTACAGTATCGGAAGCCGTTTGTTTATTAGCAGATTGTCTTCGAGTTTTATTAGCGGGTTTTGGCGAATCTATTATTGATTTCTTTTCAGACGAAATATTTTTATTAGGAGTCGTTGATCTATCTCCGTTTTCAGAATCTTTGGTGCTTGACACTGAGCTGTCTTTGGAGTTCAATCTTGATCTAGTTCTAGAAGCAATTCTACTAGTATTTAATTCATCCACAACTTTTTTGATTGGCACTTCTTTAGCTTTGTTTTTATCACTAGTTTCTTTAATCTTTCCTGCACTTTTTTTTGTTAAAGCTAGTGACTTCCTTTTAGTATTACTTCCATTTTCCGTTGATGATGAAATAATTTTATCCAGTTCTTTCTTTTGACTTCTAGTGAGTTTATCAGATTTATCTATGGGTCCATTGGAAACTGAGCTACCATTCAAAGATAAAGTTGAATTGGCAAAAATTTCACATTTTGATTCCGCCATCAAGGTAGATTCATCAAACAAGGACTTTTTTATGGGACTGCTGGATTCAATTTTGATTTTTGGAGGTGTATACGCGGGGGGATTATTCATTGCTAATTCTCGATGACTAACTCTTTTCGGAAGCTGCGGCGTTTCTTCAACGCTCTGCATCAAATGATCCCAATAAGATGTTGAAGATTGAGGAGATGTTCGCTCTAATTTAGGCTGCTTTGGTGGGATTTTATTTAAAGATATACTTCGCTTTTTTGTAGAAGTATTTCTTGATACTCTATCATCTGCTCCGTCCAGTTGAGAAATTTTATCATTCGGGCTGATTTTTACAGGCTTTTTACTCTTCGACTTTTTTCCGGCGTCTGTATCTTTTTCAGATTTTACTTGAGAGGTCTTTGTTGGTGATGAATTTTTTCCTTTTGCGTTTTTATTATCGTTTTCTTGTTTAGGGTCTTCTTTGTTTTTCACGGACAGGCTTATTAGTTCGGGTGGTCGCAGTGGAGCCACTCGAAAAGATAGCACTAATCGGCACTTGATGCCCAAAGCTCTAAGCATCGCTATAAAAATCAACACCAAATTTTTTTTACTTATAACTGTCTTCTTGCTAATCTGCTGCAATAGAGCTAGCAGTAAGGATTGCTTGTTCGGTTTGTATTTTTGTTCATTTTTGTCTTCTTTTAAAGTCATGACGCTGTGATACCATCTGGTGACTTGTTCTATATATTTGATATCAACTCGGTTGCCCGGGTAGCACTGTTCCGATGGTATCAAAGACAGAGCGGCCGCCATGATATTTTGATCGTTCAACACATTGTTCAGATAGTTGCCGTGTCCGAGCCAGCACAGAAAGTGCACTTTATGAATATAAACTTGATATTCTTTTTTGACCCTGTTGATTCTTCTCTTCATCATCATTTCTAAATCTATTTTCTTCTTTTTCTGTTTTATTTGATCACTGGGAAAATCTAGAACGAGTTGGATTCCTTCTTTGGGTATTTGTGGTTTAGTTTCTGAAACAACATCGATACGATGAAATTTTAATGTCATACTTTTTTTTAGAATAAAATAACTTTATAAAAAAACAATAATCAGAAACACAGGCATTCGGCTGCAAAGTGTGGAGAATGGCAGCAAAATTATTGGAAATGCTGGACATCTTTAAGAGAAAGATACTGCAATATCAAGCTTTGATACTGCAATATCTCTTTGTGCTAGATTAAAAACTAGTGCATAACGCAATCCTCTTACCATTAATGATGTATGAACGTGAAACGTGGACATGGACGAGAAAAGAAGAATGTAGTATAAACGCAGTAGGAGAGATGAGAGTTCTATGAAGAATATGTGGAAAGACTCTGTGGGATATGGAAAGGAATGAGAATATTAGGATAGAATATGGTATAGAAGTAAAAGTTGTGACAAGTTGTGTGGGGCGGGGACATCGAGTTGGTGTCACCAGGTGCAAGAAGAACCTGTACAGGTGGGGTATAAGTCTGGAGGAGGGTGTAAGGTGTGACTGTGGAGAGGTCCAGAATGATGAGCATCTGCTGGTGTGCCGAAATTTGTAACAAAGATGTGACCTGGACGACATTTATGAAGCGAATGACAAGGCGATTGCTGCTGCTACATATTGGAAATGCATGGGCATGGGTTTTGCACGGACTCGAAAAGTAAGTAAGTAACAAAGATGAAAGTCACCATCGCAGGCACCAAGGAAAATTATGGATGGACATACAGGAAGCAGAAGAAAAATTGACGGACCCAGGCTACGATGAAGTCAGGAAAGATGCTCAACAACTTCTAGAGTTACGTAGTTGAAGGACCGAGGTAGAAGACAGGATTTTCCGGAGACGAAGATTATTTGAGACCATGGATTGCATTGGGCAGAAGCGCCATCAGAAAAAAGAAGCTCAAATTTACATAAAATGTGAATGTGCCTCTACAAATAAGTGTAATTTACATACCATTAACCTCCTCAAGATCTTCCAGATCAGAATCACTGTCCTTGGCCACTTTTTTAGCAGACTTCTTCTTCCTGCTGGCTGCTTGCACCGTCTCCGCCTCACCCATGGCCAATAACTCTTGCACATTCAAAGTATTCTTATCAGACGAAGATATATTGGAATTTCTCTTCTTGTATTGTTCTAAGCTCTCCTTGGCTTCCTCCATTCGCTTGGTGTGCTCTTGTAAATGTTGGAAGTTCAGTTTCGTAGGCGTAGCCTGTTTTGTTGGAAGACTTTGGTTTGAAGTAGTGTTCGTATCCTACAGGAAAAATAGAAATAATAAATTAAAAGTATATGTTTAAAAAATTCCTGTAGATGTACAAAAACTGGTTATTTTTTGAAAACCTAGATGATTAATATTTACGAATATGTAACAACTAATGACCCTAACAATTCATTACTGATGTTTGATTTTTAAATGGAATAAACCACTACGGGCTTATGACCGTCTTCTACTGTTATTTCGAAGGCAGGCTTAGTGTGATCACTTTACGTTAACAACATTCGCCATTAGGTGGTAATGTTTAAGTCTCCGAAACTCCTAATCATGAGAATTCTCAACATGTTGAAAAATCTCATCTATATATTATTTAATAATTAATGAAATATAGAGATAAAAGTTGGAAATTATTGAGAACAAGAGAGCAACCAAATTTAAAGACTGCAACTGCTGTCATGTATTTGGCGCCAGGATATGAATATATCCATTTTTATTAATGTCTCATCTATATTGCCTATTGGCTTTGTTGGAGCACAACATTCTAATTATGTCTAGATTCTTCAAGACAAGAATCTTAAAAACAGTTTACTGCTTTTACCAAACTTATTACAAAATTAATTAATTTTAAGCATGTTTAAGTAATATTTCAGTACAAGAGATAGCCATCTTTTGAAAACAGAACTACTTGCGTAAATTTTGAAAGGTATTTTAAAACTTTGATGTTTTTATTTTAATTCAAATCTTATAATCTGCATTTTAAATTATTTTTTGTGTACAATAGTTACAGAGATTACTACTTAAGTCTTTTCATCTTGGTCTGCCAAGCATCGGGATACTAGACTAGAACCTGATAAATAACCTACTGCTCAAGCAACATAAAGCAAAACGACTATCAACTAGAATCAAAATATTTCACACATTGATCATTTTTAAAATAACTAACTTAAATTGAATTTTTTATCTTAGACTTACATCGTTATCACAAACATCTTCCATTTCCGAATCTGTGTCACTGAGTCTCTCTGGTTTATTTGAGGTTGGTTTGACATGAGATGGTCCCGGAACATTTTGGGATTCATTTTCAATAAAAGAAAGGTAATCCGGGGGTTTGTCCGAGTTTGAAGATGTTCTCTTGTTAGCCTTATCTTCCTCATCGGAATCAGAATCTGGGAAAAAAGATAAGCATTATTAAGCTGCTTTTTTTTTAAATAAATCTGGGCTCCTTTTAAGTGAACACAAATACTCTTTTGACATCCGCTACAAAAGTCGGCAACAAACTATTAGGTTACCAACAACTTGTTTTAATACTTTGGCAAACCCGAGTATTTCTGTTTCATTTTCTTTTACTGATTGTTAAAGAAAAGATGCCCCAAATACCCCCATTTTCTCACAAGGTACTTATAACAAAGATCTTTTTTTTTTTAAATGAATCTTGTTCACACTTTCACAGTAAGCTACTTAAAGCGAGGAAGATGGTCTGCATCTGGGATCAAACCCACGACCTCCGCACAATACAGTGTTGAAAACCGGCGTCGTAACTGCTAGTCTACCAACCACTTCAACAAAGATTATACATGCCCATTCTGTTTATTAAAACAAGTCAGATCATAAATTAAAAATATTCACAGTACTAGGAATATCATTTCATCATACTGGTACTTCATTGTACTGGATCTATAGTAGGTAATAGACATTTTGATAATTTCTCATAAAAAAATATTTGAATATGCTTTAAAGTTGTAGGAAGACAATCGTAAGAGAATAAATATAAGCGTAAATGAAAACGATGAGTGAATGAAGCTTTCTGGAGCACATATAGAATTCTAAAACAATTTGAATAATACCAATAAGGACGCCATTAAAAACAATGAACCTTTTTTTACAAATGGATCTGTGTTCACTCAAAGTGATTTGTATGGATCTATTTTTCAAAGAAGCTTACCACTCTCTGAAAGGTTTAAAAAAGCAGGCAATAACTTCTCTTGCTCCGTCATATCTTTAATACAAATTCTCTCCTCGATGGATTCATCTTGAGTCGGCTCATTTCTCAGACCAGCTGACTGTAAGCTACGTTTGATTTTATCCATCGATATTTTACTTGTGGATGGTTTTAGTGGAGCTACTTTTGGCTTTTTCTTCTGTTTGCTGCTTTTCTTTTCAAAACTAATTTGTTCCTCATCATTTTCGACACCAGATACATTAGAAGATTCTTCGCCTTCAGAACTATCAGGGATAGAAGCTTCTGAGCCGGAATCCACAAAATCTTTATCTTCATCGGAATTATCACTATCTTTATATTTTGGTTTTTGGGTAGTAGATCTTCTCGCACGTTGTGGCATTTTTATATCAATAAAAATACACTTAAAAACAAAACAATCAACACAAAATTCACAACAATATTAACCGAATAATAATACCGCGAAAATAAGAAAACAAGCGACAATCATACAAAGCGGCATGGATATATTGACGTTTGTTTGACAGTTGCAAGTAAAAAAAATAACTTGTACAATTTTAAAATAATAATATAAAATCTTTAAAATATGATATTATTAGGTAGATAAAATTTTTTTTTTGAACTATGCAGTTAAATGATAATGCTTTTATAATAATTTGACCATCTTTTTGTAATGTAAATATCTATCAAAAATATTACTATCTAGTTTTTTTTTTATTATGGTATTATTATTGGTCGAGTTCGCGAATTCAAATTCACTGGCGTACATGAATATATTACATTTTCTTGAATTGCCTATATAGGAATTTTGTAGATGTTGAGTTGACTTACTCAATACTAATGATATAAATTGTTTTCGTGCAAACTTACATATTTACCTTTACTTTAGAAACGAACTGTTATATTTCTAATTTACGTTAGAAAGACATTAATATTTCCATCTAGAAATACGAAATACAATAATTATACATTATACCCAATTATTGCATTTCTGGTGTAGTTTCCAATTGAAATAATTCAATCACAAACCAATCATGTTAACAATAGAGATTTCATGTGTTATAAAACCTAGAAAAATATCGATATGACCAAGAATCGCAATTTAGTTCTGAAATCGCTGAGCTATGTAGTCTTCCTACACAATTAATTCACTGGGGCCAGATTTTCGCTAATTTCTCGAAATATTATTTATTTTTTTCAAAATTGTTTGTATCAAGTGGTTGTAAGGAAATTGGTATGGTTCTTAAGATATAATAGGTACGTACGATAAAAATGATTCAGAAAAATTTAGGAATCAATCTCACGTCAACGCAAAAACAACTCAATCAAGCAAGCATATAAGCCGTTAAAATCTGAATAATTTATATTATAATCTTACAGCAAATCAAATCAATTAAGCAAAACTAATTAATACATCGATAATGTGTAATGTGTACGCCTATGATGGAGATCATTTAATGAATCTATACACATGTAGCATGTAGGTATGTAGTAGGTATAGTATATCTGTGCCGCGTCTCATCGCCTTCCAAGCCGGTTGTAAATAATTCAAAATAATTACATACTTCAAATTTGGAATACGAACTTCAATCATTCGTTTGTGTTCGGTTTATTGGTGCGGGCGGGCATTCTGGTAGACATTTTAACACAAAGGTAAGTACTGATGTGCTGTTTTTTTGTCCATTTAAATTTAGAATAAAAACTACATAGTTTAAAACAATTGGGAATGTGATAATAACCGGTTATTCTATAAGGATTGTTTTGTACAACTTTTTTGTTGGGATTAAAACTACAACCTGTTGATTATATTTTTATCTTTATCGTAGTACAAAATATATTTTTACCACGTGTCCAATATTATTAAAATTTGTATATTTGAATGATAAATATTTCTTATCGTGTTTATATTATTGTGTTCCCAGACAGAGGTCAAAAACGGCACGATTTTGGAGTTACAACTAAAAATAGTGTTTTAGCGTTAACATTTTTCTTTACAGACGGTTTATATTAAAAATGTACAAGTGCTTTTATAAAATCAATTCATTAAAAATATCCATATTTTAATATAATAATGAGTTTTCGATGTAGTTCATAGTATAAGGATTTTAATTCGTGCTAGGTATTTTTTAAATTTTAAGTGCCTACGTACTTATAATTTGGCGTGAATAAATTTTGTTATTTGTTTTTTAAATTACCTAGTTCTTTTCAATTAATTTCGAAGTTTTAATTAATTACTTATCCAGTACATATCTAAGTAATAAATAGCACTGTATTAAAATGAATAAATTGTAATGTTTGGTTTTAAGAATCAGTTTCTTGCTAGAATTTAAGTTGAATTTTAAATTTGTACAGTATTATCTATGTATTTCCTATTAGATTTTGAAATTGGTCAGCGCCAGTACTTCCTGTTTGATTTTAAACTTTGACATTGCAATAATTTTAGTATTTCCTGTTCGATTTCAAAATTTGAAAATGTTTCGATTTTTAATTTTTCGTTTTTGAAATTTGACAGTGTAGGGCAAGATGGGGGAATGCCGGTCAGCGGGCAATGACGGTCACATCGAAATGTATAACTTCCGCAATCATTTTTATAAAGTAACTAGTGCTGCCATCTAGCACATGCCCGAGTAAACTTATTTACCAAGCGACGCCATTTTGCAACGCGCGCAGTTAGTTTGACAACAGTGTGAGTGATCGACCGTGTTTCGTTGTAAAAAAGCTGAAAATTCGAGGAAAGGTAAGTTTAAAATGATTTATATCGATCAAAATCTTTCTAATTGTCAATTATTACCCATCTAATAGTGCATCATATGCGTTCGTTCAATTTTATGACACGTTATTTACGATTTTGTGATCAACTAAAGAAAACATTTTTAAATTTTGGGGTTATACCAATCATTGTAAGAGGGTAATGGCGGTCACTGACCGGTATTACCCCATATGAAAGTATAAAATAACTTACAATAAATAGGTACCTATATTATTTTGTTTCTTGAAATAATATCTCATGATTGACTTTCTATTTTAATTTAGATGCCGCGGCACAGGGAAAGGACCACGTCGAAAGGAAAATGGACAAAAGAAGAATTAGAGAAGGCTATAGAAGCCGTTAATACTGGGAATTCTATACGGTCAGCTGCGATGAAGTTCAGCATACCATTCAGTACTCTACAAGAACGGATGAAGAAGAATGTTCCAATTACCGGACCTTCTTTAGGAAGGCATGCTACTTTCTCACTAGAAGTAGAGAAGAGTACCTATGGCTGAAAATATAAAACTCTTAGCCAAACTTTATTATGGCCTGAGTCCACTTCAAATTCGTAGTGCAGCTAAATTAAAAAGCAAGCTTTTTCTACTGTGAAGATGTTCTATTGAGAGAGACGTCTTTCGTCTTGTAAGGATATTGTCAATAGCTATAAACGCTTGTTTTTTATTTTTTTATTTCAAGAATGTTTAAGTTGATTTTGGGTAAAATATACAATACAAAGAATGTGTTTGGTTAAAATATAAAAAAAAAATTGTTTAAAATAAAGGATATTTTAGTTAATTTTTGTTTCAATATGAAGAATAAATTTTAAAAATATGTTGAAGATTGTTTGATTTTATACATTTCTATTTTTTGAAAGCAAAACTGTGTTATTTTCTAATGACCGGTAATACCCCAATAGTTGACCGCCAATACCCGCACCCTGCGAGTAATGGCGGTCAACGAAACGTTTTAAAGTATGAATTAATAATAGCAAACGCTTATGAGATTAATAATGTATATCATATATTTCTAAAATCAACTAAAGTAGCTATGTGAAAGATCAATTACTTTTGCGGCAAGTATTATAAATTTAAAAATATTCAGATTATTGCTTAAGTGACCGCCATTCCCCCATCTTACCCTATGTTCGTTTAATTCGTTCGATTCCTGTTTGATTTTGAAATTTGCCAATTCCTGATTGATTTTGAAGTTTGACGTTACATTCGTTTCCTGCTCGACTTTGAAATTATGGTTTGAAATTGGACAATGCAATTAGGTACATTTTACGAACACTTGTACTTACCTGTTTGATATTCAATTATAAAATATGACAAAATACTAGATGCTATTTGTTTTTTGTATTTTAATTTAGATATTAAACAATAACTCATTTACTTTGCTTAATCTATAGGTATTATTTTATATTATGCATTACAGAATCAACCACTTTAAAAATGGTCAAAATAGAATCAGTTCTAATTTCCGACGCTGTGGACGGAAAATGCGCTGAACTTTTGCAAAAATACGGCATAAAAGTTACAACGAAAACAAAATTATCTAAAGAAGATCTCAAACAAGAAATCAAGGTAAACACTTTTTATATTTGATCAGTAAGTAAAAATTAAGTGGATCGAATATTTGTGACGCCACTGGAACTGATGGAAAGATCAAATGTGGGTTCAGTGTACCCCTATTTCGAAGTTTATTCATTAACGGAAGTGAGAAACTCACAGCAAAGCAATTTTGTATCGGCTGCGGAGCTTTCCGAAGTATTGTGTAGGGGCGCTATACACGTTTCTATACTAAATTTTGTTACTTCACGCCAGCGTAAAAATGTCACGGAAACTTAGAATAGGGGTACGTTCAGACTCTCACATTTTTTACTACCGTCAATATTCTAACAAGAATATAATTTATAGGAGAATAATAATTTTATTATTCTCGTAAGTCTCATAATAATGCCTGGGAGTTTGGTACAATCAAGACACTCTGTACATCCTATTATTTTGGAATAAAGAAATATTACGACTTTGTCCCCGTTTTATATTGTTCCTAATCCCACTAATAATTATTATTATCATTAATAATTTCGTTCAACTCCCTTCTTACCAAAACCACGTAAGTATGAATCTTGAGGTTCTTTTTGTTTTATTTGAGTTTTTTGCAATGCTTTCTACTAGTGCTGAAAAAGTAGCACTTACTGATCTGAAGTTGGAAAAGGCACAAGATTATATCAGGTCTTTCTCCGTTGAAACCATTTGTCAGCCATGACCTATTATATTTTCAACCAAAAGCATTCTTATTATTCGATTAAATCGCGATCCGCTAATTTGGGATGACTATAAATTTGGCGCACTTGTACAAACACATAGCTCAAAATAGTGATAAACACAGCATAGATCTGCGTGATTACAAAATAATAATGTCAAATCAATGACAGGAAAATGTTGTTGATTTAGTTGTTCTGTTATACAGCGTTTTAGCAGTAACTACGAAATATGAAGAAGCATTGAATAATATTCAAAGAAAAGACCTTTAGTGGCCGATTATAAAAGAGATAGGGCTAATCTCTTATAAGGCCGACTTCAATCTAGCCAATAATATTTGGGGTGGTCTTCAATGAAGTCATTTAAATTTTATAACTATTTTTTTACTCATCCAATACTATATAGGGGCTTCTTACAGTAAGGGTTTACCAAGCAATGAAAAGCATGTGTGCAATTCTGCTCACCTATTTCTGTTAAAGCCATAAGAGATGATAATCCTTAGTGCTTAATTTCGGATGATTTTGAAAACGTAAGCAATTTTAAACATGAATCCTATAATAGTAGCTGAATGACACAAAAGTGATACATGCAAAAATCTCGAAATCAAAATAAATGATCCAACTTCTGTGAATGAAGAATCAAATCGAATGATAAACGTAGACTCACGAATCATGAAAATTTTGGGCATAAACAAACTATAAAAAATAATAGCAACACATTTATGAAGTCTCCTCTCAATGATCGTAAATTTGCTTTGCAGAATCACGATGCCTTGATAGTCCGCTCTAGCACACAGGTGACCAAAGAAATTTTAGAAGCTGGCGACAGACTCAAAGTCGTCGGAAGAGCTGGAGCAGGAGTGGACAACATCGATGTTCCATCTGCTACAGAGAAGAAGATCATAGTTTTAAAGTAAGACCCCAGATTCATTTTATTTTTGATGCATTTTTAATGCCTTTAAACTGAAATTATATTATTACTTTGTTGATTTTTAGCACCCCTGGTGGGAATGCAATCAGCGCATGTGAACTCACTTGTTCCTTATTGATGAGTCTCGCAAGAAACGTAGTCTGGGCAGCAGCTGCTTTGAGAGACGGCAGATGGGAGAGAGCGAAGTACATGGGTCAAGAAGTTCAAGGGAAAACATTGGCTGTTCTTGGACTGGGAAGAGTTGGACGAGAGGTAGCAATCAGAATGAACGCTTTTGGAATGAAGGTATATTATTATAATGCCAGTCAATGTCTTGATATTTTTTTGTTCAAAGAATTAAGTAACCACCCATTTTTTGTGTCTTTTTTAGATTATTGGATATGATCCCATTGTATCAGCCGAAGACACAAAGAAATTCAATGCGGAAAAGATGGAGCTGAATCAAATTTGGCCATTAGCAGATTATATCACAGTCCATACTCCTCTCATGCCATCTACAAGAAGTAAGAATAATACAATATATTTTTTGGCAATGAAAAGCAGTTTATTCGGAATCATTGAATTGATGTTTAGCCATTGATTGATTTCATTTTGTCATTTGGGATTTTTAAGCTGAAAGTTTGCTGCTGATTTTTAATATTGCAAAGTGTTTTGCACGAGATAACGAGATTTTCATTTTTCAGATATGATCAATGCCGACGTATTCTCAAAGTGCAAGAAGGGAGTCCGAATTATTAATGTCGGAAGAGGAGGTTTGATCAACGAGAAAGATCTTTTGGAAGGATTAAGAAGTGGACAGGTAAATGGATAAAAGCAATTGGTTGATTTTGTGAATATTTGAGAACAGTATAGTGCTAAATAAGTCATGATACGAGCGGCCGAGTTATCTACCTTTCTTAGCTAATCTTATAATTGGTTCAAATAAATATTTGATTATTATCAGTCAATATTTAACGATGTAAATAAACATGACCAGACCATGTGCAGAAAAGTTTTAGGCATTCTGTGTTTCGAAAAGTATCGCGAAAAGAGCGATTGTTGACTCTTAAAAAAGCCGTTGTGCACCTAATCTTTCGGATGGACTCACCGATCAGCTTGAGCAGCTGGCAATATAGAAGTAAACAAAAGAAAAAATAAAAGGTCTGCCAAAGTCAAGGTCACCAGAGCAGGTTCATTGCATGCAAGAAACTATTTTAACAACACAGTTTAAAAGAAATAATATGCATAAACATTACTCCAAAATTAGTACGGTGACAGATACGTGAATTCAGTGGCGTGCCGTGAATTATTTTTTATACATATTTATTTAGAACTCTTTTTTTAAACTTTAAAAGTGCAAGTGGCATACCCATTTTATATAATATATCGGTGCTAAATCATGTTTGCTATTTTCAGAAAACTAGTTTATTTTATCTATTAATAAAAAAGTTGTTTTTTTTTTAACGATCCAGGTACTTCATTTTAAGTGCACATAAATTATTGTTCATCAATCACATTGACATGATAATTTTTAGCAATCAGTTTGATAATTTGGGCCCTCCCAAAATCACGTGTATTTTTTGGTAACATAACGTAGGTGAGAAAAGGTTATGGAGCTGGATTAGAAATCCGTTATGTCGTGTTTTTACTGTACTGTCAAAAATATGTTTTTCCAACTTAATTGATTATTAAGTAGGTTAAGTAGGTACGCATTTTAATTATCTGTTGATTTTTTTTTGTAATCTACTATTTTTTTATGCAATTAGGTTGGGGGAGCTGCCTTGGACGTTTTCGAGCAAGAACCGCCAACGGATCCCATCACCCTGGAACTCATTCAGCATCCCAACGTTATAGCCACACCACATTTAGGTAAATCATTCTAATACCCCTTTTCCCTATATCCGCTAAAATTTAGCATCAACTAAAATTTTGAATTTCGCGGGCAATTCCATGTGATTTCAACCAATCCAAGCGATATTCCTTAAGAAATCGATTGAAGTGAATGTAGCTGCAAGTGATTTCAAACGAATAATTTCCCCATGTCAAAATTATTATCATGGCCGCCAAATTTCCTTTTTCTCAAACAAATTCATCTTGATTAAGAAAAATAACACTATTAACGTATCTTTTGTGATGAAAACATAAGCAAAACGATATATTTACTGAAAATTAACTTTTTTTGTTTTGATTGTTGTTTTTAAGAGGTGACTGAAAAACAAGACACGATTTTGATATAATATACCTAAGCGGTTCCTCTAAAATTTTGGCGGGTCTTTCTAAGGTGCTGCTTAAATTGATCGAATAGCGGGTCATTTTAGAGGAATTGTGATAATTTTAGTGGAACAGTCAGTTAAAAGTTACTTTTTTCATACACTTTTTTGGAGGATTCTTAATTTTAGCGGATCTGATAGCGAATAGGGGTATACGTGTCTTTAAAATCCTGTTTAGCAATGTCGTTGTATACTATGCTTTGGGTATCACGATAAAGATGGCGCTAGTAGTTACATATTAAACGCTTTCACATTATACCAATAGATGGCGGTGGTTGTATTAAATTGTTTCCCCAAGTTTCAAGTTTCAAAGAGACTGAAATAATGTAAATAATTATTGTTTTTTGTTGTCATTTTCTAACGGCCGGTTTGTTGCAGGTGCTTCTACTGGTGAGGCCCAAATCAGAGTTGCCGTCGAAGTGGCTGAACAGTTCGTTACTCTGGCTCAACCAGAGAAGAAATTAGCACAGATTTGTGCCGTGAATCCCCAACTATTGTAAAATTATCTACTGAATTTTACATTAAATAAAAACTTTATTTTTTAATTATTTTGTCTATGTTCATTTCTAAAACCCACGTGCCTCCATGCACTTACCAATTTCGCATTTTATGTATTTACCGCTATAATCTGCTGGGTTTGATATTGAGTCTCTCAATTCAATCAAATTAAATCTCCCTTTACACCCATGGGAACAGGGCTCTCCTCGGCCAATCTGCATCCTTAAAACATGTCCCACCCCATCGTGATGCGGTGGTCCATCTTACACACAAAATTCTCCCGAAGCACTTCGTTTCGAAAGCGGAGACATTTTGAGACGGAGATATTTTGGCCAAACTATGCCCAAATTCTTCAGACCTATTTCAAAAGTACCTATAAAACACAGTAGGTATAACAGGTTTATCCTCGTATTTGATATCAGGGTGGGAGAATGAACAATCCTCATTTCTGCTTTCTAAATGTGCAAATTTAGTTATTTACTTACATTACTTTGTATGTATGTACTTAGATGTCGTATGCTCTGCAAAAGGAATTAACTGTTGCAACCTTTCCGATCATGGCAAAAACAATACATCGATGTTGCCATTCTGTTCTTGACTCTCAGCATATTTCCCATTTCTAAAGCACTGACAAAAAACGGGACGTCTGTCTGCGCTTGATATTTGGTGCTACAGACCCATGGCTAGAGTCCACTGGATGGTGGCTTATAACCAATGATGACGTGCTGAGCATGGTATGAGAAACAAGATAACTCCTCAAAATAATTGCACAACGGAGCTCAACTGGATAGATCTGGCAAGAAGGTCTGCTTTGCACTATCGCCGAGGGAATATTTAAGGGCGCCAAATGCGAAGTTCGCTCCAGAAACAGCTATATGAAACAGGTGATTGGAGACATGCGCTGTAGTAGCTCATTATAAGTGTGTATAAAAAATGACGTCAATATATACTGGAATGATTTTGCGATAGAATATTTTTTCCACACCCAATCATCGCCCAATCTGCCAGCTGTCTTGTTTTTGGTCCATAACAATATTCTCCAAACCATATTTACGGGATAAACTGAATGTTTTACTGGTTCTCTTGTTTGACACGACGTATTTCCGCGGTGTCAACCAAAAAAGTGCTTCGATTTTCGCGGTTTTCTTCTTTCACGACCTGTAATATAATCGTGAAAAACAAAATATATTTCGATTATGATTATTTTATTTCACTCGGTACTTAAACATGTTTTTTTTTCTTATTTACACTATATTGTATTCATTATTAAAATGCAAATAGTATGAAGAAGTTTCTTTTGTTCACAAAATTCAAATGATCGGAACACTTACCATATTTTTGGGGTTATCTTCCTATAACCTAACCTTTCCATAATTTTTGTGGGATTCTCAAATGTTTCAGTTCTGAATCAACAAGATGGGACGTATAAGCAACTCATTGTCGGATGCAGGATAACAAAGGAGCAATAAAGCCGTCGATGTCATATGTATTGAGGCTAGACAAACGTCTAGGCAAATACTTGCCTTAGACAGTTTCCACCAATCAAATGATCCCTTCAAGTATGACACAGGATGTAGAAACCGAGTAACGTATAAAAAAAAAACAAAATTTCTACCAGGAATCGAACCCAAAACCTTCTGTTCTAACTCTAACTATACGTTACGGTTAACTGCTCAAGGAAGGAATATACTACGTCCTGATCTTAATATGAAACACAAGAAGAATGAGGATAATAATAATAATTATTTGGCTAGAAAAAAATATCTTCTGATCCTATTCTCCTTCCTAATTTGGTCCTTCTCCTTGTGACCTGTAATTCAAGAGTTGGTGTTTGCCTCCTGCGAGGTTGACTTTCAGCTGTCCCGCCTCCATCTCTTTGATGATCTGCCTGATGGGAGACGTCTTTCACGTGGTTGGCCGTGCAATACCATGTGAGGGTGCATTTAAACCAAACGAACCCCAAGGGAGTCGCAACATATGTGCCTTAATATTTTGATAGAAAAAAATGAGCCGATTTTCTAATTCAAATTGAGAAGGGGATGATGTAAGTTATCTTTGAACGCCATAAAATTGAGACAGTTTTGTATGAGATGCTGATGACGATGAAGGTTTTAGAATCTTCCCAATCACAAAAAGACAAGAAGTGTCATTGATTTTTTAAAGTAAACTGGTATTCACCGCGAATATTCAAATAAGGAGGTTGTTAGTTTCTTTGTTCTTCTGAAATATTCTGTTTTCGTACTCAAGTGAAAAGCACCCTTTTATTTCAATAATGTAATAAATTCACTGAAAGATATTCCTTCTTCACACACAACCATTCTGTCTTATCTTTTACTATTCAATACTCCACTATCAACATCTCCAAAATAAAAATAAGGGAGGTTTTGATTATTTTGATAATAGAAGAGATCTCCGTCACAGTGCGACGAATTATATCATCCATTTTTAATGGAGAACAATGAATTATTTGTACCTATTATTTGTACGTATTACATATTGTTTATATTATGATGATCAGTGTTATGTTGGTGTCTCTAACAAATAAATAAATGAATAAATAAATTTACAATACTCCATCTCTACAAAGGTGTCAGTATAGCCGACGGAACCTATTGCCTGAGGCAATTTTTACCAGTCAACCGGTCCCGTCCAATCTGAGACAGACCAACCCCGGGTAGTAGTTTCAAGTGAAAAAAGCCGAGCGGGGGTCGAACCCGGGACCTCTTGATCTAAACTCCAAGCCTCTACCACTAAGCTACCGAGACTTGGTGTGAAATATGTCAAAAGTGTATTTGTGTTCACTTCGAGTGAGCACAGATTCATTTAAAAGAAAAATTATGGGTTAAAACGCTAAACAGTTTCTGGGAAATGTTCGATTGCTCGAAAATGTTTTTTTTAAACATTGACAGAAATCCAAAAAAAAACAAACACACAAGGGTAAATAAATTTATCCAGAAAATAAAAATACGAAAGTATAAAAGGGGTATCTGTGGGTTGAAAAAAGTGCGACTGTTTGCCATTCTTTCTCTCAACCATGGGGGGGGAGGTGTTTGGGGGTGTGTATTATGGAACCAGGACGGATGGCTGTATGGGTGACACATCAAATAAATTGCCAAGTTTGTGACTCTTAAAGTTGGGATGGAAGTAAGTATAATTTCGGAGACAATATAGCTAGTGCTGGCTTTGAAGGTAATAAAACACTTTTATGGCTTCTTAAACAATTGGATGGAAATCAAAGTGGTGGATCTTTAGATCCTTAACTCCCTAGATCGTCTTTTTCGATCATGATTAAAATTATCACGTCTTTAAAAGTAACTATCTCTAGCAGGGTAAAAGAAAGGAATATTTTCAATTTTTTACAGGAACTTTATTTATGAGCTGCTTAACTGCTTATTATTGGCATGAATAAGTATTGCCAAGATATGTAGCATATTTTGGAAACAAAACTTCACAGTTGTTGTGAGATCATTAAATAAGCTTTTAGGTACCAGAAGATAGCTTTGGACAGTCCATGCTGATTATGAAAGAAAGAAAACCTTTTTAGTTCAAGAATAGGACTCCCAAATAGTGTCTGATTGAAAAGCTACCACACATGTACAAAGAAAAAACTAATTTTCGATATAACTAAAATAATTGCTAAGTTTTTTAACTTAACCAATTTACTAAGTTTATACATTCCAAGCCTAGACAAGGCAGAAGAACTGTCGGCAGTCCCCAGGCCAGATGGAGGGACGACATCGCGAAGATTGCAGGCCGCACATGGATGAGGGAGACTCAGAAAAGGAATGATTGGAAGGAGAGGGTGGAGGGAGGCCTATGTTCAGCAATGGACGGGGACAGGCTGATGAAGAAGATACAATTCATTTTATCGGACATCTTGTTTATTGCGGTATCCAAGCAACGCTATTTGTCATACTAAACGTCAATATTACACTGTCTCTTTCTCGCATTCATTATTTTACTGCCAGTGAAAGAGATAAAATATAAAATAACTTTCTCAAAGTCTCAAAGAATACGGCGTTCGTAGTGGTAAAGGCCGCTTTTTTTTTCTAGGAAAACAAAGTATAAGTAAGAATGGCTTGGATATGCTTAAAGAATAATGTGCCTACTCCATTTAAGATTGGTAAAATATACAATCAAAAACGACTCTCTCATGCTCCGATGCTTTCGGTCCGAAATAATATAGGTACTGTTCGTATAAAAAGTATCGACAGAATCTTAACGACTAGTATGTGTAAGTCCTATTCAGAGCTAAATAAATAAAACCTACCTGACCGGGATTTGAACCCAGGATAAATACCTACTATAACAAAATTACGTAAATAACTAAAAAAAATCTCGACTAGGAATCAAACCCGAAACTGTAATAAAATTCATTATATTACTAAAAGAGAATGAAGCAATATGTTTTGCATGGGAACTAATCATCCCACCCCCTCCCCTATTCTCACCACTAGGTGTATATAGATATTAACACCCCCACCCCAGAGTGTTCAGGCCCGTCACAGTGCTGTACGGCGCCCGCCTAAAGCGAAAAGCTCTTAAGTTTCAGTTTTAATTACAAAATTAATTCAAAATGTAATTAAAGTTCACAATACGGTACCAAACAATTGAAGTTATTTATGTCGGTTTATGCTTTATGGAGGAGACGGTGCGGCTATATAATAATATACGGCACGGCTCTGTTGCGTACCGCTCGGCTCGGTTTGCTTCAAAATGTTCTGTACCTACATTCATTGTTGATATTCTGCAACTGAGGCGCGGACTACAGCGTTTTCTTACAGTGCGCGCTCAGGCTTTGCCGTAACAGGTTGTCTTTGATGTTTTTTGCGTAATTATGTAATATATTGCTAGATCTATATATTAATACGTGAAGGAAACACTTTGTAACTATTTTTACGAAAATAGTGCGGAAGAGAGTCCCTTGGCTCAAAAATCTTGGACAGTGGTTTGGAAAACCGGATGCAGCTTAAGGCTGGCTGGTGGTCGCCAACTTCCGTTAGGGGAGGCATATGAGGAAGAAGAAGAATACCATTAAATAATACGAAAACAAGTGATTGGTTAGCGGCTTTTGTACTGTTTCGTGCGGTGGGTATGGGTTTGACTCCAGGTTCCGACCAGGAGCCTTATTCCCGTAATCAATCGCATTTAAAAATTACTGAAAATCAATGAAACAGTATGAAACTTAACGATAAGATTAAGACATGATCGCAATCAGGTCGCCCTTGAATTTGACGTTTGTAAGATAGTTACGGGAATGCCTCTTATATAGAATTTCATACTAATATGTCAAACATAACGAATTTTTAAGATATCTGCTAGATATGTTGTTTTGTGAATACCAATCCGCCATAATATTGTCAATCAAGATAGGAGCGTATTAAGACCGCTACGAGAATAACCCTACAGCTTCCTCTGCTTTTAGTAGCTCAATATGAGAGAGTTGGAGTGTATTTGTGTTCACTTTGGGTGAGCACAGATTCGTTTTTGCATAAAATAACCAACATTTTTTATATAATTATTACGTCTGGTTTTCAAATTAAAAAATTGAGCCTCTTCTTGCATTTGGTCCATTGGTTAGCATCTCTGCTTGGTACGTCTAGAAACACTGGTTCTTATCCTGCTAGAGGAAAAAATAGGGTTTTTCGATATGTTGAATGTATTAGATTCCCGCGATTTAAAATTTCCCTTAAAATATTCCCTTTTTACCCAACTTAGGGGCATAGGGAGGCAAGAGGTGCCCTCCACCGCGCTCGATTGGCGGCTTCAATGACCTCCTCCCACTTCATGTTTGCTTCGAAGGAACGGTGAAAGTGAACACGTCTGTATTTTCAAATCAAAATTAAAGCTCCCTTTGAACTCCATTCAGGAGCATAGGGAGGCAACAAAAGCTCTCCATTGGGTGCGCTGGCGTATAACGTCATTCGCGATGTATTTTACAGCGATATTTTTTTTTTAAATATACAATATATGTTCGTAATGTACCTACTTTTACAGCAAATCCGTAAGGTTTGATAATTGGGGTAACCAGATATATCACAATCTCCGCGGTCCATGATTGAATTAATTAGGGTAAGTAATAATAATTAAATATGACAACAACAATTAATTAAATTCGGGCAATTAAAATTGAGAATCACAAGATAAGATGTCCCCCCTGTTCCTCGGGTTTCTTCTCTCCTGTCCCCCATCCCATCAGGGGGGGACGGTGCAGGCCGGGTACCTCTCAGTGGCTGGCCCATTGTGCGGGACTAGCTGTACTCCCGCTAATAATAATAATAATAATGAAACTCCTACATTTATGTAATTTTGGAATTAATTAATATGCTGTCGTGATACGAGCGATAATGGGTATTTGGTGTAACTGTCAAGAGGAGGGAGTCTGTCGAGGGGTGGGGGGCTAGTTGCCGATCCCCCCTTAGATAATAGAGATGACGCGCATGCACTAAATCATCGAAATAATAATTACTTATATCCTAATTCAGTAAAAAGAATATGATTAGTAGATAGATTTTATTAAAGTCATTTTATGGGTTATCCACTGCCTTGTTGTGCGGGTTTTCTCATACTTATGGAGTAGGAAAATTCATGTGTCACACCACTTTTTTTACTGACTTTTTTTTTGCTTTATCCTCCTGACTTGTTTCGAAAGCTCACTTTCATAAAAAAAAACAAAGCACTAAAATTAATATCGTAATCAATCAATCAAATACTTCCATTTTAGGTACCTACTTACTATCTTGTCTTAGAGTGAAAGAGAGTACTCAACCATTTACATATATCGATTAAAAAAATAAAACAAATTAATTAATCATGTAGCTTGCTTTAACATGTGTGTCCAATTAAAAAATTATTTTGTATTAAAAGGCTTTGAACAATTATGAATAAATAATTTAACACAGTTGAAAAACATAAGGAATAAAATAGTAAATAAATATCTAGGTATCTCTCCAAAAAATCAATTGGATAACTACAATAATACGCCAGTTGCAATACTTAACCAATACAAATATCGACACAAAACAGACAGATGCTGGCATAAGGGAACAAAAAATAAGAATTTAATAAAATGATTATAGAAAAAATGTCTTAAATGACAAAAAAAAACACAATAAAAATAAATGTAATAGATATAAATAAATAAAGATAAAAAAAATTATAAATGTAAATACCTAGGTAGTTAGAAAAAAAAATATTTTAAAGAATAAATAAATAATCGAGGAATAAAATAATTACAAATAATGAAATTATCGATCATATTTTGTGTTCTGGACTGGGAGTTAAAAACCAGGGAAGCCAAACAAATGAAACCATAATACGCCTTTCTCTTTTAGGTACATAGTTCTATGATACTCAAACCATTGTTTCTGATTCGGATTTAAAAGAGGTTATATTATTAAATTTTCGATTAAAGTAATCTGGGATTCCGCACCCCTAGTGGAATACATCTTCCTACTCAGCTATCACATTAAATAGCCCACACCACCGGCACCGGATTGTCACCTCGTAGGTAACACAATTCCACTCTAAACCAACTAATAGAAACACTGCACTTACTTCAGCCAAGATATAACCGAGACCTGCCACTTCTATTGAAAAAACTTTTTACTTTATCTTTAAAGTTATTTTAAGAAAAGCTTTTAAAAACAGCTTAAAATTGTGCTGTATTCATTTTATACGGAATACGTTAAACATATAACGTTGAATAAAATTGATATATTTAAGTACGATATATACCAGAACGGGAGAGCAGGACATTGTCGAAAGTATTGGCGCTGGGCTGGTCATATTGCCCGCAGCCCAAACGACAAACGGATGAAACGTCTCTTGTGCTGGCGCCCTAGAACACCCCAAAAAACCCCGGACGACCCTTACTTCGATAGAGAGAAGACCTGGTGAGGTTTGCGGGTGGAACCGAGGCCTACGCGATTTTGTTTTGCTGTCTCTCTTCCGAAAAGGGAGACCAAGCAAAATCGCGCAGGCCTCGGTGGTACATGCATGTCCAAGAACTACCCCATATTAAATGTTTCCGTGACATTTACGATGGCGTGAAGTAACAAAATTTCGTATGGAAACATGTATAGCGTATGGCACCCCTACCAGAAAGGTCTGCAGCCCTTATAAAATTCCCGTGAGTAGGTAACTCATGTCAGTGCGAAATATTCAGAATATAATTAGAAAACGCCAATATTTTTTGATTAACATACATTACCATGCTCGTTTTTAGCGGTATAACTTTAATTCGCTGCTAGCTTTGTAATTTTTTTAGTGATTTCTATATTATTTTCCTGTTTTGTAATTTTGTATCATCCATGGTCACCAGGTCTCACGGGTGGATATAGTAAGCACCTGGGAGCAACCATTACCGCCACTGGTGACCTCGAGGCTGAGCTCCCGATACGTATCGATATAGCAAGTGGCGCCTTTATCAACATTGCCAAAATATGGAGAGCGACGGCGTTTCGTGTCGTGACGAAATGTAAACTGTTTGATGCGTGTGTGTTTGCCATTCTCCTGTATGGTTGTGAGTCCTAGCACCCAACCAATGTGCCTCAGGAGCATTTTGGGTGTAAGATGGTACCACCGCATCACGAACGACGCTATACGCCAGCGCATCCAGCGTGAGCCCATCACTTCTACCATTATGAAGAGGAGATGGACTTGGCTGGGACGTGTTGGCTGGGATGCCGAGTGACAGTTGGCCGAGGAGAGCGTTGTTCTTCCTCCTAACAGGGTCCTGAAGACGAGGAAGACTTTTTCATACCATGCTCCGCTTCTTCGAAGCAGAGCTGAGGGATCTGGGCATGGTGTGGGAGACGGTCATAAACATTGCGAGCGCAATGAAGCGCTTTTGTTGCCTCACTATGCCCCTAAGTGGGGCGTAAAGGGAGTTTGAATAATTTTGTAGGATGCAAATGACCTGACAGACACTTGTCATTGGAGCATTGATAGTTTTATGTTTTTTAACATGTTATTTTGTGTGTTTTCTTTATATTATGTCGATCAACAAGCTTAAAGTGAGCACTTCATCAAATTCATATTTTTGACTATACCCAGCAAGGATATAAAATTACGACAGCGTACGGTCATTGTTACATATAAACAGCCTATCTGAGAGACGTGTACTGACTGACCTAATTTTGCTTTCCAAAATTTTGAATAATTGTTTTAACGACCCTGCACTTATTGGTCTCATTAGGCTCCATATACCTGCCCGCGAGACTAGAGGAAGATTCTTCTTTCATACTGATAATTCTCTCACTACAAACTATTTGAAAAGTACAGTTGTCCCGCGTCTTCACCGATTAGGTTACGAGTATGCTGGTCGTATTGACTTCTTTGACACCAGAATCAGCCGTCTTAGGAAGATCACCAAAGAATCCTTCTGATAGTCCATCCTTTGCATGCATGCACTCACCGGAGTCTGCATCTTCAGCCCTTCCTGCTTGCCTCACTTGCCTGTCTTGCTCTTTAGGCTTGGAAATTCTCTATGTTTCTTGTTTGTGGACGGATTAATTGTTAACTTTATAATGTATGTCTATTGTGTTTTGCCAACTATTTTGTTTTTGACTATATTGTAATTGTAAAAGGCCTCGCCGTATATTTATTGAAAATAAAAATAAAATATAATATAGGTTTAACAAAACGGATAACGTAAGGTAAGAGAATGCAAGCATTTGGTTCCTATCGTGAGATGTCAATCAAATGAAAATTTATTAGTGTCTTCTGGTGAAATTTCCAATTGTGTAAAGTGTTCTGCTCAGCTGCTGTGGGTCGTGGCTGGTGGACGGCTGCGAGGAGGAGGGCATATACTTGGCAAATCTTCTTTATAAGGAGAGCTTTTATAATTTAATGTAGTAATGGAACACGCCGTACAAACCTAATATGGTATAATATTGGGTGAACCACACCGCATAATAGAGGGAATACGTCGTTTCTCGAAAAATCTAGTCAAATCTTGAAAAAAATTTTTTTACCCATCACGCCGTATCCCGTAAGGGGTAGGCATCATGAGCACAATATACCACTAAAGGTCGGAGCGTAATAAATACCCTATAAAAAGGGGGGGGGGTAGGCAGAGAGAACAGACCTCCACTCTTTTCTATCCAAGCATACTTCTTTCGCTTCTTCCACCGACATACCATTTCTCATATTATAACCTCTCCCATATCTCTTACTTCTCACCTGGCCTTCCTTGAGGACGGAATCGATGTGTTCGATCCATTCTTTCCACATGCTCAAACCATCTCAACTTATTAATTTTCAAATAAGTTTTTCACAGCCCGGACAGCTTCGAATATATTAACTTAATTACTTCCATACCCCATTCCTTCTTATTATTTTCATTCTTTTCCATATTCCATAAAGTTTTTCCACCTATTCTTTGTAGGGATTAATGAAAACCATGAGAGAAAATTGTTTATGAAAATCGGTGAGAAGGAAATGATAATTTTCGTAATCTTAAACGTATATGGTGATATTAAAGTTTTTGATAGAGCTATACACGATTTTATTATTTTTGTTTTGAAATGGATAATCACCAAGCATCTTCTGCCTAAAACATCGAAGATCTTAAACTTACTCGGTTGCCGAAATTTGGCGCAGAGGTGGATATCAATGTTTGCCTTTTACGAGCAGTGCAAACAGCAGAAAATGTAACATGTTGCCAAAATTTGACTATTAAAAACAATGATATAGATAAAATAAAATATAGAAATATTTGTTTTACCTGTCCGCTGACATCTGTCGGTTGACACATCAGATTCGTTGACTGTTCAGCAAGAATTACCAAAGGAAGTTGTCATTCAAATACATTGGTACCTTACTTTGCCTATCCACGTTCGCTCCCAAGGTGGAGCATGTGGTCGCCACTAGGTCCCTCCATGCACTTCTGTCCTCTGCCAGCCGCCCCAGGTCAGTCCGATATTCTGCAGGTCGGCGGTGTAGGCTCGCACAATGGTGAGGAACGGTATTCACCTAGGATATTCAAGAAGCGGCCGAGTTGTGAGGAGAGCGAGTGACGCCCGCCCCGCACATGTACACGTGAAGGCTGCTATCCTACGCTACTTTTTATTTGTTTTAAGAAATGGTAAATGGTCTGAATCAATCCGGTTAAGTGCTTTCCAACTGAGCTTTATTGGCAATACCACCACTACATAATACCCGCGTTCCATACACCCCCATACACCCACCCTCGCTCACCCCGCGCCGTACAGAATAACATTATGAATGTTGGCCACACTCGCTATACACTAAGTTTCAGCGACACTATCACACAACTTTCTATGTCAAATAAATTAGACATTTCTTAATTTTTTTTCAATAATGTAAAGTGATCACATTAAGTCAGCCTTCAACATAACAGTAGAAGACGGCCGTAAGCCCGTAGTGGTTTGTTCAATTTAAAGAAAGTCAACACCCAATAAATATGAGACATTAACAAAAATGGATTTGTTCATATCCTGGCGCCAAATATATGACAGCATTGAGGTGGTGGGTATAGTCTAGTGGTATCGATCAACGGCTTTCATGCGCACAGCGTATTGGAGGTCGTAGGTTCGAACCCCGGCCGTGCCGACCATTTTCCGCTTTCACGACACAAGCATTTGCTTAGTGTGAAAGATGTCAAAAGTGTATTTGTGTTCACTTCGAGTGAGCACAGATTCATATTTATTTATTTATTTATTTTATTCCCAAAAAATACAAAAAAAAAACATAAGCATTTTACAATGTGTGTACATATATATAATTTGTATAAAGGGTTTATTACCTCACTAGACGAGAGTCTGTGCTGAGGCAATACTACTTAATGTAAAAAGAAACCATGCACCCATCAACCATATATGAAGTTTTCAACTTGCATTAGAAAATCGCAAATACAGAATAAGCACGCACACAAAATAGAACACACATACATTCATAAAGTCTTTTCAGCACATTTCACAAGCATCATCCATCACCAATTTAAACATTCGTAACTGCAAAAAAAAAACAAAAATAATAACTACTCTGCAACACGTATTATAAAAAAAAAGTCCTAAAATTCGCAGTCTTTAAATTTGGTTGCTCTATTAATTTGTTCTTATTAATTTCCAACTGTAAGCTCTAGCTTCATGAATTATTAATTACTAGCTTATACCCGTCTTGCTTTACGTTTTTGATTCCGATTGTCAGGCTTGATCGGTAGGTAATTAAACAGGTTCTAGTCTAGCTTCCCATTGCTTAACAGACCTCTATAATGTAGCTGATTTACCGACCTCATAATATTATACGAACCTACCGACATAATTTGCAAGTTTTCATAGAGAGAGAGCTCTGTGGTTTGAATCTTAGCTACATTCCCTACACCCTGTGATAATTAATTAGGCATTCCACCCATAGAGGGTGATTTGTGCTATGTGTGATAAATGCAGCTGTCAAACTTCAAAATGGAGGAACTATTTTGCATTTTTTTTTCATTAAATCTTTATTTATTGAGAATAATTTAAATATAAAGATTTGAATAACATTTATATGTATGACAAATCAATCTACAATTATTTTATTACATTTTCATACCGTAGTACCAAGATTCCATTCAACTTTTACATGAGTAATTTTGTTTCCAAATGATGGCTTACTGTCTTTTTTGAGAAATTTGTATGAAGTTCCTAAAAAAAATGTGTTTTTTAAATAGCTCTAAATATATTAAAGTTAATGCAGCAAATTGTATTTAAGAACCTTCTACAGCATTTTGTACAGCTTTGGGCATATTAATATCTGACCTTAACGTCTGTTTTCTACGATTGATGCGCCTTCAAAAATATAAACGGACTAAAATATTATGTAGATGTATCTACTTTTTGTATACATGGGATTTTTGGACATGGTGAGTATTCTCATGATTAGGATTTTCGGAGATATTAGCATTACCACCTAATGGCGAACGTTGTTAACGTTAAGTGATCACACTAAGCTAGCCTTCGAAATAACAGTACATAGAAGTCGTAAGCCCGTAGTAGTTTGTTCAGTTTAAAAATCGAACATCAGCAATGAATTGTTAGAGTCATTAATTGTTATACACTCTTTTTTTAATGTGTCTGGGATCAATTAAAGTGAACAAGCGCTATCGATCTTTATTCTTTCACTGCTGGACATACGTCTCTTCAAATTTATTCCATTCTTCTCCGTTTACCGCAAATAATTGCAGAAACCTTTTCCTATCACAGCGGCAATATCATCGGCCCATCTTACTGAGGCCTGCCGTCACTTCTCCGGCTAACCACTGACCTTTATCCCCAAAGGACAAAGGCTTGTGTTGTGAAAGAGGAAGATGGTCGGCTCAGGGGATCGACCTCTCGACCTTCAGTATAAAAGTCGGTGAATGAACAGCTAAACTTCTGACCATTTAAGTCTGAAGTAAAACTTGCCACTTTAATAATTGGATATTCAAGAGGACAACATTCCTCAGCATTGAACAGTTGAAAAGGTAGCAGAAATTTTGATATTTCAATTTGGCCAAGGCTAATATCTCAACTTCTGAGCATCTGTAAACCAGATTTGAACTACGAGTTTTAAGAATGCAATACATACACTACAAACTTCCAGATAGGCGAATGGTATCTCTAGCCGCTCTACAGCTCTTGTGTTCGCCATACTGGACACATGTCATGCTCGTTGTAGAATATTCTTCTCTGGCACCCACATCTGAAATTGCCATATATGTACATATTATGGAATAGATTTTTTATTATTTATTTCATTTTTTTAACACATAGGGGATCTCATTAGGGCACGGTCGTTTCACTTTAGCCGGATACTTTGGAAACTTTTATTCTATTGGATTTGATGCTTTTAAAAAATATTATCACTCTCCAAAAATAGGTAGGTACTCGCGTTGAATATTTAATGTATTACTCACTCACTATATTTGTATGTACCTCTGAAACACTCCCGATACGAAATGGGCTCAGGATTGTACACAAACACATCCGTTAACAACTTACTTGATTCCGTCATAGTATTATCGTAGGGGTTGGCCTGTTTCAGGTTGGACGGCACCGGTTGACTGGAAAAACTTGCCTGAGGTAATAAGTTCGGCCGGCTATAAATACTGACACTTTTGTTGTTTTTTTTTTTGCAATCATTGATAACTAGCTTTTTATATTCCAATGAATCAGTCAAAGCGTACCTAAAAAGTTCTCAATAATTTCCAACTTTTATCTCTATATTTCATTAATTAATCTTACCATAATAATCTTACCATAATAATTCGGAAAAATTTGGTTTTGTCGAACGTCTATTCCTTCAAGACCATATAGAATATCGTAACGTGTAGCACATGTGATTTATAAAATACTTCACCGCCATCTATTGAATATTTTTGAAAGTTTCACGTCTATTGAGGAATTTATTGTTTTTATTACAAACTCATGACCCGTCGAGCTTTATCCCGCGTCCGAATTAACAATAATCATTATACACATAATGAAATATATTATAAGATAAGTTTAATTCAGTTTTTATGTCATAAACTGTATTTAATTCATGCAATAAGTTAAAAATATTTTTTTATTCTGGATTATCTCGAAGTTCGACGGGCAGGTCAGCTAGTTATTAAATATCTACTTGTTGTATACATGGGATTTTTTGACATGTTGAACATGTCGAGAATTCTCATGATTAGGAGTTTCGGGGACTTACCACCTAATGGCGAACAATGTTAACGTAAATTGATCACATAAAGCCAGCCTTCGAAATAGTTGTATGAGACGGTCGTAAGCCCGTAGTGGTTTGTTCCATTTAAAAATCGAACATCAGTAATGAATTGTTAGAGTCATTAGTTGTTACATATTCGTTAAGATCCCTTTTTACTTTACCACGTTGAGAACTGCGGACAATTTGACCTTTGTTCCCGTAGCAACAGTTGTATGTAGGAAACTCTGATCAAGTATCGCATATTTCTTCGATATAATATTATTTCCGCTGATAGCCGTAATTATTAATTAATTCTCATACAACTGTCGACTTACCAACTAAAATTATAATTAAGTTGTTCCCGCCTCAGTTGGATTGGAAAAAAAAATAAACACCTTATATGAAAAGTAATAATTTATGCGCAGTTATGGCGTATAGGTAAATATTTGCGCCGCGAGCGGTTACGTAACCCGTGCAACATTACATGCTTTACGGTCATTTGTGTTTCAACGGAAATACCAGCTTATGGAGATTTTTGATTTTGGAGTTACCAGATTTAGAGGATATTTATATATTTTTTGCATTACTAGAAGTCACTCGTCACCATGTGACAGAATAATTCTTAGGATTTAATCGGCCGTTGTTTACATCAGTTGCTTAATACTAAAGCAACTGAGCTTGCTGAACAAAGCAGATGAGCTGTAATGATCAAATCTACGATCTTACCTAAATGAACGAACTAGACTAAATCTGTTAATTAAGCCTCCTATGAAAGGGCATCGCTTATGTGGTGCCCGATCGTACTGGATGAGCCAAAAGAATACCCATAATATTTATGTAACTAATTATTTAAACATTTTCTTTTTAAATCTATCGCAATCGAGAGCTCTTGTTGCCTCCCTACGCCCCCTAAGTGGGGCGTAAAGGGAGTTTGGATTGGATTTTGGATGCATATGCATACGAATACAAATAATAATTTACATAAACGACTACAAAATTGCAAAAAATTATAAAAGGTTGTCAAAAGACAATTAAACAATTATTGTGAAAAAAAAAAGAAAAATATAATATATAAAATGGAAATAAAATTATGGTCAGATATGTATTCGCTCATGTGTGGTGTAAAATGCCACTTTTGCAGTCGTCAGAAATCTTAATCATACGGTTATCAATAATTACAATAAAAATATCCGCACAGGGTTATTTCTCAATGCGGGATAGTGTAAAGGGTAAACGGCCACCCCGCATATCGTCATAACAGAGATGATCTATTTACTCCCTGTCTGAATCAGCTCTTCGACGGTTTGGATTCCAGTCCACGTTTTTATATTGAGGAGTCTTGACCAGAGGCGGCCCGTTCATATGTGCATAATGTACACTGCGCCCCCAGAAACAAAAACAAACTAAAAAAAATAAAATAATAACATTAATTTTTTTTTTAATTTTTAAATATTTCTAAAACATCCATATTTCATTCGTATTCAAAGCTGAGGCGGGAATAACGTGAGAATATAATATGTGCGCGCACAAACCCTACCTCGCACATGAAATACCGATACTCGGGTGCACATTTCAATATGCACGCGAATATTGTTGATTTTGTATGAAAATTTCTCAAACGGCGTGAACGGTGGAGTGAGTGAAACGGACTCCTCAGAACGACAATCCCGTGTGTGGGAATGAGAGGGAATCCACGTTCCGTGTGCAAAGCACCTTCAATGTCCTTGAAAAGCTTACAATTAATATCGCCTAATGTTTCACTCTGAACGTGCGTATAAGAAATATGCCCAACGGTTATTTTACTAGGATAATTTTGAGATAGGTGCATGCAATATTGGTTTAAATATTATTGACAGAAGTATGTATGTTGAACCGCGTATTGAGTGTTTTCCAAGGAAATAATCGGAACAATATTCTTATTATTATAATAATAAGTTTATTCATTTTTATAACATTTACAATGAAACAAAAATAAAAGCATACAAAGAATATACAAAAGTGGTTTTGTTTTGCCACCTCACTAGGCATAGCATGTATCGATATTATAAAGGGATTCCTTGTAGATTGCTTCGTGTATTTTAATCTAACAATTTATTTTTTTCTCGTTTTCTAATGTGTTAAAAAAATACGGTTACCGTGGATTTTTTAAAAATAATCCATGAATATGAACAGAATAAGGCTAGTTGTTAGTTATATACTGCTGTTGATAGTGACGGCCGAGGGTGCTTGGTAGTAGTCCATTTTTTCACTGATGTAAAAATAAAACGAGTCTTCACTAAATTTTGTGTTACTGCAAATTATTTTATTACCACAAACATGTTTTCGGTTGTGTCTTTTCCCTTCCTCAGATGGACAAAGTCTTGACGTCGTAAACATGTTTTTGGGAGCTAGGTACATTGTTTGTATACACTCTCTGTGATTTAAGGCACGAGCCGCTTCTGGTCTTGACACCAAGCTTCTACCCCTAGCATGTACTTTTCGCCTCTAAGTCCGTGGCTGAGGAACAAGATTTAACGGATCTTAACCGTTCATCATCATCATGACGTTCGTTAGCAATTCTCTATATATAATCTTCTTCTTTCTTCCAACGTGGCAATCCACTCTCTCGAGAGTGATCTATGCTATCTATAATCAGGACCTCCAAATTGCTGACTTTATCGGTACAAGGTATATTGAAAATTATCCGATTAACTCACTTTTCAAGGTATTTATATAGCTTAAAAAATAAAATCGTCATCTGCCGGAAAACATGCAAAACGTATACAACTACACAATTCTTCAATTAATCCTCAATGGGAAAATTAAGGTTAGAGTGGATGTTGGCGGAAGGCAGACCTCGTGGCTGAGAAATATTCGAATTTGGGTGGACATTAGGGGAGTGGGAGAACTTTCTGAACTCGTAAGAGACAGGGATGCATTTGCTGAAGCGAATGTCGACGCTGGGGATCTAGAAGAAGAAGAACATTTTTAATAAACTATTAGTGCTATTGAACTCTAAGTGAAAAAGCTTACCTATGCTAAAAATGCTAAAATAATACCACAACCAATACCAAAAAAACGTTGTTTCACTTAGAATACCTTTAAAACTTACCCATACGATATTATGATGTACAACAGAAATTGAACGCTAAGCTTTACTGATGCATAGGAAACATTTTTTGGCCCATCCAATACACGGTACAGTACCTTTGTAATATATTATTGATTTTAATCAATTAATAACATCCTACGTTTGGTCCATACTGCACTATGCTCGACTTAATGATGGCGGTCAGTTTATAGATGAACCTGTGTGGTCCATTGTCCAGACTCCGTCCTGTAGATGCACAATGAGGACTCTTAACAATGTGATGATGGGCAGTATTACTAAAGAATGCTATCATATTTTACAACTAGTTCTTAATATATGAACAAGTTTTAATGATAGATATAACTGCACCATGAACAGTGTTGGTTTTCGAAGGACCAAAGATAATAATTACGTTAATTTTTAATTTTATACAACTTTTACCATAATGTAGTCAAAGCTAATAACATGCGCTTATATTGCAAAATCCGTGGGGTTGCCGGCTAAGAATAGCACCTCTGCTCTTTTTGCTGATTTTTCGATTTCCTGCTTCTTACAGGATGCATGTACTTCTTACATGTATGTTATGTATATTGAAAATATGTTTGTTAAATCGGCGTAACCTGTTCCTTACTGAATTTTCTACAACTCAATCAAGTATCTCCAATATGCCATTGCGTTCAAATAGAGTAGAAATTTCAAGTGTGTGAAGACTGGATAATGTGGTTTGATACGTCATGTATTGAGTTTGTCATAGCTAGGAAGGTTAGCGGAAACGGAATCGATTTTCTCTTAATAAGCAGTTTTACTGCCTGGCTCAACACAACCCATAAAGATACGGTGTAGAATTAACCGAATAAGATGTGATGTAGGCTGCACCTCTAAAACCTTTATAAATGGGGATGGATGGACTCATCAGCATGCGCACGTGGGATGGCAAAAACAATATATTATGTGATAAACGAGTGCCTCATGTACGCACACAAAGATGGACTGCATGACTTGAATGATTTGATCCAATAGCTTCCCTCTCTGGGGGTCGAATTGTGAGTAATCATAGTAAGAAGATGAGCAAGACTACTAGCTTTGGTCAAGGTACATACAGGGTTGTTGAGGATACGATAAATATTATAAAAAAAGGAAAGTAAGTAGGTACCACAGGAATATAATACGCAAGATCCCGAGTAGGAATACAATTGTTATAAGTTAACGAATTTTAGTAGGTATTACTTAGGAAATAACGTTCGATACATCGGTATTTGTAAGGGATGATATAACGTAAAACGTCATAAACGACAGATTGGTATAGGATGACCACCGGGACCACCCCCACCCTGACTGACACGTTACTAACGAGTAACGATACGAGGGTAATGTTACCATGCTTCCATTAATAATAATTATTGATGTGCTTGTTAGTCGGGGATCGTGTTTGGCTTGTTGATGGACCTTTGGAATTTAAATGGCGTTAATGAAGAAATTTTATTAATTATTAAGAGGTCCAATAACGAGTAATCTAATTATCTAGTTGTTAGGTGAAGCCGGCCTATTTATAACCCGGTTTATTTGGTCTTTTAGGTCATTGGGTACACACTGGTCAGTGTATAGGATTACTATTCATTTAGGAACGATCTTTCATCAATCACTCTTACCCCCAACTTGAAACTAGGTATCTCCTTCTTGTAATCAGTCAGGTCTCGTCGACGTTGGCTATCACTTGGGCAAAGGACTCTTTGTCCATAGCTGCCTGGATCAGTTCCCCGATGCTTTGAATTCTGGTCCACGTCCTCATATTGCGGAGTCATGACATGACCGACATCACGTCATCCCTCGATCCTTGCTTTAATGATGAACTGCAGAAACATGTACTAATTGTACGTACCCAAGGTATGAACTCTTACGGATCTTCATGTTTGTCAACAATTCTCTATCAATATTTGTCCTGTTCAGGAAACTTCGTATTTCTGACCATAGCCGTCATCATTAGGGATTGCAATCCGGAAAACCGGATCCGGTATTCCGGCGGATCCGGCATCAAAATGCTCATATCGGATCCGGCGCAAATTGACGGATCCGGAGATCGGATCCGGTTTATCATATCAAAGGATTTTTCAACAAACTCAACATGGACAGAACTCGAACCCGTATCCCTAGCAATTTCACAGGGTCATTGTAGGTAAAATTGTGGGTACCCATAAAGATAAAAAGAGAAAAGGAGGCAAATGCGTAACACTGAGCGCAGTGGAATGCTGCTTTTGCTCCTTGTGACCAATGTAGGATTAAAGCTAGTGTTTACTGAAAAATGGTGAGAATATTAAACAATTATTTAGCCAATAAAATATATATTAACCTTTTTAAAAGCAAAATTATTGTGATAATTGTCTGCTTTTTATTAGATTAGTTCGGTAGTCTGTCACAATGTGTGTGCAGTTATATTCAAGGAAAAGTCTGAAATAATTTCTCAAAGACTTATTCTTGATAATATATAGGAGTGTCTCTGATTATTCCTGGTTATAGGTATTACTCCTGGGACGCGCATGTCCAACTGCTCATCCATCTCTTTGGTGCTCGTACAAGGGTCTACTGGTTGATGTGATTTCATCCTCTTATAATTACCAGAATCACCGGATCCGTTCTGTTGACGTGGTCTTTCCAATAAGGCCTTATATTTCTACCCGATTGCCTGACGTTCTCGATATCGCTGAACCTTCGAATCTGGAGTTTCTTACTCTGCCTCGAATGGTTTATATACCTATGGGTTGGTGATTTTTTGAGAATCTTTCTTTTTCGTGGTGTCGGTTTTAGTTTGCACATCGTAAATCATGATCAACCAAGCAGGTTATATAAATATGTTACTTATTTTCGATGAATTTCAATTTGAATTTTATAAAACGTAATCTAATTTGTAATTTTATTAAAACAAAAAACATTTTTTTTTCATAGTTTTTACTATTTAAAAAAAGTCATGCCCTAATTTAATTAAATTCGTATACGTACCGTTTTATTTTAAGCCTTTATTATTGTTAAAAATGTTAATTCATCAAGGTTAGCTCAATCCGGTCGGATCCGATCGGATCCGGCCGGATTGACGAAAATCCGGTTGGATCCGGCCGGATTCAAAATAACACCGGATTGCAATCCCTAGTCATCATATACCCACCCTTTCAAAAAGTGAATTAAATAACACACAGTTGCACTTTCACAAAATTTATATTGAATCTCGAGCGCATTAGTCTCTTGACAATGTCTGCGTGAGTTGGACGAAAGCGCTCGAGATTCAATATAAATTTTGTGAAAGTGCAACAGTGTGTTATTTAATTCATAATAATGAACTTTCACTACGTAAATACACAAACCCTCCAAATATCCTTTCAAAAAGTCCTGAGAAGGACTGTTTTTGGATTTGTTACTGAGTATATCTTCAATCCTTTTTCTTTTTCTTTTCTATCCTATCCTTTGATTCTTTTTCTTTTGCGAGAGATGTAAATTTAAAGCACAGTTCGCCAGCCGGAATTTGTGTACCTACTTCAGCCGTCATATGACGTTGCCTTCACACCACCGATCAAATGAGACCGACCGTTTGAAGAAGAAGAAGTTGACAAATAAGTCTTATTACTTAAAGTTATTTGCTCTGGTTTCGACTTAAGACCAATCGATAAACCTATTACGGAGTACGGACGCCAGTTTCAAAATAAAATAACCACAAGCAGGAAAATTTCCCCTGCGCCCTAATCATTTTTATTATACTGACTATTTAACAAGAAAATCAAAAATATACTTATTAATTGAATTATATATAAATTGTGATGAAATTTAGATACGCTAAATAAAATAAATAGGAGCTAGGTATTTGGAATTAATTTTTAATATTCGCTGGTTCAATACTGTATTCGTCAAAAAAGTGAGAAGCTACCTTGCAGGATGTTAATTACTTTATACGACGTTAAGGGAAATGTCTATTGAAATTCTTTGAAACAAATACTGTGATAATACACGTACTTCTCGCCAACATCTTACGAACTCATACATCGAAATTGGTACCTACACTACCGTGCCAATTCATTAAAACTAGCGGTCGACCAGTGCTCGAAATTCGACCATAACTAATTTAAATTAAAAGTTTGACCATTATTGAGGTTCCATTTTCAAAGACTGAGCGAGCGCTATTTTTTACAATTTTCTTTCAAATGAGTGTTGATATGTACAAAGTTTTTTCGAATTTTATTAAAGATAATCAATAGACAATTAAGGACAGCAGAAATGCATAATATGCTGAGATGGTCCATTGGCTATCCTTAACAGACATCAATAGTAAACTAGAGGAAAGGCAGTTGAGATGGTATAGACAAATAGAAAGACGACCGCAGGAGCATATTGTCCAACAGGCAATAAACTTGAATGTTCCATGTTATGTGACCAGAGAGAGACCTAAGAATTCCTGGATGCAAAGGGTGGGGGAAGTGGTGCAGCAGAGGAGAGTTTACAGCCTGAGGACGAGAAGAGCTGACCCTAGCATTCTTTATAGACGTTAAGCTGGGAGCAAGCCAGGGAGAGAGAGAAAGAGAGAGAATATTGATCTATTCTCAGTTTGACCACAGATAAACAAAAGAATATATGCGTCTGTGTCAATGTCAAACACACCGAAGTGTGTGTGAGTTTTATACAGTGTTTTCGATATACACAACATTACAGCAGTGTTTGTAAATTTTTTTCTATTTTTTATGCATATTTTAAAAAAATATTATAATTCGCCACTTCTTTTCTATACAATATATACGCGTGCGAAATTTCATACTCCACCGTTCGCGCAATTTTCGTAGAAATGGTCACAAAGTTTATATATAATTTTAATATACCTATACCGAGATAGTGAGTTCTTTATATAAATCTTTTGTCATCAAGATTACAACTCTTATTTAGAGTGTGGTTAACGTGGACCCTCATCCAAAAGATGCGGGGCGTCTGTTTGAGTTCTGTTTTGTTCTGCCTAATTTTAAGATATAGTGTTACAGATTCTTGGCTGGGATCACTGGATGACGCAGAGATTGAGAGACAAGACAACTCCTCAAAAGAATTGCCCTAAGAGGTCAACTTGGATAGGCTGCGACTGCTAAGGTTGGATAGCCAATTGAGAGCGATAACTTCAGAAACAGCTATGTATATAGGACGGACCAGGAGCTCAAGTCAAGTGAATTAAGTAAGGTGTCTGGTGGCATACGATGTGGTGGAAATGAAGAGGCTGATTGACAACAGGAAAGCATGGTGACCGCGACTTCTTGCCACAGATCAATCTACGTATTACCAAATGAAGCTGTAGAAAACTCGTATTTAGAACTAATTTGAGAATTTACGTAAATTATTGGACTTTATTAAGATGTAACTTAGTATATTTTCTGCCATCAAATCGAGATACTTAATCATTCACAAACAAGTTGAGGCACTCAAAGTGTTAATCAAATTTAAGCCCAGTTCAGACTAGGTCCTGTAGCGAGTAATTTAGTAGCTACATTACACATGCTACTTGACAAAAAAATCGTTCACACCATATCCGAGAATAGCTCATTAAGATGAAATATCATTTTCGTTGAAAATATGTATATGTAGTACAAAAGTCTATGGTATTTTGATATTATTCATACAATAAGTACTGTCTATGGTTTTATTTATGGTTCCACACATGAAAAGACGTTCACACTCACGTTCAGAAACCTCCACCTGTGACAAGTAGAGGTGGGCATTATAACGAAAGCTGATAAAAATATTTGATAAAAAAAATAACCTCTCTAACGTTATTCATATTAAACCTTATTCGTTATTCGTAAGCTGTGAAAATAAGCCTAACAAAAATAATGTCTCAAAAAAAAAGTTTATACCTTCAAAATAATCGTCTAAAATATTCCACTATTATTTTGCACCTCTAGATATCCGCCTGTTAAAAATAATCCACTATTATTTTGCACCTCTAGATATCCGCCTATTAAAAATAATCCACTATTATTTTCCGCCTTTACGTTATTCGTCTGATTTCTAACGTGGCCGTCTAAAATATTATTATTATTATGTTTATGGCATCCCATCCCTAGAGGGACGATTTGTGCCAGTTTCAAATATTTGATGATTTGCAAAACAAAAATATTATGCTTTAATTTATTATTTTTCTTTTATTTTATATAAAGACTTACTATTTTTACATTCACACTCGGCCTTACATATTACTTACAATCACGCCCTTACGTACATACATTCTCGCATTTATATAAAAATATATACATACACGCACACACACATACTGTTTATATAATTAAATAATTCTGTTTTACTGATTTTAAAATTTTTTTGTAGACAGAAAGCTTTTCAGAGTGTAACAGACAAGACATATTAATGGGGAACTGAATTTCATTGATTTCGTAATAAAGTTCATATGAATCTCTTATTGGGCAACCGAGAAAGACGTGGTCTAATGTCTCCATATCGAGTTCGCACTCACAGAGTGGAGACGAGGCTAAATTTATTTTAAATAGATGACTATCCAGTCTATGGTGATTGAATCTCATGCGAGTCAGTGTGACTATTTCTGATCTGGAGAATTTGAAGTCTTGGTACCATGGCTTTCTGGAGATAGACTCCTTAATGTCCCGATAAATCGATCCCTTAGCTCTACCTACCTCATCCCAATGATCGGTCCAGGCCGACATTGCTCCGAGAAAGGCAGAACGTTTTATATCACTCAGGGGGAGTTCAAAGTTTCGAGGGACCAATCCATTGCTGGTGGCCTCTTTTGCCAATGCGTCTACGTCCTCATTGGGTGTTATACCACAATGAGCCGGGATCCAAGCTATGACAATATCTCTCCCTTTTACTTTATGACTATATAGGTTTCTCCTAATGTCTAAGATGATACAGTTATCAGTATCTGAGCCGGACGCAAGTACATTTACTAGAGATAAGGAATCCGTGAAGATGATTGCCCTTTCCAATTCATGGTGATCACACAGAGTGAGAGCCTGGTGCAGAGCAGCACACTCTGCCGTGAAAACGGAGGCTTCCGGAGGAAGTTTTAGCATTGATTTTATTTTGAGTTTGGGGATGAGAACCGCCGATCCAGAATGATCACTAGTAGAAAATTTGGAGCCATCAGTAAAAATTTGGATGTGGTTTGGCCAAGAAGAATCAGCTTTTGAAAAGAACGTCTGATTTATTTGATTGGAGGATATTTTAGGAGTTTTACCGATACCGATATTTTCAAAGACGGTTGGGGAGAATTGCAAGACTTCCAAAGGAAGGTCATAAACAGCGGATGGAAAGGGGTAACGTTTAACGCCAAACTGAGTCATGTAATTACTGTAACTGTTGCATAAATAAGGACTCGATTTATTTTTCCAGTAACCGTTAACGTGATATAGGTTACGTAGTATGGGTAAATTTTTCAGCAATGGATGATCAGTGAAAGTCCGTTTTTTAATAAAGAAGGAATCAGAAAGATATTGTCTTCTAATCTTTAGTGGCATATCAACACATTCCACCTGGAGAGAGTTGTTTGGAGTGGAGAGCATTGCGCCAACCAAGAGCCTCAAAGATTTTGTTTGTACCGCATCCAGCTTGTTCACCAAGGCTTTGGATATTGGAGTCAATAAAAAGCTACCGTAATCTAAGTGGCTGCGAATTAATGCATTGTATATGTTCTTCATAGAGGAAGGGTGGGAGCCCCAAGAGGTGCCAGAGATCGCTCTAAGTATATTTAAACCTTTTTCGCATTTGGCCAGTGTATGAGTTACGTGAGGGCTCCAGGTCAATTTCCTATCTAAGGACATACCCAAAAATTTAACCTCTTCGCACTGAGGGATTATACTTCCGTTAAGCTCTACAGAAATAGATGGATTCACGTGCTTTCTGGAGAATGATACAACTCTCGACTTTTGAGGGGATAGGAATAAGTTATTCCGTTCCATCCATGAATTGACAATATTTAAGGCTCCTGTCAAAGCTCTTTCAGCGCATACATTATTTTTATTAGTAGTATATATTGCAATATCATCCGCGTATTGAATCAATTGACAGTCATCAGGTATCTTGGGGATGTCTGAACAATAGACGTTAAACAAGATAGGGCTTAAAACTGACCCCTGAGGAAGGCCCTTCCAGACCACCCTGTGGTCTCCAGGGACGTCTCCGCTCACTGAAATGCTTCTCTCCGTAAACATGCGAAAGATCAATGTGGCAATTTGGTGAGGGATACCGAGACTTACAAGTTTTTTGAAAAGAAGAGGGATAGAGACATTGTCGAAAGCAGATGTTATATCAAGGAATACGACCGACATCGGATTTTTCTTAGTAAAAGCAATCTGGATATCCGTGATCAATACACTCAAATTATCTACACAAGACAGTGACTTTCTAAAACCAAACTGTGTAGAAGGTAGTATAGAGTTGTGTTCTATATACCAAACCAGTCTGTTTTTCAAAATGTGTTCCAGAATTTTCATGGCGCATGCGGACAAGGCTATGGGCCGGTAGGAGGAAGCGAGTTTAGGATTTTTTCCAGGCTTTAAGATGGGAATAATTAACTGGTGTTTCCAAGAGTTGGGAATGTTTCCCGAAGATAGTATTTTATTGAGAAGGTCGAGAAAAGATTCGATAAAGATGTCAGGAGCTTTCTGAAAGAAAGCGTACGGAATTTTGTCTTCACCAGGAGATGAATGCCTCACCGATAGTAGGCAGAGCTTTAGTTCATACATATTTACTTTTTCTAACAATCTATTGTTATTTTGAGGGAGATTTCTGTTATTTATACAAGGGGGAACTAGTTGGTCCAAGTTAGGGGCAGTAGGAGGAGCTAGATTATTTAAAAACTCTGAAAGCCAGTCAGAAAGAGGAGCAGAAGCTCTGGAGGTCTGGAAGGAACCCTTGAAGCGTCTGATCATATTCCAAACATGTGAAGGGGGAGAATTCGGGGACAGAGAAGAGCAAAAGGTTTGCCAACTCTGTCGCTTTTTAGCTCGTAGTTTTTTTTTTACCTTGGCTTGTATGGCCTTTGCCTGTATAAAGGAGTCTGAATCAAATTTTTTCCTAAAGTTTCGCATAGCTTGTTTTCTTTCAGTGATAAGATCACAGCACTCCTGATCCCACCAAGGGGCATTTTTCGTGTTTTTGCTGGATTTATTTCTAGAGGGAATGCTGTTATTAGCCGCCTCGTAAATAATCTGTGTCAGGTCATCATAATGCTTTTGGACAGGAGACTTGGACGTATCTCCGATTTTAGACATGGATTCCTTTACAATTTCGGCAAATCTAGCCCAGTTTGCCCTTTTTGTACTGTATAATTGTCTGCTGTAAGAAAACTTTCTGGATGGAGCTACGGATAGAGTAACAAAAATTGGGTAGTGGTCGCTAGAAAACGGGTCGTCTAGGATACTCCAGCTTGATGAACAAGCCAGATTGCCAGTACAAATTGTTAAGTCCACTGCACTTGGATTCTGATTAGGGGAAGACAGTCTGGTTGGTGAACCGTCATTCAGGATGCATAGGTCATGCTTATCTACAAATGACAGTATTTGGTTACCCGCTCTGTCAGTTAGGGTATTCCCCCAGGCAACGGCATGGGCATTGTAGTCTCCGAGCAGGAAAAATGATGTTGGAAGTAAAGGGACAATCGAGTTGAAATAATTACTGTCAAATCCACCATTTGGGGGAATATATACAGAGACGTATCCAATACCGTCAATGCAGACAGCAATTATTTCTAAAAAGGGATTGCTTGGAATTGGAATAAGATCACAATGGAGAGATGATTTCACCAATATGGCTACTCCACCTCCCCTGCCCTCAACTCTGTCATTTCGAAAGACAGAGTAACCAGGAATATTATAGGTATAATGTGGTTTGATCCATGTTTCGTTTAAAGCTGAAAGGTGAATAGAGAATTGATTTAACATATGTATAATATCTGATTTGTTGGAGATTGCGCTTCTGCAGTTCCACTGAAGAATATTCAATTGATTATTATCTGACATATTGAATTATTAGTAGGTAATAAACGTTTAGTAGAATAGTTTGAATTCGAAATAACAAATAGCATTCTCCAACGAAATGTTGAGAATATTGTCTGTTTATTCTTTTTCTATAATTGTTTTAATAAGAGGAAGTATTTTTGAAGTGAACATATCAGATTTGTTAAAAATAATATCAAGCAACAGCTCTAAGGCTGATTTCAAAGAATTTGTCTCATCGGTGGAAGATTTTGAAATGTGATTTTTGAGAGATGAGGAACTCTCATTTGAGATTTCGTTTTCGGATGATGTTGAAGTGAATGACTCTGGAGTTATAAGAGCACATCCTGGAGTTAGATTCCCAGCCTGCCCGTTAGTGTAAAAAAGGTTGTCTATGTAAGATTTATCATTATACAGAGGTGAAACTTTTTTGAGAGGAGCTGAGTTAGCTTTAGTCGAGATTGTAACTCGTCGACTAGAGTTTTGGGAATTATTAGGAACTTGGACTGAGGGGAGTTTCCCTTCTAAGGGCTTGACGATTTCACTATAGGGTTTGCTAGATTTCGGGAAGAGCTTAACAGCCTGGGCGAACGATAAGTTGTCCGCAGCCATAACCTTTTTTATGTCTCTTTGCCTTTTTAGTTCGGGACAACTAGAGTGCAGAGCACTATGATCTCCATGACAGTTAGGACACTTCACCTCTTTAGAGGTGCAATTATCCTTGTTATGTTCAGTGGAACTACAGATTGCGCATCTGGGTTTGGATCGACAATTTTTCCTTAAGTGCCCAAATCTAGCACAAAGGTGACAAATTATAGTAGGTTCAGAGTATAGTTCTACTGGTAAGGAGTTATAAAATAAGTAAATGTTTTTGGGCAAGATTTGCCCGCGGAAAGTCAGAATACAAGTAGTTGAAGGGACCCATGATATTTTATTAGTGTCTTTGTCAACTTTTTTCCTATTAAGTCGGCGGGCTTTTAAAACTTTAATCGAGGATCCAAATGTGGAAGAGTTTTCAACGATATCAGATTCAGATAATTCCAGGGGAATATCTCTTACTAGTCCTGATTTAACCAACTTATAATTCGGAATAAAGGCCTTCAATTTGTTTTCAGAGACAAAGGTCGATTTAACGAACTCGTTTGCAGATAAATAATTATTAAATGTTAGAGAAATTTTATATCTGTTTTCGGCTCTAATGCATTCAGGTTTTATGCCGAGAAAGTTTCTTCTGTATAAGAAATTCCCGAATGTTAGCGGGTGCAAATGTGTGTCGTCAGCGTTCTGAACAAACACGACAAACGGCCCGGGAATATCCGGTGTATATAACAATTCATTTTGGATCATGTTGCTCGTGTTCTGAGCAAGAGAAACATCTTTGTCTTTAATTGTATTTTCAGAGATAGTTTGAGAAAGTTTACGTTTTTTCCCCGACTCTGGAGGGTCAGAGACCGATGAAATCACCCCAATGTCAGGGGGGATCTCACCTCCATCACGTTCCTCCATTTTTTAACGTCACATATAATAATATTCACAAGTGATTTAAATACAAAATAAAGAAACAAAAATAATAAAGAAATAATAATGACGTATTTAGTACGTACCGTGCCGTCCCGATGCAACAATAACGTCGCACGGGACAAACAAAACAAAATAATATAAAAAAATAAATGTACAGTAATTTAAATGGTGTTAAACTAACTACAAAAATAATATCTAAATAAATAAAAAGATAGTAAGAATTAGTCAAAAAGAAATTAAAAAAAAAAGCTTATCGAGTGTAGAAAAAATCAATTTCCAATAGTAGTTGAATTCACGCAGCACAAAACACGTCCAGCGGGGAACTCGTTTCACCGTCAACCCCGTCTAAAATATTCAAACTATTATTTTGCACCTCTAGATATCCGCCTATTAAAAATAATCCACTATTATTTTCCGCCTTTACGTTATTCGTCTGATTTCTAACGTGGCCGTCTAAAATATTCAAACTATTATTTTGCGCCTTAACGTTATTTCTCTAACGTGGCTGTAATAGGCGTATACATATCACTGCCACTCTGCCGTGCCCTTGCAACTTCCCGGGTACAAAAGAAAGTGTATGGGTAGGTAGGTAGGTACCTATGTGTGAGTGTGTGTATGCCTTGATTTACTATAGACTATTATAGAGTGTTGTATATTCTTGTAGCAATTAATTGTAACTCTCCTAAGTCCATTTTTTTGCATGAGGTTAAAACGTTTGTTTATTTTCAATATCAAGTATAACTATTTTGACGACTAAACCAACATATGAAAATATTTATTTTATTTTATTATTCATCATATTGAGTTTTTCACTATTAGTTGTGCAGTACTGAACCAGGATTTATGAACTTTCTCTATACAACAATAATATTAAAAAGTAATAAAAAATTAAAATGGAAAAATTGTACGGTTGATAATTTTATGTAAATATTGTTCCTATTACATATATAAATTATTGTTATTATTCTTTAATACTTGTTTGCTGCTTTTATTGTTCTTTTGAACTGTTGTCAAAGGCACTTTGTGCCGGATTATTATTTTGATAAAATAAAATAAAAAGTATCATAGGCTAGGATTCGGTGTGGTCTTTTTCACCTCCTGAAAATCTTGGTAATTTCTCCTTAAAATTAAAATACGGATTGTTCGCAGTGATAAAGTGCTTCTAAAGGATTGAGAAAATTTGATTTTCCAAATATCTTTAACAGTAGATTGTAATTTATGGATGAATCGATTACTTTTTTCTCTGGGCCGGGATAATTTTTCATAAATGACGCACTTATACCTATTTATTTTAGCGAGTTTTTCATTTTGGTGAATATGAATATTTTAGCGAGTTTTTTATTGTTAGGAGTTTCGGAGACTCAAACATTACCACCCAATGGCGAACGTTGTTAATGTAAAGTGATCACACTAAGCCAGCCTTCGAAACAACAGTAGAAGACGGTCGTAAGCCCGTGGTGGTTTGTTCCATTCAAAAATCGAGAATCAGTAATGAATTTTTAGAGTCATATTAGTTGTTAGATAATTATTTAAGAATATGAAAAAATTAAGTAAAAGTGATATTGATTTGAGAGTTTCATCTAGTGGTGAGAGTTTCACCTAGTGGTGAGGGATACGAGGTACGTTAAAACTGCACCAAAAACCCGTTTTCGACAAAATCGGGATGTGCGAGGTTTACAAAATAGGTTGACCTTGTTAGAGACGAAAGGCGCGTGAATGTCCCATGAATGAACATTATGAAATTATTGTTATTACTAGCTAGTTACCCGTGGCTTCGCTCACGTGTTACTGTATTTGCTTTCTCTTCCTAAACAATGCAGAATTAATTATATTCGCATCAAAATTAATAATAATAAGAAACATCATCAACATTTCTTTTTTAAATATATATTCTAAAATTTCCATTAAATTACTATATTTTTATTTATATTTGTCGTTATTAATCTGTATTTAAAAAATATGTGCTTCTTATACAAATAGAATCAGCCCGCGAACTTAAAAATTTCGCTAACTTGACTGACATTGTTCTATGAGAATCCCAAAAAATAACCCGAATAACTTTTATGCCATCAAATGACGTTATTTGAAATCAATTTTTATATTGCTGGATATGAATAAAAAAATATTCAGGTCTCGAAAAGCAATGAAATTAGTGATCTTTAAAACACTTATTTCTATCTGCTTTGGGCATTTTTCAAGCTACAGACGTTTTTTTTAACATATCAATTTATATCTTTGATTAGTTGTTGTTTGTCTGGTCGTAGGTTCGAAATTTAGTTCATAAATATCTTATCCTGAGCAAACACGACATAAAAAGAATAAACGATATCGGTCCAGCCGTTCAGGTCGAAATAAATAACGTTAAACGTGAAAACTGTTAACGTTCCGAACGTTAACGTTTACCAAATTGAAAATGGTTTCCAAACAAAAAAAAATGCGTTTCGTCTTCAATATAATAGCAGCGTCGTAATACTTCCAAAGATTTTGAGGTAACGTTTAACGTTAATTTTGAATAACTGACAGAATTATTTTTTTGACTCGGAATTTGGAACAGCATTGTTTAACGCACGTTGAGCAACAGTTTTTACGTTATCTCTATGGAAATAACAACAAATTGTTAACGTTGGAGCTGTCGTTAATATTTCGACTTGGCCTCCAGGCGTGATGCGATGACCACGTAAAGTAGGTCTCCATTTTTATAATAACGTAATATTCTCCCTTTTAAGCCCCCCCCACGCTCACCGCAAGCCAGCCCGGAGGAAACTAAATTTGCCCGATTGCCAAAAAGCCAGCCGCACACAAATCAAGCCCGTGGCGGTTCCCCCCAAACCACCCCATAATACGGGAGGCCTTGGACCCACTCAGGAGAATAGGTTAGGCATAAAGAACTCTCCATTGCGCTCGAAGTCGTCCGAGGCTCATTGTGCCTTTTCTAACCGGTTGAGTTTTAAGGAAGTGAGGTGGTCAACCTCAGTATTCTAATGGTATAAGTAATTGGCGTTCGACTATAAACGAATTTTCGACAATGTAGAGTAGGAAGAAAATTAACTGTCCACTGTTTATATTTTTTATTAGATGAAACGGATATCGGCAACTATCCGATATCCGGTCTGTCCGGCGGCGTAAATAATATCCTGCCGGATACCGAATAGTAAAAAGAGACATGTTTGGATAACTCATTGATTTGTTTATTAAAGTATCACTTAAGAAATACACCTTATAATCACAAAATAAATTCTACAACTTAGAAAATTGATTATCAAGCATAAGGTAAATTATGGAGAGTAATTCTATATAATATTTCGTTATATAGACTATTAGACTATATAGAGGAAAACAGCAGCTTTGCTGGTCTTCGTAAGTAAGGGAAGTTTAATAAAACAACGTTTCGTCATATATCATCCTGGCTGAAGATGCAGATAGTTTCCGCGATTTTTGGAACAATAACGTTCCGGCAACGGAGTCAGTCCAATTTGTTTATACCGCCTACGTAAGCATAATTCATGCGTTGTACCCATGGTAATTTACGCACTGGCCGGGCTCTAGTAACGACTTCTTTAGCATTCTACGAATTTTATAAATTTTTGAAAATAAAAACACCGATATTTTAAGGGGAGCGCTTTTCTTCCTCCCGCAAGGGTTCCGAAGATAAAGAAGATCTTCTCATACCGAGAGGGTCTTCCTCGTGTTCTGCTCCTTCGAAGCAGAGCTGAGGGATCTGGAAATGGTGTGTGAGGAGGTCATAATATCCGGCTAACTGCTATCCCTTTCGTCTCTATTTTTTATACGTTCCAGTGGACAGTTAATTTTTTCGCACTATACAGTGACGAAATGATATGGTCATTGACTTGCCAGTGTTTTCAAAACAATTATTTACGATCTATCCTAAAATGATGTGAGGATTTTGTAGATAATTTTAAAATTTAATATTTTGCACTTTTACTACATTTGATATAAAATAATTTACCTATTGACTTCATAATACTATTTACCTTTTTTCAACATAATATTATATCAACTTGCTATTCATGGTTTACGCAATAAATTCAAAGCAAGATTACTCACATAGTTTTTTTTTGCTAGTGTTTTTATGAAATGGCTTCAAATATTTTAACAGATCAAGACATAAAGAATTGCAATACAATCCAGATTCTTTTCGTGAACTTACCGTAAATTATTTTAGTAGAGATAATAAATTACTAAAATAGGTAGGTACCTACATAATGATTTTAATGTCGATCGTAAAAAAAAACAATTCAGAATCGCTGTACAGGATGCATGGTACGAAAAATATATTGAAGTAGGTAGGTACGTAAAGTGTTTGTCTGAATTCACGGAAAGTGTATTATTTATCTCTTATATAAAAATGGAACGCTAATTTGCGCGGTCATCGTATGGGTAAGAACACGTTGAAAGCCGATTACGATCCGCGCCGACCAGCGAAGACATCAAAGATTGTTGTCTATGGTTTCCATGCATTTAAATGGGCATCTCGGGAAGCGGGTTCCTGCTTTTTCTGTGGGTTTCCCCATTCAAATGCATAGTAACATTCTTTGCGCCGGTTGGCGCTAGTCAGAATCGGCATTCTACGTGTTTCTTACCCTATGAGAACAGCTGAACTTATATCGCCCATTTTTTTGTCGTGTTTGCTTTTGTCTGAAGGGTCTTATGAAAGAAAAAAGTTGCACGGAATAAAAATAAAACTTCCATATTATTATTACATTTTTTCTAATTTTGAAATTAAATCAGGCGTTTGACAGGAATCAGTTGTTTGATGAATGATACGATTCACGGAATGCTGATAGTAAATAATATAATGATATGTTTTATAACAGATGCAGCGGTTACAGTAGTTAAAAAGGTAATAATGAATGTATCATTATACTAATTCAAATTCAATAATATAAGGACCACGTCGTCGTCTGTGTTAAATAACTTTAAACTGAAATCAACTTAAAGTTATACATAAAATCTCGAACATATTATTTATATTCCAAGGCGGGACGAAGTTTGACGGGTCGGCTAGTTCAAAACTATATTATTATTATTATAGATTACGCAATAGTTTCGTCACGTGTATTGGAGAAAGTAGGTTGGGTTGGGTATACCTACCTACGTATATATTCATACACGCTGCACCGGACCAGCTCGCGGTGTATGTATGTTTATTGTATGAAACGATGTCGTCAATAAATTAAATTTTTACAAAAATTGTTAAGAAAAGTTTGAGATGTACTGCTATGATGTATGTATTTTTTATAGAAAAATAAATTATCTAGTTGTAGCGTTTCGGCGTTTTTCGATATTTTTATAAAATTCTGAAATATAGGCACTGAAACTCGTAAATTTGTCATAAAAAAAATATTTTTCTTTATAAAAAAAGTTTGATAAATGCTGGAACTTCTTCATTAAATTATGTTTTAGATATTGTATTTTTCTATATACATTCACAATTTTAGGGTTCTAGATTTTATGGTTTTCGAGATATATGGAAAAATTAAATAAAAATTCAAAGGTTGATAACCCCTGACTGAAAAAAAAATTCAAAATTCTGAGTATACAAATTTTGTATGCTTAAAGTATTCAATAGTTTCTGAAATTTTAGGATCTGTGCATCAAGCGAATCAAAAGTTATAAAGAGGGGACGGATACACACACATACACGTTGGAAAAGTGCCCCTCACCCCCTACCCTCTAATTAATGATATCTTTTGAAAACGAAATAGTATAATTTGACTCTTTCTGAAGAAATCATTTTTTTGAAATTTCGATAAAACCAGTTTTAAACTTTTTAGGAGGCACTTAAAAATCATCCCTTTTTATATGTGCCCTTTTTCGTCCCTTTTAGTTAAATTTTGGAAAAATTGCCAAATACGCTAACACTCATTTCTTTAGAAGAATTCATATGCCAAATCTCAAGTTCGTACCATGTCTAGTTTCCGAGATATTCGCATACTTTGAAAAACATTCAACCCTTATTTTCACCCCCTTAGGGGTGGAATTTCCAAAAATCCTTTCTTAGTGGAAGGTTTTGTATTGAGACCTACCTGATTTCCAAATTTCACTTCTCTACGATTAGCCGTTTGGGCTGTGCGTTGATGAGTCAGTCAGTCAATCAGTCAATCAGTCAGTCAGTCAGGCACTTTCCTTTATTATTATAGATTATTAACTTATTTTTGAGAACTTTTGTTTATTTTTTTAGTATCGTTTGTAGCGCGTATAGGTTTGGTTCGCTGTTCGTCGTTGCTTTTCTCTGATTATTTTATTCTCGCATACAAAATTCGTTTTTTTTCTATTAAAAATGCTTTATAATTATTTGACCTAAAATTGAGTCTTAATTAATAGATCGTGTGATTGTTTATCTTCGGGGGGTAAGTTGTTAATTTTTACAACTATATAGGTATATTTAATATACGCTACGAAATAAATAAGCCTTTTAGGTTTTAAGCTTTTAAAAATAACGTTATTTAAAATTAACGAAACTGCTACAACGTTTTTTAATTTAAGCCGTTATTCCCACCTCTAGTGACAAGTAGTGGGGTGCGCTCTCGACTAAGAAAATAGAACAAAATAGATTGACTTGAATTAAGTGCCGGATAAACTACTCGACCAATTTCAAATGTTCAGGCACTTTTTAGTACTAGATTATTCCCCACTGGACTAAAATACTCGACCTATGTGAACTAAGCTTTATTTACAACACTCGTAAAGAATATAGATGAAAATAATCCTAATAATGCGGCCACAGGCTGTAGGTTGACTAGATGAGTGTGTCGGTGAAGAAGAGGGGTTGTCGAGTGAGGTAGGAGGACAGGTGGTCGGGGTGGGGATCCACGGGGGTGTGTGTTGGGGGGTTGAGGGTGCAGAAGTGCTAATTAACTTGGTGGTTTACGCCGGCACTACACCAGATACAGAGGAGAAGGCTTCTATACTAACAATCTAAACACTCGCGGTCCTTAATTGCCCTCTACTCGGAGCCTGCATGCCCTTCTCAACCTTTTTGAACTTGGAAAATAAACATAATTTTATTAAACACTTTTGAGCTCAAGTTTAACAACAATTATTGCTTATTTAGTAAAAAGTAAATTATAAAAAAGTACAAATATTTACAAAAACTGGATAATGATATCTATATTTTATTATGTTCAATGCATGACTATAAATGCACTTCAGTGAAGTATTGTGTGGTGTGTTCATCCATAGGTTTCTTATAAAGCCATGGATGAAAACTGATAACTAAGGTACCTAGACAAAAATTCGGACTCATACGGAGCTGTCAAACACTTGACAATGTTCAATCCTCGAGCTCGCAAACAGTTTATCCTGTTGGAACGATTTGTAGGCGCACAATTAACCATATTATTCGTATTTAATTGAGAAAACACAATTCGCATACATCACAAAAATATTTTCAGTACGAAAAACTACACACCTCAGTGATAATAGGATTATAAATGACGGAGGTTAGTGTTAGGTTCGTGCTAAAGCTGTAGCTAGAAACGGAGAATAATTGTGTAGTGTCCTCTTGTTATCATTTCGGTTCATATAAAATGCGTGAGTAGAAATACACTACGGAGTAGTGTTGCGTACTGTTGTCATCTGATCGATTTCGTGCTAAAGCTATAGCTAGAAACGGAAAATTGTGTGATGTCGTCTTGTTAGCGATTCGGTTCATACAAAATGTATAACTAGACACGCACTATAGAATAGAAACAATGGTAGTCGTTTTCAAATTATAATTATTTTGTTCCTTTTTCAATAATATACCAATTTATTTATATTTTGAGATGAATGCCTTATTAATTATCAATGAAATAAGGTGTATTGATATTTTTTTTGGTTTCTCGGTTTTTATAATATAGATTATAAGATGTCGATTCTATTTAATTAATGCAATAGGTACCTACGTTGATTTTGGTGCATTTTTCCAATCGTTGACTAAAACTAAAATATTCCTATAAAAGTCCCAAGCAATAAAGTGTTGAGAAACACTGAGTGCGATATTAATTAACAAACCTCCGGACGCATGTTAAGATTATTGCGTTCCCCTATCTCAGTGATACTCAAACTGTTAATATAATGGTTTAGTGCCTATGTTTGTGTGTTGTGTATATCAAACACAATTATTAATTTACTGGCTCATACTTTGATACCAAGAATAGCCCTTTGTTTGAAAAATATTAATTGATTATTAAACCTAGTGATATTGTGCACCCTTGGGCTCTTTTGTTTTAGTCAAAATAATTAAAATACAAACTAATGAACCCTTCTTTGACCTCACTTAGGGGCATAGGGAGGCAACAAGAGATCTCCACTGCGCTCGATTTCGGGCAGCATCAATGACCTCCTCCCACACCATATCCAAATCCCTCAGCACTGCCTCCAAGGAACGAAACACGGTATGAGAGGGTTTTCCTCGTCTTCGAGACCCTGATGAGAAGATGATCAGCATCAGCATCTCCTCGGCCAACTGTCAACCTTCTCACACGTCCCAGCACAATCCTTCTCCTCTCCACAATGGTGCATGGACGTGATGGGCCTGTGCTGGATGCGCCGGCATATTGCGTCGTTCGTGATGAGGTTTTACCATATCTACTCAAGATTATCCTGAGGCACTTCGTTTCAAATACACATTTTTTGTGCCTGGCTCTTGGTCAGGTGCCAGGGGTCACACCCATACAGGAGAATGGCCAACACACACGTGTCAAAAAGTTGACACTAAACGCCGACGCTTTCCATACCTTGGTCATGTTGTTAAAGGCGCCACTTGCCGCTTGGGGCTGACCTTCCGATACGTATCAGCACGGAAATTTACTAAAAAAATATTTTTATGAATCCATCAACAATCGCAAAATGCTTTTGTATAGAAGTACCTACGTAGTTGAATAGCTTACTACTTATTAAACGGCAGTAAAAATAAAATCATTAAATAAAATGGCAACACACAGTAAAAATAAACGAGCTGAAGTCATTTTCCAGATTCGAATTCCAACTAATCATTAAATAACTTTAATTAAAATATTTTATTAAAGAAACACATTAATTGCTAGAGATGGACGCTACTCCATCGATGGTTTTGATTGGAATGTTTTCTCGATGTTCTTCAATAGAGTCACGATACTTCATGCAATACTAACCTTCCCGACAGTCGTTGTCCTGTAACCAGTAGCCCTTGCTATAAGTATTGATTTCAAATTTATAATTTATACAAAATTATATTTAAAATATGATGTTTGAATTTTAAAAAAAATATTTCTGAAAGCTTGAAATAAATCAATAATCTGCTTTCCAGTGTTTGGAAACTGTATGGTTGTTAAGTAAATAAAAATTGTATTGTGGTGGTATTGGCGGTGGCGGCGCCATCCTTTCCACACTAACTTTAATATTATATTTTATATTATTTCCAATTCATTTTTTGTACTTTTTATTAGTTGGACTGTTCATCCGGGGTAAGTTGACAGTCTTTATGTTATAGTAGCCTGTCGAACGGAGCGTGAAAGAGGGTCGTTAATTATTTGATTCAGTTATATTGTCGTTCGTCAAAGTGTCCTAATTTCATCAACTGCGGGAAATTTGACATTTTTTCTTCCAAAGGTAACACTCATTGTATCAATTTTTCATCAAATATCCGTTTGATTTTGTTTCCTTTATATATTTTCATAGATAGGTAGATTTTCTGGCTTTAAAATGAGATTTATTTAAAGAAAATATACCCCAATCAAGAGAGAAAATAAATAAACACGCAATGTACTAATTTTCCCATTTTATAAAGTTTAAATGCCCGTAGGAAAATAAAAGATTTTTTTTGAAAGAAAGAGATTCGAAGAGGAGTTTGTCCAGTAGTGGACCAGAGAGAGCTGAAAAAGAAGAAGAAGAAACTAAATTCACTATAAAAGTGCACAATTTTCAGCATGTCGTAAGGATGCAACACAAAAAAATGAATCTCACTCACAAATAAGTGATTTTTTTAAAATAATCATGTGATATGAAAATGTAAGTTTTGCTCCTTTTCACTGTGATGAGTTAGGCAGGCAGAGACTTTGCTACTGCACTTTCATATGGGACGAGGCTGTGCCCATCACCAGAATATGCGTTTGGGTTCGTCAAAAAGATGAAGTGTTTCGACATTGTGCGCATGTCGTGTCTCATCAGGACCATCTCACAAAATGGCCTACACATCGTGACAAATCTTATATAGGTTATCACTTTCATTCAATCATCTGATAGTTTCTAATCGATGATTTTACATCGTGAAGATAACATAGGCATCCCTAAATGGTTAGATTGTTTGTTAATTAATGTTGTATTATATATTAATAAAGTTGCGCTTATATAAGTGTTATATAGATATATTAATATTGTCTTATAACGAACATTATTACTTCGTTATATCGCATTGTGCGTACTGACTAGGTTATATACACCGACTTACTATATCCGATGAAGTAATTAGTTTGAAGAACTCCTATAGATGGTTCGCTGAATCATCCACGCCTTTATTCCACAAATAATCAACTTTTTATACAAATGAATTATTTTATAAGGGTAGGTACTACCAACTTATTAATGCAAACGTTACATTACATTTATTAGGTTAATTTTGATTTTGATCAATTACTTTTTTGAGTAGAGTAGAGTAGGTATATAATTATCTTGATCGTTGATATGGACACTAATCTTTCATCGCCTATTAATAAGTTCTTGCTTGTTATTGTTGCCATGGTGTCCAATATCAACCATAAAAGAAAGTATGCTCTGTTTCTAGATTCGGCTCTATGTTCATTTGGTGTAAATGCACACTAAGACAACCCGAAATTTAAGTTTCAGACATCAAATAATGAGGAATTCAATGTTTTAATCTCCTAGTCATTCAAAAGGACATTCAAAACAAAGAATATGTTTAGAATGTAGCAGGATGCTCTGTTGTCTTTGTTGACAGTAAGCTACCTAATGGACGTTGATTGTACCCACCTAACTATGTACATTACAATAGCTATGCGGGAGATACATGTTATTGGAGCACTGGATATTCTATGTGTTTGTTTCATGTCTTTATTTTGTTTGTGTCGTTCAGTGTTCTGTTGGTGTCGCTATGAAATAAATAAATAATTGATGAATCCATAATAATATAATAATATGAGATGAACAAAAAAGCCGACACATAATAAAAATAATACATTTATATAAAAAATAAACTTTATTAAAAGTTGTCTAATTAGAACATTTTAAATATCTTATTATTATTATTAGTTTGTTAATTAAAAAGATAAAATTAGTATTATTATTGTTTTGATGTGGACGGCAGAGAGCGTTCCTCTTACACACATCATTGAGATTAATTAGCTTACATTATTAAAATTTACAAACTCTTCTCTTTATATCTTGTTATTATTATTTTTTTTATTTTATTGTTATTATTTTCTATTGTTGTTACTTTATGTACACAAAGTGTATAATAACAATCACCGTAACATTTTATTAAAAAGATTTAAAAAAATAAATTGAAGAATTTTAATTAAAGTTTACCTATTATTATCAAATACTAATTTGTCAAACATTTGATTTAATTGTTAACTAGCTTCTTAAGCAAGTGACCTCTTTTGTTGCTTAAAGTTGTTTTTTATTAATGTCGTGCAAATTGAGAACGAATCGATATCTTAGAAAATTTGTTCATCTGGAATTAAACGGCTTCCTGAATTGAAGTTGCTGAAATATGGACGGATTCTTGAAATCTGATCAGATTTAAAAACAGAGACTAGCATCCGCATTAAAATAATATGAATTTGTGCCGATGCTATTCAAATTCTCAATAATATGATTTTTTTAACCCACCACTCGTGTCTTTTAAAAGGCAGGCAAAGGGAACGGACAACTACTATTTTCTATTTAGTCACTTCTTTCCGTTTCCTCCACCGATATTATACATAAACATTTCTCAAACAGCCCCACCTATTTTTTTTAACTTTCGACCTGCCTTTTCTTTAGGGCGAAATTGAGGTGATCGATCCACCTTATACTCGATCTATCACGCGTTATTTATTAAACCATTCGTTCAGCCTTATCAATTCTTCGGTTTCATCTACAAGCATTCATTCTTTTTATATGTCCAAGCCCAGCAAGAACTTTTTTATCCTATTTTTTCTCTCTTGGCCCTCTACAACTATACGATTTCGGTATTTTGAAGAAAATGGCTTATTACTATTTTATTTGTAGATGGCACAACAGCATTCGAGATTTGGAATCCATTATGCGGTGCCTTATTTTGTCCTTTGCACTATTTACAGCAAAACTTAATAAATAATTCCTCATCTTTTCCTCCATTTTCAATCTAGGTATCTTTGGCTTTTGCCCTGATGATCTTCAAATATCATTCATAGGGAATACCCGGAGGTGGGAGGTTCGGAGTTTGCACAGTCTGAAGGAATATGTAGTGAACGTATGTTATAGATCTATGTTATATGTGTGTTGTATGTTTTTTTGACTTGCTGTATTTGTTTTACTGTACCTAAGCTTGTGAACTCTAAATAAAAAGTTATTTATTTATTATTACACATATGTGGCGCTGATACCCTGTGTGGGTCTTGGCCTCGCTCAGAAAACTTCTCCAAGCCAGCCTATCCGCTGCGACTGTGCGCCAATCATCGAACCCCAAAAGCCCCAGGTGCCTCCACGCCATATAACCATCGCAGTCTTGGTCTTCCTATAGGTTACTTCCTTCCGACTGCTCTTGTGTTATTTTTGTTAAAGTGTTATTTTGTTCGGCCCTGATCTGATTTTTCGATTTCCTGCCTCATACAGGTTGCTCGAAAAACCAGCAAGTTGAGCAGAGGTTCCATTCTAAACCGGCAACCCCGAAGCGTTTCATCAATACGCAACAATATTTATACATATGTCTCTTACATCATCCAACATACACACACATTTACAATCTTTATAATTATAAAGTAGATAATATTTTTCTCTTATTAATAGTTTAAATGTTTCCTGTGTTGTGTATGTTATGTCTATTGTATGTTACATTATTGTTTCTTTGTTCTTTCCGAGATACCTGGTTACAATTATTTTTATCATTTATCTTCATTGCATTCATTATATTTTAAATTGAAAACATTTAAGGAATTCGTTTATTCTTTAGGGATAGCTAATAACAAAAATTTGTAATATTTTAATCCGTTCAACTTGAATTTGTTTTCTAATGACGTTTTTCTCATATAATTCGTATGCGTGATAACTGTTGCGTCAGCAACTTTGTTATTTATGTGTTAAAAAGAAAAATATGTGAGTTCTCATACATAAAACAGGTTTTGATTATTTTTAAAACTGCTCATGTAAAACGGCGACTTTAAGGTTTCGTTTAAAAAATAATAATAGATACTAGTTGAACCTTCCAACTTCTTCTCGCCTCAGAATAATGAAATGTTCTATTAACTTACATATTAGCTGAATTAAACATTTTTTTAAATTTTTCATAGTAGGTATATCGCCATCTACTGGGAATACAATATGAAACAGTAGGTATACACCACCGTTTTCATATTTGAAAATGGTAGGGTATGGTAGAAAAAAATTAGAACTATGCAATTGTAAATCTTATAATATAAATGAAAGTCGGGCTAGTGCGAACACTTATAACTCGAGATTGGCTGAACAGATTCTTCCGATGTGTGATTTATTGGATTCTTCTCTGCTCTGGATAACAGAATAACTAATAAAAAGATGAAACATGAACACATTTAATATAAAATATAATATTAAAGTTAGTATGGAACGGATTTTCTGCGACGCCATCTATGAAAAAAGCTAACAACAAAATTATTGATTACTTCACCTGCACCCTCTCATTCTCGCATATGCAATTGCCACTCTTACAGTAGCCCATCCCACTTCACCGTTTCGGGCGTTTTAGAAAATTTTCATACAAAGTCAAGAAAATTGTGCGCGTATTACTATATTATTATTCTCACGTTGTTTCCGCCTGAGATTTGAATGCGAATGCAATATGGATGTTTTAGAAATACTTTAATGTTGTTATTTTATTAGTTTATTTTTGTTTCTGGGGGCACAGTGCACATTATGCACATATGAATGGGCCGCCTCTGGGTACGACCACAGGATCCACAGGAAACGCCTGTCGGGAAAGTTAGTGAAAATTCAAACACAAAAATATTTGGTTCCATAAAATATGTATCTATATGTCTACACTCTGAAGTTTGGACCTATGAATCTATAAATATTTGGCACGTTGTGTTACTTCTTTTGGCCTAAGATTTTTCTACGTAAGTATAATATACTAGTTTTTTAAAGGCGCCCGTGGCGCCCACCTATGGCCTTTTTTATGCAAACTTTACTTTCTCATAGCATAACTGTGAGCATTCACATGTGAGACTTCAAAATACTTGGTTGATTCAACTCTTTATGAAAACTCAAATACCTACAACTTAAACTTTTAATTACAAACTGTACATTCAAATAGCTTTTGGCATGTGGGTATTTACCGATTTGATTGATTAAACTTTTTCATATAAACTTTGCATTCGTATTGCCGAATTCTTATATGAGACTTTAAAACACTTACTTTTTCATGGAAACTTTGTTTTCTTATTGCCGAATTCATTTGTGTGACTGTAAAGCACTCGATGATAGATTATAACTATTCATGATACTATAACTGTTTATAAAAAGGCAAAAAAAAAACTTTTTATTACACACATTGTATTAGTAAGAGTTTTCTTGGCAATGAAATCGCGTCTGTGATTTAAAGATCTGATTTGGTAAACTTTTTCATACAAACTATGCTTTCTTTTGGCCGAATTCATATGTCAGACTTTAAACAAATTTTGAACTTTTTCTAACAAAATATGCATTTAAATGGCTTTTATCATGATTTTATCGTTTGATTGATTAAACTTTTTATCGCAATGGTTGCATTCGTATGGCTTTTCTCCGCTATGAGTTCACAAACTTTTTATTGCACACATTGCATTAGTAAAGCGAAGTCCGGCTGTGCGTAAAAGTTTCCTGATTTGTCAATTTTTTGGCTGAATTCGCAAGTGATACTTTACAGCACAGGGTTGATTGAACTATTTATGCAAACTTAAAAATGAAATTAAACTTTTATTGCAAACTTACCATTCAAATAGCTTTTAGCATGTCATTGGTTGTTTAAATTATTTGATTGATTGAACTTTTTATTGCAATTATTGCATTCGTATGGCTTTTCTCCGCTATGAGTTCGCATGTCATTCTTTAAATTACTTGAAACCGCAAACTTTTTATTGCACTCATGGCATTAGTAAGGCTTTTCTTCACTATGAAGTCCCGCTGTGCGTAAAAGTTTCCTAATGTGGTACACTTTGCTTTCTTATCGCTGACTTCGCATGTGAGCTTTTTAATAACCCAAAAAATTGTTTTTCTCTACGTCAAGACCTTTAAAAAAAGTGCTCAGCCACCAGGCATAATAATATTATTATGTTACTGTCAGTTGTCACTGCTGTCAGCCATATTGTATTAGGGTAGTTTTCAAAATTTTTGTACATACGACAAAATTTTTTGTCCAAGTCAAGAAACTTTGAAAAACAGTGGTTGTAACTAAAATATATATTGTTTTTAATTTCACAAATTATTCTAAACATACTGCAGATTATTCCTGATAAAAAAAACAATCAGATTGTGATGATAATCTTGACTTAAATTAAGTTTGAAGATGAGGTAGCAAAACTTCGCCATACATTTTTTTTTGTCCCCTATGTGGAAGCTATTTGAAAAATATTAATTTTATCAAAATTTTTCTACTAAACTCATTTGTTTTTTGTAACACAAAGTTATAGCACACTTCAAGTCTTAGGCCGATTAGATAAACTATGTAATTTAACGTTTAATAAATTAAAAATTAACATTTTAAAAATGTCCCCAACAATCAAAACAATTTCCTGACACTGGTTATTTGACGAACTTAAGCAACTTTTGTGTCACTAAGAGTAGAAATTCTCCCTTGATAACTGGCAACACTGGCTATGTCGCGTAAAAACATTACAATTGACTCGCTGCTACTTGTTTTGTTATTAAAATGCGGCATAACAACAAATAAGGCAACTGCGAAAAAAAAAAGTTACATGTTTCGTGACGATTATCTTCTAACAAAAAGTAAGTTTTTTTCAAGAATTCAACTACTGCATTTGTAACATACTTAAATTATGATATGATTAATAGGTTAAGCTCTCAATCTACTAGTAAAAGTGATTTGTTTCCGAGTAAAAATATTTTTTAGATAATGTTTTACACCTTACTGACGTACAATTTCCTGACATTTTCAAATTTAGTAAATTTTAGCCAGTAAAGCTACGTTTTCATCTGTAAACTATGTAGGTACCACAAGTGAAAGGGAAACGGTAAGAGTTTACAGACGATTTCTCCATAACTACTCAAGATAATCTAAAACCAAAAAGTGATATATCTGCTAAGTTACCTAGCGCACCGTTTGGTTTAGCGCTGCGTGCTTTCCCACCCATACTTAACTTTGTTTTTTCTTTTAGTGTTACCCGACAACTCTACAACAGCTATTATTATTAGTTTTAGAATGACGATGACCGGTGCCGAACGGCAAAAAAATACACTGAAAAACTTTAAGCCCAAAACGCTAAAAAAATTCAAGAGAAAAGAAAGAAATATTTAGAGAAAGTTCAACAGAAGCAAAGGAAAACATTAGATCTTATTGAAAGTGAAAAAGAAGCTCAAAGACAAAAATGAAAGAAGATAACAATAGAAGAAAAGAAAAAAAACAGCAGACAACAAAAAAAAGGAAGAAGCAACAGAAATAAATGGATTTAATATATTTTTGATTTTTTGTTTCAATTATTTTTTAAGTTATGTGTATGTATTATTGTCTAAATTTGCAAGTGTTATGTTTATAAGGACATTCCTTACTATTTTGTTTAACTTTTGGTGTTAACAAAAATTCTGAAAAATTGTAGTCTGAAAATACCATAATAAATAACTGTTCTAAACGCGGCATTATTTTTACAACTTCCTGACATTTCCTGACGAAACAATTTACTGACAATTTCTTGACGTACATATATTTTGAAAACGACCCATTAGAAGAACAATATTATTATTAGTTGCGAGCGGCGCGCCATCTAGCGGCGTTAATGACATCAGTCAGTCAGGCAGTCAGTCAGTCAGTCAGTGAGTCAGTGTTCAAGACAAATATTATAGAGATTGTATGACTTCCAATGTAAGTACGTCATACACAAGATGTTAGTTACACTTGTAGAGTTTAATTCCTGGCCCGACCTCATGATATTACAACAAATAAGCAGACAAAGTTACGATTCTCCCCAGTAATAATAATTTATCTGCAGAGTTATCAGCAGGAGGTTGGATGAAGAAGAAGAAAACACAAATAATATACCACTACTGTTCACTATACAACGTTAAGTTACATCCGCCTACTAGCTTCTATACCCGACGAACTCTTTGTCTTTTGAGTTCGATTAAATTCGTACTTACTAAATTTATCCTTTCGTAGGATTCTATTTTATTGCAATACTAGCTTTCCCGACAGACGTTGTCTTGTAGTCCTTACTACATATGAATATTGTCTAATATTAAAAAAAAAATCTGCATGAACGCTTGAAAAAATTCTATCAAAAATCTTCGTCCCAATGTTTGAAACTCAATAATTGTGGAGTAAATAAAAATTGTGTTTTTATAGAATTTTTCACAGATGTCAGTAATCCGTTCGATACTAACTAATACTATATTTTATATTATTTCTTTTGCATTTTTCAACTTTCTAATAGTTATCCGGGGCGGAGAAGAATCAAATAAATCAAACATTGGAAGCATCTGTTCAGCCGGTCACGAATTATAAGTGTTCGCACTAACCCGACTTTCATTTATATTATAAGTTAGTACCCGACATTCTTTTATATTATAAGATTTGGAATTTAGTTATGATTAACTTCAACATTTGATGAAAAAAAAATTAGTTTTTTTTTGTGAACTTAGGTTAAAACTATCTACATGAAAATAAATTTTCAAAGTGTACATCCAAAAAGGAGGCATTGGATAGTAGATACTCGAAATGTATGGGGAATGTATAATGAAAGGAATCGTTAAACCCGAGCAAATGACGGTTGTTGGCCTCGGATCTTTTGTCTGAGATTTGACATATTCGTCGTAGAATAAAATCGTTTCCAATACACAATTTTTATTTTTAGTTAGGACACGGAAAGTTACTAAGTATTTTAAGGTAAATTACTTGAATCACATAATATACTTTGCAGTATTAAAAATATTTCTGCAAGTGTGTTTTTATAATTATTATCACCATTATAAAGCGCCTAAATAAGAGAAAAAAAAACAATTTGTAATATTTTTAGATCTATTGACACAATTATTTTCGAATCAACAACTTCAATTAATGAGATCAATCTAATGCTAAAAACCTATTTCCGTGGTAGGGACTTTCCATGTTTCGGTTATGACAAAAATACCCATCAAAAATCGATTAGATGTAGGTATATATTTTCATTTAATTAAATCGTATGGAACAAACTAAACTATAGGCACATTGATTAGATTATAAATGAAGGGAAACAAACGCATTAACGAATAGCAAAAGATAGTATATTAGAATGATTATCATTTGTAGGAGATCTAAGAGTCTCCAAGTTGCTTGATGGCGCTCCGTCCCGAGCAATTAGTGGCGTTGTACATCTTTTAATTGGCTGCGATTATCTCGAGAGATCCCCGCCACACTATGCTAGTAATGTATTTACAGCATCTTAAGTCGACTATATCAATACTACTCCAGTTAATCTGTGGTTCACCGAATTTGGTTAAGCGTGTGAGAGGTTAAACGAATGTAATGAGAGCCAGTTTTAAAAATGGCAGATCAAATATATGTAATGCACTAGGTTCCTAGGGAACGATTCGTCGTCTGACAAGACGGCAGTCTTTCAAAATATATGACAATGTTTTTGTTACTACACGGTAACAATATTGATTGACAATGATCTAAACTGGCATACTCACCGTTGTTTATAGTAGCGCCGTATTCGTAGGAAAACAGACCATTAGTTAATAATATTATTGTATTGTTTGCTCAGAAGATAAACTATGGTTCCAAATGTGAAAGCTCTAAAAAATTATTTTATGCATATTTTTATCGCAACTTTGTCAATTTTTGGGTATTCCAGGCATTTTGTTAATAACTTGATCAGTGTTGTTCTTTAGTTGCTGCATTTGACGAGTCCGAGAACCATATTTAAGTTTAATGGGGAATAAATAAAATAAATAGAAGAAAATAATTGTTCGATAGTAAAATTTGGTACTTGAACAGAGAGAACACTGTCAAACAAACTATCAGTTCACAAACGGCTAACCGATATCGAGGCAGTCGGTAAGTTCTGTCAGCAAAAAAAAATGTTTCCGAAATTCGACTAACGGATGTTTATAAGATCGGGCCTTAGCGTGTAAAATCCACCGAGAACAATAATTGATTTTAAAAATCTAACGACACTAATCAACTGTAGATCTAACTAGCCTAATATATACATGTTCATAGGCTAAGTTAACCATAATTGATAACCAAATGTCATAGTTAACCCGTAACCACAGTTTAACCACAGATAGTAGGTAGGTATATCTCATCCCTAAATGTAGTATTAATGTCTACAACGCCTTTGCAACATTAAATAATGGACATCAGCCGACTTACATCTAATAATTATTACAGTGGCTAAATGCGCCCACCACAAATTTATTTGACTGATTCTAGGCCCGTAGATGCACGGTTGCCAGCATGATAACTTTTTCTCAGTCGTAGGTAGGATGTTTTTTTTGCCCAGGCAACATTGTTGAATGTCATCTCATTTTTACATTAAGCTAGAAACAGCATGCTTCATAATCAAATATTAGTAGAACGTAAATAGTGTTCGGTTCCTTAGAAGCAGAGCAGAGGGATTTGGACATGGTGTGGGAGGATGTCATCGCAACTGCACTGAATCGAACGCAGTGGAGAGCTCTTGTTGCCTCCCTATGCCCATAAGTGAGGTCTTAAAAATAATATCGACTGATTGATGGAGTAAATTATGAACTGCCAAAACAACTAATATATTTTAAAATAACAAAATTCCTGTTTTTTCAATTTAATATTTTGTTTATTGACAGTGAGTATTTGACATTTCAGACGGATGGACAACATCGCCAAGATTCCGAACCGCGGTTGGATGAGGGATACTCTGGACAGTAATGGATATTTCTACAGTTATATCCATTGCTGTCAAATTGAAAATTTGAAGATTGACGTCTGACGTTGCACATTTAGTTCTTTGTTCAGAATAACCTCAAAAACTATTTTCTTTATAAACCATAGATTCGAATGATAACATATTGACATATCATAGATTTAAATGATAACACATAAACAAATCATTAATTTAAATGATAACACATAGACAAATCATAGATTTAAATGATAACACATAGACAAAGTGAAAACGAACGCAACAATAATTTTATTATTGTTCCCATAATGCGAACAACAGTATGTTTGGCCGCAAAATAGTTGAAGAGGACTTCGTTAATAAATCTACGGAGCTTAATGCGATCAGAACAGTAAAATCCTTCAAGATGAATCCCTAATGAACCATTAAAATGATTTATCGTGTTTGCGTCTTTAGAACATGTTAGGGGCAACGAAATAACGGCTCTGCATTATTTTAATTATTGTCAACATATCGGACTATACCTACACTTGTCTACGTGTATCCTTACAACTAGTTGTGCTCACCATATTCACCTGTTTTTCAGTCTATTAGTGGTCGACCAGTGCTCGAAATTCGACCATAACTAATTTAAATTATAAATTTGAACATTATTTTAGGTTCCATTGTCAAAGACTGAGCGAGCGCTATTTTCAAATTTTCTTTCGTGGATACGTCAAATTTGAAATGTTGATATGTAGGTACAAAGTTTTTTTCTATTATTATTTGACAAACAATATTAATATATTCTCAATTCGACCACAGATAAACAAAATAATATATGCGTCTGCTTCTATGTCAAATACATCGGAGTGTGTGTGATTATCAAAATACACATAACAGTAGTATTGTGCGTAATGTTTTTTTATTGATTTAATGTTTTTTATGCATAGTTAAAAAAATTGTATTCGTTATGTACTCCTTCTCCATATAAAACTATAAGTGTGCGATATTTGATACTCCCTTTTCCGTGTAACTTTTGTAAAAATGGTTACAAAGAAGTTCTTTTACGGATTAATATATAAATTATGAGAAAGGTTTTTTTTAAATAAAATTTATCTGGGTAAAACATCAATACAATCCTGTCATTTTTTTTATAAAAATGAAAGCATCTGTTGTGAAATAGGATGATGGTTGGAACTGAAACCGTAAACTTTCACACTAAGCAAAGGCTTGTTCTTGAATGTGGAAAGGGTCGGCACCGCCATTCGAAACCATGACCTTCAGTATGCTGTAGGTACCAAAGCAGTCGACTCATTCCACAGGGCTACCAACAACCTCGATCCAAAATGTATTTTGTTGTCATCTTTTGCAATCTAGCATACACGCCGTTTACGCTACCTTAAAAAAATAAGTAAAAATAAGTGGTCGGCACCAGGGTTTTAATCCTCAATCTTCGGTTCATTGTAAGAGGGTCAAACATAACAACATTTTTTATAGTAGAAACAGTAGTAGCTGAACTACAAAAATTTTAACCTAACTTCGCCATAAATTATAATAGATATCAAAAATTATAATAATTGCTTAAGTTCGTCCGTAACTCGATATTTTAGTTGAATCACTTTAACTTTATTCCCTATTTTTCATACAAATAACAATTAACCAATGGATTTTTTTCAATATCTACATAATTTTTTTCAATACCTGTTGACTTACATTCCTCTGTAAGTCAACATTGCTAGTGAACGCAGGAAATATTAGGCATACCTATCGACGGAATGAACCTGTTGCTACGGAAAGTAAATTAGTAAACTAAAATTGGGACACTTTAAGTGACAATATGACTTATTAATCAAACAATTAATTAACATTTTCTATGTTGAATTTCCTGCTAGTTAATAATATTATACCATAATAATTCGGTAAAATTTAGATTTGATGGAGTCTGTTCTTGCAACAAGATAATATGCACAATAACACATCGTCGCTTATATTGCAATACGTTCCATGTCAAAAAAATAAAAAAATAAATTTATTCGTTCAAACTGATTTAAATACGTTGCTGCATGTGTCAGCAAAACGTCCGATGTCTACAACCAGTGAAAATGCTCGATTTTTGTGCAGGCGCAATACGTCATACGAGTATAGAGGGACTATTTTTATCATGCAATTCGTACTATGTGACCTTTATTGAGAATTTTAAATGATTTTTTTTTAATACCTACACAATGCACATTCCGATATCATTAATATTTTATCTATACATTGTAATAACAATTTTTGCACAAATATATTGAATTGAAAACGACGCCTATTTATTTATTAAGAAAACAATATGTTCCATGTCGTGCAAATTTACCAAAATTCTCTGAATTCAAGATACAATTTGTTACATGTCAAGGTTTTTCACTGTAATAAAGCTCTAATTGGTTTTATAATACTTTAAAATGTAAGCATTAGTGCTTCAAAGGAATATACAACAGCAACAATTACAAAAAAATACAATAATTAAATTAAATATATTGTTTTTTATTCCCCCTGTAAAATTGACAAATGTTGACATAAAACATATTGCAATATAAGCGACGACATGTGACTTATTTACTTCGACACCGCCATCTCTTGATTTTTTTTAAAGTTACGCAACTATTAATTATTGTTTGTATTAGGTACAAACCCGTCGTACTTCATCCCGCATCCGGATCAATAATAATATAATTATTACATAATGCAATAATTTTTTAGCTAATTTAGTTCAGTTTTAATGCCGTAAACTGTATTTAATTCATGTAATATGTCAAAATCATTTTTATATTTTGTGTTACATCGAAGTTCGATGGGCGGGTCAGCTAGTAATAGATATTTTTTATGTATTGTTATATTTTATTTATTTTTTATTTATTTTATTTTCAATATCAACGGCAATAGCCTTTTACATGTTATTTACAATATCTATAACAACATACATTTTTTTTAACAACACAGTAGTTAAAAATTTAAATCCAATTGGATAGTACAGAAAAAAAACCACACAAAATAAATAAGAATATCAACATTTGAATAGGTAAATATTAAACAACAATAGAGTGTGTAGTCAAATATCACAGATTGAACATGTCAACAAAACAAGTTAGAATAGGAATGTCAAGTAAATTAATATAATATAATAAAGTTTAATAATGTCATGTAATGTTCATGTGTCAAATAATAAAGTTTAAAATGTCAAGTAAAAATATAAGTATAATGTCAAAATCACAGAATAAATAAGGTATAATATCAACTTATTAAAAAAAAAAAAAAAAAAGAAAATCTATGAGATGTACAGCGTACACAGCCAAATCAAATAAAAAAATATAAATAAATGCAATGTAAATTAAGTCGTAAATTGACAAGTTTTCAGAATAAACTCAATATTACATCAAATCTTATATTATCATGGTCAACAAATCAAAAATACCTGCAAGATGCACAATGACATAGCAGAATAAAAAAAACAATCAAAACACAAACCACAAACAAATTCGAAGTGCCCAATGTCAACTTTGTGCATTAAAATAATTTAATATGTCCTTTTTAAATTTAGGTAAACTGTCAGCAAAAATATCTGTAGCATTACCAACCAAGTTTCCCAGTCTGTGGATTCTAACCATGGGAGAGTAGAACATGTAATTATTTCTCGTGAGAGGCTCACGAAACAACACTGTCTGCCTAGTACTTCTGGTTGGAATATTGAATTTGATTAATTCTAATAACTCAGGAGAATTAATTTCGCCATTGACGAGTTTGTATAGGAAGCATAGATCAAAGAGTGTCCTCCGGTTTTCTAGGCTGGAGAGGCCAAGCTCATTCATCAAACCCAAGTAGTCAATGTTTTCCACAGGTATACCCAGTTTATAGTTGATCATCCTCAAGAATTTTCTCTGTACTCTCTCTACGCTATTGATATGGACAGCGTAATTTGGAGACCATACTACAGTATTATACTCCAGTAATGGTCTCACAAGAGAGACGAAAAGTAGTCTATACGATCGAATCAACCGAAGATCAGAAACGAGTCTAAAAATGAAGCCCAGAGTTCTCATAGCCCTGCTGACAATTTCCTCAATATGTAAGTTATAAGTCAGATCTTCAGAGAAGGTGATGCCCAGATCTCTCAAGTTCGAGACACACTCGAGCGCAATGCCATCAATTGTATAATTGTAGGGAATGAGAGATCTAGATTTGTGAAATCTGATGACTTGGCATTTGGCTATATTAAGGTGGAGGTTATTTACCATGCACCAGTTATTTAAATAATTTAAATTGTTTTGCAGGACTTTACAGTCTTCTGTGCTTTTTATAGATTTATAAAGCTTTAAGTCATCAGCGAATAATAATACCTCTATATCTCTGAAGATCTCGACTATGTCATTTATAAAGATGTTAAATAAGATTGGTCCTAAGTGCGATCCCTGCGGGACACCACTATATGCATAAATTGCCCCCGATACACAATTACCTATCTTAACTTTGAGAGTTCTTTTACTGAGGTAATTTTCTAACCAGTGGTAGAAAACGCCGTCGACTCCGTATCCTTGTAACTTGTATAGTAGCATGTCATGAGGCATTTTGTCGAAAGCTTTAGAAAAGTCTGTGTACACGGAGTCGACTTGCCCTCTCAGTGCAAGAGTTTTCATAATTTTTTCTTGGTAAGTAAGAAGGTTACTAAGTGTTGACTTGTTCGGTGTAAAACCATGTTGCAAGTCAGTAATTATGTTATTAATGGGTTTTTTTATCTTCTCGACTATTATTGACTCAAAAAGCTTAGGAATTGCGGACAGTATACATATAGGTCTATAATTAGTTACAAAGCTATTATCGCCCTTCTTCAGAATAGGATTTATAAAACCCTCTTTCCAAACATCAGGAAATATGCCCGATCTCAAGGAAGAAGAAAATAGGACGTGCAGATACTTGGCTAGAGTATTGACACAGTTCTTAATAAATGCGTTAGGAATGCCATCAGGACCAGGCGCTTTTGATGAGTCTAAGGCAAGGATCGCACTTTTTACCTCGTCCATAGTAATATTAATGCTGGGCAAATCGATAATCTTATTGGAGACAAGATCAGGCCGATTGCACGAATGTGTTGATGGCGTATCATAAACACTCTGAAAATAAGATGCGAACAGATTTGCCGCGTCCAGAGCAGATTCAGAAAGCTGACCATTATAATACACGTTATTTGGTATTTCAACCTGATCTTCTCTCATTTTGTTAACAAACTTCCATAGATTTTGAGATTCCCCCGGTAAATGATTTTCAATTGCTTCAATATGCTGTGAATAACATGTTTTAGCTAATTTAGAACACCGACTGCGTAGACTAGAGAAGTTAACATAGTCATTATTATCCAAAGTTTCTTTATATTTCTTATGTGCTAGCTTCTTTTCAATTACCAGATTTTTTAGTTCTTTACTAAACCACTTGGGGTAAAGTGAAGGCCTTAGACATATTTCTGGAATATAGATGTCGATACAAGTTTGTAAATTTTCATAAAAGAGCCCAACAGCTGTGTTCAAATCAGCTTCATTATATATAAAATTAAAGTTCATATTTTCTAGGTAATTATTTATTATTGGGTAATCAGCTCCATGGAAGTTTCTTTTTAAGATTTGTCTGTTGCTTGTATCTCGCAAACATGAAGTAATAGCAATATCGAGAGGGGGATGGTAAGAATCGGCTGTTAGGAGAACTGAGGAAGACTTGCTGACAGATGTTAAATTGGGATCGGATGTAAAAACAAGATCTAAGATCCTACCAAGGTTATTAGTTATATTATTTACCTGCAAGAGTCCGAGAAAGTTAACTAAATCAACGATCTCAGCAGCCCTTTCACTACTAATATTATTGGAAATCTGTAACTCAGCGGGACCATGATCGTTGTCAGCCGCCTCCACAGCTCTCCAGTCACATTCGGGCAGGTTAAAGTCGCCAGTCAAAATAAGTTTATGCTTTTTATACTTAGATCTCAAGAACTCAACCTCCTCATGATAGTTTTTGTACTGTGCTATATCCGCACCCGGCGGAAGATAAACACAGCCAAATATAATTGATTCCAGGGGAAGTTTTACTAATACAAAAATTTGTTCAAGGTTCTTATGCTTTGTTGTCAACTTTCTGCTAGATAATTTTTTAGATACTGCTATTAGTACACCTCCACCCCTCGATTTATTGCTAGTACACGAATCTCGATCACATCTAAAAACATTATAATTACTGGAAAACCCGATCTCGGAGTTACCAATGCCAGGGCCCAACCACGTCTCCGTAAGAAGAATTAAATCATAAGTACATAGAGGTAGAGACTGGCGAAGTTCATTAAGTTTTGTGTTTATACCCCGAACGTTTTGAAGGTAGCATAGGAGTTTTTTGAATTATTATTATTCACAATTTTGGGATAACCTTTTATAAACTTGATAACTAAGTTCTTTTCGCCATTTTGAACCCTTGCATTTAGTTCCTCCTTTAATTTTATGAATTGATTTCTTTGGATTACAGTTTGATCTCTGTATATTTTATATTGGTGTGACAAATTCATTTTACCCTTTAAGACTTCAGCAACCTGATTAGGATTTTTTAGAATAACTTTAATTGGCCTGGGTTTATTGTTGGTCTTCTTACCCAGTCTGAAACACCTTAGTTCCAAATGGGATATTGAGTTGTCAGCATCTTTTAGGAAGTTGTACACCCTCGTCCTGTCCTCGTTTATGATTTCATTCCGATCCGTTGACAAGCATTCCTCCATGTTACAAATAATTAAATTGTTCTTTCTTTTGCTTCTCTCTTCAATTTCAGCAGCAATTGAATTGATTTCTGTGTCGTCCGATGGTACCTTTATGTGATTTGATACCTTTATGTTTATGTTAGACTATAATATTTAGTTAACACACGAATATAATACTAAAAAAATAAATAATTAATTAACCAATAAAAGATATAAAAATAACGAGATAATGGCCGATTCATTACACACTTTTTTGTCTCTCCGCGGGGATTCTTCATAAAAATTTCTTTTATCTTTTGTCTATGGACGTGTTGCCGCTCTGCTCCACGCGGCGTTAATTCTCTATGGTCATTTTGTTACACTATTAAGAAATTCATTTAACGTCTAGCGGTTCTTAAATTAAATATTATTCCAAATTTGATTGAAGTTTTTTTTATGTAACAACCAATTTGTGCATCCGATACAAAAAAATAAATAAAACCGTCAAAGCATTTTACGTGTAAGGTACCTACTCATATTGACCCGTTTCATATTATTTAGATCCAATGGACACTTATTATTTGGCTAATAATTTAATCCTTACCCCATAAAAACACTCTAAACCACCTCTTGGTTACTCATCAAGCAATTGTCAAAATCCACGGCCATGACATGAAATGGTCTATTTCTGTGAAGAGGGAGAAAATCATAAGATTTTATGTTGATACATTCTTACTTAAATCAGAATTTTGTAAACCACCCTAAGAACCCTTATCATTATCTATAATATAAAAGAAGGTCAGGTTAATGCGAACACTTATAACTCGAGATCGTCTGAACAGATTTTTATAACGCTTTGTTTATTGGATTTTCCGCTCCGGAAAACACAATAATTATTAAAAATTCGATAAATGGATAGCAAAGAGGTGGTTGGTAGTCCAGTGGTATCAATCGGCGACTTTCGTACGTACAGCGTATTGGAGGTCGCAGGTTCGAATCTCGACCATGCCGACCATTTCCGCTTTGACGACACAAGCATTATTTGCTTAGGGTGAAAGATGTCAAAAGTGTATTTGGTGTTCACTTCGAGTGAGCACAGATCATTTTTATTAAAAAAATATATATAAAATATAAAAAAATTAAAATTAGTATGTTAAGAATTTTCTGACACCAACGCTATCTATAAAAAAATCCAAACAACTCAATTTTTATTTACTTGACAACCATTGAGTTTCAAAACATTGGTACGCAGATTTTTGATAGAATTTCTTTCAATCTTGCAGAAATATTTTTTTAACATTCAATCAACCATATTATTATAAAAGACTTTTTAATTACAAATTCGAAATCAATATTCATAGTAAGGACTAATGACAGGACAACGTCTGATGGGAAGGCTAGTTTTCCAATAAAAATGTGCGACATATTCTTAAAATAGCCATACCTCTACTCGCAAATAAAACTAAATGAATTACATAATAAATTGAAAATTGAACAATATCTACTATCTAGGTAGGTATGCTAAATTTCCAAAATAATTACATATTTCCACCCTCACAAATCAACTTAATCTATGTTTCTTCCAGAAGACATTAGTGAATATTTAACCGCGTGAGATCCGTTACCACTGTTCGGGGTTGAATTGCTGCAGTTAGAACGAATTGCTCGAGAAACAACAATTAGTAAGAAATTATGTAGTATTGTTCTGGTAGATTAGGGGTGGGCAGATATTCTTGCTTCTAGGAAATTAATTACCAGTAATTCAAGGAGTCATGGTAATTATTTAGGTACTACCTGCTATATAACTATTTTCTAAGTACTAAAAGTAACGAGTTTAATTATTAATGTCTTTCTCGACACTATATATAGATAGCGTATGCGGCCGGTAAGCCTGTTATTTATTTGACAGCCGAATTAATTTAGTTTTCGCCAAATATTAATTAAGTATTGTTTTTATTTATGTATGTATGCGGTTATTACTTACCTGTTTAAAGTAACCGGAGGTCAATTTTTTTACAAAAGTATTATTTTTTTGCGTTTTCAGTGTGTTTTTTTTTATCACTAATTCGTGAATTTGGTCAGATCGAGATTGCGAGAGACATTGAACATCGCTGAACCGAATACCATGATAAAACACCCGTAACCCTATTACGAATAACTCACTATGTGAAAAACTCACGGGAATTTTGTATGGGCTAAGAAGCTTTTCGAAATTTTGAGTACATCTTCTTTGGTCTTGGGTACTTCTTCTTTTTTAGCATTGGGTACTTCTTCTTCTTTAGCCATGGGTACTTCTTTTTCTTTAGCCATGGGTACTTCTTCTTTAGCCATCTTGCGTCCACTTCTGAACATCTCCTAACTGTCGTCATCTCTCTTTCTCGTTTGTGTTTTCCTCATTCAGCCGAAACTAGCGCAAGCCACGATGTCGTCACTCCATCTCTTTATAGGCCTGCTTCTGATTCTATTTCTAACCTAACTCTAACCTGATGAACATCAATATTTTAGTCCGTTTGCCATCTGTCATTTTTTGGCCACATGTCCAGCCCACGAACACTTCGGCTCCGAAACTCTCTGGAAAATATTTGTTAACCTTGTCACTCCTCTGATCTACTCATTTCTGCTTTTGTCTCTGAGCGGGATTCCCAACATGGCCCTCTCCATAGCTCTTTGTGTGACATATATAGTTTGGTACATCTTCTTTGTGAGGATGTGCCAAACTATATGTCACATAGTTTGTTATTGTCACACGGACACTCACAAACACCTGTATAATATTATTGTTTCTGGACTGCTAAATGTTGTTAGTTCCTTCCTATGTATTTGTTCACTATTTTTTTTTCTGTATTAGTAAAATGCACCAGCGCTATGGAATGTATTGGAGATGATTATAAGTTGTATTAGTTTTTAAGTGTTGTACTACCGCTGTAATTGTTTTTTATTTTGTATTTTTTTTATTAACAGGTATTTCATGCCGTTTATTGATTAAATAAATAAATATGATCCACATCTGACATCCGTATAATTGTGAGAACTGTGGGAGAGTGTATTGATCAAACTCTTCAAAAAGTTTGAAGGTTCTGCTGGATCCTTTTTTTTTTTTTTTTTTTTTTCAAATGTTCCGTATTTTAAAAGCTGTCCATCTCTGGATGCCCATCCTTCTGTGGTTCTCCGTAGCTTGCAGGTAAATATTGAATGAAATAAACATTCACTCATTCAAAAAATATCAGATTCTTGTTTTGATTCCATTCGACTCATGTTATATTTTCATTTGCATCACGAATCCATCGTTTCACCGTATTAACATTAAAGTACGAATAAACATGTATTTAAATAATTTATTAATTAGTTATAGTACGGAAATGAATTTATTTTATTAATTGTCTGTGAAAACAAAACAAAATGTGAGTACGAGTTTTATAAGAAACGAACAGCAAATATAGTTAGTTTCGTACCAAAAGCACATACGTTATTATTATTGCGATTAATATTATGAACCTATAAAATGAAAAAAAATGCATGTTATAATAAAACTGTTGGTCGACCAAAAATCTCTTGGATTAAAGATGAAAACATCGTTATGAACAGCAAGACGTGTAGAACTTGGTTTTAAGAAGGTTAGTGGATGTTGTTATTATTTTATGGCATTTTGGGAGATATTTTCTAGGGTGAAAATTGTGGACAATATTAACTACACAGTTTTTCTGATGAAATTTTGAAGGATCTTCCTCTGCGGTTCCAATCCTGTGGATTGGTTTGCAGCATGTGCGAACATCTCCACTCTCGGTCCTCGGCTGTTCACATTTATGTCTAAATTGCACTCCATGTCCTGGCATATCTGTTACCCATCACGCCGTGTCCCGTAAGGGGTAGGCAGAGAGAACGGACCTCCATTCTTTTCTATCCAAGCATACTTTTTTCGCTTCTTCCACCGACATAACATTTCTCATACACCCTCTCCTATTTCTCTTACTTCTTACCTGGCCTTCCTTGAGGACGGAATCGATGTGTTCGATCCACGCCATTCTCGGTCGGCCACGCTTTCTTACACCTTTCCTTTCAGCCTTATGAATTCTCTTTGTCATTCTGTCTGCATCCATTCTTTCCACATGCCCAAACCGGTGGATGTCTTGTTTACAGCGGTATGCAAACTACGCGCAATCACATTGAGATACGTAGCTATTACATCGTCTCTTTCATTATTTTACTGCCGGTAGTGAAAGAGATAGTTTATTTATAAAATGTTTCTAAGTCACCTGTGACCATGCAGAACCTGTGCCTGCGAAACCATTCAGGTTATTAAATTTGTGGAACAACAAATAAATTGCTTTATTTAAATTACCGTAAAAATATAAAATGCTTTGGACTCGTAATGTTAGGAGCGCTTTTTTCTAGGAAAACCTAGCATCACAAGAAAGTAACTTGGCGCCAGCATGAATTCATTCCCGTTTGTAGTTTTTTTGTTACAAATGACTACATTTGACACAACTTGTAGTGTCTTTAAAATCTGAGAAAAAAATCTTATTATTATTATTTGACTTTATCTCCTTATTTCCGAGTCCCAAACGCCTTGCACAGATACTATGGAGCCGTTACAAGACGTAATTAGCGGCCGATTCGAATTTTATTACAGTTTTACCACGGACCATTAATTATATTACACTAGTACTGAATGCAGATCTTTGTTTGTTCAAGGTAAAAACAACCCCTGGTTTGTCATGCTTTTAAAACGGTTAGGTTAAAGTTGCATATTTTTCAAATCACAAAATGGTCAGTGTAGCAAAATGGTCAGTGTAGCAAAATGTCTTTTAATCTTAACGATGCCACTTCAACAATAGACGAAATTCGCCCTATCCCATTCTCAAAAGTACAATTTTTTACCATAAAATAATGGAAACGAATGGAGTCGTTCTTAGTATTACTATTGCGTGCATTTGACTTTGAAGAGTTTTTTCACATTTTCAGTAATGCTCACTCTAGATTTTGAGGGTTGCCCTAAGGTTGATAATCAGCGTCTGGTTCCATTCACAGTCTTGATCAAAGGTTCTTTTGCCATAGTTGAGTTATTAATTTGATGACTCAATATGGGAATTGGCATAAATAAAGGACTTATGGCAGTGGCGTAACGTGGATTTTCGCCGCCCGGGGCGGGATTACCATTTGGCGCCCCCCCCCACCTACCTAAAAAAGTTTGCCGCCCCCCCCCCCCCCCACATAAATTGAAAAAAAATCAAAGTGAAAAAGTTTGCATATTTATTATAACTAGTGGTCCAGTTCATTGGTCGAAATTCGACCATAATTAATTTAAACTATAATATATTACAATAGTGTGCGTAGAGTTTTTTTATTGATTTAATCTATTTTTAAGTATGATTTTAAAAAAAATATCAGCAATTGCCACCCCTTCTCGATAAAAACTGTAAGTGTGCGAAATTTCATACTCCTCCGTCCGCTCCTTTTTCGTAAAAAGGGGCACAAAGTTTTCCCTTCACGTCTATAGATACTTACAGCACTACAATATAGTACAAAATTCAATTTTTGGGTAGTGGGAGAGAGCTAACTTCTGACACAGATTTTTCTACTTACCTGCGGAATCATCGCAAAAGTTTTTTTTAAGACCTTAACCCGAAATTACTTAAAGAAGAAAAAAAGGAACTTTTTTGTACTAGCTTACGCCGAGACAGGTTAAAAGGAAAAAAATCTTTATTTTATCAATTTTAAGAATTTTAGTGATTTTTTTTTCTCATTTATTTTCCCTTCACAAGCTCGGGGCCCCGATTTTTTTCTCATTTATTTTCCCTTCACAAACTCGGGGCCCCAATTTTTTTTCTCATTTATTTTCCCTTTACAAACTCGGGGCCCTGAGTTTTTTTCTCATTTATTGTCCCTACACAAGCTCAGGGCCCCGAATTATTTGTCATTAAATTTCGGGGCCCGATTTTTTATCTCATTTTATTTCGGGACCCCTCACGAGCTCGGGGCCCCCCGCGGCCGCTTAGTCCGCGTACCGTTAGATCCGCCACTGATTGGTACCTTATGAAATGTTTCCAACCGTCATGTCTGCCGGTTAAGGCAACAGTGCCGACATTGATAGTGAATCACTTGGAGGTATTAGTAGAAAAAATGAACTGTTACTTTCCTAAGTGTGACCTGCAACCTATGGACTGAGCATGAAATAAATTCTCGTACCTATACTATTTAAATTTTGTGTTTTTTACCAAGTTTTTTTTATTTGTCGGGTCATTTTGCCGCCCCCTGAAAAGTGCCGCCCGGGGCGGACCGCCCCCCCCGCCCCCCCCTAGTTACGCCACTGACTTATGGTTGTTTATCGACCCATAATCTAACATACTTGTCTTTTGGATCCATTTCCCTCTTGCAACTGTCATAAGGTCGATAACCCATCGAATTGAAAGACTGAAATAGCATTGAAAAAGTGTAATTTTCACTGCTCAAGTCTTCTAGAAATCGGAAATCCCTTTTTAATCGAAATTGATGAGGCTAAGCGGGACTCTGGAGTCTACAACGAAGTGAATCCCGTCCAATATTTTTGCAAACCGCCAAAACTTATTCAATGAACTACAATTAGAATCTTTTTGACTGAATTAGCAGTGGGTAAATAATGTCTCATCTAAGCGAAAAAGGGAAAGCCAGGATATTACAATGCAGAAGAATAAAAGTCTAGAAGAGAATCCTCATAGGAGAAGAAGAGATGGGAAGATGATTCGATCCTGATAGCAAAAAGAATTGGATATAAATATAGAGGCCATAACAGAAAGTGAAAAATATGAAATGCGGTTTTCGTGATTCGTGACTAGGTGAAGTAGTTTTTACACTCTCTAAATACATGGCGTTTACTTCAACACATAAAAAAATAACGAAGTAATGTCAAAGCTACTGGTATGAAGATTGCAACGAACCGTTTTGCTGTATTACGGAGCCTCCGTTTTAAAATGCGCAACATCCTTAAGAAAGATTGTACTTATTATTTTTGATAGAAAAATAATAAAAAAGAGGAAATTGAAAATTGCAAATAAGGAAGGCGTTTCTTGTTAAAAAAATAAATGTAGGAAAGGGAGGATGGAAATTGGACTTTTCTTCTTTTTTTTTTGATAATAAAATTATTATTCTTTTTTTTTGTAATTATTGTGATATAGGTAGGTACTAGCCAATTATATTTTAATCAGTATCTGGATTATTTATTTCCATTCACTTTAATAACAAATTTTACAGACGATTTCATCTAATAAATCCATAGAAAAGCGGACAAAATTATTGGTTGATCTCGTCTCATATAAGACAGAATATTGAAACTGGAAAAAAAATCATGTAAAAGCCACTCAAAAATTCTGCTTGCTTGGGAATAAAAAACGTGATATCTTGATCAGTAATCGGCGCCAATTTCACTAGCCCACCGAGGTCGGTGTTCTCGACTGACTGTCTACATATATACGTGGCAAGTTCACGACTGACTGACTATATACATGACTGGTTCAAAACTGACTGACCATATACATGACTGGTTCACGACTGACTCACTAAAGACATTAGTGTTTTACGACTGGCTGACTATATACATGACTGGTTCAAAACTGACTGACCATATACATGACTGGTTTACGACTGACTCACTAAAGACATCAGTGTTTTACGACTGGCTGACTATATACATGACTGGTTCAAAACTGACTGACCATATACATGATTGGTTCACGAATCACGACTGACTGACTATAGACATCAGTGTTTTACGATCGACTGACAATATACATGACTGACTAATTTGAGCGACTTGAGAAAGCTGCCAGAAGTGCCAGAGGTTTTCAATATGAGTTTTCATATGAAATTTTTATTCTCGGTCGTAATCTTGTCTCAGATTGGATGGGACCGGTTGCCTGGTAGAGAATGCTTCAAGCATTAAGTTCCGCCAGCTATACTGACACCTTATGTATATGTAAAGGTAAAGGAGTGTTACCTATTGGGTTTTTATATTGCGGAGCCAGAAAAAAAATCTTGTGCCAACACTTCTTGCTTAAATTGGAGTTGAGGTTAACTTTAAAGTACCTATCATGTTCACTCATCAGCAGCATATGAAAACAGTGGCAAGGGAGGGGGGATGGACAGGGTGGGGGGTGGTAGCAGTGCGCAGTGTTAATAACAACATAACATGTCGATGCTAATAAAGACAATAAGCTCACGTGACAAGGCGTGACCCTAATCCCCGTCAGTCTCTCACGGAACTCTCTAGGTGTGTGTCACCTGCTAATTGGTTCACTAACAGGATCACTCTGTGTTATTATTAGAGGTGGGAATAACGGCTTAAATTTAAAAACGTTATAGCTGTTTCGTTAATTTCAAAAAACGTTATTTTTAAAAGCTTAAAAACTAAAAGGCTTATTTATTTCGTAGCATATATACAATAGGTAGGTATACCTAGTTATAAAAAAATAACAACTTACCCCCTGAAGATAAACAATCACGCGATCTACACAGCACAAAAAGTATTAAAGAATAATAACAATAATTTATATTATGTAATATGAACAATATTTACATAAAATTTTCTACCGTACAATTTTTCCTTTTTGATTTTTTATTACTTTGTAATATTATTGTTTTATGGACAAAGTTCATAAATCCTGGTTCAGTACCGCACAACTAAGAATGAAGAATTCAATACGATTAATAAAATAAATATTTTTATAAATGTTGGTTCAATCATCAAAATTGTACTTTATATTGAAAATAAACCGTTTTAACCTTGTGTAAAAAATGGACTTAGGAGGGTTACATGTATACTGTCAGGCCGAGGCAATACTATATTACCTACGTAAATCAAGGAACACACACATTGGTATTCTAGCTACCTACCTACCCACTCACTTTCTTTTGTACACGTGCAGTTGGCAAGGCCACGACAGAGTGGCGGTGATAGTATACGCCTATTATTAATATTTATTCAGCCGGCGCAAAATAATAGTTTGAATATTTTAAACGGCCACGTTAGAAATCAGACGAATAACGTAAAGGCGGAAAATAATAGTGGATTATTTTTAACAGGCGGATATCTAGAGGTGCAAAATAATAGTTTGAATATTTTAAACGGTCACGTTAGAAATCAGACGAATAACGTAAAGGTGGAATAGTGGATTATTTTTAACAGGCGAATATCTAGAGGTGCAAAATAATAGTGGAATATTAAACAGTCAGTTACTTAAGGGCGGAAACTAATATTGTGATATTTTAGACGATTATTTTGAAGGTGTAAATAATTTTTTTTTGAGATATTATTTTTGTTAAGACTTATTTTCACAGCTTACGAATAACGATAAAGGTTTAATATGAATAACGTTAGAGTGGTTATTTTTTTTTATCGATTATTTTTATCAGCTTTCGTTATAATGCCCACCTCTAGTTATTATCATCACACCTACCTACCAGGTGCCTCACCTCGCCTCCACATCCATCACTGGATGAAGCCTGTATTATTAAAGAAACCTATTTAAGGATTCATTCTAATTCGTTATGTGTTTCAACACTCTAACACCAGGCGGCGCAGGCAGTAGGTACTACAATGTAATTATTACCAAAAATAATCCATTCTGTTTCAAACTTTTTAGGTAAACCTATAAATTTATTAACCGAAATAACGAATTCGAGTGAAAATGTTAATTATTGATTTGTCAACATTAACACCAGATGGCGCATGTAGTACGACTTTATTGTGATCATTCTGCTTTTTTAGTTTTTGTTGTTGCAGTGCATGTAAAAGAAATCATTCAACTCAAATTAGTTGTTAGTTTCAACGCTACAATATGGATAGGCCTATGTTTTATTTTTTTTGTATAAGTTGTCAGTTATTTGAATGTTGTGCTTCTTATTTTTTTTTTCAATTGTTTTTCTCTATAGTCTTCAACATCGTCTTATTTTTCCACCAATTTATCTCATAGTTCATTCATTGATTCTCCATTTTAACCCGACTTAGGAGCACAGGAAGGCAACAAGAGCTCTCTATTGCGCTCGATGTTGCCCCATCCCAGGGAAACACCAACTACCTACCAGAACCCCTCCCCGCCTGATTGGGTCCACGCATCCGGGGCTTATTTCTTGCACCTTTTCTGATCATTTGATGTAATCTTATAATATCCATAACTACTCAATATGTCCTTATTTTACCCTTAAAAATCTCAAGCGGATTTAGTCCTAGTCTTTAGGAATATTAAAAAATGACGGGGTTTCCGGTTTAAGTTAAGCAATAATTCTGATAGATAGCATATTTCTTGACGAACTTCTATGGGCTCTCGACTGGTTGATTTGATGCCAATTACACTGTCTCAGACGGGACACTAACAAAACATCTAAACCCCCTTTCATAATTGTCCGATTCCCCAGTTGACCATTATACCTATACACACAAAAGAGGAAATGAAAATATTAATAATATCCGTTGCGTATAAAAGAGTTCCCTGCAACTGTAATATATGTCCATAGTCCTGCGTCTGTTTCTCACCTCTTTCTGTGTGTGGAGATCCTGCAGCCTCCTCCATGCGAACACCTCTCTCCCTACCCTCCCAGGAGTCCACCATCGCACTAGTAGTTAGTGACCCACGCGGCCATACAGATCCTATAATGAAATACCGAGGAATACTGCTCGACTTCTATTAGTTAGGGGTACCAATAATCGTTACTCACAGGGTTGCCAACGAAAATATATTTCTGTTTTTGTTGATTAAAACAGCCTTTTTGTGTCTATTTTTCTTTTTAGAGAAACAAAAGCTATTCAATAATAAAGGATCAATTCGCATCCTTTGTATGATATATTATCATGACTTATTAGTTAACCTTATTTACTTCTCTAGTGCTATTACGAGTTATCCTCAAAACGAGCAAATGAGAACTTTCGATGAAGTTTACAGTTAGCAAAGTATTTGGAGGTCAACAGTTCTCCAATATGATGACAGCTTTTCTGTTCCATGCTGCTTATTCCACAATCTTTATTTTGGCTTTAACGATATAGAGCTAGAAGAATCTTCCATCAAACGATGAAACTATTCCCTGAAAGAACGCATGAATTAAAAACAATGGATCGATCCTCAGCTAGAAGGCAGGAAGAGTCCTCAATTAAAATCAATTAATCGATTGATAACAAGAATGCATTAGGTCAACTTCCTTCAATTTTATTCAAACGGTTGATAAAATTTAATAAAATAAAAATAAAACATTTCCCCCTAATATGGTATCGGTTTAAGGATCAAACAAATATCCGAGATTGACACCAGTTATACCAACGGACTTTGAAGAGAATATTGGGAGAAGAGAGAGAGAGAGCCAGAACCCTGTGACACGAGAGCCAGCGTTCAGGTGATTTATTAAGGGGAAAGCCGAACTCTGTAATGTAATGAAATACTGGGACCACCAGCCCACCACCCCAGAAGATGGAGGTTCTCCCCGTCTCCCTCAGAGCTCTGGGGGCGGATATATATTAAATTTTCTCAACTTTATTGTTAAACTTCATCACCAACCAGAAGGATATTAAAGACGTAGTTAAGAATGCCTGATTTCAACTTAATTATTGCTGCTGGAACTTTTTTAATTTCAAAATGTTACCTTCCGTTTTTTTTTAAAACATAAACGCACCCCGGCTCTACTCGCAAAGGTTTGTAATAACATCGAACTCCGTATAGCGACTAGCGACACAACTTTTAATATTAAATTGTCAACTATGAGCGTCAAGGATATTACAAAAAATATACCTAGGTTGTTTTTTATTAATATTCCTCCCTTTTCTTTTCATCCTGGATTTTAGGAAGCATCAACATTTTGTTATTGTTCTAGTCATCTTTTATCTAATTTGGATTGAGGTGCTTTACCTATTCTACAATCAAGGAGACAAGATGACTCTTTGGTATTGGCTGTTAGTCGGCGGGATTCTGAGCGATATTGTCTGATTAGAAAAATCCAACGTGGACTAAGTCTTCTTTATCCATTGCTCAATAAATCCATACTTATATCGTAAAGTTCTTGCGCCTTTTGAGTTCACTTTTGACCGGTGACTGTGGCTACATCATTTTCTTTTCTTTTCCCAAGATCATGATTCGAAAATCTTGGGCGTATTATTTAGTTCGCAGGTGCTTAGAGACAAGAAGGGGCTTGATAATGAAGATACCTTTGTCAGTGGATGGACATCAACCAACCTATTGCACCTCATCACAAAGGTAATTAGTCAATAAAATAAAAAAAAATACTGGAAATATTATATTTTGACTTGATTTCAAATACCCTCCAATGGAGCTGCTGATCCATAGCCAATTTGAAAGGAAGCAAAAGTTAAAAAAGAGTGTCGTTATATTGACAATAGCTCCAACGCTTGAATATTTTGCTTTGGGCTACTTTTCTTTACGATAAAGAATCTTCTGACCCGGTTTGTCAAGGTTTCTCCTGATTTCACTTCTTAAATCTCATAACATTCATTTTTCATCCTACCTTCGCAATTTTGTGTTTGCCAAGGAGTTTAGAGTTTTTTTCTGATTTGGTTTTTTTTCTTTAAACCAACATTATTCATATTGAGTAATCATTTGATAGATCAAAACAAAAACAACATGCTTTAGAGAAGCGACTTGACCAAAAAATCTGGGACATGTCGATTCGATTCTGAAGAGAGAGGGAATGTTTAGAGGGTAAGTACAAAGAGGACATTTAACAGATTTTTTATAGATTGATGATATGTGCCATGTTAGGATTTAGTTTAGGTTATTCTACCGCTTATAAAATATGTGTTAAAACAATATCTAGGGCTTACAGCCAATTATTTTTTGTTTATACCTTAACTAGATATTCTTTAAGATAAGGTTCACTTTGAATCCCAGGAAACGGTAATACGCGCGTTAATTGCTGAAAACCAGATTCTTTTATACAAACTACACACATAAACGCATATTATAATGAAAAAATATATAATTCTAATTTACATTTACACGATAATTAAAAACCTTAAATTATGGTATTACATTAATTATTATTATAATAACGAAAATAAAAGAAACACAAAAATAGTTTAATTAATGTACCCAGGGCAATAAAAATAATATAAAAACCGTGTACACCAGATGGCGGTATATAATTAGGTAGGTATTATTATTGTAAAAGAATATTAAAGTGGCTATATGAATATTAAAGAGATTGTTTTAAGGAATATTGTTTGAATATTATTGACTTTGATTGCCAGTGTTAAAAAATCATGTGTCCGGTAACCAATGTCACATGTCACATTGCATGCTACGTTTCAAATTTCCATAGCGGTTCGTGACGAACCACCGCGTACTATGCAACTTTGATACGTTGCATGCAACGTGACAATAGCTACGTTACCGCGCGTTACATCTAAATGTGTACAGGCCATTACGCAGCATATGCGGAAAAAGACTGGGAATGATAAAATTAGAAAGGGCATGTGAAGAATGAATGTTAATAAATTGAGGTGGTTTAGGTATGTTGAGAGAATGAATGAAGAACGAATGTTTCTATACATCACAATGGATAAGCTCAATAAGCAGACCAGAGAAAATAATCCAGGTTCTTATGTATGTAGTAGAGAAGAAAAAACACATCTATATTTGTTGATGTCTGCTTTAATACCATTTTTACATTTTTGTTGAAAAATAAAATTATTATTATTATTATCTGAAAGAATGGGTAGCCGAACTAAATTCATTTGGACCGATCATACAGAGGTAGGTACTTGCTAGTCTTAAAGGAGGGCCTTAAAGTCAGGAGTAAGGTACAAGCAGAACATTATGCTGTTAAATAAAATGAATTGTCTGAATAGAAAAGAATGGACATCATCAGTACTCTCTACCTACCCCACCAAAGAAATGGCACTATGCGTAAAAAAATTATGTATGAGATAGGATTTGCCGGTATAGCACTGAATATAATATCATTAAAATATCTAATTAAACGGACAAAATGGCATCCTCTCTTCGAGGATGACTCTAAAAAATAATCAGTCATTAAATAAAATAATAATAAAATAGTAATTAATTAGCTACGTGTTTATTTATAAACCAACTTAATTACTAAATAAACTGTGTTATGTAAATATTGCATTAGAGTTTCTCTCATTAAAATCAAATAAATATATTTTAGTATTTGAGTAGTATGTAAGTGTGTATACTTATTGTATCTTAAAAAGAATTATTTCTTCTAAAATAACTCACAATAATTATTATTATTTCAATATAAACCTACCTACATGTGAAAATATTTATTTTATTGTGAATTTTTAGAAACCTCAGACGAAGGAAAGATTCATAGACACTGGATTTTGTCAAAATGTCTTTGACGTTGTTTTTTTTAGTGTGGTTGTAAGAATGTAAAAGTGTGCTTGAATTGGGATTTATTATTATTATACTAGCTTTCCTGACAGTTGTTGCTCTGTCTTCACTAAAATGAATAATTAGAATTAGTACAATGATGAATTAATTTTCCATTTTAACCAATATATCTGTTTTAAACAATGTTTACTATCGTACCAACTATCAATCAACTGATGACAGATGTCAAATGCTAATTTAAATTCAAAATACAATGTTATACCTACATTTTTATGAAGAATAAATTTTGTAATGTTCCGTGTTACTTTCTTATTCCTTCTTACATAAGAACCTTCTCATGACAATAGCAAACACACAACATTATCTCTTTGTTAGGAGCTTACATTAATAATATGACAGAAAAAATATAGATACTATTTTTTTTTACCCATCACGCCGTGTCCCGTAAGGGGTAGGCAGAGAGAACGGACCTCCACTCTTTTCTATCCAAGCATAGTTCTTTCGCTTCTTCCACCGACATACCATTTCTCATACAGCTTCTCCTATTTCTCTTACTTCTTACCTGGCCTTCCTTGAGGACGGAATCGATGTGTTCGATCCACGTCATTCTCGGTCGCCCACGCTTTCTTACACCTTTCACGAAATGAAGTATTCAATAGCATAGGACTGTAATGCGTTTGCCAGAGAAATCGCCATCTTTGAGGGGAGTTGATAAGAAACTGGCAGGAGAAGAAGAAGAAATGAGCAACGAAGGTTATATGATTCCTTTGATATACACAAAAATATGAGAATAAAATCACAATCACACAAAATCAAACTTACGTCATAACATAACCTAAAATTTGACAGTTAAGATAAAAAAATGTCTTCTAACGGAGATGTCAAAAAAAAACGGTAAAATCCAGTTTCTATAATACAATGCATTAATTACAGCTTAGTTAGAATGGCGTACAACGTACGACAAAATGAAACGGAACATTACTGCATTTTATAAATAATTAATATTAATGACACTGATAATATAATTACGGGCATACATTGATCTCATTAATTTTCATCTATCTCCTAATTACATTCTATATGGACGCGAGTAATTAAAAATCAGAATGGCGGGAAAAACGTAATAATTACTTGACAAGCAGCTACTGTCGTGCTCCGTGCGGGAGGGACAAGGATACAAGAATAACAACGGTCAAGAGCGAGAGGGACGCAGTCATATGAGAGGGGAAAGCTACGGTTCAGCTTTTGAATTCAGTCGCGGGACGTTTACCGCGCTGAGAAGTTGTTCTATCGTTGGATGTATGTTGCCAGTGCGAAAATTAATTGGAAAAAGTATTTACGTGTTTCGTATCCGATTTGATTACTTAGTAAATTGAAGTTTTTCATACAGGAAATTGTATTTTTTTTCTTCCATTATAATTGTGTTCGTATTTAAAAGAAGAAAAAAAGTGTATTTCATCGTTGCGAATTTTTATTCATTAACTTTGAGATTAACAAAATTTTAACAGAAGATTCGTTATAAACGACCGTGTAATTAAAAAAGTTGAAAAAAAAAACAATACAAACAAAACATTGCGTTTAATTGACAAGAAGTGATTTGTTGGCCAATTTATTTGTGATTTTTTTTCCAGCCGATGGTTTTTTCGTGACAATCTACGAAATAACTTACTTTCTGCTTCGTTCATTATATTTTTTATCATAACTAATCGTCAAACAACGACTGACATCATTTGAGTTAATTAAAAAAAAAAACTACAAACGAATGTGTTCTTTTTTTGAATTTCATTAAAAAAATTCGCAGTTTGTAGCCGGCGATTAGACTCGTGTTTATGGTACAGCGAGGAGAACATTCAATTAACTAAATTGAAAACAGTGAAGTGTCACTTTTGTAGACGAGACAAAAAAAGAGATATTTTTTTTAATTACTACTGGCCGTGTTCATTTCGTTATGAAAACCAATTAAGAGTTTGCCTGGAGGATTGTGTTGTTTTTAAAACAAAACAAAAATAACAAGATTGGTGTGGCTAATAGGAAACGAACATAAAAATAACTTATTTTAATTAACTGCCTTGTGTTGTGTTGAGAAACACAATTATCTTTTGTCTTATTAAAATTCGAACGCCTGATTGAATCTGTCAGTTGATGGAATAATTTTGAATTTTTAAATTCTCATTCGTCATTGGTTTTTGGTGTGAGTGCTGCCAGGTGTGAAAATCATTATTATTATTATCATCTGTGTTGTGTTTTGTTTTTGTAAAACAGCTGAGATTGCGGTGTGTCGTTCCCACCGCACCACCCTCTATAGGTACTGTCGAAAGTAATAATAATTCACAGATCATTGGTGTTTTACTGTAGAAAATTAAATTATGTTTTAAATTAACAGTTTTTGACGTCTGCACGTGTTGAAGTAACTAATAAAAAAGTCTAACATAGTGTGTTAAGAGTATTTTTGCGTTAATTAATAATAGTCCAAGTCGTGACAAATTGATTAAGTGTGTTTTGTTTACCGTTGAAACTGACTTATTGGATTTTTTCTCGAGGTTCTATCAAAGGCTTGTAGTGCATTGGGATACTAGGTACCTACGATATCAAGAGCAGGAGATTGTAAGTAAAAACAAATTTTATATACTTTTTTTGTATCCTAATGTGTAAGATTGCTTTCTACCTTCGAGTTGCGTTTTTGCGACATACTTGGCGGTAAAGAGTAAAACCAAAAATAGGGAAGAAAATATAGTGATATCATTTTTTTTATCTTTTTCGTCTCTATTACATCAAATGAATGTGTGTTAATTCATCATTATTATTTATAATCAAACGAATGCATGACCGGTTTCGAGACTATCATATGTTACATCTACAGCTGGTTCTCGATTACTTTTAATCATCAGTGGGCAAAGCTTATCTCCATACATCATTAAAACATTAAAAACAAAGTTAATTAGATTTTAATTTATTATAATAAAAGTGTTTTAAATTTGATTCTCTGGCAAAAAGATAGTAAAAAGTATTTTTATTTTTTTTTAATAATGTGGGCGAACTGGATTTTTATTTATTTATTCTTACTGTACATTGATAAGTATAAGAAACAGCACATAAAAGAAAAACATCACAGAATCAACATACAGAAGGCGAGCTTACCGCAACTAAGTCGTTGCTGATTTTAATTTTGTTTCGTGTAATATATTTTGAAGATGTTATCTCATATTATGATATTTTGCTATTTCTCAAAGATTTGTTCTCATTCCGAGTAATTGGTAGCCTAGAGATTACGCTGAATTTCTTACTGGAGATCTTGGGCTAGATTCCAGGTTCTGACCGTCTTTCTTTTTCAAGACACAACTTTTCAATAGGTTAATGTGAAAATGTCAAAGAGTGTATTTGTGTTCATTTTGGCTGGGCACAGATTCGTTTATATAAAAAAAAATACTTTAAAAATAATTGCTGGTAAATGAACATATTATTATTATCCAATAATAATTTCTAAAAATAATGCAATACTTTCGACGTTTATTCGTCAATATTCCAAATGGTACTCAATTCTCAATGAGTTTTGCTTATTGCTGCTAATTTCGATTGTTTATAAGTCGTATAAGTAACGCATTACGATCATTTTCTTTTATTACAAACTATTTGAACTAGTAAGTACGTTTACCAAAAATACAATATTTATTTATGCGAAAAAGCAAACAACATTTTTAATAGTTTTCGGTAAAACAATCCGCAATTCAATTGCTTAAATAAAACATTATAATAATGACCAAATTTCCATTGCTGTTGTTATTGAGCACACTTTACATAAATTTTATTATTTTCGTTATACGTAACGTGTCCTTCGTGACGGAAAATCAAAAATGCGTGTTTTTTTTTTACCAATGGCAATACTCGTATAATATTATAATGACGTATAAAAATGTTAATAAAAATAAAGTCGTTAAGGAAGTCCGTTCTTATATTGCGGATTCCCGTTAAAGTTTTTAACGACCGAGAAATCTAAACTGCCACCCACCGAAAACTCCACCAATATGGTGGCTCTCTCTCTAAAAAGGCTTTGATTCTGGTCGGGAACTCCGACCCTGTCACTGCTATTTTATTTTATCTTAAGTGATTCAATGACAACCTTATATTGTATCAGTACCTATTATCAAATTTATTATTGTCTCCCTTTAATGTCTTGATCGACTACCGATAGAGGGAGCTAATATCATTTAGATGATTAAAATCCAAATCACCAAGATTCAAGAGGAATAAAACTGTTTAACAACCATAAGCACCTCTGGTGACCTGGGGCTGAGCTCCTGGTACGTATCGGTATGGCAAGTCGCGCCTTTAACAACATGACCAAAATATGGAAAGCGTCGGCGTTTCGTGTCGAGACGAAATATTAACCGTTTGATGCGCGTGTGTTGCCCATTCTCCTGTATGGGTGTGAGTCCTAGCACCTGACCAAAGACCAGGCTCAAGAAGAAGTATCTGCATTTGAAATTAAATGCCTCGGGAGAATTTTGGGTATAAGTGAGCCCACCATTTCTACCATTGTGGGGAGGAGATGGACTTGGCTGGGGCGTGTGTTAAGGATGTCGAATGACAGATGGTCGAGGAGAGCGCTGTTCTTCCTCCCATCAGGGTGCCGAAGACGAGGAAGACCCTCTCACACTGTATTCCGCTCCTTCGAAGCAGAGCTGAGGGATTTGGACATGGTGTTGGAGGAGGTCAAAAACATTGCGCAAGATCGAGCGCAATGGAAACCTCTTGTTGCCTCCCTATGCCCCTGAATGGGGTGTAAACTGGAATGTTTGTTGTTACTTTGTTATTCAAGTGAATATTTCTAATTTGATACCAGCGCTTTACACTCATTTGCATAGCAACAAAAATATTGACATTTTGAAATAGCAGTATTCCTATTGGAAATGAAAATTACTTTCGATTTATACTAAATCATATATATTTCTAATCGTCTCTTCCATGGACAATGCATATCTTCATATTGTTTTTGGATCTTCAGTGAGCAGGTGCTTTGAGAAGGATATGCTTATCTTGATTGTCTATTTTTTTTTAAATGTGATAACTGGTGATTGCCGTAAAAATCACAGCTCCTGCAGTTTGCCACCAACTCCGGATGATTTGAGGAACCTACCTACTCGCCGTCTGCTTAAATTAAAAGTTTCAGTAGTCTCCAAGAAACTTGTGTCGGGAGAAATTTCTCCAATTTTTACATTACGTAATAAAAAATATTTTCCTCGTACCTAAAGAGGACAAAGGGACTAAATGTTATGAAGGAATTGCGTCATTTGATATTTTCTTTATTCCTGAAAAAAAAACCCTATTTTTTTCATCATTATTACTTGTTATTGATCAGCGAAAGAATATCAAACATTAATTTCGAAAATTTTCTTTAAGAAGCTGTAGGAGTAATGATATAGAAGAATTGTAAATTCTCTCTTCAAAGGGTTCACGGTTTGATCAGTCATTAAAAAAAAGATCATTTAGGACACAAGTAGGCAAACGTTTTTTTTTTTTTACCATTTTACACATCGATCATTTAAGAAAAAAAATTACCAAGTAAAACACAGAATTACAAACGAAAGATCTAAATGGTAAACAATAATTTAATTAAATATTTTATAAAGTTTGAGGAACCGTGAAACTCCGAATAGTCGAGAAGGTTAATAGGATGGATTAATAGAAAATAAGTATGAGAAGGTAAAGTTTAAGAAGCATTTCTCAACTCATTAGTGAGGTTCAATTAGAGCCTCCACATGAGCGACTCCAATCACCAGAGCAGGGAGAATGGTGGGTGGCTGGCTCCTTGCTCCCGCTCGAAGGGGGCATATCTTTGCACCCCGATGTGTGATCAAGACAAGGAGAATGGGGGAGTTCTCCCTCTCATCCCTCACATCGTTATCTCTTATTGATATTAGAATTTCTACCCCCCAAACTTCTATACCCCCGATGCTCGTATGTGTTCATTTCTTTCTCTTGTTGGATGTTGTTTCAGAAATTCAATCCATGTCTTAAGTAAGCATTTAGATAATGTACGTGTATACGTAATTATTAACGTTACTATTTTAACTGAATCTCGGCTAACCCAATACACTCGTTTGCAGATGCGTAATTTCAGAAGATTGTTATTTTTATAAGTTGTTAGCTTTCCCGACAGACGTTGTCCTGTGTTCCTAACTATGAATATTGAATTTGTATGGTGATGAATTAATTATCATTTGATCAATGTGATTCCGAACGATGCGTCTGTTTTAAACCATGTATATTCCATCCGCATTCTGTCAATCGCACCAATTGACAATTTCTGTCAAAATTTCAAAATTGGAATAAAAATTATAAGGTAAAAAGTACTAATAAGGTTGTCTACGTAGAGTTTTCTTTAATTTTCTACTTTTCCATGCATATTTCTTAATTTTTTTCTTCTAAAAAGACATTCTCCTGATAAAAGCCTACACGATAAGAAAAGAATTAGCGAAATCGGTCCAGACGTTTAGGCGTCATGCGATGACATCGGGAAATAGCTCTCCATTTTTATATATAAGATAGAAGATTTGGAAATTAAGGATTGCTATAAAATGAGAGAGATTGAAGAGTGATTGAACAGATGATTTGAACATTTTGAAAGAATGAATGAACAACGATTAAACGTCAAAAATCGGTCGTTAGAAGGGTATTTTCCTTAGTTGTTTTTCTGACCCAGTGATACGCCGCTTATTTTTCATATGTTAGATTAATATGATAGATATACCTAACATGATATGATGGCTTGGACATGCGTTAAGGGTGCAGAACGATAGTTAGGCCAGGAGAGCGCTGTTCTTACTCCTATATCCCGAACACTCTCTCATACTCTGCTCCTTTGCTTCATAACAGCTCTGAGGAGTTTGGATATGATGCGAGAGGAAGTAAATGAAGGCATTGGAAGTTCGGGACTTGAACTTTAATATTAAGATTTTGTCCTGAAAAGAGGCACACAAATATATAAGAATTTCGTAAATATGCTCACTGGTGATGGTGTAAGACGTTGTTGTTTCTCTGTCTACCACAAAAGGGATGGTATGTATTTTTTGATCCCACGTGCGCAATATAAACACACTATTTTATCCAACGTATAAACAAACAATATCTTTATCTATATACGTGAAGGAAAAACTTTGTGACCATTTTTACGAAAATTGCGCGGAGGGATAAGTATGAAATTTCGCACACTTATACTTTATATAAAGGATGAGTGGCGAATACTAATATATTTTAAAATTATCGATAAAAATACACTAAATCAATGAAAAAAACCGTTATGTATTTGATACTCACACGCACTACGATGTATTTGACATTGACGCAGACGCATATATTCCTTTGTTTATCAAATTGAAAATAGATTAATATTGTAGAATTCCGAGCACTGGCCGACCACTAGTATATATGAAATGTCTGTCAGTTTCGTCAACCTCCGTTCAGTTTTATGTCTTTTCTGGGATGACGTACAAAATGAGAGTTCTGCGTCATCCCCACAAAAAGACAGACGCCACCGACGAAGTTGGCCAGGAAATTGAATAAACATATCCCTTAATTCGACTTTTTAACTAACGATACTGAATCACCGCACAAATTGAAAATGTCGCGTCTGACATTTTTTCACTTATTTGATGTTTGAACATTTCAGGATAGATAATATTATTATGAAACATTTTGACCGTTAATAGATAGTGCATCAATTTCGTTACATATTTTTTATTGTAAACAAAAATAAATGAATGATATTTATCTCCACGAAGAAGAATTACAGCATGAATAAAACAAAAATTAACGCATGAATAAAAATAATTTATTTTACAACTTTAAAATCTTTCCTGAAATTTACTATCTCACTAGATTCAAAATCTGTTCTGGGACAGTACTACTAAAAAAAATCCAAAAACAACTCTCAAAATACCTTTTGAACTTTTATATAGGATTTGGAGCGCTATTATAAATTTAACACTTGGTCACACGAGTTCAAAAAATACTGTGGTGATTGCATTATCTCCTCGATTTTTTATAACTGTTAGTAGTTATACAGTTCAAATATTATATACTTGTTTGTAGCTTAAAATGTCTTCTTCGTAATAAGACCCAAAAGTTTAGTGTACATATCTCTATAATTAATCGTAGTTTCGATAAATAAAACAACACATCTGTGTAGCACACCGTTAGATGACTGCCTAATACGCTTTATACATTATATGTGAGACATGCTTCCATGTGGGCCTCCCCGCAGGCATAACAAATGTCACAATAACTATCTAAAATTTCCTAAAAATGTATTTTTTTTCTATAATATTTTCAATTGAATATTGTGGAGGACATCATGGTGCGTGGGAGAGATATTTCAAATATTTATTATGATAGGTATTTAAGGAAAAACACTTCAAGCGGAGTTTTACCACTCTGCGTGTGACTGAGTGTAAATACTCCTAATTACCTCTAAAGCAATTTCTTAAATAAGACGAATAGAAATTTCGCTTCATGACATCTATGAGTCTATCGATCTCCATTAATAAAAAAGAACGCGTGTCAAACGTTCGATAAAAATCCTTCATTACATTATGTTGCTTACTTGATTCTATATGAATGACGTTGTAATAAGGGATGAGATCAGCGGTGTAGGGTATGATAACTTCTCTTAGTTGTTATTATTTTAGGGGTAGCTGACGGGTGGCATAAGGGAGGTTTTGGAAGTAGGCGGCAACAGAGCCACGTGGTTTGTGGGACACAATCAACAGTATAATGAAACAAGTCAAAATTACCTTACATAATAATAATAATCCAGGAGCTAACGCATTTTGTTTAACATTCTTGCCGAAAGATATCGATATAAGTTTTAAAAACTATGCAAGTGTAATAAACATATAAACAATAAAAAAATAAAGAAGAAGCATGTCCTCATAAAATGGGACTGTGCAACGGTGTTCATTCGATAAAAGGTCAAAGTATTTCCAAATATACCTATTCGGTATACATATTTGATTTAGACACCTTTTTCAAAAGTGTCTAAAACCAACACTAATTTAATTGATAACTGTTTTATTTCTATCTCGCTTCGAGCAATCATTCAAATCCACAAGATGGAAAGAGACAAAAGAAAGATAAAGAAACCGTTCTAGTAAATTTTTATTCGTAATCGCAAAGAAAGCGCATTTTTTTAGTAGGGATTGTTTCTAATTATGCGATGATTTTTTGACGTTGTCGCGACTTTTCCTTCTCCTCGACGCCGACGCCTCTTCACCTGCACACCTCATAAACAAAAATGTGACATAATATTTTGAAATTTTGGTTCCAATAAGTGCCGTATAAACCTAGTACTCAGTACCTACATTGATGTCAAACCATGTCCGACTCTTGAGAGAATGGTAATTAAACGCAAAAATAGGAACCTTCTTAAATAGTACCTACTTATATTACAGTAGGTAGTGATCATTAAAATCTATGCTTATTATGAAAACTTACTAGGACTTTTGTGGGTGGGAACCATATTAAATAGTAAGTTTAATATTACAGATAGGTAGGAACCTTCTTAAATAGTACCTACTTATATTACAGTAGGCAGTGATCATTAAAAATCTATGCTTATTATGAACACCTAATGATAATTATTATTATAGGTATGACCTATGTGGGTGGGAACCATATTAAATAGTAGGTATGTAGGTATAATAGGTAGGAACCTTCCAAAATACTAAAATATACCTATTGCGGTAGGTATATTTTTAGATGATATTGTGATGTAAATTCAGTCCTTTTTCACTTTTGACTGTATATAGAGCGTCTAATTACGCTACGATCGCGTAATAAAATGCTGAATTCATGTTAATTGTATGACTAATTAATATCGTTTAATTAGTAAATAACAATATTATCTAATACGAAGCAATACATATAATGAGAGCTAGTTCTGAATCACGGTTGTTCATCTCAATCGGACGTTACGCAATTAACTAATGTTTTTTATTTACATATTATTACATGCTGTTTCATTCGGTCAATTTCGGCTATTTTCGGTCACGTTCGACAAATATGATAAAATCTCCATTTGTATTTGCTTTATACAAGTACACTATACATACAGCCGTACTAATGAAACGATATTCGTCGAATAAGCGCGAATTAAGTTTATCTAACACAACAGCATCCCAATTGGTATGTAAAACTATTATATTACTTCAAGTTCTTATACCTAAGTTTGACATTCCATCGTGGAAGATTAGCTTATTCTGCGCTTATTCGACGTATAACGTTTTATTAGTAGGTATGGCTGTTAAGTGTTCATGTTAGTAAAGAGATTTCCCAAATCCTTGTTTACTTGGCGGTGGAGAGTAATATCGAATGTTTCACATTAATTGTCGGCACTGACCGAAAAAGAACCGAAATGAACCGAAACCAATGGAACCGCAAAAATGTATGGGGGGTGAAGAAGAGTTACCCCGTATACTTGATAAAAGTTCATTTCACTTTCCAAAATTTGATTAGATAAAACAACAGGTTTAAACAAGAAAATGTAATCGTAAAATAGAATAAGAAATTACAGAAAGAGAAAAAAAAAACGGAACAGGAAACAGCAAAAGAATCTACTCGTAAAATGGAAGAAGACATAATAAAAAACATAAAAATAATCAGACCAAACAAATATACGTAGGTACTTTTTGAAATAAATTTAAGAAAAAGAGATAAATAGGACAAAATAGAGCAAGTTAATCCAGAAGAAGGCAGAAAAATATTTTTGACGACGTGTCAAATAGAGTAAGACAAAAAAGTAAAATAAAACAGGACAAAATAGAGCAAGCAAAAAAGAAAAAAAAAAGAAATAAAACAGCGGGATTTTTTTTTAACATAGTTGCTTACAAAAATAACGAAATAGCCACACTGCTGGCGACCAAACGAGACAGTACCTATGTTTATATTCCCATACCAAATGTTAATAATTATAAACGGAATGAGCCATCAGCTAAATTCTAGGCTTTAATTAGCAGAAAAATAATTAAATACAATATACATCTTTTACTTAATACATCTTACACTTAACAATACATTCCAGTTTCTAGTTTTAATTAACAAAATATAATTATTAACTTATCTTTTTAATAGGCTTATTTCAACCATATATTCTTTATTAACATCGTTGCTTAACGATGGCCTTTTCAAAAGGGTTGTTGGCATTAAAATCCCAGGCAAGAATGCCAATGGTCTGGCAAAGAATGTCCTTCAACAGTTCATCAGTTTGTTGATGACAATAATTCGAATTTTGGTTTACTTTAATTATTTATCTTCGCCTTGCACAACACGCATTTCCGTCTCGATTCTCTAAATTACTGACTCAAGAAGTTGTGCAGCGTCTTTCTTGATTGTGTCTCACTCTCAACTAGATTCTACCAGTCGTTTTTCTATTAACCTTCTTGGCATGAAGTCATTTTCTTTCTGTATTTACAGTCTTAAATCTATAGTAAGTTCAAAGGACGCACAAGTTTACCGATACCGGCCGACCTGAGACAGAATGCCAATCTGATAAGAAGATATAAACACTTATCAGACCGGTATTCGAATCCTGGACGTATAATATAATTCAGAAATCCCCGTCGAGATAACCTAAGCAAAGGAGTTTAATTTTAAAGTAGTTTAATTTTTGCTGAAGAGAGTTACTGATTACATACATATAGGATTACCAACGTGTATTCTCGGACCAACCAACGTGATCAATTCATGGATTAAAATTCACAGCAGTGATGTTCTAACTACATAGTTGAATCTTAAAAACTGTCAGTTCAATTATGTACCCAATCAAAACTATAGTTTTTGATTCGTCTCAGTATTTATAAAAAACCTCTCTTGCGATGTTCGTACACACTATGTGAAATGGATAATTTATTTGTTTGATTATTTATACAATTACATTATTTTTATTTATTAACTAGCTGATATCCGACACTACTGCTTCCACCGCAGAAGTAATTTAATTTTTATTCAGCGATAGGTTAATGAAACTAAAAAAACACGTACTATGAACTGTTTGCCGTTTGTCTCTTGTCAATGAATAGCAAGGCACTGAATAAATTATATTAAGAAAATCGATTTTAGATGGATATATATTAAATAAGAATGAAAAAAGAAGTGGGTGTAGCCTTGTGGCGTCAGTCGACGGCTTTCGTACAAACAGGTCGTGGGTTCGAACCTCGGTGCTAGTTCGAGTAAAAAAAAACTAGTTTCGGATATTGCCACCAAAACAAACATCTTTAAAGTTTCATATTAGTTTAGATACTTAAAAATATTATTACGAATGTAATAATTAGTTATTCCCAGAAGAGAAAAATACCTGTCTAATTTACCGCGAATAATCAAAAATTCACATTAAAACTACACGCATAAGCTGAACAATTTATTTTCGTCTGCGCAGATTGCCTTGGAGTAAACAAAAATTATACATAATTGGTATTTTTTACAAAGTGATGTAAGTGATCAGCGATTTGTAATATGACGAGTATTTGAAATAGAATTTTGTATACACATTAAAAATGCTGATTGAGCAATTCATAAAAATGTTAATAATTTAGGTAAGTAGGTATATTGTGAAAAGTTTGTTTACGTTCTTGTGTATGTAGGTAGCTATTTGTAGAGAAACGGTTGCTATGTATAAAATAATTATAACTGTACAGTTTCAGTCTATGTCTAAAATTGAGTAAAATCAGGAAGAAATAAAATAAATTGGATATTCGAAATCAGAAAGAACTCTCGATTCAGAAGTAACTAAAGTTCGGGTATTTTCAATCAAAAGGATGCCTAAATCACTCAAAAGATCTAAAATTGACATATTCGAAATCAAAAAGAACTTTAATGTTTTGATATTCTAAAACCGGAAGTTAGTTTTTGTTGCTTGATAACTAACCTGTTACTAACTTGTTACCGTTAATATATACCTTACGGCCGTCTGTCAAAGTTGTGTCTTATGTATAACCCAAAAGGCATTTATATACTCATCCTACAGTATCGCGCTTAGGCTAGGCAGAGAGAATCGATTATCCAATCCTATCTATCCAAAAACTCCTTCGCTTATTATAGAGTAATTTAGGACATTTTCTTTTAATTCTTAGTGACATGTTTTCTTTAATCATGATGACAAATATTAATTAGGGAATTACTTTCATAGATGTGCAGCCATGTTTGCTTAATTAATTAAATTAATTACTTATTTATACATCCGATCTCTCCCGGGATGATACCTAAACTTATAAAATGCGCCAGCGATGATATGGAAGTGTGCGCCAATTAATGAACAGATACCGACATACGACTATCATGTACTACTATCAAGTAAGAGATGGATACAGCGATACCTCGCTCAGCGTTAGAATGAACCCCTTTATGTTTCGTGCTCATTAAAATCACCTCTTTGAGTAATCCCAAATGAGTCATCACTATATTGAAGAGATGAACTGCGGCAAGAGTAAGTAGATAAGGTGAAAACATAAAATTATAAATCTTTTAATGCTATAACACCTGTAGCCAAATATTGATGCTATTCGACATGGCAAAAATTATTTCTTTAATCCATTTTTATTGCTCTCCAAATGATGTTATCCTTTTGAATAATAAATAGGTAGCTATAATTTAATTTTAAAACACGACTTTATTTTTTTATCTAAATAATATGATTCCTTAACTATAATATATCTATCTCGCTAATGTTCTCGTTGCAGCAGAATTCGGATCAATATCTTCGACTTGCATGTACCTACTGGTAAAAAGGCTATAATTTTCGGTTGAAGTTGTTTGAATTTGACGACTAGGTGTTGGTTACCAGGATACTACGGCCATGAGTGATTTTTATTAATTTAAAATTAGAACGAATTCTTTTGTGAAATTTAAAATTTGGTAATATACCTTTATTCTATTCCAAATGATACCTACTTAAAATTACATTTTTGATTAACGCTGTTTGCTTTCGGGCGAAATGGCTGGGTGTGACTGTATCATGAATGTTTGCATAGCCGAAGAATATCGTCCAATTAGTGTAAAGTCTGGCTCTACAATCATATTATATTATTATTCCTCTACGTATAATAATTATTATTTTCCATACTTTGTAGTATCACCCGGACGAACATAGATGCTCAACATTTCAATAAATTCATTGATTGTTATCATTATCCGTACAAATTACCTCATTGTTAAACTTCTGTGGTATTTCCGATTACGTGTGGTTACAAACGAAGAATATGCGGGTGATCATTACTTTGCTAAAAGCAGCACGACATTCTATACATTTTAGGAGGAGCACAGTAAAACTGAAGCAAAGGGGTAGAAAAAAAGCGAACACCTTAATGATCGGTATCCCATTTCTGATATTGAATTTCGTTAATTATATGTAAATTTGTACTGTCTATGGAAATAGTTCGATTGTAATGAGAGATTGTTACAAAATCTATCGGGACTTCCACAGGGTTCCTACTTGGGTCCTTATCAATATCATTGTTTTATTTTCTTTTTTAACCTTAACTGACTTGCAAGGTATATAAATGCTTGCTGGTTGATAGAAAATGAAATTAACCCCATAAGATCTTATTTTTATATTTATTTATATGTTTTGTATTTTTTTTTAAGAAATACATAATTCTCAGAATATAGCAGGTATTTGGATTAAAACATTCAATAATTCGCGTAAGTGCACAGTTCCTTGAATACGGAACTGAATCGTATTTTTTTATCATCCCTGGGACCCTTAGGTATAGGAAGAGGAACGATATGTTTATTCAAAGACGGAGATGGGTAGAAGTTTATTTGCTCAATCCAAGAACGTTGATTGCAAGAAATAAAAAGAGTCGTCATTAGGATGGTCTCGTATCCCGAGGATGTGTCGTTATGTACGTGGGGACTAAACCAATCAGAGGAGCAGCCGGCTGAGGAAGAAGGAGGGAATAATGAAGCAACAGAAAAGAGAGTTTGATTCTGAAGAGTGCGGGAATTTTTCTAAGACCTAATGACCCCCGTCCCAATTAGGAATGGCGGCGTGTCAAAAGGTTTCCCATACAGACACACGCCGACCCTCATTCACACAGGGGCGTCTTCAGAAATATTTTTACCCATTTTAAGCTTGACGTTCTAAATTTAAATTTTGAGTTTGAAAATATATTGACGGCATATTATACTAGATTCATAAAACGGGTAACTATACCTATAGATCATATCAAACCCTTCATAAACAAATCAACATATTTTTTTCATCCGCATTTTCAAAAAACATGAAGTCGCTATAGGAAATATAAAAGAAAAAAAATATTAATTTTATAAACAATATTAATATTTTTTTAATTTCACTTATTTGCAAAAGGGAAATTCTTATAAATACCTTCCATAATCTCATGTTTTATTTTTCAAATTTTGTATTTAATGTAAGTGTGATTTTTTTTCTTTAATATTGAAAAAAAAATCAAATAATATCTGAAAATTCATACCAAACAGAAATGATCCACGTTATAAAACTTCACATTAATGCGAAATAAAAAAAAATCAATAGCGAATTCGAGTGCTGCGTTTCATTCACCTCGACTCAGCTCTGTCTTATCGATATGCCATCCCACTCTCACTAACACCCACACGTCGTGCCGTCTCCCTCTCCACAGTCGTCTTTTCCCTCTGGGTGGGTGCTGGGTAGGTCGCACATCTGTGTTGTACCCAACTAACTAGTACAATTCGTTCAATTTGTTTGTTTGAAACGTTCTCATTAAGGAACATTGCGCGGGTCTGTTCACCCTCGTTGGGAACTGTTTCCTCCAAAGTGCCACCCAACTAGTCGCGGAATATTAAACTCCACTTTTTAGGGGGCGTTCAAGTATTACGTAACGCAATTTTTGAAGATTTTTGACCCCCCCTCCCCCCATGTAACGCGCCGTAACGTTTTTCTGTACCCCCCTCCCCCCCCCTAAATGTTACGTAACACCCAAGATACTATTTTTTTACTGAACTCTCGTAAAAAAATAAAAGGGTTTCAAAGGGTTCCTTTGCTAACTTCGGAGAAAAAAAAATACTATTTATATGTTCCACAAATTTATCTTTATTTTTTCTTTTGCTGTTTTCCAAATTTTGGCATAGCTGCGTTAGCAAGTCCAGTTGATGATGTAAATCCCCCCTTTTGACCACTAACGAATGCTGACAACGAAAATAAAATAAAAATGACGTAAGTATAATACAGTCGAGGGATTCCCCGTAAAAAATAAAAGATTTGCTAACTTAGGAGGGTGAAATAAAAATTACATACAATGCAGTCGAGGGACTCCCCGTAAGACTTAAACGAAAAAGGTTCCTTTTTTCGCAGAGCGAAAAATTCTTACGCTTAGGGTGAAAACACCTAGAAAGCCGATTCCGACCGGCGCAAAGAATGTTGTCTATGGTTTCAATGCATTTAAATGGGCATGCCGGAAAGCAGGTTTCTGCTTTTGCTGTGCGTATCCCCGGAGTCTGCATTAACAATATCCGATATGCGGATGACACTGTCATACTAGCTGATAGCCTCCAGGGACTACAAGAGCTGCTAGGTCGTGTCAGTGCGGTGGGTGATGAAATGGGCTTAAATATCAATGTAGCCAAAACCAAATTCATGGTTTTCAGCCGACAACCGCATAATGGAGCCACCCTTCAGCTTAACAGAAAGCCAATAGAGCGCGTACACACATTTAAGTATCTTGGAAGTGTGATAACAGATAACATAGATCCCGAGAAAGAGGTGAAGTGCAGAATAGAGATAGCGAGAGCCGCATTTAATAACATGAGATCACTCTTCTGCGATGATAATATTAATTTAAAACTAAGGCAAAGAATGGTCAAATGCTATGTTTGGTCCACACTACTATACGGTGTTGAAACTTGGACCCTTAAAGTCAATATGATGAACCGTATAGAGGCATTTGAAATGTGGCTCCACCGCAGAATGCTCCGTATTCTGTGGACCGATATGGTGACTAACACGGAGGTGTTGCGAAGAGCTGGTCTTGAGAGGGAATTGTTAACCAGCGTCAAGAAAAGAAAAATGTCCTACCTGGGACACATACTTCGCAACACCAAGTACAAGCTGCTTCACCTAATAATGAAGGGGAAAATAGATGGAAGTCGAGGTGTGGGTAGACGGCAGATGTCCTGGCTGAGAAATATCAGACAGTGGACCGGAATCCAGCGAGTGGAGGAACTGTTCCGGTTAGCCCAGGACAGAGAAGCCTACGCCATAGTGGTAGCCGACGTCGGGGGGACCTGACATGGCACTTGAAGAAGAAGATCCCCATTCAACTGCATAGAAACATTCTTTGCGCCGGTCGGCGCGGGTCGGATTCGGCATTCTACGTGTTTCCACCAAAAGCTTTAACATCGGAGAACAAAATAAAAATGACGTACGGTACAATCGAGGGACTTCCCGTAAAACATTGTCGAAAAGGGTTCCTTTGCTAACTTCGGAGAAAAAAAATGATGTACAGTACAATCGAGGGACTTCCCGTAAAACATAAACGAAAAGGGTGCTCAACTTCGGAGAAAAAAAACAAAAATGACGTACTGTCAGTACAATCGAGGGTTCCCCGTAAAACATAAACGAAAAGGATTGCCCAACTTGGAAGATTTATTTCCCAATTTTTTTTATTTAAGAAAAAAAATACCGTTACGTAACGAGTATTTCGAACCCCCCCTCCCGCCCTCGTAACGCACAGTAACGTTTTGCAAGACCCCCCCTCCCCCCCAAATTGCGTTACGTAATACTTGAACGCCCCCTTACATATTCCCAAAAGAACTAAGGATCGATCTTCCATATTCACTTTATCCCAAGCGATTGAATAAAACAATTCTTTAAATTTCGGCCAAGGTACTAGAACTCCCCGATGTTCGTTTTTTAAGATTTTTTGAATTTGGAACATTTTTCTATCCTGTTTTTTCCGTAGAAACCTACGTAGGTATGCGCTTGTTTTGTGGTATATAGGGTCGTTATTTTTTTACATTTGATTAATATTTTTACAGCTTTTTAATATGTATATTTTACTTCAATAACTTTTGATAGTAATTTTTGAATAATTGAGAAATTTAAGCTCTAGAAAATACGGAACTCCTTGATGTTGGACAAATCATTTTGTCATTATTAATGAGAAGTTGTAGGGTATGAGTATAACACAATCCGAAAGTCCAAAAATTGTAGATATTATTCATACAAATTAAAGGTTATATTGCATTTTAAAAACGGCCTTTTAAAATGTCCAAAAAAATAAAACCTTTCATTTTTACATAGCTACTCTTAATTTCGAACCGAAAAAAAAAATAAATCCTGCATACATATTCGACATACAGTCCTTCATATTTCGCCACTGCATCCATTGTCTCTCGTCCCCCTCCAATTATCATGCTCTCTCCCTCGTTGTTGGAGCAATAATAATAATTATTCCTTTCTTTTCTAACAACATGGAGAATAATTGACTCCCGCAGGTACAGCGACTGGCTCTCTTCTACCAATTTCTTCCAATTATAACTACGAAAAATAATGATACACGACTCGTACACAACAACAAAAAAACTTTACAACCATCCCTAACTCCTCTACTTTTTGTTTTAATAATGTGTCTCGTTAAAAATTTTCTCAAATAATTGAACATGTCGTCTGTATATATAGTAGAAATAAATTAGTTCCTGTTACCTTTCCAAAAATAAGCTCACATAATCTATCTGTGTAAAAGATGAACATTTTTTTTAATAAAATATGAATTTGTGCTCACTCAAAGTGAACATAAGTACACTCTTTGACTCTTTGAAAAGATTGTGTCGTGAAAGAAGAAGATTGTCTGCGCTTGGAATCGAACCCACGTCCTCCAGTATGAAACAACACGAAAGCTGGGGAACCACTAGGATTCCCACCACTTTATAATTCTTTTGATGATCTATCATTTAATTGATTAGTGTTCGATTTTAAGACATAAATTTTATACAAATCGGAATCACTATGACCGTCTTTTGCCGTTATTTCGAAGGCCGGCTTAGTGTGATCACTTAACGTTAACAATGTTCGCTAATTAACCGGTCAAATTCGTCGAAATTCCGAGTTATGGGAATCTCTGACGTGTTCAACATGTCGAAAAATAGAGAAAATTGTATCAATAATTATTCCATTGTTCTAATAATCAATCATTACGTTTCTTAATGGGTGTCTATTTTGCTATACCACGTTGAAAACTGCGGATAATTTGACATCTCTTCTTGTAGCAACAGTTGCATTTCAATATACCAGATCTGCATAATTTGTCCAACAGATTACTGTAGGAGCTTCGATCAAGTTTCACACATTTCGTCGATGTAATATTTCTCACGGACACTTGCAGTTGCTGCCATAGCAATGAATATCGACCTACAGACGAAAAGTGCAAGCATGTACATAAAATATATTGAAGTTGGATTGATTTGTCTCATCTATGTATGCTATGGTGAGCTACGAACGTACTTACCAAAAAATAATATAGATGGACTATCATTAAAAAATATTCTGCGCACAACATTGAAGATTTCTACCTTGTAAAAAGTTGCTATCACAATATAAGCTTGGGTAGGTATATATCATTTTTAAGTAATTTTTACTTTGATTCATACATCGTTTTTTAAACACCAGTCACCTTTCATTCACTTTATTTAAAGCGACCAACTAAATAAATATATTTACTTCCAATTTGCGTTCCTTTTATTTTCTTTTCTTTTCATTTTAGACATCCATTAAAATAGACATTTAAAATAATAATAATAACTATACGCTTGTATCGTTTTTTTTAATGAATAAAAAAATAAAACTAATGATAGTACCTACCTACCCGTTCGTGTAAAGTTATCGTCTGTGTCAAACTTCCATACAAATTGTATGTCTTTAATTGACGTATTTTTCCTCCGCTAATGAAGTCATTTCGTCTTCGAATTCTCCCCATTAGTGATGCGACAACCTCTTCGACGAAATTCCCTACATCGATTTTTTTTCATATAATTTGAAGCTCGTAGAACACATTCCACTATTAAGGCGTGATTTCAAAATATCGTGATGTAAATCATTGGTTGAAACTTAAAACATTTTTTCGCACAATTTTTTGTGTTTTTACTCAAAACACCTGGCTCTACCATTCTCCCTTTCACGCCACAAGCTTTGCTTGGTGTGTAATATGTCTACAGTGTATTTGTGTTCAGATTAAGCGAGACCTGTGTAGCCTCTTTTGGCGTCATACTTCACGTAAGTATGTATATTATTATAGTTATCTTACACTGAAATGTTAAACTATCGACTATAGCAATTTGACTAAAACAATCCAGTGATAAAGATCATCTTTCTAAAAAACGCCTTTCAAATATCTGGATCTCATATCACTATGTTTACTTTAACCATCGTCGTCGAAATAAAACGTCGGCGTTTAGTGTCGAGACGAAATGTAAACTAATTAGGTATGTGATAAATATGTTTTGCCCATTGTTCTTTATGAGAGTGAATACTGTGAATCCTGGCACAGAACCAAAGCCCAGGCACAAAAAGTCTCCGCATTTGAATCGAAATGCCTAACGTGGTACCACCGCATCATGAACGACGCTATACGCCAGCGCACCCAGCACAGGCACATCATTTCCACCGTTGTAGAAACGGGATGGAAATGGCTGGGACATCTGTTAAGGATGCCGAATGAAAGTTAGCCGAGGAGAGCGCTGTTCCTTCTCGCGATTAGCGGTACAGTCGACTTTCTTAGTGAACGGCGTGTGATCGATGCCCGGTGTAGACCATATTTTTTAAAAAATTAATCTTTGCCTTCCGCGAATGATTTTAAAATTGCATTTTTGTCATCTTGTAATTTGTTAAGTGACCACTGTCTTAGGTTTTGAAGACAAATACTCTATTCCGAAATCCATGGTAGGCTATTATAATATAACTGAGCTCATTTTCGATGATAAAATAATATAACCATCGATAAAATTGAAATCCTTATAACGCATATCGTTTTTATCTTTTCCGATGTATATTATAATTTACATCAAATGTTCCCCAAATTAGCTTCGTTAACATTAATTGCGTTTGAATACATTTATTATTATTATTATTTTTTATTCATTTATTTAATTAATTAATTATTTTTTTATTAAACATTTGATTAAGGTCCGCGTTGTTCAAATAACTTCCTTAAATTAAAAAAAAAACTCCATCGTTATTTTAATTTTAATTCATTCTTTACTATGTAGGTATTTTTAATAATTTTTTATTTTATCCGCCGAGCATTCCAAAACAACGCAGTATTGTATTCGTATAGTTTCGTTAAAATAATATGCTTACATAATAATTATTGCTTTATAAAATAAACATATTGCCATTGGAGCTATTTAACCTTAGATGATTTCTTCCATTCAACCAGTTCTGCCCAATTTGAGAGATGATGCAAATCCGGATAGAAATTTCAAGGGAAAAATCTTTGAACCAAAAATCAAACCTGACCGACCAGGAATCGATCCCAATGCACCTACCTGCCACGTAATATTAAGTCTAATTAAATATATTGTCTATGGTTAAGCCGTGCATTTGTATACGAGTTCTGTTCTTCTATGATGACAATAATTTATTTACATAGTTTCGTTATTTTGATGCATCAGAATCGATAGTAAGTTTTAATATCATTATAGAAGCAAGTATTAAATCAATTGTTCTTACAAGTTTGTACCACTACGGGCTCACGATCGTCTTCTACTGCTCTTTCGGAGGCTGGATAAGTGTGATCGCTTTACGTTATTTTACCTAATGTTGAAATGTGTATGTATGTTTTTTTTAAGGTAGATTTCCTTCTACCAAAGACTTAATAATAAAGATGAAAGTGTTTTTTAATGATTTCTGAAAAATGAGAAGAAAATAATCTATCTATAATAATAAAGGAAAGTGCCTGACTGACTGATTGACTGACATACTCACTCATCAACGCACAGCCCAAACCGCTAATCGTAGAGAAGTGATATTTGGAAAGCAGGTAGGTTTTAATACAAAACCTTCCATTAAGAAAGGATTTTTGGAAATTCCACCCCCAAGGGGGTGAAAAATAGGGTTGAATGTTTTTCAAAGTATGCGAATATCTCGGAAACTAGACATGGTACGAACTTGAGATTTGGCATATGAATTCTCCAATAGAAATGAGTGTTAGCATATTTGGCATTTAATTCAAAATTTTACTAAAAGGGATGAAAAAGGGCACATATAAAAAGGGATCATTTTTAAGTGGCTCCTAATAAGTTTAAAACTACTATAATATAAGAAGCCCAATCTCAGGTGATATCTCGAAAAAATAGAAATATTTTCAGAAATGTAGGTACTCATAGGAACAATGTTCATGATAATAATATGTATGAATGTGGTATGGTGTGTTTGGTTCTAGAACGAGACGATAGATGGCGATCATTAGACGTGAAGAGTCGGGTGTATCGTTAACGAAGCCTCTTCAGCAGGGCTGCCACTCAAACAAATAGGTACACTAAATGATTGGAGCTAAAAAAAAACACTCTTTCGAATAATAGTTAGGGGGAGAACTCATAATGATGAGAAATAGGAATAAAAAATAGAATTGATCACTTTAATCAAAAATAAAATTGATAATGTAAATGAAGCATACTAAACAATAAATAAATAATATCAAAGTATTGAAAAAATTGATCTATGTAACATATTGGTTCTTTAGGAGTAAAGTAACTCCATAATGAGCGGAAACAAAATAGAGTAACTATGTAATAAGCGATTTGAAAATAGAAGAGCTGGTACATTAACAATATAGAATGAAAGCAGCAATATAAGTGATTGAGAAATACACTCCTTACAGTAGTTATTAAAAAAGAGCAACCATATAAGCGAACAGGAAAAGGACTCCATCGATGATGTATGGTTGTGAAACGTGGACATGGACGAAAAAAGAAGAATGTAGTATAAATGCAGTAGAGATGAAATCTCTACAATGAATATGTGGAAAAACTTTATGGGATATGGAAAGGAATGAAAATATTAGGAAAGAATGTGGTATGGAAGTAAGTGCTGCGACAAAGATGAAAGTTAATAAGTTGAGATAGTTTGGGCATGTGGAAAGAATGGATGCAAACAGAATGACAAAGATAATTCATAAGACTGAAAGGAAAGGTGTAAGAAAGCGTGGGCGACCGAGAATGACGTGGATCGAACACATCGATTCCGTCCTCAAGGAAGGCCAGGTAAGAAGTAAGAGAAATAGCGAACAAACTAAAAAAATAGCAACAATAGAAAGAAATTAATAAATGAACAATTACAAAAGAGATAAAAAAATAGACCATCGCACGAAAGATAAAGCAATAGTTACGGAAGCGCTGAAGAAAGAATTTATCAAGATGAATCCATTTAAGAAAAAAGAGCAATAATATAATTTTAAATAAAGAAAACAACAAAAATGAGTTCTTCAGATATAAGGGCAAAATATAAAACCCGTTGAGCAACATATTCTTTAGAAAATACGGAATATTCGCACAACCCTGCCACATGTTGCTGAACAACACTATTGCCGCTAAATTTTCTCACCCACCCTGACCCCAATCTAGAGGGTGTCTCTCCCATCCCCAATCCTCTCACTCATACCAATTTAAATAAATTCAAACTCTTGATTTTCATTTGGGTTCATTCATAAATTCGATAGCGAAATCACAGGGGTTGTACCGGAACAATTTGCCTGCATTAAATCATACACCTCGAGGAAAGGATTCGGTTCAATTTGTGCCGAAACTTTTCGACCGATATTCTTTTAAATGAATAAAATAATTTATGGCTGATTCGGATTTTTTTGTTTGTTTTTTTTGGGTTAATTTTTGAAACAGAAAAATACTCATTTCAGAATTTGGTAGTTGTTTGTTAAGTTCTGATTGAATGCCCAAAATTAGAATTTAAGCCCGTTCTTTTTGTTAATTAGAAACAATATGGAGTTCATTTCTAAATCCGAAGCGGGGTGCATTCTTAGAAAAAATCTCTCTGTTTGATCCAATATTTTGTTGTTTAATTTGTCTATTATACGGATTTCTTATGACGATGACAATGGCTGGGAGAAGTGTACCGTAAAACGGTTGGTAACAAAAAGGTCATTCAAACCAGATCCTATATAGGAAAGAATCGGCAGCGGGCATTAGGAAGCCTTAAGTTAATATTATTGAATGCAGTTGGACTAACGAATTGGAGAACGCTGAATGGAGTTGGTTTCTTGAGGAGGCCAGAACCCACAACGAACTGTAGTCCTCTTGCGGACTTCAAACGATTACCTTTTATGCAAACTTTTATAATCATCAGCTTTTCTTGGAAATTGCTTTTGCAAGAGGTGCTACTTTACATGCCTAACATCTGAAGGACTCAACAATATTGGTAATGACAATTAACCTGCTTTTTCTGTAACCAATCATCCGCAATGGTCTTGATTTTATCTGATCATCGTATGAGAAGCATTTTTTTTTATTTCCATTGTCCGATTTCAACTCCCATTGTCGGTTTCAACTCCATCGCTCTAAATAATTTTGCATCCTTTAATTTTTTAGATCAATTCTTGATCCTACTCTTTTGAAACTTGTCATCCTTGGCAAAAAAAACACGGTAAAAGACGATGAATCAAATAAAAAAAAAAGTCCGCGTTGCTTTAAACTCTCACCAACTCAAATCATTAGTGACGAATGATCTAAAAAAACCCTGGTCATTAAAAAGTTTTCTTTCTCAAACCAACGAGTTTTGACTTTCTTTTATTAATAATGGTTCACCAATCATAACTTTTATTAATAAAGGCTCACTAATCATAACTTTTTTGTGACATGATTTTTTTCCGAAATATAATTGCGTTCGTTTATGTATATATTATATCCTCTTTCTCCCTTCTCAGCACCTTTGTTCTCAGGCCTGTGTAACTCTCATTAGAGATTCTTCGGATTTATATTCGCTCGTTCAAATTAAGCTAAGTGTCCATTTCAAAAAAATGAACCCTGATGTATTTTTAATGGGAATTTATTTTAATGGTGGGCTTAATGATGGGATAATAATTTTTCTTTAAATGGGGCAGAATTTTCGCGACAATTACTCGCAAGAAAAGAAAGAATTCATCTAGCCTATAAGTAAATACTAAAATAAATATATTCACCTAAGTTTAATTCTGTTGAATACCTACAGCCCTTCGTTTAAATTGTGAGGGTTGTGCAAACTTTTAAAATGTCGGAGATCCCTCGTCATATTATCCCCAAAAATATCAGATATTATGTTTCGATGAATCGTAACAAAGTTTGATAGCATCATTCTCGTCCTTGGAACCCTGTCTAAAAGAAGAACAGGGCAACGCTAAACGAAACAGTGCCATAATTTTCAAAGACTTTGAGAAAGATGCGGCAGAAAAGTGGTTTAACTAACAATCATGCACACACACGTATCCGTAATTCAGAGCCTCCTTAATTGTACGATTGAGTCCATAAAATCACAACGTTCTTCATGCTTATCCGGTTGTGCGCCTTGGTACTTACGTTTCTTTTGGCATTCCGGAACATCTTCACCCGTAGAGGGCTGCGTCCCATCCTCTTCTGTAGTCTTGGCTACAGCGCCATCAGTCAGTCCATCGCGTGGATATTTTGGACGTTTCCTGTATACTTTTTGAGCTGGCAGTCTTGCGAAATGTGTTTTTATGTCTGCACAGCCCCTAACTCACAATCAGTTCTTTTCCCCTCATTTCCAGAGCAGGTAGTTGCAACATCCCTGCTATTTTTACATCCTGATTTTTTGCACCTACGGTCCCCGCGGGAGATCAAGCCCAGATACTCGGATTGTGGGATCCAGTATGAGGTGTTTGTGCCTTGCTCAGAATTTTTTTAGTCCATCATTTATGTTTTCATCTGCTATTCGTCCAGTGTCATTGGATCTTCCTCCATAACCAAGTTTTGGTCACCCTGTATCTTTCTCTCATCTGGTCTTACGTTGTTAAGGTTCCTTAGTTATATTCTTGCTGCCTCTATGTTTTTTAGATTTTTATGGAACTTTTTTCCAAAACTTGCAGGGAAATTTTATCTCCTTTGCAACCATTTGAAATGATCACATTGTTTTTAATTTATTTGTGCAGAGTGTGAAAAACTTTTAGGTCGTAAAAAAAACCGTGTACCTACTGTTAAGTTATTGTTGTAAAAGTATGTAATAATGAGACGATGACAGAGTGTTCTGTGTTAAAGTCAAAAGTTTTCATCTCATTAAAAGATGCTAAACAGTGGTGTGGTGGCTGTAATGAGGATAACAAGCAGAGAAGGAGTCCTGGTAACAAGCAGACTCCCTGGAACGTGGCGTTAGGGCTGGGCGGACCAAATGATCAGAGGAACTGGAACAAGTCTTCAGAAATCACTTCGTCTTAATGAGCTTGAATACAAACTGATATGGATAGTGTTGAAAAAAGACCAAACTGGAATTAAAAGGCTACAGAAAAATGTGACGGACTGTTTTGCCCATTTTCAGATTTGCACAATGGGTAGTCATGTAATTATTGTCTTAGCAATAACATAATATATAATAACAAATGGATCGCGCAACAATAATTTAACATGTCAGCATCAAAGAGATATATAAAATTATGCATTTCAATAAATAGGTTCTATTGAAATTTCAAAATAAATATTTTTAAACAGTCTCCTCTGGTACTATAAAAAGTTGACATAATTGTATAAAAACTATGAATAATTATATATGCAAACTGTCTGAGCTCCTTGTAATCTATATCGATCAAATTTGTCATGATTCATCACGGAGTTAATTGAACATCTTCAATATAGCTTCAACGTATAAGAGAAAGGAATCTCCTCAACATTCTTCATGAATATTATTTTTTGATATTTTTCGATGGTTCACATAGATTGATCTTCTACTCGAAATATTCGAAAAACTCCTATGCTTTCCATCTAATTGAAACTGATTTTAGCAGTTGTTTGAAAAGGTAATCGAAATCCAATCCAAATCCAAACTCCCTTTAGACCCCACTTAGGGGCATAGGGAGGCAACAAGAGCTCTCCATTGCGCTCGATCCTGCGCAACGTTAATGACCTCCTCCCACACCATGTCCAGATTCCTCAGCTCTGCCTCGAAGGAGCGGAACACAGTATGAGAGGGTCTTCCTCGTCTCCGGGACCCTGATGGGAGGAAAAACAGCGCTCTCCTCGGCCAACTGTCATTCGGCATCCTTAACACATGTCCCAGCCAAGTCCATCTCCTCCACATAATAGTAGAGGTGATGGGCTCACGCTGGGTGCGTCGGCGTATAGCGTCGTTCGTGATGCGGTGGTACCATCTTATACCCAAAATTCTCCTGAGGCACTTCGTTTCGAATGCAGATACTTTTTGTGCCTGGGCCAGAGTCAGGTGCCAGGACTCACACCCATACAGGAGAATGGGCAACACACACGCATCAAACAGTTTACATTAAAGTTTACATTAAATCGAAATAAGCAAATATAATAGGATTGACTTCGTTGTAAGTTTTTGAGCAGCAAAGGACTTTTATTCCAGTAATGTAACACTACCATCTATCGGGATTATATCTGAAATATTTTAACAGTTGATAAATCGTCTGCTCTTTTTAGCAGCTCCTAAAACAGTTGAACCACGTCAGAGTCGACCGTAACAACAAGTGACAAAGACAAGAGAACAAACAACGAAGCGACCAACCAGATCAGTGTGGTCTTTTCCTCATTAACACATCTCCTCGGCTCACTAATGATGCTCATTTGGCTGGTCCAGCGCAGCATCTTCCCTTAGACAACACGAGACAGACAACTTTTAAGAACCTTTTGGAAACTTCATCACAAGCTGTTTTTTTTTTCAAGTATAATGAGAAGTGTTCTAAGTCGTTATTTTCAAGCGTATTTGTCTGGTGTGACTGGTTGAGATTCAATATATGATTCTTTAGTAAAGCAAGATAATCTAGTTTGGGTCTGAGAGATCGGTAACTCAACCTCTTGTCAAAACCGAAGGTAGATCTTTGGATAGATAAGCGATGTTTCCAAATTTCTAGGGATATTATTTCATTATTGATGCCAGAAAAGTGTTGACTGGTTTATGCAACTTTTTAGCGCAGTATTTTTCAGTTGATGAAGGTTTTGCACGAACAAAGAGGCGTTTTCAATGCACTGTTTTTGCATCTATGGAAGATGAATCAAAATCTCATCTATTCCTTGGAGACATTGAATAATTTCAGATGTTTTCAAACCTTCTTTCCACAAAAAGAAAATTAATGCGCTTTGCGATTTTGACCCAAGATAGAGAAACACATATTTTTCTTCTTTCTCATTAAATAGGTCTAGTGATCTGTTTTCATTGTAGTGGGATTTCCTGGGACACCGAACTCCAACTGTCTCGCGAAGGCGAGAAGAACCGGGAAGACCCTCCAAGAGAAGTCTTGGAGGGTCTTCCCGGTTGGCGATTTCCCACCGGAATATTGTAGACTGCTAACTGTAGGAGTCTTATCACCGTCCATTCTGTCTAGGTGAGCACGCCAAAAGCGCCTTCTTGTCCTGCTCCATCTGATGATGTCTTCTGTGTTGCAGGTTTCACGTATGACGGTGTTCCGTATTGCATCCCTCACTATTTTACCCAGAATAGATCGTAGGGTCTTCATATCCGTCAAGAAATCATTCGAATAAATAAAATAGCCGCTCTGCAATATTATATTCGCTATGAAGGGGCACTTGATTTTCAAAGTAATTATTACTAAATACATAAGATTATTATGGTGATTTTTTGGATCAAGGAGTACTCTTCATAAATCACTCATTTGTGAGTGGAAATGCATAAAAAAAGAAGAGTACCTACTCTTCCTTCCCCGACGTTCTTTCTACGCCTACCATTTTGTAAATTCTGAATATGAAATAAAATTTTGAAAATTTGTTCCGAATACCGCATTTAGTTTATCAACGGTGATAATACGAATACTATCTGCGAATGTAAACTGTTTGATGCGTGTGTGTTGCCCATTCTCCTGTATGGGTGTGAGTCCTGGCACCTGACTCTGGCCCAGGCACAAAAAGTATCTGCATTCGAAACGAAGTGCCTCAGGAGAATTTTGGGTATAAGATGGTACCACCGCATCACGAACGACGCTATACGCCGGAGCATCCAGCGTGAGCCCATCACCTCTACTATTATGTGGAGGAGATGGACTTGGCTGGGACATGTGTTAAGGATGCCGAATGACAGTTGGCCGAGGAGAGCAGAGAGTCCCGGATACGAGGAAGATACTATCATACTGTGTTCCGCTCCTTCGAAGCAGAGCTGAGGAATCTGGACATGGTGTGGAAGGAGGTCATTAACGTTGCGCAAGATCGAGCGCAATGGGGAGTTCTTGTTGCCTCCCTATGCCCCTGAGTGGGGTCTAAAGGGAGTTTGGATTTGGATTGGATAATACGAATACTTGGCAAATCGTCTACCTAATGGCGAACGTTGTTACCGTCAAGTGATCACACCAAGCCAGCCTTCGAAACATTAGAAGACGGTCTTGGGTCGTAGTGATTTGTTGATATGATTTGAAAATCGAACAGTATTAGTGATTCATTAGTTGTTGACATAATATATTCGTTAAGATTTAGACATACTTAGAACGTTGTGTGATAATCAAAAATGGCTTAATAAACGAAGAATTTATTATTCCTAATACAATACAACCTCGTGACTGTATTTGTACATGTGTAGACAGAGCCGACTGACATTTTTCAATGTGCGGGATTTACAATTGTATAATGCTCGATTGAATAGAGCCTAACGAACCGCCTGATTCTGCTCTTCAGCCAGTCCTACCAACCTCCTCCGGCCCTGCTAGAACGGGGGAGGAGAGGGGGTAGCAATCTCGTAACATGCAGGTCATGCCCGCGGACCAATCAGACAATATTATTCCATACACCACGATACATATACCACAGGGGTTTTGAGCCGAATGCCGCAAAATATCATCAAATTCATTTATTACTTCTACCAGCATCCCCCCTTATTGGATCGAAATGCCAAGACAGGATATGAAAGAAAAACAGGGATATTATAAATAACCAGCTTTCCCGACAGACGTTGTCCTGTGTTCCTAAATATGAATATTGAATTCGAATTTGTATGGTGATGAATTAATTATCATTTGACCAATGTGATTCCGAACGATGCGTCTGTTTTAAACTATGTATATTCCATCCGCATTCTGTCAATCGCACCAATTGACAATTTCTGTCAAAATTTCGAATTTGGAATAAAAATTATAAGGTAAAAAGTACTAATAAAGTTGTCTACGTAGAGTTTTCTTTAATTTTCCATCCATTTTTCGTAATTTTTTTCTCCTTAAAAGACATTCGGTCCAGCCGTTTAGGCGTGATGCGATGACATCGGGAAATAGCTCTCCATTTTTAAACATAAAATAATAATTAGTAGCTCGGCAGTTCACTTGATTAGAGCTGATCTTGCACGCGTTTACACTAAACGAGCATAGATTTGAAGAATAGAGCGGGTTCCTGCTTTTCCTGTGCGCATACCCATTCAAATGCATAGTAACATTCTTTGCGCCGGTCAGCGCGTGTCGGAATCGGCTTTCTACGTTTTCTTACCCAATGTCAGCGATCAGGAGCGAATGCTCTATTCTGTCTCTGGCTCTATGTTCGTTTGGAGTAACTTCAGACTTTGAAGAAGGTAAAATATTAACAGAAACCGCTCAATATCTAGATTCCTGTATAAAAAAGTGAAGAACTCCTCTTTCTACTGCCCTATAAGGTCTGTTTATTATTTGTTTAGTGCGAGTGATTTTAAGTGTAAAACAAACACGCGTGGTTCATAGTTAAGTGTGAGTGATTAGTAAAATGATCGAATGATTACGAAGTTTTGGAGATAACTCATCATTCACAAACGATGATAATATAACATAATTTTTAATTGACACGTACATGCCCACTTAATGTGGACACAAATACACTCTTGACATCACTCACAAGAAAGGTATGCTTTTTAAATAAAAAGGCACTGGGGACCAAACCCACGCACTTCACCGCTAAGCTACCAACCATAGACCAGAAGCATACGTTTTTTCAGTGTTTCTTGCTAGTGGGCTTGTTGGTGTTGTTCGACGCCTAACAACTGAACTAAGCAAAACAGCTAAATAATACAATGGACACTTCGCGCTATATACTTTTATATTTCACTTGCATAACCCACAAATCAGTTGCACTCGTACTAATCAAAGTGTAAACGAGCCTTTATAGACGTTTTACAGTAATAACATTTGGTGACCTTATTGGTTGGAGAGACGGCATCGATGGATAAAATATGTCGAATGAGTTATTGCAATGCTCCTGACCTATCCGGGACATTCCCAGCACCTCCCACTCGGCCAGCTGGCTAGCAGCAAGATGCCGGTGTGATCCACACACTTCTGCGCAGCACAACTGCCATGTCATGCGCGTGGTCCATGATTTACGACTGACAACTAAATGTGTACGGTATACCATTGGCGTCTCGTCGTGTATTTATTGTTATTATACCTGTATATCCTACGATACTTTTGTGGGACGATTCACAAATTCCGGCCCTGAATTGCAAGTATAATATAATTGTCAGTTTCGTACGTTGTATAATCCTTTCATTATATTTCACTAGTTTTTCCGACAGACGTTAGCCTTTCTTAACCAAAAATATCATTTAATTAGTTTTCCAGTAGGTACAGAACACTGAATAATAAACACGAAAGAATTTATGACACAAACACATATAATCTTCAGTGCTCCAATAACAAGCATCTCCCGCATGTTCTGAATGTATCCTAGAATTTTCACAAGTAGAGTAAAAAATTTAGGTTACTCAGCAATTTCGTATAACTATTTAAAGTACTTAAATTTATAAACCAATCATTCTTTCTTATTTAAACAATCTTTCAACATGTTAAATACAACAACAACAGTGACTCACCAAAATCAAATTTAGAAGTTTTACGATCAAACTGATTTGTTAACATGTAATACTAAAATCCTTGTTGGCTACATGATTATGTTCCGCCACTGATTTTTTTTCAAATTGATCATGTTCTTTTGACAATTTGTAATCACGGAAAAGAAGTGTCACTAATCATGCGCCTGCGCATGTATTCCCGCGAACATGGACACCTTATGAAATATTAATAAATTAATATTTACAACACAATATGCGTCTTAGTGTTGTGTTTGAATACACGTTTATTAAATTTAGAGATATCGCATATCAAACGTATGTATGTATAGATAAATTGAACCTTCTGATTCTAACTGAGAATCTAACCTAGAATCATGAAAGAATATGTTAAAAAATGAACATTCAGCAGGGTGGAAAACGGTACCCATATCACACTAACGTAAGATCTCCAGTGTACCAATTATAGTAATCTTTTACATATTTAGATAAACGAATACATAATTAGAGTACTAGCATCAAATGACAGGCGTAAAAGGGTCATAAATCCTTACGAACGTTGTAAACGTGGAGTGATCACACTAAGCCAGCCCTCGAAATAACAGTAGAATACGGTAGTAAGCCTGTAGTGGTTTGTTCCATTTAAAAATCGAACATCAGTAATGAATTCTTAGAGTTTTTAGTTGTTACATATTCGTTCGGGTCACTAATTGTTTGATTATCAATTTTACCTTAACACTTTGAAGAGTGGGGATGAGATTCGACATTTCCTCCTGTAGCAACATGTATGTATGTATGTAGGAACAATATTTTCAGATGACACCTGTTATTGTATAAATAAAACATCGACTTTCTGACGAAATTATAAGTATGAAACATATTTCCCGTATAGTCGGATTTATTTTGACATTCTTTTTTGTATGAACAAGAAGAGTTACGGACGAACTTGATAGGTTGAAATTATATATTCTTTTCTTTCTCTATTAAAAAATCTTGAAATGATAAACAAAGTAAATATTGAATCAATTTAAAACAGTCGCAAGAATAACACCTAATTGATATTTCATTGAAAGCTTAACCTCAAAATTTATTAATAATAATTAGATATTAAAATACCATTATCTCGGGACCGTTTGACATTGATTCAAATCGAGTTGACCGTTCCATTTCATTCGGATAATCGAGATTAAAACCATAGATAATTAATTATTATCATCATGGTTGAAGATTAACTGATTCATTTATATTCTTTTTTTAAATTTGATATTATAACCAACCCTGTTTTATATTTATAACTAGCTGACGCGGCGAACTATAGGTACGTCCCGCCTCAGAAATAAACATTTTGTTCAATTATTTGATGACTTTATTTTACTTTCTTATTAATACTAAATAACAACTTGAACTGATAGTTAAGATAGTATAGTATGTTTTATAAATTATTAATGAATAACTTGGGTTAGTTGTTAGAGACCGCAACTTCGTTGTGGTAAGCTCACCCTCTGTGTGTTGATTCTGTGATGTCTTTTTTATGTTTAATTTTGTTTGTTGTTTATTATACTTTCCATAAACAGTAAAGAATGAATAAATAGATCAATAACTAACCTAAAATAGTTGTTTCTGAGAAATCATGTAGCCTTTTCGTACAAAATGTATGAGGAAATTATTTTCATTATATTTTTCCGCTGTTTTAATCATTATTCTGTTATTCGGGAGGGAGACAAATCCAACAAAAAAACAAAGATCATCTGGATGCAATGACATAAACAAAAAAAAAAAAAAGATCCAGCCGATCTTGAGTATGAAAACGGATAAGCTAAACCGACTTCGGGTTATATATTATAGATATTATAATTATTAATAATAAAATGTTTAAATAATAACAGATTTTAATTTATTTTATGATTATTATAATATTATTATTAATTTAATATAAAATGCTCTGTGCAGGTAGGTATTGTAGCTTTAAGCGACATTTCAAACAGGTTCAACACGTCGATCCTATAAGTTCTTACCATTATGATTATTATTATTCACAGTGCAAGGCCTATTATCAGAAAGCATTTTATTAAAATTTTATTAAAATTAATTTAATTTATTTATTTATTTCCCAAAAAATACTAGTATTTTACAATGTATCCTCACTAGACAAGAGTCTATGCAATTAAGTTAATTTAAATGTATAGTGGAAATAAAATACGCACTAAACGGCAAAAACTTCATTTTGAGATAATCTAATAAAACTGATTTTTCCCCCATACAGACATAGTACTATAATGATTTTTGGATCTGTTTTTTTACGCCTTTACATCGTCGATATGGACTTAGTGCAATATTTAGGCTATTGACAATGGTTTTTTAGATAGATAGATAGATATAGTTTATTTTATTTTTCTTTCTTTCTACAATATAAGAACATTTCCTCATACTCAACTCATTGTTTTCATTTTTGGCGTTTAGTGCGTATTTTATTTCCACTATACAAATATTAAAAAATATATTAATTTATTTCGTGAATAAAATAATTTAAATATACGAAGTTGATTGCGAATGGTCTTTTTTTATATAAAATAGTTCTTCTTTATCTTTCACTAGTCCTGTTGACCTGCTACCTCCCTGCTTTATCAGCTCATTGTAACCTGGACTCCCGACATTCCCAGGGAATCCCTTCTCTGGCCGCCATCAAAGCTCTTGTGTCCGCCATCTTGGACACATGGTTCAGTTCCAAAACAATCTACATAATAAAATACGTTGGTTTTATTTTTTTTAGTACTTAACCGTAAAATTAATGATTGATGCTAGATTTCTAATGGTTATTTTAGAGTTTTTGACTTACAACCTTCATACTACTGTTTCGAAAGCTGACGTATTATTTTGCTGTAAGTTATATTAGCTTGTTTGATGTGAAATAAGTCTTGGTATTGTGTATCCCAGCTGTCTATTATCAAAAACTACTTTCTTTAACCCTAATATTATACAGCTTTCGTTTATTGCTGATCTGGCGCTTAAAGGGCAGTTTTTTTTCCATTGAAATCTGAGAGCTTGCATCGCTAGGGAAGAATAGACCCGACAAAGGTTGTTTCAGCATAGATACGGAAGATACCTGTTATTGGAGCACTGGAGATTCTATGATTTTTGTTTCATGTCATGTGATAAATCTTTGAATAAGATGTGTTTTAGACTGTATCTACATGGCAATGAGTCCCCCATTTACATGTTCTAAAACTTCCATGCTCTGACTTTGGTTTCTGAATGTATTAGATATTTTTCATACATATTGTTGTTCTGTTTCGTTTTTTTAGTTCTTTTTCGGTTGCTTTTCGATTCAAATAGAAACAAAATTACAGTTTCAAATTTGTCCGCAGCGAAATAAAAAATAACCAAAAAACTTAACCCAAGGGAAAAGATCCATTAATTGTGCGTGGAATAAGCATGAATGAATAGAAAAAAATCTGTCCGGTATAATGACGATTCGAATAAAAAGGCACCCACTGTACTCCCACATTAATTCACATTATAATTTGGATAACGTAGTCACACTATGAACTTACATGATCACGTTAATTTCAATCCGTTTAATTTACATTCAGACACGAGGAAACGGCTCTGGTTTGGTCACTTTTCAACTATTTTCTGATACTTTTTTTTATTTTAATTCGACCGACATTGAAATTAGTTTCTCAAACTCAATTATGATTTCCATTAGAACTACACATTACGTTGTTTCATTAATTTATTGTTTATTGAAGTATTATTTTTTATTAATAATAATAATAATTTATTTAATGAGTTATTTCGTTCTTACGTGTTTTTTTTAGTATTTCGTCAGACTCAATTTAAACTCGTAGCTCGTCATTTGAAATATATTTTGTAGTTGTAGAAATATTTATTATATAGAATAGGAATAACAATGTATAATGTGTAGCTTCTTCTTCTTCATCAGCCTGTTTCATCAGCCTTTCCCCTATTCTTCCAATTGTCCCTATCTTTCTTCCTGAGGAAAAACAACTTTATTATTTTTATAAATACAAATATGTCCATAAAAATGCATCATCAATAATTGAATTTAAACAAACACAGTTGCACTCTCTTAGAGAGAGTCTCTTGATAATGTCTACATGAGATAGACGAAAGCGCTCGAGCCTCAATAAAATATCGTGAAAGTGCAACTGTGTTTGTTTAAATTCATTATAATGAACTTTCACTACGTAAATACACAAACCTTACAAAATATCATCAATAATTCTTTAATTAAATCTATTAATGACGAAAAATCTGGAGGTTGGAATAAATGCTGTGGAAATGAGATCACTGCGTAGGATATGCGGAAAGCGACTTATTGATAAGGTGAGGAATGATAATATTAGAAAGGAATGTGGAGTGGATGTTAGCGTCGTGACTAGAATGAAAGTGAATAAATTTAGGTGGTTTGGGCATGTAGAGAGAATGAACGAGGAAAGACAAAAGGATATATAAATCTGAAAGAATGGGTGCACGCAGACGAGGGCGACCTCGAATGACATGGTCCGACCATATCCGTGCCGTCTTAGAGGAGGGCCAAGTCAGGAGCAAAAGGAATAGAACAGCATGTATGCGGAATGTTTGTTTGCAAAAAAGCAAAAGAGGTTTGTTTGGATTGGAAAGAATGGAAGTCCGTAATCTCTGCCTACCCCCTTCGAAAACGGCGTGATGGGTAAAAAAAAAATCAATTTTAATAAAAAAAAAGTTTGTACGTAAAGTGTTGTAGAAACTAAAATAAACCAATCAAGAAAAGTTGTAAGTTATCGAGTAATTTCCACCTTGCTGTCAATGTGGTAAAAGTATAAAAGAATGAATATAAATGGCCGGACAGATCAATAAAAATGTCATTAATAATTGTATTTTTATTTGGCTAATGGCGAGGTTGTATGGTAATATCATCGTCATTAATTATATTTTGGATATTCGGGAATTAGTTAGTATTGGTAGATAAGCAAATTGACTATCAAACCATCCATTCTAAAAGATTAATAATAATTATAATAATGTAGATATATATAATATGGCGTCCATTTAACACGTTTTCTTTGTAATTAATTATAATAATCTAACACCGGTATATGGAATATTTTAATGAGCAGGTCTCAACAACAATTGGTCTTTCTGATCACTGACTTTTTTTTATATATTTTATTTCAGTAGTAGATCTGTCCAAAAATTGATTATTTATTTTATTTATTTATTTATTTTATTAAAATATACAACAGCTAGATATGTATTTTTACAGTCATAAGTAGTATTTTTTTTTACATCGCCAATTAATGTATATTATCTTTATGTCGATTATAATATATGCTATTGAAAAGAGGAGAAGGACGGGAATGGGTAGGAGAGGAGAGGAAGGGATACCGATGCCCGCTATCACACACATTCATTCATTCATTCATTAATGGTATAATAACATGTATGATTGGTTTTGTTTGTATCTATCTTTTGTTTTATATAAATGTATCTATCATGGTAGAGTCAGCAGTATTGTCTACATATCTGGTGTGACTATGATAGAATAATCAAACAATCGAATTATTTTTGTAATTTGTAATAATTGTGTAAAGAACCTGTTGACAAGGCTTGTAAAAGCCTTAACAGGACTTGTATTGTTATTATTTTGGTGAATAAAGAGAAGTTATTATATAAAAAAAAAAAAAAAATCCTTTATACACATTAAATTAAATTAAATTGGGAATTCCCGGCCTATCAATATATTCTGCAGGATTCTATTGATTATTTTTTATTTAAATATTCATGGCAAAATATTAAATCAGATGCAAAAAGAAACATCATAAAATTACCAACTATTCATTTCTCAATCTATATTTTCAATTATTAATAAATAAATTATAGTGTATAATCGTACATAATATATCATAAAATATATACCTACCTATTCATATTTTTGGTTAACAACTTGTTTGTTTCTCTCTGTGTTTTTTCTGCTAAATTATAGAGCTTTTTCGACATATGAACAGAATTCGGGCAAAACATTCGAAATTATGCGTTAAGAAAAAAAAAAACTTGAATCTCATGTGAATGAGATGTATGTTTTGAGAATCTTAACTTTGTTGTTCCACCAATTATTAGTAGAGTTGTCCTTACTGTGCTAAAGCTCTATTACCTATAAATGATTTATGAAAAAGTGCGTTTATCTGAGAACCACGGTAAAAAATTTCTTTCACTAAAATTATGAATTTCATGGGTAATAATCGGAGTTAGTATAGCTGCTTATCAAGTGATTCCACCCAAAATTACCTAGCAGCCTATAAGAAAAGATATTCGATCTGAATTTAGCTTCATGTTGATAATTATTGATAGCCTATAAGAAAAGATATTCGATCTGAATTTAGCTTCATGTTGATAATTATTGATAGCCTATAAGAAAAGATATTTGATCTGAATTTAGCTTCATGTTGATAATAATTATTGATAGCCTATAAGAAAAGATATTCGATCTGAATTTAGCTTCATGTTGATAAATTATTGATAGCCTATAAGAAAAGATATTCGATCTGAATTTAGCTTCATGTTAATAATTATTGATAGCCTATAAGAAAATATAATCGATCTGAATTTAGCCTCATGTCGATATTTATTATTATGGAATTGCTCGTATACATTTTTTTCAAATCTATATGATTGCATCAATTATTGAAAGACTTGTATGGTCATACTTTATTTTATTATTTTTTGTTGATACGAGTCTGATCTTCCGGGTGCTGGAGTCGATTGCGATGAGATGGTGAACGGGGTGGCACGGCGAGGACTTGTGGGTGGGGTCTATATTATATGCTCCAACTAGTGAGCGGACATGGGCTAAGAAATAGAAAAAGCAAAGAATATTAGTAGGTGTATAAACTTTACGAATGAACAAAATCAAAAGAAAAGAATCAAAAAAGGTTTCTCACGCCAATGGTTGTCCGCTAATGGATGTCTAGTGTTGCAACACCTTAAAAGCTAATGGAAGTCAAGTCGGAATATGATTATGAAATCAGAATATAATTAGCTAATTTTGGTTTTAGATAAAATGTCACTCTCTGTGTGTGGAGGTAAATAACAATATCCAATATAATCAATTCACGTACTGATCATTATATAAATAAATAAATATTACCTACTATATGAATTTAATTTACAAGTTATAAATACACTATTAGACAAGTGGAAAATATGTTTTTTTTAAACTCTTTGATTTTTTCTAGATTTTATTTGTTGTTTTTTTTTGCTTTTTGTTTTCCAAGCTGTCTAATATTGCACGGGACTGGTTGACTGGCAAAAACTAGGTAGGTACCTCGGGCATTTAATATTGCTGTCATTAGGTAGGTGATGACGTCTGAAGGTGCATTTATACCAAACAAACAAACAAACAAAGATATGGTCACAAAGGAAATTGTCTAATATTGAGTTGTTATCTCCATGGTTTCCAGCACCAACGACTATGAAAATATGCTCTATTTTCAAGTTTTATTACTTATGTTTCTCATCTTATCGTTGGATAATTTTATTTGTTTTTAAATAAATAAATTTAAGTACCTACCTGGGAGGCACCATTACCACCACTGGTGACCTCGGGGCTGAGCTCCCGATACGTATCGGTATGGCAAGTGGCGCCTTTAACAACATGACCAAGATATGGAAAGCGTCGGCGTTTAGTGTCGAGACGAAATGTAAACTGTTTGATGCGTGTGTGTGTTGCCCATTCTCTTATATGGGTGTGAGTCCTGGCACCTGACCAAGCACAAAAAGTCTCATCTTTTCAAATGAAGTGCCTAAGGAGAATCCTGTGCGTAAGATGGTACCACCGCATCACGAACGACGCTATACGCTTGCGCACCCAACGTGAGCCCATCACCTCTACCATTGTGGGGAGGAGATGGACTTGGCTGGGACATGTGTTAAGGATGCCGAATGACAGTTGGCAGAGGAGAGCGCTGTTCTTCCTCCCATCAGGGTCCCGAAGACGAGAAAGACCCTCTCACACTGTGGTCCGCTCCTTCGAAGCAGAGCTGAGGGACATGGACATGGTGTGGGAGAAGGTCATAAGCATTGCGCAAGATCGAGCGCTACGGAGAGCTCTTGTTGCCTCCCTATGTGTTGTGTAAAAGGGAGAATTGATTGATTGATTTGATTAAATAAAACTCTGTTAATTTCACTTATGAATGTTAATTGGCAAAGGCCTTTTGGTCTTACGACTATCTTCAGTGCCTTAAAAGAAGTATTTATGGCACTGAAGATGGTCGCATGACTGAAAGGCCTTTGCCAATTAAAATTCATAAGTGAAATTAACAGAGTTTTATTTAAAAACAAATAAAATTAACCAACGATCTATTTTCATTCTTTGTGCGTTCGGTAAAAATGCGCCCTTAAAAAAGTGATCATTATGCGATTTTACGAATTCATTTGAAAAACAATTCACAAACACATTTTTATTTCTGAAAATGAACCTGTGCTCACTCAAGGTGAACACAAATACACTCATCAACTTATCTTGTTTATATCCTCACGGATTGAAAACTGGATTTTTCCTAGTAACATAGGTAATCAAAACCAATGTATTGGAAAAGAATCTCAACAGACAATGAGTCTATCAGATCTTGGACAACAGAGCTGAGGGCTTACAACGGAGAGCCGGCGTCGTAACGTAATATTTAAAAAGGACTTGTGAAATGTTTTAAATTTATTTATTAGAGGCCCCAATACAAAATTAGAGGCCCCAATACAAAATTAGAGGCCCCAATACAAAATTGAGCAACACGAAACTAAATCACACGAGGAAAGGCACATATTTTTTTGAAGTATTTAAATTTTAAAACGAAACCTACCTGTGAAAATTCTTTTGTAGCCACTTCATCAGCAAATAAACTAAAATTAATAACAAATAATAGAATATTTATTTTGCTGCAAAGTGTAATTATTAACGACATTCTCACGCGAATAACTGAATCAACTTTCGTGCTTACGATACTTAATTAACAATTTAAATAATTTCCCAACGATGTTAGAAGAAAATTAAAGTTTAACATACATAAACATAATTAATAAATTCATACATTTTATTATTTATAAGATGTTTTAATGAGTTTATTATTAATCAAGGTAAAATGAATTATTTATTTAAAAATGTGATATTACGCATAAAATTTAAGAGACTTTCGTCTACGATGCCGTACGGTGTGAGAATGACAGATTTTTCTTAATGTCTCTTGTATTTCCCACATGGTTTTTACACATAATTCTACATTTAGCTGAAAATTGTTTCAATTCTGTGTTTGGCTCTTTTTTCTAAACCTTTTGGCCTGTAATTCTTCTGCTGCATTTACTACCTTGGTAGTAAAATAGACTCCAAAATAGCCCTTCTTTTTGATAATTTCCTGGACGCCTGTTGTTTTGAGAACACATTTCCAAGCTGTTATAACACCTCCCGCCTTCTTCGCAGATCTGGATACATGTTCATTCCAGAACCTTCTTCCCCATTTTCCCAATCTATAGGGTCTTTAAATTCGACACTTTTGGAAATTATGAACCTCCCTTTTACATACAATATAATGGTTCTAGCAGTATTTCTGAATAATAATTTCATTTCGATGGATGATGTACTATTTGACAGAGTTTCCAGTATCGCTGAACATTCCAGATAAGACAGGTCATGTTCAATAAATGCCTTCTTCAAGGGCTCCAAAGAGAATCCTGGAAGGGCATCTGGGCTGAAGGAAGGAAGGAAGGAGGGCTTAATTGGGAAGATACAGCCAAAAACTTTTGTAGGTGATAAACTATAAGCTTGAATCAGTAGATAGAACTTTAAGAATTAAGATGAGCCATCAAAGAAGATGTTGGAGGATAAAATCTGAGGTTGAATAATATGATTTTAAAATAAATATTTTAGGCACGTTCAATAGAGACGTCCGTCAGCGATACACGGCTGACAGAATATCCTTACTTTTTTTTTATTTCTTTAAATTGAATTTGGTTCAGAATAGCCCTGTGCTGTGTGCTGTTTAATAGACAAAGAAATTGATATTACCCATATTATATGTAGATATGTGTGCAGACGTGACTACTGAGCAGGTCGAAGAGTTTGTACACAGGCGTGTGTTAACCAATATTTAAATACTGTATTTCAATATTATTATTCATTAGAGTTTCTTAATTAAAAACAAATGGTTTGTTTAGTTAATTTTATACAGGGTGTTTATAAAATGTTATTTTTTATATTTTTGTTCAGAATTTTCTCTTCTTCAGGTGGGAAAATATGCTCTTACAAACTTTTCACTGCATTTTAAAGATTTTTTTTTGTTTCGTAAACATTTTTACAACAAAAGAGTAACGTTCTGTTACTAAGCATATTTTCAATATTTCCCTGGTTGAAAAAGTTTCCAATTATTCACACATAAGAAAGCTTATCATGAGCAAAGAAATGGTCTACCCCAGGGCTCGAATTCACGAACTTCCTTACTTAAAAGGGATGCCCCCAAATGTTTAACACACGCCAAATTGATGGAAATATTTATATTTTTTATTCTTTCACGTAGACCCAATCTGGGTTTTTTTATCCAGAATTTGTCCCAGGAGTAGGTATATCAAGACAAATTTTAAAATGTATGGTTTATTGAGTTATTTTTATTGTAATGGGCATAATTATGCCCATGTTGTTTGCCCGGTGGTATCAGTCGACTGCTTTCGAATGTACAGTGTACTGAGGTTCGTGGGCTCTAATCCCGGTTCAGAACATTTCCACTTTCACAACACAAGCTTTCCTTATGTGAAAGAAGACGAAAGTGCATAGGTACGTTTGTGTTCACTTTTAGTGAGCCCATTTTAATAAAAAAAAAACCTCATAGGTATTACTGTTGGCAAAGAATCTCTTTGTATGCGTTAAATGTACCACCACAGATAAATCAGTTGATGAATATTGTTTGAAAATAACTTTTAATTACACATTCTTGCTTCTTTAATGCTACAAACTAACTGGTAGATATCCTTTTATAATAAAGTTTACTTATTTTAATTACTAACAAACAAATTGTAAGCAATCTTGTGTAGAAATAGTCTGTTAGTTGGAATTTTAACATTGCCATAAAAATTATTCTAGTTATTCAATGGTCACAAGTTTGTGATTAAAATGATTGGGTTCTGAAGATCTTAAGAAGTTGCTTTGAGGAAAATCTGTTGTATTTGGAAGATAAAAAATGATTGATTAAATGCTAGTTCTCACAATTTCTAACAGATATTTCTATGAGTTGAGATGTTAGGGGCCTGAAATATAGTGTGCAAATTCGTCATAGCGTCGGATGCGCCAAATTTCTGCGTCTTTCACGGGTCCACAAATCCGTCTAAGCACCATCCTTTCAAACATGTCCAACCGTCTTTCTTTACTGGCATTTCAGTGTCTCATATCCATATTATGCCAATTCAGTCCTAATAATGGTTTGGTAAAGGTAATCTTGTGGTCTTCCTGTGGACGTTGCGAGACTTGAATACGGGCAGTAAGGAAAAGTATGTTTTCTGAAACTCTCTATTCAAATACTAATAAAAAATGGAAAATGTCCACGCATGGAAAAACAAATATTAAGTGAAAATGAAAATATTAAAGGCAGCATCGGCATTTGAACTTAAAACCTAGACTTTAAGAACTAGGCTAAAAGTAAATACTTTTAAAGATTTAATGAAAAAACTTTTAAGATACGCAAATTTAACCGTTTTTTTAATACTACAATATACAAACATCGACTCGTTTTATTAAGCTGAAAATTACAAACATTCTAGAGAACACACAATATTCGAGTGCCCGCGTGCATGCCTTCTACTGCCCCACATAATGAATTGTAATTGTACCTAATGAAATTTCTGTATAAATAATGGTAGCTAGCACTTCCAAAGTTCATACAAAACTCTTCTAAGAATTTTAATTTAGTAACAACTTATATTGTTTGTGTTTGTATTCTATTCAGCAAATAACAATTAGTTATTACAGTTGTATATCTTATAACGAAGACCTTTTATAACAAATTCGAACGAATATATTTTTAAAGAGAACCCTTTATATTAGTAAATCTTATAATGTGAACCTCTTATAACAAAGATCTTTTATAACAACGACCTCATATAATATATGGGGAACTTCTTTTAACGAAGACTTCTCATTACCAGAACCTCTAATAAAAATTTCTTATAAAGAGAACCTATTATAACAAAGACCCTCTTTTGTAAAATACATTATTATAATGAGCAAAAAGATTGTGAATATTATACTGGCTTTAGGTTATGTCCCATCTTCACATCATACGCTTGTAGCCGGGATATTCGTGTCTACATCTGGCATATAATAAATAGTAGAAATGTGACGTCAAACCATTGAAGTCAAACCCTAGTGGAAAGCTATCGTTTATCCCAATCGAAATACCCAACATCTTCCTCTCCATGGCTTTTTGTGTTACTGCCAGTTTGTGTATTTTCCTTTTGGTCAGTACAGTTGTTTCCATACCATATGTTAGAACTGGGGGGACACAAACATCAAAAAGTGAGTATTTCGGAGACTTCAGGATATGTGAGAGATTGCCAAACACCGTCTTTCTTTTACATGCAATGCTTTACGAAGAAAAAAATGGTATACTAAAAGGATTTATACGAGTGCTTGTAGTATTAAAAGTACGGATGGTCGACATTGAAATCGGGATTGAATTTCAAGATTAGACCCGCTGATATCTACTGACAATTCAATTTCAATTTTCTCCTTAATTCTCTATCAAGATCTTCTTATAAGTTGTTATTAAAAAAGCATTGGTTGTATCAAAAAGCTTAAATATTCTGTTTCAATATAAATAAACACTACCCTTTCTTCAGTTTACTAAAAAATGGAGTGCCAGCAATCAATCCATTCTATTTATACGGTTTTACTCAAGATAATTTTTTTTTGGACCTTTGGCAATTCATCCATTAGGATGCTTTGTGCCAAAAACACTATTAATATAATTTTTAATGCAGCCTTTAAAGACCTTAAAATTCAATACAATAATCCTTACTAAATAACAAAATTCTTATAATTATATTAAACCAATTATAGTCTTATTAATTGACGATGTTTTTAGAGATAACAGATATTGAACATTAATTGCGGGTACTCAACGTCCTAGAACGAGAAATACTCCTGGCAATCGGCTTCCCTTATCGGACATGCAAAAAGAGCGTAGAAAAGCAAAAATAACAACCGTCCTATTGTTAGTTTGCCTAAATGTTAGTCCTGGTGATCACTGATGGTTATTGTTTATTTGAGCAGGTATGTGAGCTTCACGAATATGTAACAACTAATGACCCTAACAATTCATTCATTATGTTCGTTTTTTAAATGGAACAAATCACTACGGACTTACGAGCGTCTTCTACTGTTATTTCGAAGGCTGGCTTAGTGTGATCACTTTACGTTAACAACGTTCGCCATTAGGTGGTATTGTTTAAGTCTCCGAAACCCCTAATCATGAGAACTCTCGACACGTTCAACTTGTCGAAAAATCTCACGTATACAACAAGTATATATTCAATATTTATTAATGAAATATAGAGATAAAAGTTGGAAATTATTGAAAGGAGAGAGCAACCAAATTTAAGGACTGCGACTGCTGTCATGTATTTGGTGCCAGGATATGAATAGGTACCTACCTATACTCATTTTTGTTAATGTCTCATATTTGTTGGTACACAACGTTCTAATAAATGTCTATATTCTCGTGACCATCTTTCAGGAATATGTGAGCTTCGTTTGTGTGAAAACACGTAGAACGCCAATTCCGACCCGCGCTGATCCGCTCAAATAATGTTGTATTGTATAGGTATGGTTTCAAAGCATTTAAATGGGCATGCCGGAAAGCGGGTTCCTGCTTTTGCTGTGCGTATCCCCATTCAAATGCATAGTAACCAACACCACCTATATAAGAAGGCCTTAGCGCTACGTCACAGCGTGAGGCCCAGCATTCACTCTTCTATATCTGTATGTACTTACCTGTACGCTATGATATCTGTCTACACGCAGGTGGTCGTGACGCGAGAGGCCAAAAATGGCCGCCAGCACTAAGGCCTTCATATATAAGTGGTGTTGATAGTAACATACTTTGCGCTGGTCGGTGCGGTTCGGAATCGGCGTTCTACGTATTTTCACCCTTTTCTGGCATTGACTGAAAGTTTTAGACACAGTGACTTATCAGCCACCTCCATAAACTGCTAAACATCGCTCTCAAGGTATTTTGGAGTTCTCTGAAACATATCGCCATTTATCACATTCGAATGGAAGAACTTTTTCTGCTTTTGTGAAAAAATTCTTGCTATTCAATTATTTTCCACCTTTGCTCTGCATATTCTACTACTCTTACTGGCAGAACTTTAAATATCATCCGACATAATATGCACTAACAAGTTTTATTGTAAGAAATATTATAATCCTTGACTTTTAAAATCTTGTTTGAATGCATGTTATTTTGTTGAAATCCTCTTATTATTTTATTTCACACAATTTTAACATTCAAGACAGCAGAAATATACATTATACATAATACAAATTGCTGCCTCACTGGATGAAAGCCTGTGTTGATAAAACGCTACCATTTCATTTGAATAGGACGAACGATTGTGTGCGAATAAATTTCTCATGACAAGATTTACAAAACGACAAATAACTTGGGTGCCACTATTTACATTCAAAATGAGCATTTCGTACTGCAAACGATTTTCCTTTAGAATGATTCACCAAGAACACCTCAAAAGTCTTAGTAGAAAAATGACAATATATTTTCTTGTACCGTGCATTATTTCACTTTAATTAATAAATAAATAAGCAATTAATTTAACCACGCTTGGCTTAAAAAATATTCCACAATAATTCTCAATGGTAACCAACACATAATTACGCGGCAATTCCAATATAATGTAGGTATATATTATTTTATATGTGTATTTTAATTAAAAATATATATATCTTATCTTGATTGATGAAAATGTACGTTATATTATAAATAATTATTAATAACGATTGCAGTCCTTCGCTTTACATTCTACCAATTAATGTAAAGTGTACCTCAATAACAGTATTGAGAGTACAGTCAATCGAATCGGCAAAACATGTTTTGATAATATCATTAAGGTAATAATAATTATTTTTAAGTGGAAGTTGTTTATGATTTGATTTAATTAAAACTTGTCAATGATTATTTATTTTATTTTATAATTGATTCTTTAGTTTATTTTAATGTAGTGTAAATTGTTACATACTTTATTAAGATGTCTTTGTTAAACGTATTTTTAAGTTTCAATCTCAGTGCAGATTCATTTCTTTATGTTATAGTCAACGGCCGCGGTATTTTGATATAACCATAAATTTGGTTTAAATGGAGCCTATTCTTACAACAATATGTACAATAACGAAACATGTATCACACGTGACTTATTTCCTACTACACCGCCATCTCTTGGATTTTTTAAAAAGTAAAGCAATTATAGAGGAATTGTTTTGATTTCAAACTTACGTCCCATAACACTTCACCCTGCACCCGAATCAACGATAACTATTACATAATGCGATACTTATTACCTAAATTTAATTAAGTTTTATTGTCGTAAATCACATTTTATTCATGTGATAAATAAAAATTATTTTTTACTCTGGGCTAGGTCGAAGGTAACTGGGCGGGTCAGCTAGTTATAACATAAAATAAAATACGCAGACGCAATGTAAGGGCGCGTTTACACCAAAAGAATATAGAGCCAGAGTTTGAAATAAAGCATTCTTTCTTCATATTGAAACCAAGCAAACAACAACGAGAATAGAGGTGGTTGATAGACCAGTGGTTACGACGCCGGCTTTCGCACTGTTTCGTGCGGAGGTCGTGGGTTCGAATCCCGGCCGTGTCGACCATTTTCCGCTTTCACGACACAAGCATTTGCTTACTGTGAAAGATGTCAAAAAGTGTATTTGTGTTCACTTCGAGTGAGCACAGATTCATTTAAAAAAAAATTATCTACTAATAATTAGTTCTTGGTGGTAGATAATTCTTGCTCACGGTTTTTTTTTTTAATATCAACGCTCAAGAAAATAAATAATAGTCTGTTTCTTCACTCTTGCTTTCTTGTCTGATTGGTGTAAACGCAACCTTATATTTAACTAAATTTAATAATGTCATATTTTGGGGTATATATTGCATACTAGCTTTCCCGACAGACGTTGTCCTGTGTTCCTAAATATGAATATTGAATTCGAATTTGTATGAATGGTGATGAATTAATTATCATTTGACCAATGTGATTCCGAACGATGCCCTGTTTTAAACCATGTATATTCCATCCGCATTCTGTCAATCGCAATAATTGACAATTTCTGTCAAAATTTCAAAATTGGAATAAAAATTATAAGATAAAAAGTACTAATAAGGTTGTCTACGTAGAGTTTTGTTTAATTTTCTAATTTTCCATGCATTTTTCTTAATTTTTTTCTTCAAAAAGAACATTTTCCTGATAAAAGCCTACACGAGAAAAAAAGAATTAGCGAAATCGGTCCAGCCGTTTAGGCGTGATGCGATGACATCGGGAAATAGCTCTCCATTTTTATAAATAAGATTTTATAATATCTATTTAAGTTCCATTTATAATCCAATCTCTAATGATAAAATATAAACTATTATTATAATTATTTTTTTGTGATATGATACAGGCCTACGAACACGGTTAATAAGTTAGCGAGTATACTTTTTAATTAATATGATAATAATCATGGAAGTGGCGGGTGGTTAGGTAGTGTAGGCAACAATGTGAGTAATTAGGTTTTTTGAACCAGGGACAACACAATGGAAATTGTGATGTAATACTAATAAAACAATAATAAATAAGTAGCTATAGAATTTATAATAATATTGTTGTTTTCTGATGTCATTCTGTTGGTCTTTGATTGTATTCAGTTTGGTGGATTGTTGATTGTGCATAATGTGGATCGTCGTTAATAATTATTATTGTACATAGTTTGGTTGATTGTGCATAGTGTGGATCGTCATTAATAATTATTATTGTACATAGTTTGGTTGATTGTGCATAGTGTGGATCGTCGTTAATAATTATTATTGTACATAGTTTGGTTGATTGTGCATAGTGTGGATCGTCGTTAATAATTATTATTGTACATAGTTTGGTTGATTGTGCATAGTGTGGATCGTCATTAATAATTATTATTGTACATAGTTTAGTTGATTGTGCATAGTGTGGATCGTCGTTAATAATAATTATTGTACATAGTTTGGTTGATTGTGCATAGTTTGGATCGACGTTAATTATTGTGCATAGTTTGGATCATTGTACATAAATTGGTTGGTTGTTGATTAAGCATAGTTAAGTTGGACTTTGATTGTACATAGTTTGTTGTATATTCAAGAATTCTTATACCTAGATAAGTTTTTTTTTTTTTTTTTTTTTTTTTTCACATTTCATATATATTTTTAAATATTCAGCAATGTAAATAGAAAGTACCTGCGCAGGATCCATTGAAAATTATAATAATTTAAAATAACAAATTTGATATATACATACGTAATACGCATAATACTTATGTTGAATTAAATTGAATTAAAAAGGACGTTATTATTCCTGGTCATTTCTGATGGATTTACACTATTACACTATTATTATATCATATAAATTATACAAGCCAATAAAACACGATAAAAAAATAAATATTCCAAACATAATAACAAACAATAGCACAATTGTACACAAAATGACTCATGTTTTTTCTTCACTATGGCAATAATAAATATTTTTTTTTTAATAGTGGCAATAAATGATATCAAATAATTTTGAGTATTAAAATTCCTCTTCATTTGAAATACAGATTAACGTCTAAATATATATGAATAAAACAATAATTAGAGAAATCCGTGATAAAATACATTAAAAGGTCAAAAAATAAAATAAAACAAACAACATTTTGAACAATTTGAGTGCGGAAATCCACCATGGAAGACTGTCGCTTGAAAGGTTTTGGACCAGGGACGCGGCCTCGAATCCCGTAAGCGGCACAGGAATTTTCAACATTTTTTAACTCGTCAAAGATTCTGACTATATATTGGAAATCATTTCCACTCCTCTCCGTTCTCTGCCGATTTTCACAATTTGTCAATCCTCCTCTATTCCTTTATCTTTCTGGACAGATGCTTAACCTTGATGAAGAACCTTAATTTTGATGCCAACGTCACTTATTCAATTTATTCAATTGTCCCAAAAAATCCAGGATGCATTCTTTTATTAATTAGATTTGTTTTTGATCCCCAGTTGACTGCCTTTAGTTCCAATCCGATACCAAAAACATAACGAGGTATTCTTTATTAGATTACATTACATACTATCTACATTATTACAAGATAATTAGAAAAAGATAAAAACCCAGCGATATGCTCGCATCACTGGACACACAAAAATTAATTTAAAAAAAAAACTAGCTCGTTATATTCTATTGTGAGTGATTAGAACAAGTCGTTGCTGGCTAATTAGATTTGGTTTGTACTGTAGGTTACGGCAAAGTTATCGCATGAGTGACGCGGAAATATTAGTTTTATTTTAGGGTTGTATCGTTGATGTCTGTTATCTTGGGTCTAAATGTTTCCTAATCTAACAAGCTGGTATTTCACTCATAGCAATTAAGGTATTTTTCTTCTCCTTTGAAAAGACTTGCTAGCCCGTTGTTTCTGTTGTGAGATCTTCTTGGGAAGCTGACTGCGAGCTTATTATCTATAAAGTCCGGTCCAATACAATAAATAATTATCTCTTCAGCGTTTAGGAGGTTTGACTCGATCTCAAATGATTTTTTTATAATTTTTGTGCATCTCCATAACTGTTGATTCGAATGAGATTATTGGCCTGGACAATTTTGGCACTGTATTCTGTACTATAACCTTTATATGTAGATTCTGACAGGATTTTTATGCGTCCATTTTGCTCATCTCTAAGGTATCTTGATATGGCTGCAGCTTTTGGTGTCTGCTCCATTTCTTCTCCGTAAAGATCACTGTTTAATGCTATGCTAACGCCAAGATACTTGAAAATATTTCATTTTTCGACTGTTGTTTGCTCTCCGCCTGTTCTTAGGCTAAATAGCGTGCACATTATCACAAAGAAGCACCTTACTTACTGTAATCCCATGATTTTCAATCCGTGGTTCGGTATAATCTTTGATAATATTGTGGTAGCTATTAGGTAGGTAGAAAACAAATTTATTAATTAAATTGGAATTTTTGTCGACATCTGTTGGATGAATGCTAAGAAATTCTATTAAGGCTGCTAACGAATTGCATTTGTTCTGCTTTTTATAAAAATTATTGTGTTAGCCTTTTATAAATATTAAGTTGATGCCAATTATATCCGTGAGCACATCAACACAGCCTTATATGTTCATATTTAATTGATAATTGATGAGAAGTGGCATGTGGCAAGCACGCTTGTACAAAGTGTATGGAACACGTGTAGTACTATCAACTTTTGATTACAATAATAACATTTATTATTTTGGTTTTTAAATATTTTCACGGAAAGGCCATAAAGACTCTCGTAAGCCTAAGATTTTTAAGAAGAAGAGGAGGTGGAAATGATAAGGAGATTTGCTGAAGGTCCGTAAAAATTATCTGCCTAGTAACGCATTATCCTAGAAAAGTATGTCTTAGTGCCGAAAACTTTTAACAAACTGTTTGCAATCTTTCCAAAGGTTAACATAAAGTAGGTACTAAAATAAATCCACTAGTGCTTTTGATTGAAAATCTTGAAGCCAATCCATGATGCCTCTAATCTTGTATACCTATTATAGTCCTAGGCCCAACGCATCAATCAGTAGATAGATAAATAATAATATATCTTAAAGAAAAGGCTTTTCTTGAGATATTTGCAACATCAATGTGTAGATATCGCTTATGTTTAGGATATCTGACGCCATTTTTAACATGCGGTACCTTCTTTTGGATAACGATTTGTCTCTAGGATGGCTGTCAAAATAGCGTTCACTGACGTTTATAAACTCCCATAACGCCGTGAATGTGATGAACTTTTGACTTGTTTTTCCATAAACTAAAATGATAATTATATACAACATCATTAAATCGAGAAAATATACATATTATAAAGAATTATCATTTTGAAGCTTCCAACAAATCATATTTTTCTTCAATTTTGATCGACAAAAGATACCAATTTTGCTGTTTTCAAACAAACGATCTGGAAGAAAAAATCTAAATTATTGTGATCGAAATGTTGTTATATTCTTAAACTTTCTGTTAAATCATTGTACAAATCATTGTACAGTTACAAGTTTTAGAAATAATATTACAAAATGCGAAACAAAAAACAACATTAGAACCTAACCTAAAAATTTGATTCAATACGCATTAATTGTCAAAACAAGACTTCATCTGACATCAAATCTGGCGCGAAAAAGCAAATCCATAGAAATTTCCATGGAATCTACAGAAACTGCCATAGAAATCAATAGATTTCAGCATAGCAACACTGTTATCTTCTTGATATCCATCTATTGGATAGTTTTCAATTGATGTGGCTGTAAGATTCTTTCCATAACTTTATCAACTACATAGCTTTATCTTATAGATGGCTACCAAGAACTTTTATCTACATATTGATGCGTTGGGCCCTAGTCTAAAACAATGACCGACCAACGTTATGCCGTCGTATCCACGAGCCACACATACAATCTACGTAGTGTTGCGTTATTTTTGTCGTTTGAGGTGGGTGGATACACAAAATAAGTACTCTGGTGGCAGAAAAGTGAACTGATGTAAGAAATTTGAATTTAGAGTTCTTTCAGTGTAATCAATTTTCACAATATTTGAATAGATAGATAAGAACTTTAAAGGTTAAATTATCACTATATTATGGGAACAAATCCATCAGAAATGTCATTTTTAGTAACCGTACGACTTTTTCTCTAACCCTGTACATCCAAATTTACTTATCGTTTACTATCATAAAAATCATAAAAACGGTAACCCTTTGTAAAATCATAAAAACGGGAACCCTTTAATATTGGATGTTTAAACCATGTGTTAATTGATTATTATGAAGCATTGCGTTACTGTTAGATAACGCAGTAGAAATAATTATAACTATTATGAGAACTTCCGTGTTTAAGACAGGTTGGTTTTACCATTTGGATCGAAGGCGGCAAAAAAAATGTTGCATTCAGATTTGCGCCATGCAGGAGGTGGTGCATGCCGGAATGTTACAACCTTTTTTCTGCTTAAAAATGCTACTAACAATAACGATACATGCATACTCAGCAAGCACTAGTCAGTAGTCACCTCCGTGTTATTGCAGCTTGTCCGTCAAAATCGATAGGGTTATTTATCTATATATTAATACGTGAAGAAAAACTGTGACGTCGCAGAAAATCCATTCCATACTAACTTTAATACTATATTTTATCTAACGTCTTATGCAGTTTTCAACTTTTTAATAGTTATTCTGTTATCCGGAGTAGGGAAAATCTAACAAATCAAACATTAGAAGAATCTGTTCAGCCGATCTCGTGCTATAAGTGTTCGCACTAACCCGACTTTCTTGTATAATATAGATTGCCATAAGGTATACCTATCTATAGTATTGATTTCAATATCTTATTGTATCGAGTTATTATTGTTGATACAACAGACGAGAAACAAATAAAACAGGGAGTTATATCCAAACATAGATTCATCGATGTCTATACCTTATACGGTACGATGAATCAGTCAATTACATAATTATAATATTATTCTCATAATATTATTCTCATATTGTCAGATCCGCATACCTTAAATATAAAAGCGCTGTATCTCCACAGAACTATCAAACATATGTTGGTATAAGAAACAGGGTAAACTCGGAAATAAGAAAGATCAAACGCGATTACTGGACAAAGTTTACTAAAGACATGGAAAAGGATCTATATGGGGCACAGAAAAAAGTATGGAAAATGCTCAGAAATAAGAAAAAACCGGTGAATGAATATATACAAACCAACAAAATACCTGTTCAGGAATGGGAGAACTATTTTCAAAATCTGTACCAACCTGACGCGGAAGACCCACAGGAAATTGTGAGCGTTAGTGATGTAGAGGAGGTTGAAATAGAGGAAATCACCAGAGCAATAAAGAAGTTGAAAAACAGAAAGGCGCCTGGAGTGGATAACATCTGCAATGAATTGATTAAGTACGCTGGAGAACCCCTTACACACGAATTACTCAAGCTATATAATAAAATTTTGTTATCATCAAACATACCTATTGAGTGGAAGACTAGCATCACAATACCTATATTCAAGAAAGGTCAAAAAACTAATCCGGATAATTATAGAGGAATATCATTGCTGTGTTCAACACTAAAACTTTTCACACAGATCCTAACATCCAAATTGGAGCTGACTATCAGTAACAAGGAGGAACAACAAGGGATCCGCAAAAATCGTTCCACGACAGACGCAGTGTTTATAGTGAGGCAGATAAAAGAAAAGGCCATCGAATTTAATTTACCAGCCTACGCATGCTTTATTGACCTTACTAAAGCATTTGATCGAGCCAAACTCACTGACATCATACGAATACTGTCTGCACGAGGAGCACCCCCAGAAATAGTCAACATAATCAGACAACTTAACTCTGACACCAACACCCGAGTCAGAGTCGATGGACATCTTTCAAATCCTGTCAGAGTTGGTACCGGCATTAGACAGGGGGACAGCCTGAGTCCATTTCTCTTCAACCTCATCATGGATGAGATTGTGGAGGAGATTAAATCACTTGAGAAGGGATACAGGCTGGGAGAGCAAGCCATCGATATTGTCTGCTATGCAGACGACGCGGTGATATTTGCCGAGACTGAGGAGGACCTGCAATCACTTTTGCAAGCTTTTCACCAAGCAAGTCAAGATCACAATATGAAGATCTCTGTGGCAAAGACAAAAAGCATGGTGTTTTCGCGGTCTCCGGTGGATCTCAACCTATCTGTGGAAGGTGTCTCCGTGGAACAGGTCACCAAATTTAAATATCTTGGAGTGGAGTTGTGTGGGCAGACCGATCTACCAACAGAGATATTGGGTCAAATTAACAAGGCTGCTGCGATCTCAGGGTGCCTCCGAAACTCAATTTGGAGAAACCCCGATATGAGAACAAGCAGCAAAGTCAAAATATATAAGACCTGTGTTAGACCCATAATGACATACGGGATCGAGTCCAGGGCAGATACCAATGCGACCAAAAATGCGCTGAGAGTTTCAGAAATGAAAACTCTCAGGAGCATAGCCGGGAAGACCCTCAGAGATAGAGTAAGAAATACGAGGGTACGGGAAATATGCGAGGTCGAGGACATAGTAAGATGGGGAAGGCAACGAAGAAGGTTCTGGTATGCCCATGTGAGTAGAATGGACTCTTCCAGACTCCCTCACATGGCATTGCACGGCCAACCCCATGGAAGACGACTCCCAGGCAGACCACCAAAAAGGTGGAAGGACAGCTGGGAGTCGACCTCGCAGGAGGCAAACCCCACCTCTTAAAATTACAGGCCACAAGGCCTAAATTAAGAAGAAGAAGAAGAAGAAGAGAGATTGTTGTTTGTGAGACAGAACTAATATAATATACTTAATTTATAAGTTGTCTTACGCAGAAGAGAAATAAAAACACGTTACTCCAAGATGAAGACAATGTTCTATTAGCATTTATTTTCTAATTAAAATATCACGGACTTTACATTTACACACTGAATCATTACTTTACATATAAATGTGTTTCGATTATACAAGACAACGCCGTATTGAATTGTAATGATTATTTATTTATTGTTCTTAATTAAAGATCTTTACTTATATTCTAAGAAATTTAATATAATTTTATCAGAAAGATTAAAGGCAAAGTGATATATACAAATATATTATTATCAACGTGTTATTTTATAAAATTATACTGTTTCTTATTTAACCCATATCATCCCAGAAATAACCTTAAGATTTTCATGAAAATCATACTAGGTAGGGACTATTTACGGTCTATGTATTGATAAATAAGTGACCAAATTTAAAAAAAAAATTTAGTTATAGAACCGTTCCAAAAATGGAACACTGGGAAGATACTTACACCTTTACTGCAATAGAACTTGTAATATATTATTTAAAAGTTTATATTACAATAATTAAAAAATATACTGACATTTTACGACGAGCAATAAATAAAGAATGCTCATAAAGCAGAAAAAAGTGAAAGAATTTTTCAAATCGGTCAGTAGTTGTGGAGCCTATTCAATGCAAACAACAAACAATCAAATCTTTCCTCTTTACATATCTGTGGTGGCATGGTAAAAGGCATTAAGTCAGTGGGATGACATTTCTCAGTATGGCGGATTTACTTGTCAGTATTTTAAGAGGTTTCATTTTTGTCAAATATTATTTAATACAAATAAAATAGATCAACTTTGATGCATTTACTTCGTTAAAAAGGGTTCACTATACGATAACTCATATTTATTTCTTCAATATTTCTTTGTTTATATGCTTTATTTATAATGTGTGTCTTTTTACCTTGACAATTTTGGCTCATAAGTTGAAAAATTTTGTACTTAGGTCAAATTTTACAAGGAAATATACCCAGTTACTCTCTATCACATGCTATTTTTTTATTTTTTAACACTTACAACATTTCTTCATAAATATTAGTTATTTTTTAGCTTACCTATTATTATTTTCTAGCATAGCATTCCCAGAACATCAGTAGGTATATTTTTTTGCTCAGAATGTAATATAATTAAGTAATAAATGAAGAATATTCTTTGAATAATAAAATGAAATTAGTTAATTATAGATATAATTACCTTTGTTAAGATAACCCTTTCTCACAATGTACCGATCCTTCAAAGCAGCGCTGAGGAATTTATACACGGTTTGGGAAGATGTCATACAAGCTGCACAAAATCATGCGCAGGGGAGGTTCCAACATCAAACCATTGCAAACAAGATGAATATTCGGAAATTTGAACATTACGAGCTAATGGCGAACGTTGTTAACGTAAAGTGATCACACTAATCCAACCTTCGAAATAAGATTAGAAGATGGTCGTAAGCCCGTAGTGGTTTGTTCATACTATTTTAAAATCGAACTGTATAATCAGTCATCAGTTGTTGATATAATAGTTCACACTAGCACGACTTTCTTTAAATTATATTAATAATAGTATTAAAATAGAAATGAAAAAATATTAAAAAAAAATAATAATATGCATATTACCGATCATATAGCTTAACAATAAAAACAACGAAAGTTGTAAACAGATTGGTCGACAGATAAGGAAGATACCTGCTACATAGTTCACAAAATACATTATTTAAACACATTTTAAAAAGGTTCACGTTTAAAAGAACGGCTTCTCACGGCAGCTCTATCATAGACAACACCGTTTTACTTCGTGGTATACAAAATTCGACGCGCGTCGTTTTACCTCGCCAAATAAAATTAATATTGAGTTATGCCGGAATGAAAACTTGCTTTTAAATCCTTTATAAGTGGATTTTTTTAAACTTATGTTTTTGAACTTTGTTCTGTTTGTGATAATGTATGATGTAGCGCATATAACTCAAAATGCTGAAAAACGCGACTTAATGCCTTTTACCATGCCACCACAGATATTAGTATAGATAAAAAAACAATAATTTCTCCCTAAAGTATAAATTGGAGACTGTTTTTTTTGTTTTAACACGGTACACGACATGGACTTTCACTGATTTTTCCAGCAAGACATTTCTCGAATCGATATGAATAAATGGATAAATGATGTAGTATGCAAAAAATGCAATTTAAATAATTATTATCATCACAATAATAAATTGAGTCGCGAAAAAAATAAGTATAAAGGTCAATTTACCGTTACGACATCTATCGTTGACAATCAGAAACAATAAATAAACCGATAATTATTTTTTACAACTAGTTGTACCGCTTCCCCGCTGAACAAGTTCGGTTGATATGGTTCAGCCCAGCGAAGTATATTGTAGTGTACTATAGAGCAGGGATAACAAACCTATGGCGCCCGAGTTTATTATTTTCATTGCACGTGATTGAAAAGAAAAAGATACATTTTTAACGAAATTCGGGGCATTTAGTATAACATTTTGGTGTATCCAAGTTTAAGTTTGCAATAAATACGCATAAATCACTCAATTGTGAGTGGAATTGCAGAAAATTAAAAAAAAAAGTTTATGATTGGGGTTAGTTTTAGAGACCACAACTTCGTTGGGGTGGGTTGGTTTGCGGGGATCCGCGGCGGGCTTGATTTGTGTGTGGCCGGCTTTTTGGTTTGATTCCTTCGATCGAGCTAGGAGGTCGGTTTCATGCGTGTCGGGTTTAAACACATAATATTATGTAACATGTAACTTCATACTTATTCAAAACGACATTTTAAAATATTATGAAAAAAAATTGACAATGATGTTAAAATATGTTGGTTTCCCCTATTACTCATTGTAATCTTACAACCCGATATGGCTAAGTGCACTTTTATTAATTAATGACTTTTGCGTTTTATACACTGGCTTGTCTATCTTAAGTCTTAATTAATAATTATTAGAGTTCGGAGTTAGTTAAATAATGTGTTTTACAACAACCTTAAAAGGTCTTTTACGACTTCTTAGTTTTATTGCAAAAACCTTCAATTAAAAGCCTTCTGAACTATTTTAATTATTATCCTTTAAAAATCTTGACTTATCCAATCATTTTGTGATTTCCACCTTTAAACACTCTTTGGTAACAAAATGGAAGCAAAATAATATGTTTACACCACATTCCCATTTTTTTTCCTTTTTTTATATGGAGTACCTAAATGGTGAAAACCTTGTTAAATGTCTCGTTGTAAAAAAAATATAGTTAATTTTTTTTATTACAGATTCAAAATTTTACCCATTCAAAATTTTGTTGAAAAATTAGGGTATAGAGTATACAGGAACAAACATCTTCAATTTTCTGCATCCGGTTGTACCATATGTAAAATACGCGGATTCCCAAATTTTATTTATCCAAAACTCAAATAAATGTTATTAGGTAGGTATTTTAGATTATAGTTTAAGCCTTTTTTGTATTATAAATTTGACGTAATAAGTACTATCTAGCTCGAATGGAAAACAAGAGCAAACTTTTGGGAAGAAACAGAGGTACATTATCAACAGGGTAATCTGTAGTAAAGAGGAACATCGGGAAATGGCAGTGCATACATTTTTAACCTAGTTAATTCATTTCTCATTTAAATTTATGTTTGTGTTGATGCAACTATAAAAATAAAGACATATTTAACAGCTATTTTTTTACTATCCATACTATCGCCGCATCTTGTGATGTTAGATATTAATTAACAATAATTGATGAGCATTTTTGATAGCCAACAGCTGTCATATTATTAGCCTTTCTCTGTTTCTACCAGTCATACGGTTCCGTCCGGTATCGGGATGCTAATCCGAAATTTCATCCAAAAAAATCAATCGAATTTTTTTTGACTCAACCGGTATTTGAATTCAGGACCTTTCGCTCAGAATCCAGTATCTATAAAGTTTAACTAAACATGATGTAAAAATAAATTATGATATAAAAATAAATTATGATGTAAAAATAAATTATGATGTGAAAATAAATTAAATCGATTGAAAAAAAATTCGTTAACTAACTTCATAGATCACTCTCTCGAGAGTGAATTGCCACTTCGTAAAAGAGAAGAGAAGAAGAGAACTTCATTCTGTCTATTTGCCAGCTGAAATAGTGGGTCAGATAAACACAGCTGCCGCCATATCGGGTTGTTTAAGAAACTCAATATGGAAAAATCCCGACATGAAAACCAGCAGCCAGATGAAAATTTACAAAACTTGTGTGCGATCCATTATGACGTACGGCATAGAGTCTAGAGCGGACACCACAATAACAAAAAATACGCTAAGAGTCTCAGAAATGAAGACTCTAAGAAGCATTGTGAGATGGGGAAGACAAAGAAGAAGATTATGGTATGCACATGTGAGGAGAATGGACTCATCCAGACTCCCTCACATGGCATTGCACGGCCAACCCCACGGAAGACGACTCCCAGGCAGACCACCAAAGAGGTGGATAGACAGCTGGGAGTCGACCTCGCAAGAGGCAAACCTCACATCTTAATAACAGGTCTTCAGGCCTAGAATAAGAAGAAGAAGAAGAACTTCATTTTGAATATTCGCGTTTTCTTATCCCCCCTAATCCATAAATAAAAATTGATCTAATTGAGCGAAAATTATATGTACCTATTGATAATTGTATGAAATATTTTAATTTCTTGAACAATAATAATAAAAAGTTATCTTGACATAATAAACCGGAATTTTTTACCGGTTATCCACGTTCACCCATACAGTAAATAATTGTTTTTTTTTTCTTTTTTACGGTCGCGTCTAAGTGGTCTAAATACCCGGTTAATTTATTGAATTTAAACCTCCCTAATTGGGAGCGGATTCCGACCCGAAATGATTATTTTATCAGTAAAGACTCGTTCACACACGTGCGGTTTCATTCGGTGCGGTTTAATACGGATTGTGTTCGGTCGTTTTCAGTCATCAGGCTGACAAATTTGAAACAAAAAAAAATTTCATATTTTTGTCGGCGGCGACCGAAAACGAAACAAAACCGCGTATTTGTAAAACAAGCGTCACTGTATATTGTTTATGTAAATGAACGCGATCACATTAAATTAACTAAAAACGGGTCTCCTGCATAATATATTCTCGACGAATCGCGGTTTTAATATTTAAACCGTTAACCGATTGGTTTTTTTTTTTAAACCGTAATTAGATTATTTTTTGTTATTTGGTATTTGATTTTATATTCTAATGAGATGAATATTTTATTTATTAAATTTTTTGTAATGATTTAAAATACAATATGTTGAAGCATTTTTTTATGTTTCATTAACCTACCTTTTTTTTTAATTATTAAAAAATTGAATTTTGAGTAAATTCGTCCTTATTACGCATAGTATGAAACAATATACTCGTCGTTTTGTCCGATTGACCAATTTATAAGTAGGTAGGTAATACTAGGCTGTTACGATATTTCAACTTATTCAATTTTTTTCGCACTTTTTGCATATGACTGTTACAAAAGTTTCCTTACTTTAAGCTTAGAAGAAGAAAAAAAAACTTTGACAGCACAGCAGAACTTTAGCAACTTTGCGTTGCTTCGAGGTATTGAATCTCGAGAAAAATGAAAACATTGGCATGCGGAAGGTTTGCTGAAGCAAGAGAGAATCGTCTTTCCGTAGAGGAATATCTAATATTATAACTTCGAAATTCGTCTATCAAAAAAAAAAAAAATCTTATCATCCGCTTAACCGCATTTTTTCAATTAAAAAATTTAACCGATAATAATGAATTATCCGCATTTTTTTAATCGTGAATGTTTATTTTTCTCTCCCAATACTGGTTTTGATTGTGACATTTAATTGGATAATAATTTTTACTCAAGTCCTTGCATAACGACGTGATTGCCACTACCACGTTTTTTTTTATTATCGGTTTTTAAGTTATTATCGTGAAGATTATAATAATATTAATAAAATTTCTAATTGGCAATTAATGCAGTTATATGGATTCGAGTTGAATTTTACTTTATTATATTATTTTTATTGATTCTGAGATGTTATATTATTTTTTTATTATCATTGTTTGTATTTTATTAACGTTTAAAGCATCGTAAAGTTAATTATTTATTTATGGGAATCTCGCTACTAAAATTTCGTTGATGGCGAAATAAATTGCTAACGTCTTAAATAATTTAAATAAGTGTATAATTTTCTCTCTTGGTATTTTTCAAAGTTTATTTGCATATTATTAATTTACATCGCAATATTTGTATAATATATTTGAATTGTGTTTTAAACTTCTTCAAGATCATACTGGTGTCCAAATACCTATAGAGGTGCTGAGTTGATCTAGGGTCTAAATTTTGATTGTAGTGAAGTTTATCTGGTGACCAATAATTGTATGGAAGAGTTGTGTCGATCTAGCTCCCAAATTCTTATGCTAATTTAAGAGTTGGGAAGATTTTAGCTTAAAAGTTTTTTTTTCTACCGATCATTCAACTTATTAGTAACTTCGGTATGTAGTGTAGACTTTAGTAACTTCGGTCTATAGGTACTAAAAATACCTTTTTTCGGTCAATTTATAAGATGCTCTTCCATAAAATAAATAAATTACGGTGGTTAATCGTCTATTGAAGTTTTGTTGTGTCGGATTCTATGTCCGGTTGAATCAGATGTTTATGAAGTTCCGCGATTGAAATTCTTTACCTTGGATTAACTTTAACCTCAGACTGACAAACACGTTTTAAAATAAGCAATGTATCTATGAAAAAAAATATTTGAGAAAAAGATCTATGGTTACTGATCTATGCATAATATGATCTTTGAATCTATGGCACAAATATTGATCAAGAAATTCTTCTTCTTCTTGCGCCGATCGGAACCAGGTCCAGTCTCCTTCTTACCATCCATGAATTTTGTCTTCAGCCAGTTTTTCGGCGTTCCTCATTTTTGCCTTTAAATATAAGATCCAATAGGCGATACTTTCCCCCCTGCAATACATGACCTTCTCAATAAGATTAATTAAGCAATATCATAAGATTTTTTATGAGATAAGCAATGAATTGATTATGACTGATGTTTTCTTTTAAGATATGACGCATTGTTTGTTAAAGAGTCTAAAAATACGCATTCGTTAAATAAACCTTAATTAATATTGTAACATAAAAAATCTGAAATTATTTTAATGAGCATAGATACTTTTGTTCGCTGGCAACTCAATTAAATTACACATTATAAATTAATTCGTACATCATTAAATTATACACTATAATTTATAGGCACATCTGGGTCTAAATAATAGGACCACTCTTTGGTTTTTTTTAAGGACGAATTTATAAAAATGTAGATTGATGAAAAAAAAAGAAATGACACATAAAAAAAACAATTGAAAAGACAGCAGTCGCAGTCTTTAAATTTGATTGCTCTCTTGTTCTCAATAATTTCCAATTTTTATCTCTATATTTCATTTATTATTATATTTCTACTTGTTGCATACATGAGATTTTTCGACATGTTGAGAATTCTCATGATTAGGAGTTTCGGGGACAAACAATACCACCTAATCGCGAACGTTGTTAACGTAAAGTGATCACACTAAGCCAGCATTCGAAATAACAGTAGAAGACGGTCGTAAGCCCGTAGTGGTTTGTTCCATTCAAAAATCGAACATTAGTAATGAATTGTTAGAGTCATTAGTTGTTATTTTTTCAATTGAAAAGAGTTTGGATATCTCTAATATAAAATAATGTCGGGTTAGTGAGAACACTTATAACTCGAGATCGGCTAAACAGATTCTTCTGATGTTTAATTTATTATTACTAACTTTAATATTACGTATATTTTATATTATGTCTTATGCATTTTTCAACTTTTTAATTCTGTTATCCGGAGCGGAGAAGAATCCAATAAATCAAACATCGAAAGAATCTATTCAGCCGATCTCGAGTAATAAGTGTTCGCACTAACCTGACTTTCTTTTTCATTATTGATTAGAACGTTGTTTAAATATCTTTAATAGTTTTTTTTTAGCCCCCCTAGCTCGATCGAAACAATCAAACCAAAAAGCTGGCCCCGGAAAAATCAAGCCCGCCGCGAACCACCCCCCCCCAACCAACCAGCAATGCGGGAGGCCTAAGCCCCACTCGAGAGCATAGGGAGGCATCAAGAGCTCTCCATTGTGCTCGAAGGCGTCCGATGCCTTTTATGACCAGTTGAGATTCAAGGACGTGAGGTGGTCAACCTCACGGTCCCGATCTGATTTTCGATTTCCTGCCTCTTACAGGATGCTCGAAAAACCAGCAAAAAGAGCAGAGGTGCTATTCTTAGCCGGCAACCCCACGGATAAAATAAATTATGATAAAATGAATATAAATTAAAGAACAAAAACAAACAAAATTAATTATCCTCAGCACAGTGTAGCGATTGGATGGAAAATGAATAAATTTTTGTACGAGTAAGTGATCGTAGCATTTGTGCAGAATACTGTACAAAAGTGTATGCTTCTGTATAATATTAAGGTAACAATAAATTAATTAATATTTTTTCCAATATTAATAGTTAATTATAAAATTATATAACTTGATTTAATTCAATAATTGTATAATTATAAAAATACTCAATTGTTGTACCTAGTGGATATTTTCATTTTGATTTTTATGAATTCATTCTGCATGTTTTTGTTAGGAAAAAAATAATCATATTATCTAAAACTGCTGCTTTATCAAACTTACCTAATGATTTGATTTTTTTGTTTTATTTGGTCATATTATGGGCATTTTAATCAAACAAGCTTACATCAAAAGAAGAAGATGATTGTGTATAGATGGACACCTATTATACATTTGCTCTTCCATCTATACTAAATTGAAAATATCCGATGTATATTTTTTAAAACATTAAATGCATGGATTACAATGAATGTAAGACAGTGCGTTGATAAGAATGTTTACTGATTCTACAAAAGCATTTGATTTAAAAAACACGAAAATGCCTTTATCGTAAAGACATGTATATTGTTGGGAATGGATGACAGTCCATTCTCTTGAGACGCGATCTTGTATATAATCTATGTCCCTTTATGTACATTTTCAATCTCACTGCGAAATTGATTTTCTGATATTGAAACAATAGTCTCGGCGCTGTACATAGAACAGCACTAATAACACCATAGAGAAAAGAATAAGATGGCGTAGGTACCTACCTCCGTGCCATTATTTCATTGTTTTCACCTTTTAGATTTATTTTATCAATAAATATACAATGTACATAAATTTCACTCATAGATAAAAAAAAGGTAGTTCGGTGGGTGTTAGTACACAGCTCCACCGAAGGGAGGCGCCACACGCAATAATTTAAAAAGAGAACAGAATAAAGAATGTGCCAGAGATATGGGGGGATACGAAATTGGTTCTTGTGTCAAGCGTAAAAATAATAATACACGCTCTGTGTAATAATAGTATAATGTTCGTGTGTACTTTTTTACTCACTGGTAACACTGACTTAGCGAACGAGTCCCTACCTATTCGTGAGTAAACATTGGCTTATTACATTGGCAAGCGACTTTGTGTGGTTAAACTTTAAATTCGTTCCACGGAACAAATTAAAAATTGAATATGTACATATCATTATTTGACAGTTATTTGACAAGTTAACCCTTAAATACAGTAATATGAACTTAAAGAATGCAATTTTAGATATTAAAGAAAACTTTTCAGCTTGTCTTTAGAGGTTAAATAAGTTTTTTGTTAGAGGTGCTTTAAAAGCCAAAGCTTACCTATAAGTGTTTCTAATGTTTATCTTCATAGACGTCTTAGCGATTTAGTTTTTTCTGGATTCCCTAAGAATGCAAAATGGGCCACGATTATTGTGTCAAATGACTTCACATTTTACACCACACCCGTACGATGACACAAAATTCTCATCAACATTTTAAAATTAAAATGACGAAGCATAATTTACTGAAAAGAATTGAATTCAGCTTAAAAATTGATATATATTAATGAATTGTCAACGCTTGTAAAAATTACAACGTTGAATGAAATAATGATTTGACTTACTCTACTCTGTCTCCGCGTTTAGGCAATACTTAATATCGTGCAATATAAACATACATACTAGCAGTCAACACGAAACCCCCTCTACGCCTTATATAATAATATGATGTTATTAAATCGTAGCGTGTGCTGGAAATCGCGAGATAACATTTAAGTTTGTTTTTAATTTAAGAGCCGAGCCATGATAAATTTGTTTGGTTTTCAAAAGCGACTGCCTTATTACTAGGTGGATGCCACGTTCTACGACAGTAATTTGTTAAAAAATAATATACTGGGGATCGGATACAAACCACAATTTTAGTTATAACAAATTAATGAAGGAAATTTGTTCATAAATACCTTAAAACGGTAATCTTTCCTGGCTTAATCTCTAATTATTATCTGTATAAGCTGTTGAGGTCAACTATCTTAAGTCTATAAATCCTTCTCTTTGAACCACTTCCATTACCCCGTTATTTTGCAAAAGTCCTATTTAGTTCCTGTCGCGACTGATGAAGTCATTCCGGACCTTACAGAGTCTGGATGAAATGTGAACTAAGATTCCCGAAACATCTATGGGTGTAGGAGGTCGCAAATCTTAATGATTCTTCTACCCCAAACGATTACACCTGACCACGTCTCTGCACCGCCCAAAAAAATCTTGAGATCTACCTATGTACTGTTGACGAAACATGGAATGTCTTTGTTAATCTCTCGCGTATGCTCCCGTGGTCCCGTGGTCTTCTTTCCATATGTCCAATTGTCCACACCATAACAGTTACTCTTCCTCTAGTTTACTATTGATATCCTCCATCTCTAGGGTTCTAGGAATATGGGCACTTTTAATTTCGCCCCTAAAGGCTAGATCTCTTTGCTTTTGAATATTGTTTTCTACTGAGAGCCATGGGGTATACGAAGGCATTTCCGACAATAGTTATCTGATAAACTGAATAGGTCAAAGATTGTTCATTTACAGAAGGGATCATAAGCTCCAGAAAACCAGTCTTTAATACAATAAACAAATCACAGCCAAATTAGTATTGTTCTACCCATCATGCCGTGTTCCGTAAGGGGTATGCTGAATTGAAGTGGTTGGTAGCCTGGAGGTTCAGTCATCGAGGAGCCTAGTTTCGTTCCCCGGTTCCGATCATCTTCCTCTGTCACGGCACACTCTGAGTGAACCTAATTTAATAATAATAAAAAAGGAACATATAAGTTTTCTTCTTCCACTGATATATGACTTCTTATAAAACCATTCCTCTTTCTTTTGCTCCTAACCTGGTGTACTTTGAGGACAGAATTGAAAAACATCATTAATTTTACTTTAAAGATGATCCTTTATTTTACCATCTTTGGCGGGATGTTTAAGCCAAACCGTATCTTTGTTTACCCAAAAATGGATATATATATATGCGTTAGTCATGTCGTATTGGTTATGAGTTAATACAAATAAATAAGCGGTGATAGATAGAATTGTTGGTGTGGCTGTGTTGGAGAAAGCCACAAAGTTTAATAGAATGGGGCAAATGTAATCTAATCCAATCAAAAGTTTGTAATCGTCCACTATGGCGCTGCCATATCGTGTGAAACAATACTCGTTTAAATTACAACTCAACTGACAAATTGAATTTAGCCCCCCCTTTCTCTCCTTCCCTTCCTTCCCGCCTCACACCTCCTTTCACCCCTAAAGCCTCACGACATGGTTTAATATTTCATGGAGGGATCCTATTTTTGTTTATTAAAAAAATGCTGCTCGAAAATCATCAACCTTGCCTTGGAGTTTTGGGCAAGCTTCAGCAAAAGGGGAAACCTTGATCCTCCAGATCCTCTATGTTAGTACTTGAATGTTTTGGGAGGATAGATGTGGTCCGCAAGAATCCGTATTAATAGAAATATTTGGTGAGTAATATTAAGCTCCGGAAGATGATCTTCTTGTCATTTCCGGAGTCTTTGATAGGAGACAGTTAATATGGTTAATGGACATCCAGGAGTGGACCACGCCTTGCCCTTTGGGATAACTTTACAAAACTACCAAAACTACTAAGAGGCTTATTATTGAAGTGTTCTCATCAAGGAGTCAGTTTCAACGAATACAGCTATTCAACTGTCGGATGTAGAACATCAGCATCCATTATAACCTTTCTGCAAAAGATCATTAGGAATCCTCTTTAAAATCGTATCATCTGATCATTCGGTGAGTTTTGGATCTTCTCTTGTCTTGATTCATCTAACCTTCTTGTCCATCTAAAGTCTTTCAACCTCGCAATATACCGTGCTCAGATTTTTACTTTATTTCTTTCTCTTATACCTACACTGTCTGCTTGGTAAAGTGTTGGCGAAGGAAGATATTTGAGGAATCTGCTGATCAACATACGGTCTATCACCGTCTTCTTTTTCAGACGTCCGTTTCTGAACAAAGCCAAAATATTATCGCAATCTCTCTCTTGTTTGTGCCTTTCTCTAAACTAGCTCAAGCCACGATTCATCATCATCATTTGTCAATATTCTTTAACCAAACCAAAACAATTAAAAAAAATCATCCAAAAGAAAAAGAAATTAAAATCAAATCTGACTTCAATGAGGGTGTTACCAGATTTAATTTAGAAGCTCCATCCATTTCCAATTACACCTGTTCATTGTTTACATAGAGCGAGTGAGATCCGCACCCCCCAAACTATGCATCCTGGCTGTTCTCACAGGGGGTTGCCACCCCGCACTGGGGGCGCCTCCCCTTTTCGTCGAGATTCCACAAAATAACCTTTATAATAATAGCACACAACACCCAAATAAAATGTTTTCCGTACCATATTATTTTATTATCATCTTTTAGTACTAGTCTTTCAGAGATTTGACACCAGGTGGCATTAGTAGTGTTACACAGCGGTAATTTTTAGTAACTTTCCTGGAATGCTGATTTTCTATTATCGCTAGATTAATATCGTCTATGTCTGACATTTTAAACTAAACTGAAGTTGAAGTGTACCTAAATTATTTTGAGATATTTTTATTTGCATATTTGGATCAACTTATTGCACCAACAGGCTAACTGTTTCTTTCTTAAACCGGAGAAATAGTCATGGTCGATAGAAAACAAGACAGGCACGTTCCTTAAGGCACAATAAGCTTAAAATTTCTACCCTGAGTTGCGATTCATTTTCATTTAGGCGAACGCCTTATTTTGTTTTTTTTATTCACCTTCTTTTTTATTTCAATTTATTTTTTTAATATAAGTCAGTGGATAATGTATTAAATTTAACTACTCGTCAGGCGATGGTTGCCAGTTTTAAATGGTCGTTTTATGTCAGCTTTCTAAATAGCAGCAAACAAGGCCATAATGCTTTAAATTCAATATTTATTACTAAATTTTTTTAATCTACAGATTTGTAGACCCTCTCAATTTTGAGAAGACGTAGTTCGTCTCAGCAAATTTAGATAGGTCCGCAAGTACCATAAAAATGACAGCCATTAGAACATAGAACTAGAGTGTGAAAATAGTGTAGGTATATTTTCTATATAATTCATATTATGGTCACCAAGGAAATGACAATGAGAAAGAACTGTCATCGCCCACTCATCATCTATTGTTTCTATGGTTTCCAATATCAACCATAAAGTACCTACCATTACCTACTCTTTTTATAGTTTCGGATCTATGTTCGTTTGGTGTAAATGCACCTTTACAGTGCGCTGTTTCCAATGTAAAAACTTTAATTTTAACATTTATCAGACAAAATTAAGAAAAGTGTAAATGAAGAATGAATCAATACAATTTATAAGAGAAATGAAACTTCTACGTAAAGCTTAGTAGAAACACGAGTATTTTTTAATACGAAAAGTATGTAGACAATTTTTAAATTCAATTATCTTTCATACTAAAGCTTTTTTTTTTTTTTTTAAATAAAATTATAAATAAATTTTACTTAAGTAACAAAACTTAATAATGTTTTTCTTAGAAGGTCTGCTTCTACAATGTTTAAAATATTCTTAAAAATACAAAATATAAAATCAAAATTTTGCATAATAAATATTAATGTATATGAACGGTATTTTGAATTATTATTTTTTTAAACAAAAGGTGTTAAAAAAGCTAGTGGAACTTACTAATTGCTTTAGACGATTTTTCTAATCAACCAGTTCTGTCAATCCAATATTTTCATTTTCTTTCACGATTCTACCTTTACTTTTGTAAAATAGTTCAAAAGTGTATTTTTTATCATTTTAGGTTAACACTGAGATGTTAAAAAAAAATCAGAATTTTGTGACTATTTTTACGAAAATTGTGTGGACGGAAAGTATGAAATTTCGCACACTCATAGTTTATATAGAGAAGAAGTGGCGAATGCTAATATTTTTTTAATAATGCATAAAAAAATATTACATCAATAAAAAAAAAACATTACAAACACTAAGTACAGTAATATTTGTTACTCACACACACTTCGATGTATTTGACATTGACACAGACACATATATTCTTTTGTTTATCTATGGTCAAATTGAGAATAGATTAATATTGTTTGTCTTTAATAATAATAGAGAAATCTTTGTACATATCAATGTTTCAAATTTAACCTATCCATCACATTGTTTTTGAAAAAAAAATTGAAATAGCGCTCGCAAAGTCTTTGATAATGGAACCTTAATAATGTTCAAAATTATAATTTAAATAAGTTATGGTCGAATTTCGGGCACTGGTCGACCACTAATGTAAGGAAGTTTATAAAATAATATTATACTCTCCTATAAGAAGAATTTGGAAAAAGACGAAGAAGAAACCTGACCGCCAGAACCTCGCCATAAAGTTAGACCACCCTCTTATCCTTTCTTCTACTCTCCATCCCGTTTCATTCCTTTTGCGTGTTCCATTATCCGACCTGATCTTATCAACTTGCATTGTGAAAACTTTGGATTCAGAGTGGAAGGAGCCTTCTCTCTCTCTCTCTCTCTCACTCCAGAGGAGGTAATGGATCTGCTTGGAGCCAACTAATAAGACCTCCTCCAGATGTCCTTCCAGATTGTGAGCACACCCTCCTTATTGAATTAGACATTTCAATTGCGCTTTATATACCGTCTCGGGGAAGAATTATAGCACCACTTGCATAAAATACATCCTAATTTGTTTAATGTACTTTTTGTTTGTAACTGTTTGAGTGCAAATAAATTAAAAATGATTAAATATACGTAATAACTAGTGACTCTAACAATTCATTACTGATGTTCGATTTTTAAATGGAACAAACCACTACTTACGACTTGCGGACCGTCTTCTACTGTTATTTCGAAGGCTGGCTTATAGTATGATCACTTTATGTTAACAACGTTCGCCATTAGGTCTCCGAAACTTTGATGAAACAAAATGAAAATGCAATATTTTTGTGAAATATTCGTCTTAATTTTTTTAATAATAATAGTTTTTATATATTTACTCTTCAAATATATGGTCTAATTTCTTTGAAAAAAAAATATATGTCAAAAGTCCCTTTACTCTCCCCTCAGGGGCAACAAGAGCTCTACATCACGCTCGATCTTGACAATGCTTATGACCTCCTTCCACACCATGTCCAAATCGCTCAGCTCTGCTTCTGAAGAGGTATGAGAATGTCTTCCTCTTAAATGTCCTAGTCAAGTCATCTCCTCCTCATAATTATGGAAGTAATGAGCCTACGTCGGATGTGCTGGCGTATAGCGTTGTTCGTGATGCGGTGGTCCCATCTTATACCCAAAATTCTCCTGACACACTTCATTTCGAACGCGGAGACTTTTTGTGGCTGGGCTTTGTTCAGGTGCCAGGACTCACACCCATACAGGAGAATGGGTAACGTATACACATCACACAGCTGTTTACATTTCGTCTTTTTTTTTAAGGTATAGATTTAGTGTCTTTTTCAGAATATAATAAAAGAATTTTGGTTATCTTGTCTCGTTGTAATTGTCCTCTCACTGTATTTCTCTCCGTTTCAAAGAGTTTTAACTAAATAAAGTGAATAGTGTTTTAAATAATACTTTTCGGAATCAATTTTCTTTTATTCGACTCCATTTGCTTTTGTGTGTGCTTAATTAAAATGTCCGACGAGCAGGACTTATCGACCAACATGACATAGAATGAACATTCCGAGAAAAATAATACAAAACAAGTAACAAATTTGGTGCTTGCTGCTTTGTATTGCCACGGACAACCAAGAAGATTTAGGGATTAATTAATAATTTAAAGTTTATTGAAAATTGTAGGTTATTTTTACTCTAAAAACTTACGCATAAATTGGCCAATATTGCCAATCATCTCTGCCGTAAGAGAGAGAATATGAACGTGGCTGGCACATGTGTGAAGGATGCTGAACGAAATATGGCACAATGGGGGCTATTCATTCTACAAGCAGATCTAAGTAATTTTTATTTTATTTATTTATTAAAACAATAAATTTATGCATACAATATTCTCTTAAAATAATTTACATTCACTTAAATATCTACGTTATTATTCTCCCGCTAAAGCTAAGCTTGTGTGTAGGAGAAATGAAAGAGTGGTGTGGAAATAAGTACCTATTTGTCTCAGAACAGATTTCGGTTTTTTTTTATGCCTAATTAACGCGAACAGAGAAACTTTCACAGATACTGACAAATGTCAAAATATTAAAATTCTTTGGGTAGGTTGTATATGTACTTGAAAGATATATATTTATTGTGTTTTATTTCCCAAAATACAATAATAAAAACGTTTTACATAATATAAAAATATATATCCTGTGAAAAGGGTTTATTGCCTCACTAAACTGGTTGAAAGATACATTTCAATAAATACTCATCCATTTAACTAGCAAACAATTTTACTGTTACTTATTGTGTTTGTTTAATCATTCTTGGTTCGAGTACCTATATAAACTGGTGAACAGTAAAAAAGTACATTTTATACTTAAAAATTTTGAGGGGTAAAATATTTTATTTTTAAATTTTTTCAATTTCATCTATGACTTTAACGCTTATTGAATGAATTCCATTTTCAATTCCTATTTTGAAGTGCATCAATTTCACATGGTTTTTTTTTTAATGTTCTAAATTCAAATGTTAACTGATTAATAAAGGCCCATTTTACACAAAATTTTAATTGAAACAATTTTATGACATGGTGCGTGTTTTAAAACATTCCAAATTTAAATCGGTTCATAAAATAACAACTTACATTTTTAAAATTGGTTATTAGTGTTGTTTACATACAACTTTTATAAATGTCGTTTGAAAATGTTCTTAATTCGAATATCGATTTGGGATGGAAAGCCTCATTAAATTGAAAAAAAAAATGGTATATAATATGAAGTGTTTAATCGTAAAATAAATTCCATTCTAAATTCAAATTTCGTAAAAAAAAAAACAATATCCGTTGGTTAAAAACGTAATACGACGTTCAAAAAACGAACACGGTTAAATTATTAATTAGTTACAAGATTGCGCTTTATGATTGTTGTTTGTGTGTGATGTTTATCATTAGTTTTTTTTTCGTGATAATTGGATTTTTTCAGTAAGATTATTAATATTATGAATTGAAGGGGGCATGCGCTAATTAAAAATAACCCCTCCCACTTCTTCATTTTTTATTCTGCACTCCCGCGAACTCCCCCTCCCCACTCCTTATCTCCCGTAAATTTACACGAAACGCAATTAAAATAGAAAAAAAGCAATCCTTTGAAGCCGGGCGTAATTAAGGGCTGGCCCTCACTTTACCTCCATATCTATTAGGGCTGTCAATTGTTTCATCGGACCATCGATTTTTTCAAACAATTTCTTATTAACTATTCTTGTTGACTCTATTATTGTTTGACTTGAAGAGATCCATTTTTTTACCCATCACGCCGTTTCCCGAAGGGTGTAGGCAGAGAATACGGATTTCCATTCTTTCCTTTCCAAACAAACCTCTTTAGCTTCCTCCAAACGCATAACATTCCGCATACATGCTCTTCTATTCCTTTTGCTCCTGACTTGGCCCTCCTCTAAGACGGCACCGATATGGTCGGACGATGTCATTCGAAGTAGGCCTCGTCTGCGTGCATCCATTCTTTTAGTCGTTCTCTCTACATGCCCAAACCACCTTAATTTATTCACTTTCATTCTAGTCACTTTGCTAACATACACTTCACATTCATTTCTCCTTTAAATTAATTCCATTGAATCGAATTCTTCATTCGATCGACCGCGTGTGCGATTTTTTGCCCTGTTATTATATTTTGCAAACAATCGATTGTTACGTACTCGATGTCATTTTTTGATACAAATAATTAAGCTCTAACTAATTATTTTCTGAAAAAATTTCAAAGTAAAAAATTAATCTCTCATGTCGTGTCTCTGAAAATGTATGTAGAAAAAAAGGACTTCTTCCATTGATATAATACATATTTCTCATACAAAATCTCCTATTTTGTTTACTTCTGATATTACCTACCCTCCTTGAGGACGGTTTCGAATTCGATGTGCTATTCTCGGTTGATAAAACCTTCTAACAAATTGTCCTTCAGTTTTTTTTTAATAGAAATAGAATACTTAATATAGAAGGTACGACCGATATCGCATTAAGATAGAACCTGAATATAAGATCTGATCCTTTCATCAACACCAAATAATTGTATCATTGTTTATCATGCTATTTTTACTTAACCAGTCGTACTAATAGAACGTTATTCTTCGAATACACGCAGAATACGCAAAAGTCCTACTAATTAAACAAGGAATAAGCTTTAACAAGAATAATTTTCATCCAAACTTTATTCCTGGCTACCCCCAGGTATAAAGAAGCAATACCACTGCACTCTACATATTTTGACACTTAACATATCAAAACCTGCAACAAGTCCGAGCTATCCTTGAATCGAATCGACGCCGTTCGGAAATAATCGTACCGATCCGTAGGTACATACTCGCGATATTACGCACACCAACTTTCTCGAGGGTCCAATCATGTTCGTAAGAAATCAACCCCGTAGTATGGACCAACCATAAGTTTCATAGATAAATGCGAGGTTGCCAAACTATTCTGCAGAACAGTTATAACACGGTATAGGGATGAATATTAGTAGCGCGCGGTATAAGCGATTTATGCCGGATAACTATTCCCGTCAAAACGGTATTATAACGCAGTTTCTATTAGTAGGTACCACTGACCAAGACTATTCCCGTTAAACAAAGACATTCTCATTTATAAATGCACATTGCATTTTTTTGTATTTTTAGATGAATCGATGTGTTGAATGGTCCTCCCTCGAGTTAATTCAACTTTAGTGAGAGTGTACTATGTAATATGAAGCAGTACAACATATTGCGCCAGGCCCCGGGACCCACGCAGCTAGTTAGGTTCCCCCCCTTACCCCCACTACGTTCCCTCTCTTCTCCCTCCCCCCACCCCACAACACTGCGAGCGCCTTTTTTATAATTGACTCTGCACTAATTAGAATTGCCTGGCTGCCGTTCGCAACACAATCATTTTCTATCTTCATAATATTCACATTCTTGGAACTCTGTACGTCTTTTCGGGTTGGTTACTGCAGCAAAACCTATCTGACAAAAAAAAAACAAAATTTCATTTTTCGCTTCTACCGAATATAATCACATGAAGACTAACTTTTACCGGCTTCAAAAACAGCCAAGTTAATCCCTTTGTGAACCAAATTCGGAGCATTAGGGGGGCAACACGATTTAATAACCTTCTCCCAAACTACGTCCAAATCCTTCAACTCTGCTTCAAACTCTTCAAAGGATCCATTGTGAGAGAGTTTTTCTGGTCTTCGGTTCCTAGATGCGAGGAAGACCAGCGCACCACTCAGCCAATTGTCATTCGGTATATTTAACACAGGTTCCAGCCATGTCTATAAAAAATAATAAATAGCACTATTCTTTACATATTACGTGTCAGTATAACCGGCAAAATTTATTACCCGAGTCATTTTTTAATCAGTCAGCTTGTCGTCCAATCTGAGACAGACCAACCCGTGGTAGAAATTTCAAGTAAAAAGACTCGGGAATTAAACCCGGAACCTTTGATCAGAAGTTAGCACCTTTATTAGTATGCTAGCGAGGTCAGTCATAAAATTACTTACAATATTGGTAGAAGTGACTTAAACCACCACGAAGTAATATTTCTGTCACCTGCCTTTAACAGAACACTCAAAATGCCAGCAGTTCAGCTGAAGTAAACAATATGGTTCTCCTAATACATCAAAGCATACAAATTTAAGGAAAAAAAATACCTAAATAAATGGCAATACTTTCTTGATTTTTTTTTTCAATAAACACAATACATAGTAGTTATTTATGAGTATTTATTTCAACAACGATTTCATGGATAAATTCGCGAAAATCCCGTGAATAAATTGTATAATATTTATGTATGTATCACTTTCTTTACAGGCTGTATACAGCCACCAAACCCCTCTCCTTTCAACCCTTCTATCACCACTCCCTCCCCCACAACACTCTCCTATCCAAATTGAATCTTGAATAATAAAGAATAGCTCTGATTGAATTTTGTTCGTTAAAATCAATTAGTCTCTATTCACATCCTCCTCTAACCCGTGTTAGAGTCCGAAGAAAATAAAAGGGACAAACGTATATTAACCAGATCCAAGTCACCTTTTTATTTTTAAAAAAAAAGAATGTGTTCTTATTTGATAATTTGTTTAAACAATTATTGTTACTAGGAGAATGTTCTTTTTTTGAAAATTGGAATACGGTTTAAACGATTATTATTAGGTGAGTGTTCTCTTTTTAACAAATTTGTTAAAAATAATTACCTATTGATAGTTTATTCTTTTTTGTTTAATTGGAGTACGGTTTAAACAATAATTACGAGATCAGTGTTCTTTTTTTGAAATTTGAATACGGTTTGAACAATAATTACCTTCTAAAAACGTGTTCTTTTTTTAAACTTGTATACGGCTCAAATAATTATTCCTATGAAAATGTTCATTTCTTTAGAAAATTTTAATACAGTTTAAACAATTATTACTAAGGATGTGTTTATTTTAAGATTACTCTGTTCTTACGGTTCGCACGAAAGCAATCTTAATAGATTAAAATGGGTACACTCTGTTTCAGGCTTCCCACGGTACTTACTATAGCGCCCACTTACCGTACCATAAACAACATAGCTAATTTTAGTAGCGTGCATAATAATAAGGGCGTATTTTCATTAATTTGAAAATATGACGATTACGCCCTTAGTTTGATTTAAACGAAGAAATTTAGAGGAAATTATTTACGCGGGGTAAAAGAGTACCAGAGCAAATCCAACCATTGTAAATATACTACGTTCACTTAAGTGGTGAAATTAATTCTTTTATATTTTCAGGAAAACAAAAATATTCTCGATTTCTTCTCTAAAATGTAGGTATATTCACAATTCAAAGTGTATTTCAAGAGGTTCCGGCTTTAATTCCCAGTCGGGTCAGATATTTTTCCAATACTAAAGTAGGATAAATATACCCCTTAAAAATACAATGTCCTTTTATTTTCACCTTCTCAGCGAACAAAGTATAAAGAAGATTAGCATCAGAAAGCCCTCACTTAGGTATTATAAATCATTAATGATTTAGTTCAGAATACAATTAACAAATTTAATTAAATTTCATAAATAAATTAACAAACAAAATTATATTTTATTCATTTTCAGTACGTAAGTAGACAACTTACTCTAAGGCCCATCGCGCACTAGGCAGCCTGGCTGCGGCAGCCAGTAAAACATATTATGACGTTGTATGGGAGCCCGCGCACTATGCAGCCACGATTTCCTACGAATATTCTGGCTGCCGTAGCCATGGCTGTGCAGCCAGGCTGCCTAGTGAGCGATGGGCCTAAGGCGGTCTATGCTGGACTTGTAGTCATTTTTTTGAACGCTGTTGTATAAGGTCATTTTGATGCTCTTCGCAACACTACTTGTCCAAAGCAGGTATTGAAGTGATTTTTATATAGGATGACCAGAAGTTGTTCAGCAGTCGTCAACGTGTATTCAAGAGACAGATTTACAGGGTTCATTTGGAGGCACTTGTTATCTGCTCCTTTCTCTCCATTTCCTTCTTCAAACCTCCTTGCATTCTCCTTTCCAAATTGCCTTTTATCTTCTTATCTATTCATTATTGTTCAGGCAGATACTGATAACCCTGACTGTAATATTTTGACATGTAGCCCTACAGAAGTCTTCTAGAAATACCAATCCTTGAGGAATCACATAGAAAATGGTTCTTCAAAGAAGTAACAGAGGAAGATCTTACTCCAACTCCAAGATAGGACGCTTACTTCATCCAATCCAATCCAAACTCCCTTATTGCCCCACTTGGGGGCATAGGGAGGCAACAAGAGCTTTCCTCCCATGTTTATGACCTCCTCCCACACCATGTCCAGATTCCTCAGCTCTGCTTTGAAGGAGCAAAACATAGTATGAGAGGGTCTTATTCGTCTTCGGGACCTGGATGGGAGGAACAACAGCGCTCTCCTCGGCCAACTGTAATGCGGCATCATTAACACATGTCTCAGCCAAGTCCATCTTCTCCACATAATGGTAGAAGTGATGGGCTCACGCTGGGTGCGCCGACGTGTAGCGTCGTTTGTGATGCGGTGGTACCATATTACACCCAAAATTCTTCTGAGGTACTTCATTTCGAAGCCTGAGACTTTTTGTGCCTGGGATTTGGTCAGGTGCCAGGACTCACATATGCCATGATATTCTTTTACATAGCATCTTTTAAGAATAATAAATTATGTGACAACAATTTTTGCGCCACCAATTATTGTGGACAAATCCAAGAAAATGACTGTATTAGTTAAATCGAGTTTGACCTCGGCAGCATTACGTGCAGAATTCCTACATTCGAAGCTGAACTCCCGCTTCAAAAGTACCGCTCAAGCTGCAACATCAATCAAAGGCTTTTGTTGTAATTATTAGGGCGCTCGCCACTACTTTTTTAATCTAAATAAGATTCAATATTAAACTCCATGGCGGAAATTAAGTTTCACTCCAAGTTTAATTAAGTTAACGCTCTGTCACGCGATGTCCTGTCAGTAATGCTTCCTCCCCATTCCCTACTTCTCCCTGCTGCTCACTCCCCTAGCTGTCTATCTACCTGCAATAATTGCCATTTTTTTTTTCTTTCTCGTCAATACTTTGGTATTTGGTATTAATTGGATTCCCTGATTTAGAATTTGTTTAATTCGTGTTACTCACCATCTTATCATTGTAGACTTTCAAGAATCAACCAACCAACGGATCTTTGGATTTTCGGATGTTATTTTCACTAATTTTGTTTATGCTGTCTGGATTAAGTTTTGGCAATTTTTTTCTATATGATTTGATGACTTTCGAGCTTTGTCCTCCTTTAAGCTATCGTCTACAACTCTCTTTTTCTTCGGCACAGCATTCCAGTCTGTCACCTGCTACATCAAGTTCTAGTGCAACCATAATCTGCCAACATTTTTTTGCCGGGTGTTTCTATGAGATTTTTGAAAAATCTCTATTTTATCTAGCTTATTCAAAGATTAAAACAGTTTTTTTGTAAATTTTTTAATACTCGCGATTGTGCCATGTTTTGCCGTTTTCATAATTTAAAAAGTTGCTTCATAATTAATTCTTTAAAGATCTTCAGTTGTTTTTCTCAAACTGATAAAAATGACATCACCATCAATTGTATGTATTGATTTTGAAATAATCATCAGAAAACAAACCTATGTCCTAATCTACAATACAAGCCTTAAAACATTACCCAAAACAATATTTAGCTGAAATCAAAACATTTTTAAAAAAAAACATAATAATAATAATTTATTCAGAAAAAATAGTTACAAAAATGATGTGATTCGAAATACAATTACATTAACAATGTAGAAACAAATGCTACCTTCCCAATTGAGCAGAGCTCGTGTTAGGGAAGGGAAAAACATCTGTTGATTTTTTCGGGAAACATAAAAGAAGGCAGATGTAATACAATATTACATAAAAATATAAGACGCTTGTGTTATTTGGAGATAAGAAACAGATTCTTTAATTCGGATTCCACTCGAAGCGAGTATTTAAATTTTCTCATGATTTTCATTAATGGCGATTGTGACGCCGCTCGTTAAAGGCGGAAATTAAATCTGTATTGAGACGGTTAATTGGAACGATAATCACTGTATTTCTCTCTCTTCTTCTCTCTATCCGTCTGTCCCCCTCTCTCCTGCCTGCCTACTCTCTACAAGAAATTTTAATTAATTAATAATGAAGATTAAGACTTTTAATTGCGATTAAAAATTATATATTTTAAAACAATAAAGATTACTTCAGACCACGCGACATTGTCGCACTGACACGTCACATTCACATCGGAATGTTTGTAAGAATCTATTTAGGCAGTATAAAGATCCAAGTCTAAAGAAATTCAATCGGTTGCTGGCATACCACAGGATAACAGTCTAGGTCCTTTCCTATTCAATGTCGTGATGGAAAAACTAATAGACAATATCGCATCTAACAATGAACCTGAAACTGACTGCATAAATTAGATCAGATTCTGAAAAAAAAATATAGTAAAACAATCTATATTAACAAGACAAAATGCATGAAAATTTCCAAAGAGCCAGTAACATGTCAATGTGATTTGATGCCTTCAAAAGTTCAGATATTTTGGGGATAGATCTCTCCTGCTAAACTGTTGAAATTTTTATATGAAAGAACAAGCACATTCAAAACCCTTGTCAGGACATTTATGACTTACGGAGCTGATAGCAAACGAAAGTACTGCTTATAAGTGCAGAAATATTGACTCTGTATAAATCTCATTGACTCTGAGTGTCGTTATTTGAATAATTCTGATTGAGGCGGCATTCCCGGTACAAAAATCAGTAGTAGGTAGTCACCGCGATTCTGCCGCCCTTACAACTCGTAAATTTCTGAACGCACCTTAATGTTATTATCATTACGACTGCCTGTCTCAATCTTAATTATAACTAAATTCTAATTTAAAAGCATTTTTATCTTATAATTTATTTTTAATGAATTCCGTGTATTGACAAACCATTCCATGCCGAATTCTGAATAATTAAACCCACTTAAATTTGCCTAATTAGTAAATTAAGTGTGTAATTCTTCATATTTCATTCAAATCAAATTAGATTTTGGTTATTAGCAAGGTTTTTTTCCACTCTTATCCTGTTTTGCTTGGACCATTTTACATATCCTCGCAAAGGTCTGGCTGTGGAAGCCCATTGGAAATCATTATCTTGGTCATACCTCAGTTATCCCTTAAAAAGGCTTTCCTGTCGCGAATCGTTACCAATCCATTTTGCAAATCTTTCTGATGTGGCTTTGAGCAAATGCTTTCATCATTTATTCTTTTGAGAATCACTTCATTCGTTGTAGTGTGGTATCTTCAGGATATTCCTAGAATAAATAATTCTTCTTGGAATCCGTTTTTCGAAGGCTTTGATCTCTGTTTATTCCCTTAAAGTTAACACCATGTTTTGCAACCGTAAATTAGACCAGGAACTGAGGTCAAATGTTGTATTGCGATTGAGATTCCGAATGTTTTTAAGATATATGGAGTTTTTTGCGAACACGTAAAAACTCCATATAAAATAAACGTATCTTAATAGCAATGTAATACTTGGCTAGATGCCTAGGAACTTGCGTACTTTCAAATTTACAGGCTTGATTAAGAGATTAGATTCACGATTTAATTCCAATCTTTCCTGTTTGTACTCCAGTCTTTTTGGCTAAGAAGAATACTTTTTTTCTTCCAATTAGTGTAGGTATAGATTGGCTAGACCCCATATACTGTCTTTCATTCCTCAGAGTCAAATGACGAAGAAGTAGTGTAGAAATCCTAGGATTTCGTCATCATTTCGTAAAAGTGGCCTCTGAAACCTCAAAGGGATCATTTTATTGACTGATAATATTATGATATTTTATTTTACTACCACATAACTAATGATATGTTTTTATTCAATTGTTTCAGGAAAGGTAATTATCACACAACCGCTAGCCTACTTTCATACATATGTGTCAATATTGTGATGATCTGAAGGTGTTTTATTAAGGGTAAGCGTTCATTTTTTTATATCGTATGGTCAGCACTTATCCACATACTAGCTTTCCCGACAGACGTTGTCCTGTAGTCTAACTATGAATATTGAATAAGGATTTAAAGGATGATAATAATGATTTTTTACCAATGTCATTGCGACCGATGCATCTGTTTTAATACCACATATTTTCCATCCAAATCTGTCAATCTCATCACTAAACGAATAGATAAATTAACTTTCTTTTCAAAAATGAATTTTATGACGAAAGTTCGATTCTGGTATAGGTACCTACGTACATATATAGGAAACACATGTAAATAAATAACACTCTTCTATACATAGGTGTCAGTATAGCCGGCGGAACTTTATGCTTGAAACATTCTCTACCAGTCAACCGGTCCCGTCCGATCTGAGACAGGATTCCAACCCCGAGTAGAAATTTTAAGAGAAAAAACATTTTGAAGATTTCTGACCCTACCGGGAATCGAACCCGGGATTTCAATACTTTTGACAAATTATATATCAGTAATGTTTGTGTCTTAAAAGAGGAAATGACTAGACTAGACTCAAGCCCGCAGTATATCAATATAAAAACTGGGCTACCAATAATTTATAAGAGCTCAACAATCAAAAGATTTTACACGTTATAGATTCTCATAATGAATAAGGTCCGTTAATAATGTAAAGTGATCACACTTTGGTTTTGAAACAACAACAAACGACAGCGGTAAGTCTGTTAAAATTTCAAACATAATGTGTGTATGTAATGATTGTATTAAAAAGTCGATAGTTTATAAAATATACTTTTTCTATATTTTTCCACGCTAGGACATCGATTATAGAATCCAATACATAAAGTCTTGCATTTTCATTTAAGGTTGAAACGCAATTTCCGGGTTCTCATTTCCTCCCTAGAGGAAGCGACAAGGAATCATGTACCGCATATTGCGTCTAAAACGAACACCAAGGACTGACATGTCACCTTTGAAGATTCTATCCAAGTCTTTATAGGAGTTTGATCTAATATCCAATATTTCAAATTATTAAAAAAAAAAACATTATGATGAAGAATAAGCAACACTGTTTGTTGATGGGTTACGGATGAAAGGATGGTTGATTTATTTATTTATCGTATGGCTTTTTTACAACACATCTTAAAATCTAGACGTAAAACAGTAATAATATAGCACAGATATCTGATTGCCAAAGGTTAAGGTCAATATTTAAAACTTATTCAGTTGCTGTGTCAGTCAGCAAGAGGAAATCCCTGAAATTCCCCGCGTATAATCTGAGGTCGCATTCGGTTGAGATATGTTGCATGGTCTGTTTTTCCGCTCCGCAATCGCAAACAGGGAAATCCAGCCATCCACACTTGTGGAGAAAATGGATGGTTAATGAAAATTTGAAAAATAAAACACGAAACAAAATGTTCCCATTTTCAAGACTGGATCTAAAATATACATTTTGAGCTAGGATAGACTCAACCACTTTATAGCAAAACAATAAAAGCAAAATACAATAACAATAATAATCTTTATTCTGGGAAAATAGTACAAAATACACAAAAAACAAACACAAATGCAATCATGATAAAAAAAGACATGCAGATAAATCGTTACCTTACTTTGAAAAAGATCTAACTTACATCAAATAGAAGTTATTGATGTGAAATGGTTCTAACATTAAAAAATTATAATCATTGCACATCCAAGACTCATCTTTGTAAAAAGGAATGTTAGAAACTGTTTGAAGTAAGGTGACGAAATGTCATAAGTGTAAAGTGAAACAAAACATTGCAATGTCAATGATTATCATGAAAAAAAAAAAAAAATATTTCTATGATATTTATATTTGTTTGGTTCCTGCATTTCTTCAAGTATAATACATTGAGCTGTTTCAATGCCCATTGTCCTTTTAAAAGGACACTAGTTTTTTGCTTATAAAAACTGTAAAAAACTATATATATTTTTTCAACTATTTTTCCTGACATTTTCACATATACACAACATATCCAAAAATGGCAAAAATCCGGTGATTTTATTTTCTTCAGGCATATCGGGGTTTTATTTATTTATTTATTTAAATAAATAAATAAATATTTGGGTTAATTAATTGATAGTTCGATTTTTAAATCAACAAAACTTGAGTATGGGAATTTTCGGATTTGAATTTGACCGCCTAAATGGCAAACGTTGTCCATGCAATGTGATCACACTAATCCCCTTTTCGAAACAGTAGTAGAAGAAGTGGACAGTCGTAAGCTCATAGTGGTTCAATTTGAAACCAAATCATATCTCCCCTTGAACCTCACTAAGGGGCATAGGGAAGGCGACAAAAGCTCTCCATTGCGCTGGATCTTCAGCAATGTTTATGACCTCCTGCCATACCATATCCAAATCCCTCAGTTCTACTTCGAAGGAGCGGGACACTGTATGAGAGAGATCTTTCTCAAAAGAAAAAAAATGAACAATGGCTGATTTAATGATAGCTTCAAATTGTTGGCTCTATATATATATGTTAAAAAACCATAGAAGACAACCAATTACACAAATATTTTCAAGCTGGCTGGTACATACTCGAAAATTTTTATGGCCATATACCTATTTCAGCAAAGTTATCTATGACCTGTTTAAGAGCCCCATAACAGTACCTTTTTATATTTGAAACTATAAATTTGCATAAAAAATGTTGAATACCTCTGGACAAAAAGACTCTTGCGACAATTTATAGGAGGGTCCAGTCCAAAGGTAAGTTTTGTATAACCTTTATTATTGCATGCAAAGGTATGTTTCGTATATAAACACACTACACACACACACACACACATACACGGAGATGAAATTGAATTTAAATTGAGATCTGATATTCCGTTCGGGGATGGTAATAAGAATGTGTGTGTAAGAGCGAGACGGCAAAAGACAGAGATAGGTATAGGCAAATAGAGTGAGAGAGGTGCAAAACCAATTTAGCAAACTTGTGTGTAGTAAACTGATATGTCAGGGGAGACCTTCATAAATATATCCGATACTGGGGGCGACTCGGTTCAGGCGACTTAGTCGCAAGCGATTGTGTCTTCATTACAAATTTACTCTGAAATTGACATTCAATTTAGATCATTCGGAACCTTTTAGAGTTTCTTTTGTATTTAAAACCACATTGTATATTTGAACCATTGCAATACAATGATGACGATTTTTCAAATAATATTGCATTATAATTGTGCAATAATAAAATACTAACACAATCCTGTAAATATTACTGGAATGTTCTTGCATAATTTGTCTTGGGGACTTGGAGAAAACAGTATATGAACAACAGGCTTCTATATGGTCTTCCCATACTAATTGACGTATCTTCATCTCCATTTTCTTGTCTATTTATTTATTTGTTTGCTCGAAATCACATTATATTCATATCTGCTCACATAAGTTGTAATAATCAACTTTACAAAATTACAAGGAAAAGGCTGCCTCACTAGTTGTAAAACCTGGATCGAGGATAGCGAATATAACACAATAATAGAAAAAAAAACAAACGAAACAACAACATATCAAAGAACAAAAAATAAATATCTCAATAATCAAATTTCATACAAAAATAATCAAATGAGATAAAATAATAGAGTTTCTTATTAACTTTATTTATTTATTGACACGAACAAAACGAATCATGACACAATGATTGATTGTATCTAGGTACATAGATACAATCAATCATAAGGTCTTTCCGATGATCACTTTTTTAAATTGTCATTTTTTTATCTTTGTACTTAATATGTTGCTGTTGTCTTGTGATTGTCAACATTAACAGCTGTTTTCCCCAGCTATTATATTTTTTCAAGTACAAAGTTGAACGTTCATTTAGAATATTGTTCGATGGGTGAATTCCAATTCCTAAAAAATAAATAATCCGTAACAGATAAAGTAAAGATTTTACGCATCTATGGAAGATGATAATATGATTTCCCTGTACCTACATCATAAAATCTATTTAGAGGAGTTCTTTGAAAAACAATAACGATTTAACAACTCAAATGACTAGGACCCGTAATCAAGTGAAATTGCGATCGCGATCGTTTGTTTCTATATGGAGTTTTGTGACGGCAAAAATACAATACGTATCGTAATCACAATATGGGTTAGTTACATTTTCAAGATACTAAGACATTAGTTGTTATCATGCAGCGATTTTTGTGTCGCACGAAACAGTAACCGCTCCCAAATCGCAGTCTCTGACGTGACCTTTTCTGGTGGTAGACGAACGCCCGGTAGTTGGTCCCTGACAAGGCGTCTGATTGAAAACTGGGAATTTTATGTTTATTGAGGAACCTGACGAGTAGATGCCCCGGACATAAAGATTTGGCTCACGGGTGATAAAATAATATACACATTTTTATCAGAACCGGGTATTTTTTCACTGACAATACCAAGTGCAATATTGTTATTTGTGCAGTTGCTGTTGTTTTAAAGTTAATGCTTTTGCTTAAAATAACCTTGAATAACGGTAGCTATAAATATAATATCATCACATTTCGTAGAGAGAATGTTCGCCGGAACAGCAAGATTTTAGAATGGCAATTCAGAACAGAAAGAATATGAGTAGGCATCCATCAATCAGTTTATAGAATGTAGTGAGAATGGAGTTGGTTCAGGTGCACGAGATACGTAGAGAGAAAATTGGAGAAGAGGTCTCTGGTCCAAAGGTTTGATGATGATGAAATGCCATAGATGTTAAATTTTATATCATTAATGCACTGCAGTTTCAAAGGAAAATAATCTCTATTTTCAAACTCTGGGTCTTTGTTCGTTTGGTATAAATGCACCTTTAAGCGAAGAACCATCTCCAATAAATCTGAAATGTGGACCAAGAAAATGTAGATGATTTGTTAGATATCTTTTTTCTTTTGCTCCATATTTTAAGGAGTTATCATTGTTTTCTTTTTTGGAAATTCTTTTCACCAATATGGACTGACCAGCACCGTCTTCTCTGAGTAATTCCCTACTATCCCTCTGCGGTGTTTTGTACCCTGACATGCCCACTACTTTTTCGAGTGTCTTTTTTTCTGTGGTACTTTCTTGCGAAGTCTTGCTATTTTTAATCAGTTTTTCTTATGACAGTATTGGTCTTCGGGAATATAAAATCTACCCGCTATTAGGCGCTTTATGAGATTTTGAGGTGACTCCATGTATGAGCGAGTAGATGATGAACGTAATGATTTTCAGACATGTGTTTTTTTATGACCCAAACGATTCGCATTATATTTATCAAATAGGAATTGAAATGATTCGAATGGTAGCCTCTGAATGGTCAAAGTTGAAATGTACACATGAATGTAAATGTTGAACAGAAAGCAGGTCAGGGAAGAAACGTGATGTGGTAGATTCTTAGCCCCGATTTCTCCAAACGGAAGGCGGATTTTAATTTGTGGGCTTTTGTTAACATGGTGGTCTAAAACTGATACGAAATTAACCAAAAACGGTACCAATCTCAAATTTAGTTCGAAACTTTCTCGCAGTCGAGGTTGTGAGAACGTCAAAAGGTTCTCGCTTCGAAAATTAAAAAAAAAATGGAATGTCTCCAATAATGTAGGAAAATGGTCCTGAAGCTGGCCGAAAGCTCGAAATATAATAAACGTATAACTCTCGTTGAAGTATTATTATAAAATTCAGATATCTAATCCGTAATGTCTAAAACATTTAATATAATATTGGACGTCAGTCAGACGTATAAATAATAAAATTGGGGTAGAAATCTAACCCATCCCTGGATCACTTTTTTAGGGGTCACCAACCAGTGGATGTTGAACAGAAAATAAAAGTAAAAGGATTATTTCAAGAATTGTTGCATGAAAGAAAAATCCATTTTAACTTTAAAGGTGTGAAACATCGGCCTACATTGGTGTCTTAAAATCGTTTCTTTTTCAGCCTCAATAATTGAAGTGGCATTTTATGTGCTATATTTTACTAGTAGGGGCGACTTGTGACTGTGTGGCAACTTTGTCGTCCAAATTTCAGAATCGGCAGACGTCCTCGGGAACTGGAAGCGCTCATTGAACGAAAATCGTCCACAAAATAAACAATTTATTTATCTTTTTTGAATCGGCTGTATCTTTTTAAAATTTATTCATTATAAATAAGTTCGGATATTATTAAAGCACAAATGACTTGATAAGATTATGCGTTGATGAAGTTTCATTCTCTTTCAACTTTTCTTTCTTTGAAGTTAAATGGATATAAAATGAAACGAATCATTTTATTTCGAAGAATAGAATGTTTATAAAATTCGAATTCCCGTAGATTTTCGATCGACACAAAAACTTATTTAATATGTAAAATATACTTGCAAGTGTTCGATTACCAAAGTTCGCCAACATCTGGGTGGGCGGTGTTTGACACCTCCGTTAAATTCAATACGGTGCGAAATGATTCAACTATTTCCTCCAAACACACCCCTGTGTCGGGGAGATAGGGGGTGCATTGAGGGGCACAGTATTATGACTCAGGTGGCACCAGGGGGGTGCGGGTGGATCGTGATAATTAAAGTGATGGAATCCTTCAATATAGCCAACCAACCCCGCTCCGACATGTCAACTCTATGCAGCGCTATGTCTGCCTATATTGGATGTCTCATCAGTGTTCGAATTTTTATTGGAAAATATCTTGGATATTCCTGAAACACACCCTTCTTTTCATCCTCAACTCTAAACAATATTAATATCTGTGCGTTCAGCCGTACAACATGGTAGCTTTAATATCATTCGAAGACTGAAGTGCCATGGAAACATTCCATCGTTAATTCCTTGCAATGGCCTGAAAATAGAGTCATGTAATTGAATTTATAACCAAATATTTACTCACTCTTCTATCAAAACCTTAAAATGGAATAGATCTAAAGACGTTCCATATCTTAGAGTGCCATATCTTAGAGTGCCATATCTTAGAGTGCCATATCTTAGAGTGCCATTATATCTGTATTATGTTTGGGTACCTATATGATACTGTCGTACCTACCTATAATAATTATATTATTTTGAACCTGCGCAAATTGAGTACTGGCGAGCACCTGTATGTATTGCACCTATTTTGTTGACACAACCCGCTCAGATTGTTGTATTAGATGTTTTTTGTTTTTGATATTGTGTTTGTCTCTCATTGCTCAGCTCAAAGAGTTTGTACCTGTTATGCTGATTGTATAAAAATAAAATAACTCGTATTCCCAACACTGGCCATCATCATGGCTATGATCATATTCTTATACTGGTGGTTTTCTGAAAAACAGTTTACCAAAGTTGTTGGGGTAGCCTTCCCATTAGCTGATTCTGATTTGGAGGCATCAGGAATTCATTTCATCCTTAAGATATGACCAAATTATCGACTTGGACATACTGTTGGCGATTCGCATCTTGGCGTTTTACAATAATATTTTACATTTTCCAGCAAGAATTTGTCAATTCCTAATTGGACCACACCTGTACATTTTTAAATCTTTTATTTTGGATATGTACCTACTTATTTTTAAAGCATTTAAAAATTAACTGTGATTCTTCGATAACTGAAATTGATAACTAAAATTTATATAAGGGTTCTATGGTGACACTTATTTCAACTAACATTCACACACAACCGTTTTGGTACATTTTGCGAAAAAAAAATTGCAGTCAGGCACATTACTATTTTAAGAATCCATTGAAACCTATCAGAAGTGATCTTAATGGTTCTGTACCCTAGGACCTAGAAATACAGCAGAATAAGTGGCTAACTTTTGTTACCAAACTTTTAAGGTGTACAGACAATATTTCTTTTTTCAATTTTGAACCTCTAGACCATAATCTACTGCTTTTTCAAGGCTGACATAGTTTGATCTCTTTACGTTAACAACATTCGTCATTCAGGCGGTTTAGTCTCCGGAATTCTTGGTAATATTTTTCCGCAGAATAAAATTTATAAATTGAGCATACATTATTTTATTACAATGTTTTTTTTTTATTATCCGTAAAAATACAAACAAACAAAATACCTAATGTACGAGATGCGCTCAGAGAATAAAATTTTAATTATCATAATCGGCGTTTTTATTTATTACAAGACATTACGTTTAACAAAAACATCATAAAATAGAACGCACGGTATAGAATTTTTAAGTGGTGATAACTTGCTCACATGCGGAAGAAACAAATGTAGCAAAAAACGGGAGATTTACGAAATATACACATTAAAATATTACATTTTACGTACCTACGTAAAGGGGTGAGTTTTCCGTTTTAGGTTAAACAATAACTAGTGGTCGACCAGTGCTCGAAATTCGACCATAACTTATTTCTATTATAAGTTTAAACATTATGAAGGTCAAGGGCGGATCCAGCTTTTGCGCCGGGGGGGGGGGGGGGGGTCAATAGTAAAAAAGGTCATTTCCAAAATGTGGTAAACTAAACTTTTTCTAAAAAAAAAATAGGGTAATTTACACAATTTGGTATCTGGAAATTACGCTCTTCCTAAAAAAGGTCATTTCCTAAATTTGATATCTGGAAATTACGCTCTTCCTAAAAAAGGTCATTTCCTAAATTTGATATCTGGAAATTACGCTCTTCCTAAAAAAGGTCATTTCCTAAATTTGATATCTGGAAATTACGCTCTTCCTAAAAAAGGTCATTTCCTAAATTTGATATCTGGAAATTACGCTCTTCCTAAAAAAGGTCATTTCCTAAATTTGATATCTGGAAATTACGCTCTTCCTAAAAAAGGTCGTTTCCTAAATTTGATATCTGGAAATTACGCTCTTCCTAAAAAAGGTCATTTCCTAAATTTGATATCTGGAATCTAAACTTGATCCAGGGGGTGGGGGGTCATGACCCACAAGAAATTTCAAAAACAATGACATGGATACGTCAAATTTGTAATGTTGAACAAAGTTTATTATTATTATTAAAGACAAACAATATTAATTTATTCTCATTTTGACCGCGGATAAACAAAATAATATAATATGCGTCAGTGTCAATGTCAAATACATCGAAGTGTGAGTGAATATTAAATACCTACATAACATTGCAGCAGTATTTTTAATGTTTTTGTATTGATTTTAGAACCCTACTTGCACGTGGAAAACTTAACTAGCATTAGATAAAACTCGTATAAGCCGCACAGGGCCCTTTTTAAAGAAAAACTGGACAAACACATATAATAAGAATACAACTCATTATAAACATTGTATAATCAATTCAATTCTGCTTGTACATATGGCTTAAAGCCACGCCTACACTATGGGCCATGCTAGGCCAGGCTGGTCAAGTAGGCACTCTGGTCCATCATTGGCAAGTATATTTGTACACATGACTACACTACTGGTCCAACGCTGACATTTGGCTCACTTAGTTATAGATTATTTTAGTAATGTCAATTGATGTTTAACAAACTTTGTTTACCAATATTTATTTACCTAGCTCTTTACAGTTTGATTTGGACTGTGACATAAAAGAAGATATGTAAAGAATATTGTAAAAAATAACAAATGTAATGCACAGAAATGCAAAATTAAATAAATATCCTGATATGATAAACTTTTTATTGCAAACTTTGCATTCATATGGCCTTTCTCCGATATGAATTCACATGTCGTGTGCTTAAATATCCTGATATGGTAAAAAAAATATGGCAAACTTTGCATTCGTATGGCTTTTCTCCGCTGTGAATTCATAACGAAATAAATATATTTATTTTTTCTCAATTTCAAAAAAAAATGTACAAAACACTGTGAAAATAACAACATGGAAGACATAACAGCTGTCAACTTTGGACTAATATGCGCGATATTTGCCGACTCGATCCACAAGTAGACAAGTACAAGTAATGGCCAATGTCAAATATTGGTCATTGGAGTAGCGCCCACACTACTTGCCCATGCTGGGCTAGAGCCTTTATTTGGCCAGCATGGCCCATAGAGTAGCCGTGGCTTAAAGTAAAAAAAAATCCATTTATATCTTTAATGCATACATAGATTGTTGGGAAGTAAGCAAAAATATTATTTTATAATTTGTACCGGACACACATACACACAAAAAAAGATAGGTACGTGTTTATAAAAAGGAGTGCTAAAAAAACGACAGACTAAATCGTAATAAATCTGAATATTTAATAAAATGTACATATAAAAACACTATTCGCGTAATATGATTGTAATGTTTGTTTATAAATAAATAAATAAATAAATACCGAGAATAATGCGACCGGGTGAGATGCTGACATAACCCCGTAATACTAAAGCGAAGCGTAGGGGGTTATTACAGAAATATGTCAAAGAGTGTAATGTATGAAAGTTTAATAATGTACACAGAACTTTAATAAAAATATCCAATATTTCTCCAAAATCTCTCCCACCGGCCCGGCTGCCTACCCCGTCGGGAGCGTGCTATGAGGGGTATGGGGTGAAAGTACACACCACGTATTTGTTGTGCTATAATAATATCAAATATCAAACACTTACTCTTAACACATTTAGATTTAAAAAGAAAACGAGTGTTAAACTTGCAGAAAGTTACATGTGAGTCTGATTCAAGCTGCAAATTAATGTTCACATCTAATCTAAGATGCTAACCTCGATGGAAAATTTTAATATCCGGCATGAACCGAATCCAGGGCTTGATAGAATGACGATTTCTTAATGCTAGTTGTTTGAGGTTGGTAATAATTAGTATATGACGTTCCTTGAAGGGATAAAAAATTAAGCAGAAACTTTCAAAATCTCATGGTAAAAAACTTCCATCTTGGGCTCTCTGGAACCAGTTGACCCCAAGATGTTTCACGACGTTGTCTTTCCACCGTAGTGGTGATCTCCCAACTGCCCTCGTAGTCGTTCTAGTCTACAGGTTTCGACCCCATACGACCATTTTTCTTTACATGTCATTTTAATGAAATTCATAAACAGCAACACAATTTTAACACAGGGAAATTATAAACATGATAATCAGGTGTGTAAAATCATATCACCAGGAATGCAATTCTTAATCCTTCGTAATTTGGATAAACTAATGGAGTAAACAACCACAATAACAATATAACAGTTACAATTAATCACAATATTTATTTGTTACATTTGAAACATTTATCTAGGCTTTTCAACCGATTTAAAATCTATGTTCTCTAGAAACCAGATTTATGGTTTCAGATTCGATCCAAGATCGGGTAGAAATTTCTTTCATTTTGGGAAAAGTCGAAGCAACAACTGTTTCGGTCCAAAAAAACCAACATTAAATTTTGAACACTCTCGAGTATTCTTACAGAAATCCAAGGCACATAGAAAGACTAGAAACACATTTTTGGAGCAAAGCCCCACAATAATCTTAATACGATTGTGCCCTCAAAACACTTGACCCAGTTCTATGAAATGACAAAGTTGCTCGGGTTCATATGACGCCATAAGTCTACAAACGTGTCTTAAAATTTTCACGAGCCATTTAAGCAGAAATAAAAATGATTTGGGCATATCGTCACGTTGCGCCATCTACACTCATAAAAGCACTTCCTAATGGTCCTACAGAATTCTTTTTTTGTTCATATCCCTTATTACGAATGTGGGCCCAGCTTATTATTTACATATCTTCATAGTGTTCTCTCCCGGCTATAATATTTCTCTCATAACGAATTCTTACATAATCGCTTATTGTTTTTTATTTGTAATATTTTCTCTATTTTCTTTTTTTCTTCAGATGTACTAAACTTTTAAGCTGAGTATTTAACAAGACTAAATTTTTATTCATGAATAGATAAGCGTCGTATCATCTACATCCTAAGCTTACTTCGTTTTCAGGACTACACAACCAAAAAACTAGCGATCCTGTATTGTGACACGTCTGATAACACGAATATTTCGAATCCAATATTAGCCAAATTGGTCTAGCCGTTCTCGAGTTTTAGCGAGACACACTCACAGAGAACAGAGGTAGATATTTGAAGGAAAATCATTTTCTACCAACCGGATCTAACTTGGCCTCCAATGGGTATACTTGGTGTATAATTGTGCATCTTGTTACCAAACTGCCTTAGGATTTGGTTTTTCAAGTTAGTAAAAGAAGGTTGATATCAAAGCATGAATGTTGTCTGACAAAATGTACTGAAGACATAAAGTGCCGATCCAAAACTTTGGTCAGAACATCCGAGGCTTTGCGTGTTATTCTGGGAAGGACATAGAGGGATGGAACCAAAAATGTTAAAAGTAGAGATGCCCGAACATATTATGATGAACAGAAAACATTTGAGAAGAAAAACGCAGGCAAAAGTGGTTGGTAGAACCGCCGACGCCGGCTTTCGCACTATTTCGTGCGAAGGTCGTGGTTTCGATCCCAGGTGCCGACGATTTTCCTCTTACACGACACAAGCTGTAAGTAGCTAACTGTGAAAGAGTCAAAGACTGTATTGGTGTGAATCAACACTCACATCAATCAACACAAAAAAAGCTCAATGTGGTAGAGTATAACACTCCATTGGAAATCACCAACCAGGAAGACCTCAAAAAATATGAAAGGACAACTGGAGATTGGTGCTCCAGAAAACATGGATCTGAACTCTGAAGACAAATCTATAATATATACTAATAATAAAAAAAAAGAGTTAGGTAAATATAAAGGATAACAAGCATCGAGAGAAACTTGGTGTCATATAATATTAGGGTTACATGTTGGGCGCCAAATTTTGCAATCATGCTGTTAAAAGGTTACGCCTGAAATTATGTAATAAAGAGTACAAAAGCAGAGATTGCGTCAACGAAATTCTTTCATCATTCAAACATGACAATAATAATCACTCGCGCAAAATTAAATTTACCCACAAAGTGTGCCAATAATAATGCCGAATAAAGGATAATAATAATGCAGAATAATAATAAAACAATATAAGATAATAAAATTTCTGTACGAGCCACCTCGGCATCTGAACAACACATGCCGACAATTTTTTTATTCGCAAATAATGGAAAAATTCGCCAAAGCTTCTCTCTTATATCAACACGGGGCCGTCTCCGAATTTAAAACGCACTCTGTTCTATCAGTGAAAAAAAAAATGTTTTAGGTATTTTTATCAAATTTGCACAAACATTTTTATCTCTCTATTAACTTTTATTTAATGATTTTACCTTTTTATTTTTTTTTTAATTTAATGATTTTTCCCTTTTTTGTTTTTTTTATTTAACCACTTTTTTATTTATACACTCTACTCATCGTAGAGTGATTTGGGTAAAATTTTAATTACAATTTTTCATTTTCTAATATCTCCTCTGTTTTTTTTTATAATCTAACACTCTTTTTCGATATACCTACTTTAGTATTTATATTAATATTCTTTTTTTATAAATCGATCACTTTTTTAACAGCTTTCAATTCAAACAATGATCGTGCCCTTCAAATGATGTTTGTTAAAAAAAAATCGCACAGATATTTGAATTTCGAACGTAAGTAATCTTGATTGTCCTTTTTAATCATACTGTGCTAACCGTAAATCACTTGCATTGACTATAGTTGGTCTTTTGTTTGCTTAATTTGAATACTCCATTCTGCATTTTTTATCCAGATTTATCCTTTGTTTCTTCCAACGGCATGTTTATTGTCACTCCTCTTCTCTTGTTTTTTTCTTCTCATCGGTCTTCGTTGAGAATGGAATCTATGTGATCGATCTATGTCATTTTCATTTCATACCTTCCCTTAAAATGTATATTGAAGTGAACGCTGGTCATAAACTTTTACATCCTGCCCAGCGTTCGATTACTTTGATAATTCATCATGAAAGTTACATTATTTAAACTGTGATATATATATTTTTTTGTTTATAGACTACCTGACAAAACGCTGGTCATAGTTCTGTACACTGCAACCAGCATTGCTCTTGTATGATGTTCTTTTAACTGTTCTCTGCCTCTATAAACTATTAATTTTTTTCCATGTATATTTTTCTGTTGTTTCTTTTTTGTCTTGTTTTCTATTTTTTTTTTTATTGGATAAATGATGTTCAAATGACAATTCCAAGTGTCCGAATGGACCTAAGGATGATAAAATACAATAAACAATATTCGGTTTCTCGATAATTTTCTTTCTTCTCTCATTTTGTAATGATTTTTTAAAGATCCAGGCAGCAGCATGAGTGACGTTTACTCGTCCCGACCCTGCCCTCTCCCCTATGGTACATCTTACACCCTTTGTCCCCATCATTCACGCTGTGGGCAAGGGAAGAAATATCGAATAATTCCGAACATGCTCGCAATAAAATAATGAGATCTATTGGAATGTTTAATAACAAAGCAATAGAGAGTATGTCCGTAATATACCAACAGACATATTGGGGATGTTGGGCCAGACTTAATCAAACCAACAAGCTGACTTATTATCAATAACATCTTAGTATGTCGATTCTGTAACATTTCCGATAAAGCTTTAATTTTTTAAGCCCTGCAATCCGTCAAAACCTAAATTTGAAAAGTTGCATTTTAACCGACAGTTCTGCTTAATTATCGAGAAATTTTTGTTGATTGAAGCGGTATCTGAGAAGGGAGTGCTAAGATTTAAGAAAAGTCGTTTTATGTTGAAATTACATACATACATATGTTGAAATTACACTCGTAAAATTGTTTTCTCAAAAAGTATGAAAAACAAAACATTTATTTATTGACATTATAAAAAAACACTTGAAGTAGGAACGTTTCCCAAATAATCTGGTTATTTTATTTTGGATGAAACCATTGTAGGTTAATTTTTATTTTTACCATAAATATAAAAACATAATATATACATGCTGAAATGCCTTTTTGTTATGGAAAGCAGAAACCCAATTTCGGTTCGGTTTAAAATTTGGTGGGTTCCTATTAATTTTCAGTGTCGAAAAGGAAATTACATTGTATGTTTTGGCAAAATTGGATATTTTTTAAAACATCTGCTTATGGAGACGTTATCATTTGATATAAAAATCGTTTACCTGTGAGAAAATCTAAATGATTAAATCGATTGAAATCATACGCAGTGTGTACGCGTGTAGGTATATGTTGTAAAATATAATAACATATCCAATATGTGGAAACTAATTTCCTGAAGTATATTGAAAAAGACCCGTTAAAGAAATTCCCATTTAACTCTAAACACATTTCATATTCAGTCCGCTCCTGTGTAGTCCTACCTACCTAATGTAAAATACAGGGTGTTTTATTTTCCCTTGCTTTTAAAAAAAGCTGCTAACCTAGGGTAGCCCAGAACTCATAGTATATTATAACAGCCTTTTCGTGTAAAACATATCTTTGCATAAAAATTCATAATTTTACGATTCAAATGAATTTATCCTTGGAATTATTATACAAAACTTTAAAATGATATCGACTATTGGAGCTTTTTATTATCTGCTTTAGAACTACATATTATTCAGTATTAATCGCTACTTTAAGGGGGACCCACTGAAGTTACGTGCTTGTGTAGGAGCATAAGACCAACCCGTATACCAAATTTTATGAAAATCGAAGAAATTTTTTTTTTCTTTTTTAGCCCTTTTTCTAGAACAAGTGAAATTTTCTTTGGATACTTTAAGAGGGTTCCCCTGAAGGTACAGATCTCAACATTTTACTGACTCATCTACATCAAGGGGCTAACCGTTCTACCAAATTTCAATAAAATCGGATAAGAATTACTATGAGTTATGGGTGCGCACACATTTTAACGTTACGCGTACGGGTACGCGGAAATTTAATAATTTTTTTTTGCATTTTCGGATCCTACACCCTAGAAAACGCCGAGAAAATTAATTTCAGCGAAATCTTTTTTTTTTTTTTTGAAATCCGATCACAATACTCGTGTATATTCCATAATACTATGAGTAAAAATTTTAAACAGATAATTTTCAAGATAAACATAAATTCAGTTGAAACATTGTTTTAATACTATTGCAGATTATAAATATTTGAAATACAATGAGTTTATTTCAAAATAAATAATATAAGGTATCTGTTTTTTTTTTCACACATAAAATTAATGTATCTACCTAACTATACACACGCTAAAACTCTGGAAGTAGCTCAGGATAGAATATTAGTGTAAGAATTTGTTAGGTACCACGATTGGAATATTTGAAGTAAACGTAGTTGACAGGAACTGATGGCAACTATTGCATTTTGGGATTCCTTTGCTAACCCACTAGTAGTTTTATAAAAGAAAATATCTGAGGGTTATTTTGAAAGAAAAAAAAGGCTTCCTAAGAAACGATAAGAAGTGGTTGTTAGCCTGGCGGTTACAACGCCGGCTTTCGTACTGTTTCGTGCGGAGGTCGTGGGTTCGATCCCATTGCTTTCGATTGCAAACTATCTTCCTCTTTGACGAAACAAGCTTTAAGTAACTTACAGTGAAAAATTCAAAACAGTGTATTTGTATTCACTTTGAGGTGCACTGATTCATTTCTTATAAAAAAAACTAGCTTTCCCGACAGACGTGGTCCTCTGTTCCTAACTATGAATATTGAATTCGAATTTGGTGATGAATTATTAATTATCATTTGACCAATGTGATTCCGAACGATGCGTCTGTTTTAAACCATTTTAATTCCATCCGCATTCTGTCAATCGCACCAATTGACAATTTCTGTCAAAATTTCAAAATTGTAATAAAAATTATAAGGTATAAAGTACTAATAAGGTTGTCTACGTAGAGTTTTCTTTGATTTTCTAATTTTCCATTCATTTTTCTTATTTTTTTTCTTCTAAAAGGACATTCTCCCAATAAAAGCCTACACGACAAAAAAAGAATTAGCGAAATCGGTCCAGCCGTTTAGGCGTGATGCGATGACATCTGGAAATAGCTCTCCATTTTTATATATAAGATAAGATAAAATAAAAATATGACACAAAACTAATCGTGTCAATTATTGTTAGTAAAATAGCAAGCACAGCCAACGATCTAAACGTCCTAAAATACGTTTTTTATTATAACAAACGTTCAATACATAAATGTTCACACCTTGTGACATCTTTCAGCAATGCAAAAAGTTGTAACTCTCCGGTCGCTTGTTGCTTCATGGATTTCGAAAAGGCCTTCGACAGCCCGCAAAGACCTTCTATAAAACAGTGATGCTTATAGCACCCTCTACAACATTTAAGTATGTGTATGTGTGTGGGTGTGATAGCAGGGAGGGCGGCAGGCTGTAATATTATTATTTATATTATAATAACATGTTACAATTTATTTTTCCAATTTCAAATCTTCTTACACACTCCCGCACAATGTACAACTTACACAATACCACCCTCTCTCACCTTTCCAAATTACATTATCAACGGCGACTGTCAATCTGTGGGGCGCAAGACTCATTGCCTTTGAGGGGGCATGGGGGCTGGGAAAGATATATTTTTGTTAGGAAAGGTCACTTAAACCGACCAAAATCTTTGAAATTATAAAATAACTAGGTACTATCATCATTTGAAAGAATTCAATTTTTATGAATGAATTTCAAACACTGCATTCCCTCTTTCCCAGGTTTTATTAACATTTTAAACGTTATTATATCATAGTAACGAATCTTGACGGAATTTTACTTCAATGCTCTTTGGACTTTGAGATTTTGAGAATGAAAATGAAGAAATAACTTGTTCTGATTATTGTTCAATTTTCATGCATTTTAATTGTTATAATTTATTGTCTTGATTTGATATTATTATATTTATCTGTGATTCTTTGGATGTGAATTTAAAGTTTGTTTTATGTACTTTTATTGTGTTTTGTCATATTTTATCTTATATAACTGTATTATTAATAAACATGTAAATGGCTTTGCCGTATGTAAATAAAATAAATAAATAAATAAATAAATTGTGATAACTTTTCTTCCTTTTATAATAATGATTTACTTTATTTCAAAACGTATAAGCATTGTTCAGGTTGGACAATTTGCGAACCAAATAAATAATAAAACGTTAATTATTTTATAAATGCGTCCATTTTTTTCACAAAATGACTAATAAAATATTTTCTCACGATCAATTTGGTTTGAGAATGGTTCAATTTAGAGTAAAAAAACTGTAGGTACCCACTTTAAGCCACGGCTAGACTAAGGGCCATGCTGGCCAAATAGAGGCTCTGGCCCATCATGGGCAAATAGTGTGGCCGCTTCGCCAATGACCAATATCGCCAAATATTTGACATTGGCCGTTACTTGTTTACTTCGATCGAGTTCGCAAGTATTCACCAATATTGGAACAATGTTGACAGCTGTCATGTCTTCCATGATGTTATTTTAATAGTGTTTTGTACATTTTTTTTATAATCCTGATAAAATAATGGAAGTTGACAATGATAATATCATATTATGGCATTAATTGCAGCATCCTATATAGTGATACATGCGGCATCTGCTTTTCTGTTATTAAAAATAATGAAAAACGCAAACGGCAAAGACGGTGGTTGATGCTTTCTAAACCACTCGAGTATGTATGTAATGTACCCATGATTCTTGTTTTTTTTTTATCAATGTCTTTTATTTTCATTAATGTAATAGTCCAAATCAACCTATAAGGCTAGGTAAATATATATCTATTGCAAAATAATAAACATCAATAAAAATTGAAGGTTAGGTTTAATAAAATTATGAATGTTTTTATTGTGTATATTTGTGAATTGGATTAATTAAAATATCCTTTTTGCCCAGGGAGATAAACTCTCTTGAAATTCCCCACTCAGATAGGAGTATACAGTGAATAATTGGAGTTTAGAATGTAAAATGATGAATAAAAGCAAGAATTAATCAATAAATCAGTGATAGAAACATTGTGTAGCAGTTTAGCCTCGTGCCAGTTGTCAGAGTTGGGCCAATAGTGTAGCCAGGTGTACAAGTATATTTGCCAAATGTTGCTACTTGCCAATGATTGGCCAGAGCCACTAATTTGGCCATCCTGGACCAGCATGGGCTATGGCCCATGGTGTAGCCGTAGCTTTACACGAAGTTCAACATTAATCAAAAGTGACGTCTAATTAGGTTTAGTATAAGTAGAATAATATTGTTATTTTTAAGTTATAAAATATGTAATTTTTGTAACTTTATAATCTAAATAAATAAATTAGATGCAAAACATAAGCTCTCACTGTCCAGCGCAAAAGGTGCAAACCTGTTATGCTGGATGGTGCTATTTTTTAAAAAGTAAATAAATAAGTAGGTATATAATTTAAGATTAAATATTTTTTCATCATTACTAAAACTTGAATGCACTTGATGTCTATGTAAAAGTGCAAATTACTCTGGCCGGTAGTCGGTCCGTAGTTTTCTCAAACGTTTGATGGTTCACACTTATTACCTGTAGACTAAAATACGACGTTTGTACCTGTCTCATATAAGGTACAAATGGGTCCCGCGCCACAGTTTGATATTGCGTGATAAAAGGGTAACAGTGTGTATCTTGTACCTCGGGTAAAATCCTTTCAGTGGCGCTGAAGGAAATTGCATATATTCGCGTACATCTGTGACCCTCGTAAGACAATCTGTTATTACCGCTGACAAACCTGTGATTTGCACTGACACTTTAGACATCCCATTACCTCACTCAGTTTCAACTGTTTTTTATTTATTTATCGTACGGACACAACTCACAAACACAGAAATCTACTATATAAATTAAAGTCGGGTTAGTGCGAACACTTATAACTCGAGATTGGCTCAACAGATTCTTCTGGTGTTTGATTTATTGGATTCTTCTCCGCTCCGGATAACAGTATAACTAATAAAAAGTAAAAAAAATGCATAACAAATGATTCCAAAATACAATAATTAAGTTTGTATGGAAAGGTTACTGGGACGCGCCCACGCCATCGCGGATAGTTCCCTCTCATTCTCGCATACGCTCTTAGAGTAGCCCATCCAACTTAATCCACCGCACCGTTTCGATAGTTTTAGAAAATTTTCATACAAAGTCAACATTATTATCGGCGATGTAGGGTGTGTACGGGAGCGCATTTTTCTCAAGTTGTTTCAGAAATAGTTTAATGTTATTATTTTATTAGCTTATCTCAATCGAATAAATTTTGTATTGTTTAACATGGGCGCAGTGCACATCATGTACATATTAACGGGTCACTGCGGGCTAGAACCACAGGACAACGTCTGTCGGGAAAACTAGTTGTATATAAAGAGTCTAGTTATCTAATATTATTATTTCTTAAGTACTATATTTCCCGACAGTTGTCCTGTCCTATCTAATAATGAATTCGAAAATTAATCTAATTTGTAAATTTGTGCTCAATCAAAGTGAACACAAATACACTATTTGACTCCTTCACAGTAAGCTACTTAAAGCTTGTGACGTGAAAAAGGAAAGTTGGTCGGCACCTGGGATCGGACCCAAGAACTCCGCACGAAACAATACGAAAGCCGGCGTCGTAAACTCTAGGCTTCCAACCACTTCCTTCATGAGTTGATAATATTATATACTCGGTAATAATTAAGTAATTACCTATTAAACCAATATAATTCCGATTAATGTATATATTTCAAACGTGTTTGCAGGGTACATTTCGACAATCACATGAAGTATCAAACAAATGACAGTTATTCTACTGTTATTTCGAAGGCTGGCTTAGTGTGATCACTTTACGTTAACAACGTTCGCCATTAGGTGGTAATGTTTGTCTCCGAAACTCCTAATCGTGAGAATTCTCAACATGTCGAAAAATCCCATGTATGCAACAAGTAGAAATTAAATAATAAATGAAATATAGAGAGAAAAGTTGGAAATTATTAAGAACAAGAGAGCAACCAAATTTAAAGACTGCGACTGCTGTCATGTACTTGACGCCAGGATATGACTATATACATTTTTGTTAATGTCTCATCTTCATTGCCTATTGGCTTTGTTGGTGCACAACGTTCTAATTATGTCTAGATTCTTGTGAACTTTTTTCAGGAGTAAATCTTAAAAAGCATGTAACAATTAATGACTCTAACAATTGAATACTGATGTTCGATTTTAAATGGAACACACCACTACGGGCTCACGACCGACTTCTAATGTTAATTCGAAGGCTAGCTTAGTGTGATATTAGTGAGTCGTCATTAGTTGTTACATTTTTTTAACTGACAGTTAAGTTAAACACCAATTTAATGAAAAGTTTACATTGTCAAAAGCACTAAGATCCAACCTAACCTACGTTAAGTGTTCTTAATTTTTTTAAAGTTCATCGCAACTTTCCGAACAAGTTATTTGGCGCTTAAGAATTACACCCCTGCCATATTTTACTGTTGGAAATATTTTTCACAAAAACGATAACGAAAACCTTCTGCTTTTGGTTTCTGTTTTTTTCCATAAGTGTTATCAAATATGCAGAGACCACGGGCGACAGACAATAGAGGGAGAATTTTGAACCACTTCATGCCTGCAACCAACCATCTTAGACATTTTTACACCCCTCGACTGTCCCAGCTGAACACCCCTGACATTTACTCAGAAACAAATATTTTAACCCTTGGGGAACCGGAGTTTTTTTTGCATTAAATTGTATTGTTTCCGGTTTGAACTCTTGATATGGCATAGGTTTGCGAATGGTATATTTTTATCAACGGGTTGGCGCTCGTTTATTTATTAGCTAGCGGCAAAAAAAAATCAATAACTTTCGGTGCTCTCTAATATTTCATTCATAGATACGAGGAGAACCTATTCCACAGTCAGAATGAAAAGTAAAATACAGAAAAATCCGCAGCTACCAGGATTTGAAAATATTGTTCACTCACCTCATTAGATAGACTTAAACTCTGAAAGCCTTTGTGGACAGTTGACGCTAAAAACTTTCATTGGAAAATGAGTGGAGGGAAAATTGAATGGCAACAGATATATGTAGTAAACGAACAACTAAAAACAAATCCCACAGTGCATCAAAATACAGTGAGAAAGGAGCGCGGGTGTTGTTACTTCTCACTCTGGAGATGGTAAAAGTCCAGATTTTGACTGTGCAGTCATGTAGAAGGTCGTATATTTGGTGGCGAAATGCGAGACACCAAGGTTTTAAGAAAGCCTCCATGACATACACGAGACAATAATTCCAGAAGCAGTGACCGCTGAACCCAAGGTTTAAGATGCTTTAGCTGAAATTGACGCATCCTGGACTAGCAGAGGAAGCATTAGAGCCATATTATGAAAATAAAGAGTAAGTAAAAAAACTAATGAATTTTTCAAAACGATAAACAATGAAAAACCAATAAATCTTGTTATATATAAAAATGGAAAGCTATTTCCCGATGTCATCGCATCATGCCTAAACGGCTGAACCTATTTCGCTAATTTTTTTTTCGTGTAGGTTTTTATCAGGAGAATGTCCTTTTAGAAGAAACAAATTAAGAAAAAAAACATGGAAAATTAGAAAATTAAAGAAAAAACTATGTAGACAACCTTATTAGTACTTTTCACCTTATAATTTTTATTCCAATTTTGAAATTTTAACAGCAATTGTCCATTGTTAGATAGTTGGTGCGATTGACAGAATGCTGAAGGAATATACATGGTTTAAAACGGACGCATCGGTCGGAATTACATTGTTCAAATGATTCATCACCATAATTTCGAATTCAATATTCATGTTAGGAACACAGGCAACGTCTGTCGGGAAAGCTAGTATATTATAAAAACGATAAACAAGACATTGATGAAATACTGTTAAATTTAGTCGTATTCTTACAAGACATCCATTTATTTTAATACACTCCACGCAATTGTTGCCTTTAGGTATAAAAAATTACAAAAATGATAAAATTAGTTCATAACATTTCGTCATTATTTTATCCTAATTCACTTACGAATATAATTGTAATAGGAATATTTTTAATAATATTATAAAAAAATCCGATTGCTCCAGTGTTAAACCTCCTTTACACTAATGGCAGATTTAGTCACAGTACGCTGAGAGCTTACTTAATATTTTCGTGTTTGTCTTTTATTCATTCTTTTCTCGTCCTCTTCCCTTCTTCCTTCCCTTCATACACCAACCTCTTTCTGCCTTCTTCTCCTACTCGTCCACATTCTAAGACATTTGCAGCTTGCACCTCTTTTTTCCAACGTCACAGACGCTGTTTTGATTTGTGACAAGTGTGGTGGAATATTTACTTCTAAAGCACGCGTCGATGGAACAATTTTAAAATACTGCAACTGAATTATTCTTTTTATTTTCTTTTGTTTTAAATGTTTGTGTAAATTATTGTTTTAATTTTCTACTTCTTTGTGGGCGTTTGTTAGGAAAAAGTTGTTTTTTTAATTTAAATAACTATTAATATTTATGTGTTAACATATTAATACAATTGATAAATATCTGGTTTATCTAATGATATAAATGAGTCAGGTTAGTGCGAACACTTATAACTCGAGATAGGCTAAACAGATTATCCCGATTTTAGATTTATTCGATATTTTTCCGCTCCGGATAACAGAATAACCAATAAATGGGTAAGAAACAATATGAAATATAATATTAAAGTTAGTAAGGAACGGATTTCCTGCGACACCCCCGCCATCTATGAAAAATCTCTAAAAACAAAATTATTGTTTACTCCACCTGATAGTCTTTCCTTTTGTATACGTAATTGCCATTCTTACAGTAGCCCGTCCATTTTCGAGCGTTCTGGAAAATTGTCATGCAAAGTCAACAAAATTATCGGGCACTTTCAAAATGCGCACACGCAGCATCGGTACATCATAGGCGAGGTATAATATTTGCGCGCGCATGTATGTTCTTGCGTTGTTATCATTTTATAAGTTTAACTCAATCGAATTAATTATCTATTTTTGTTTTTGGGGTGTAATGTACATTATGCACATATGAACGGGCCGCCTCTGGTTAGGACCACGGGACAACGTCCGTCGGGAAAGCTAGTTGAACATAAATAAGCCTTGTAAAATGTACAAAATTTATTTATTTATTCTCGTCTAATTTATGTTTTGTTTTTATAAAATGAATCTGGGCTCACCCAAAGTGAACACAAAAATACACTTTCGACATGTTTACACTTCAGTTGAAAACGTTGTATCTAGAAACCTGTAATCACATATTTTGTCGCTGTATTATTTTACGCGAATATATGTATGTAAATATTATTTGTCATAGAAACCAATCGACTTATCGATAAAAATCATAAGTATGAAAAATATTTTACGTTGTCCGATTGATTTCGTCATTTGTATGTAAAAATATATTAAATGAAATACTGCAATTGTAAAGGGGTTGAAACAATGTATAGCTTGATTTTTTACAGCTCTCAACCTAATAGTGTGAAATTTGTCAGTGGTAAGAGACAGTGGCGCACATCCCACCACCTCTTAACCTGTTCCACGAGCAGTGGCGCAGGGGGTGATGCTAGGGCCATACTGTTAGTTGTAATGTTCAAAAATGAAAATCGTGCCGGGAAAATCAATGCGCTAATATTCCATATCGCACACTCTTAAATAGTTTCTAATACTTTTCGCTTTTTTTTCGACAAGTTCCTTTATTCAATTTGTTTGTTTTTTTTCATAAAAACACACAATGGGTAGGAATATTTAAAAATGATTTGAACTAAAAAAAAATAATTTCCCAAATTTATTACAATTAGCACAATAGGGGTTTAGGCCCTGTTAATGCGTTCTTTCATAATTGCTAGGGATAGGGGTTCGAGTAATGCCGGGTACTAGAGATTTTTAAAATCGAAAAAAATAACTGGTTCTGTATGTTAAGATCTAGTTCTGGAAAGCGAATAATCAATCAATCATCCTTTTTAGGAGCAAAGGGAGGCAACATGAGCCCTCCATTGCTCAATCTTGTGCAATGTTTATGACCTCCTCCCTCACCACGTCCAAATCCCTCAGCTCTGCTCCAAAGGAACGGAATACGATGTGAGAGGGTCTTCCTCGTCTGGCGGATTCTGATGGGAGGAAGGACAGCGTTCTTGCCCTAATCCTTAAAACATGTCCCAACCAAGTCCTCTCTTCGCTTCATAATGGCAGAAGTGATGAGCTTCCGCTGGGTGCGCCAGCGTATAGTGTCGTTCGTGATGCAAAGGCAGGAAAACTACCAAGAATACGTAACTATCTTAAACGTTGTTTTTTATCTCTTAACCTAGTGTGCTTCATTGATTGTTTGCCTTAGTAATATCGCATTTGCCTCAAATAATGTGTTTATCTACTCCTCATCTTCGTCTCAGAAATGGTAACCAAGTCATACCCATGCTTTCTCAAAATCGCACTTTTATATGCATCTACTTTCTCAGTATTTTTCTAACCAAGTTAAGGGAGTCGTTAAGCTTAAAGTAGGTATGTACCTTGACTGTGTATCACTGTTATTTCAGTGAGTGTGAAATCATGTCGGATAGTTTCTATTGTTTACGGCCTTTAATTTTCCTAAAAGCAGACTGCTGTTCCAGTCAACATTAACAGATGGCGTTTACTAGTTTTTCAAATTGATAGCGCAGGGCATGCCTTACTGCCCTCGTCAGTCACAGTCACAATTATTTTTTATAGCAGTGATTTTCATAATATATTGTATTGAAAAAAAGCATTTTGATAATAATAGGTTGTTTGGTACTATTTTTGACAACTCTTAAATCGAGTTTCTGATATTCTTAAAGTAATTCTTATTTCATATGTTAGTCGTTTAATAAAGATGAAACTTCGAAGAGTTATGGTTTGGATATGTTGAAAGAGTGAGTAACAACTGAAATTAATCGTCTGAAATGCAATATTTTATTTATTTTTTTATTTACATGCATACGGCACCACTGTGATTTTAATAGGTTATAAAAGTTAACATCAATTACAATAAATGTCAAGTAAAACAGTTTACAAAAAACAATAAATAATAATGTGCTCGGTAAATATAAGTAGGTACATAGGATGTCAATTATGGAGGACTTTGAGCACATTACTGAGCAACAAAATAATAATCAAGTAATAATATATAACACAAGAGCAATATCATTAATTAAAATAAGATTGAAGACAATAACACAAACAAAATTAAAACAATGATGAAGTATTATATTATAAGAGTTGAAATAGATAAAAGATATCAGAGATTGATCATAAAAGAGAAAATAATGTACTCAATATGATTTAATATTTTTTTAAATTACCTATGTAATGAAATTATTATTCTTAGTGTGACATTAAAATAAAATAAAATTTCAAAGCAAATATTAAAAATATCATAAACATTAGTAATTAATAAAAATGTTATTAAAAAAAGACAGGTTCAAAAAATCAAGTTAAATAAAAGAGTAAGTAGGTAAGTACATTGTGTTTTTCAGTAACCATTTGTTTAAACATCATCATATTTTCAATCTTCACATTGAGTTAATAACATTAGGTATTTATCATATTAAAAAGAGCTCTTTGAATATAGAAATAAAAATAGCAGCGTTTTGATCGCCTCAAATTTGAAATGAAGGAAAATCTAAGGTTCGTATGCGAGATATGTATTATATTTTCTCGTAAAAAATAAACGGATCTGAAGACATATTATGTGCTGTGTATAGTGCCTAATAAAGAATAGCTTTATATGGGCTACTAAGGTGAGAAGCGAATATTTGAAACGGCTAAGTCTATAAATAATGCAAGAACTTGGAAATCGAATTGGACAATCGTCTTCTTATTTCACTTGAAAGTTATCTGATAACTACTATGTAGCTCACGTGTTTAGGTTCGAATTCTTTCGTGATCATGACATTTTGGATCACAATTTATTCTCCCTTACTCATATCTTTTTCAATTTTTTTTCTTTCTTTTCATCGTTCGACTAATGTCAATATTCTTCAAACGTGTCCCGATTTTTTATTACTTCCCTTTCTCATGTTTTTCAACTTGGTACATGAATATTGTTTTCAAAAATGCCAGGCGCTTTCACGATCAGCTAATGTGATCGCGAAAGCACCCCGCACTTGCGTGATCCTTACTTTAAAAAAACTGGAGCACTCTCAGCTCCCATTCATGTGCCAAATGATTAACAAGTTCCAATTTCCTTGTCGCTATTTTTTACAAGTTCTATAATAATTAAAAAAACATGGCCAAGTGGCCACCATGCGCACCCAACGTGCGCGTGCACACAATATTGGAAATCAAAATCCCTAAAATTAATATTATTTATATGTATATTTAAGTATAGGTACACATCTCGGTGAAATACGAATCTTGCTTTATTTACTTTTACCGAGATGTGCACTCACAATTGATTCTATACAATACTAGCATTCCCGACAGACGTTGTCCTGTGGTTCTAGCCCGAAGTGGCCCGTTAATATGTAGGTACAATTGTACATAATGTGCACTGTGCCCTCATAAAACAATAATACTTTATTGAATCGATTGAGTTAAGCTAATAAAATAATAATATTAAAATATTTCTGAAACATCCATATTTCATTCGTATTCAAAGCTCAGATGGGAACAACGTGAGAATAATGCGCACGCGCACACACCCTACCTCGCCTATGAAGTAGGTCCCGATACTAATGTGCCCAATAATAATAATAGTGTTGATTTGTATGGAAATTTTCTAAAACGCTCGAAATGGTGCGGTGAAGTAAGTGGGATGGGCTACTGTAAGAGCGAGAATGAGAGGGAACTTCCTGCGATGGCGTTGGCGTGCCGCAGGTAACCGTTCCGTACTAACTAAAATATTGTATTTTATATCATTATTTATCCATTTTTTTTCTACTTTTTATTAGTTATTATGTTATCCGGAGCGGAGAAGAATCCAATAAATCAAACATCAGAAGAATCTATTGAGCCAATATCGAGTTACAAGTGTTCGCACTAACCCGACTTTAATTTATATTATAGATTAGGTAAACACGTACCTACGTTATTCTTACGACCATATGACGAGGTCGAGCCTGGTCCGATACAAGTACAATAACTTAGTTTTTTTTTGACTAGCGTATCTTTTTGGGGTGCGAGGCTTTTTGGTAAATTATAAATCCTAATTACTTGTCGAAGCCACGACGAAAGAAAAGCCTTATGAAAAAGGAATCTGGGTTCTACAAACATTGACAAAATTAGATCTACAAAAGAAGTGTTTCGAATGCGGAACTTAAATCTAGTTTTTAATGTAAGGATGAATGTAGGTAGGGAGCGAGGACCGAGCGAGTGATGAAGATTTCTAATAAAATTAATATTAAGAATACATAGTTATAAGTAAACTGTATGTACATAATAATTGTTATAAGATATATAAAAAGATTTTTATATAACTTTATAAAATTAATAAATTAAATAAATAAATAAATAAATGTTTTTTAACGACAAAAATAATATTGAATGTAGTCGGGTATAAGGCATCATTGTCGCCTCGTCTCCTGAATAGATATCCTGGGACCGCCTATAATCTCCTCCAATTGTTTCCAATGTATCCAGCCATTCCTGTGTAGAAGCACATCTAATATTATAGGAGATTTCCCAACACTCCGTTTTGATTGTGTCGGAGTTTTCGTTTTTTTTATTACTCAGTTTTATTGCATGTATGAACCTAATCAAAATAATATACCTGAAAGATCTAACGGACGAATTAGCAATCAAAACAACCTTAAATGTATCTAATAACTTAGGTATTAATATATGTGGAAACCTAACTGTGATCCCGAAAATTTCATGATTTACTTACAGAATAAGTACACTCTTCTCTATCCTACTCTATCTCTTCGCTCTATCCCACTTAGTCTTATTTAATACTAGCTTTCCCGGCAGACGTTGTCCTGTGTTCCTAACTATTAATAATGAATTGGAATTCGTAAAATGATATGCTTAATACCTTTTAACCAATGTAATTTAGATCGATGCATCTGCTTCAAACCATATATTTTCCATCGACATTCTGTCACTCGCACCAACTATCATAGTTACTGTCAAACTTTAATTTAATTTCAATTTTTCAAATTTGGAATAATAGTTATATTGGTAAAAGTTCTAAGAAGGTTACCTACTTAGAGTTTTCTTTCACCAATTTTCTAATTTTCCACGCAAAAAAAACAGACAAAAGAAAATATTGATATTTTTGGAAGGTTGTGTTAAATGATTTGATTTGCACGTCGTACGTGAGTATCGGGCAGATAGTATTGGTATTGCCTTTATCCGCGTTATATTGAAATTCGCGCCTAAACTATGAAAGTTTTTCACGAAATTGCTTCTCGAAGGCAAATCTCATTTTCAAAACATTTTCACCTTCCTCACCCCCACTCCCTACAACCTCCACCTTCCACCCTCATCACTCTGATACTTAAATGATTCAATATCTGTAATGTTTTATCCTTCTTACCCCTTCATTGGAGATGAGATTTGGATTGGAAAATATCCATCTGGATATTATTTCCATGACCATGATTGACCTCTTCAAACAAAAAAAAAACAATCATTAAAAAGTTTAGCTGTCGAGGCTCGTCGGTGGTTGCTATGACGACTAATGATAACAGGAATCCGCGGAAAATTATTGATATTACAGAAATGTGTTATACTTGATTAAGACATGGTGAAGTTCATTGAAGCCGCCAAAGATGGAGCGCAGTGGACGGCTTTTGTTGCCTCTCTATGCCCCTAAGTAGGGAGTAGGTGTATCGTTTCTATTGTAATACTTTAGATCAGAAATTCCTGCATATTATTATTAAATTCAACTTGGTGGTTGGTAGACTAGCGGTTACGACGCGGGCTTTCGTACTGTTTCGTTCGGAGGTCGTGGGTTCGATCCCAGGTGCCGACCATCTCCCTCTTTCACGACACAAGCTTTAAGTAGCTTTTGTGGAAGAGTCAATGAGTGTATTTGTGTTCACTTTGAATTAGCACAGATTCATTTAAATAAATAAAAAAAATTATATACTACATAAATTCAAACATATCACAAGTAGTTTCAAATAACAGTCTACAGATCTCGCCAATATGGTACTTGCCACAACCCTCAATAGAAATTTCGAACAAGCTTTAAGTAGCTTACTGTGAAAGACTCAAAGAGTGTATTTATTTTCATTTCGAGTGAGCACATATTCATTTAAAAAAAAAAAACTACGGGAAAACATGTCAAATAATTGTCCGCAGTTCTCTTAAGTTGGGACACTTGAGGGACGGTATAACTGATTTAAATTTTTAAATGACAATCAAACAATTGATGAACCTTTTTTAAGACTGTTTTCCGACAGGTTTTGCTGCTGATATGACATATTCAACATTGTTAAACGATGAATATACAGATAATGATGACGTGATAACACGTTTCAATTTAACATGATATGGGGCGAATCTGGTTCACTTGCTGAAATACATAACTTTAAATAATAAGTAGTAATCCAGACTCTATAGGTAGGAACTGTGTATGTATATAAGTAAGTGTTATTTATCTATTTATTTAAAGCAACACAGCTTTTCACTTGAAGTAGCAAATGTAATACTTTATCATAAGATAGTGCTAGAGATGCTGACTCATTACATAGAAGCATCGAAAATGTTGAATGATCGACTAACAACGTCTACCTAGCTGTTCCATCGGGCTACACATTAAAACTATCGCCCCAGCGGTAGAAGAGAACGTTTATATGAAATTTGAATTAAGAATTCTTTATAATGACAAGACTTTCTGCTGGTTTTTCGAGTATCGTGTAAGAGGCAGGAAATAAAAAATCAGATCGGGAGCGAGACGTTGACCACCTCACTTCCTTAAACCTCCACAGGTCAAAAATGGCACAAGGAATAAGCCCCGGGGATGCCTGGACCCCATCAGGGGGAAGGAGGTTCAGGCAACTAGTATCACCCCTGTGATAGCGCAATCGAGAGCTCTTGTGGCCTCCCTAGGCCTCTAAATGGGGTTTGAAGGGAGAATGTAATTTAATGAGACAAGAACTTTAAGTACCTACCTACAGAATCAAAAATCGACTTAAAAAGAAGACCGAAGCCCTAGTGTTGTAATTGGAAATTTGTGTTTAATAGCTGATAGCTTTTCTTAAAAACTGTATAAAAAACATGGATTAAGGACCCAGAACTAAAGAGTTCAAATGCGACAGATCAGACATTTAACCTAATTTCGACCATAGTCCCATCTTAACGCTTCAGAATGTATATTTGTAAAATAATGTATTCGTCGTTTTGTATTATTAATAACGAAGCTATTATTTATTTATGATCCGACGAAAGAATATAATCTCGATGATATTTTATACATAATATTTTAGTCCGTTTATTTATTTATTTATATTTTTGAAACAGCATCAATCATAGAAAACAAACGTAAAGGTCAGATATTAATATGCGAAAAGCCGTGAAAAATTCCAGAGAGCGTTCTTAAATACTCTTTGATAAATTAACTTTAATATATTTAGAGCTATTTAAAAAAACTTTATTTTTTTAAGATCTTCATACAAATTTTTCACAAAAGACAGTAAGCCATCTTTTGGAAACAAAATTACTCATGTAAACGTACAATGGAATCTTGGTATTACTGTATGAAAATGTAATAAAATAATTGGAGATTGATTTGTTATACATATAAATGTTATTCAAATCTTATTATTCTCAATAAATAAAGATTTAAAGAAAGATTTTGGAAAAATATTTCCTCCATTTTGTTATTTGACACATTTAAAAAAATTTATGGCCACATTTTGTGTCAAACTGTCGTAGCCAGATAGATGAGTAATTATGTAGCTACCAGACCTGATAAAAATTTTAAAATATTTTACTCCATAGAAGTACTTAAAAACATTGCAACAAAGTAAAACAATTATTATTTAGCTTATTTTACTTATGAAATGTCAGTTTATCCCTCCATATTGTTTTACATAGTGTCATTACACATTCTCATATTATTTTTTCATAGACAATAAAATTAATATTTTTTAATGAACAAAATGTTAATTAGTCGCTGCCATCTATCGAATATGCTTTGAAGTGTTTTAGTGTAAAAGCTTCAATCAAATATCAATAGGTGACATAATGACATTATATTCATATCATTTGATACACATAATATAGGTATGTTATTAACATGACATATTTTAATTTTTAATTTGCTTTTGTTGATAATAGTTGACATCTCTATTATATTACTGCATGCTCCATTATTTCTGATTCTTTTTTAATCATTTTTAAGATTGACATTCTTATTTTTATTTTATATAATTTTTGTTCTGTCTTGCCAAATTGATATTTATTCTATATTTAAGTATGTTGTAAATCTCATAGGTTGTGAAAAAATATTATGATTGTTATTTTGTTTATATATAATTTTTTTGCCATTAACTTAATAAAGAAATATATAAAAATAAATTTGGGTTAGTATCTCGAGAAATTGGGTTAGAAAAAAAAAACACAGAATAATTCTGACCCGACCGGGAATCGAACCTGGGACCTCTTGATCTGAAGTCGGCGCCTTTGCCACTAGGCTACCGAGGTCGGTAAGATAATATGTCTATATTATATTGGTTGTGCACAATGTTAACCTCTAATTGTTGCGTTTTTTGTAGTATATAAGCTTACGTATTTTTTTCTCATGCAATATTGTAAGCTTCATGTTTTTTTTCATATACTTTGAAGGAACCGTAATATCAAAATAATTAACTGTAGCAAAATTGAAAAAAAATATATGATGGTCATTTTTTTCTTTTCTCAATGCATTTCGTTTGTTGAGTGATGTAGTAAGCAAGTAATCAATCACTATTAAATTCCATGAAACATTTTTGTTCTTATTTACTTATGTCCATTCATTTTGCTTCAGATTTCAGACCTTATATTTTTGATAATGTCAGTGATGGCCATTTATGTCAACAAAAGTTAATATTATTTATTAATAATTCTCTGGCGGGACGAAGTTCGACGGGTCAGCTAGTAACAAATAAATTGTTTTGTTTAAACTACCGTATTTAAATAATTCCACCAAGAATGCACGTTCAATTCGTTGACCTTTTTTTTGTTTTTTGGGGAACTTTTATCTTTTCGGATACCAAGTGTAACACTAGTTCGGTATTTTTTTTTAAAAAAAACCTGGAAACCCTGCTCCTCACCTTATCAACCTGTCTCTTTCCGCATATCCTAAGCAGTGATCTCATTTTTACAGCATTTATCCCAATCTGGAAGTTGGAATCATATCTAATTAGTTTTTAAGAAATTCGCCATTAGCTTGAGTTCAAGCCCTGTACTAAAAAAAATACTCTGTCGAACCGATTTAAGAGTTTCAAGCATAGATAAATAAATTAATAAGATAAATCTAACGAATCTTTATTTCCCGTCTAGCTTATTATTATTGACCCCTTGATTCTGTTTCTTGTAACCCTTTTTGTATTTTATAAAATTTGTGTTTTGTTTGGTTTCATTACGTTTCTGCGTGTCGATGAAAATAAGCTTTTAAGTAAAGATCGTAGAATAAGAAGAAACAAGAAGCCCTGGAGTGAAAATAATATAATACGTTGTTCATTTTATTTTTTATGCACATAAAGACATGATAATACAATATAAGTAATATTCATAATAGTTATATACAAAAGAAATGTACTGAGATCTCTTATATACAAACATTTTTAAGATGTCATTTAGATGTTATTGCCACACAATGCCACATTTAAAAATGTAAAGGATTGTCACAAGATATAAAAAGCTAGCCTTCCCGACAGACGTTGTCCTGTGTTCCTAACTATGAATATTGAATCCGAATTTGTATGGTGACGAAATAATTATCATTTGACCAATGTGATTCCAACCGATGCGTTTGTTTAAACCATGTAGGTATATTCCATCCGCATTTCGCCAATCGCACCAACTATCTAACAACTGACAGTTCATGTCGATATGTCAAAAATGGAATAATAGTTATATTGTAAAAAGTAGTGAAAACGTAACCCACTTAGAGTTTTCTTTAATTTTATAATTTTCCACGCCTCTTTCTTAATTTTTTCTTTCATAAGAACCTTCTCCTGATAAAAGCTAATACGACAAAAAAAGAATAAGCAAAATCGGTCCAGCCGTTTAGGCGTGATGCGATGAACACGGAAAATAGCTATCCATTTTTATATAATAGAATATAATATAAATGTAGAAACTTTCTGGTCGCTCTTCATACAATGTTACAAAAATTGTAGAACAGTAATAGTTTACGTAATGCAGAAATAATGGTTCCCTTAGACCGGCCATGATTTATTCAGCCATAAACAAGTAATCGAGGAAAATAAAACACAATATCTGTGTGTGGTGACCTTTAGGAGGTAATGAAACAGTTCGCCGTAAATATCCTAAGTTAATGGAAGATTGTCGGATGTGCTAATTAGTCCCACATGTAGTGAGAAACCGTCACGTGTGAAAACTCGTATAGCGTGGAAATGTCATCGATTTCTGACGCTAATACGTTAACTTTGGTGTGAAAGAGAAAAAAAATATACCTTTGCTCTTCTTGGACCATTATGATTCCTAGCCTAGATTTTCTGGAACCATTATGATTTCTAGCCTTATGGAAAAGGACTGTTTTAATGTTGAAAGTTACAGATCCGTTTCTATGCTAAGCTTACTTTTCAAACACTTGCTTGTTTTGAGAACTTCCATTTGTAGAATAGGGCTATCGTTGAAGTATATCTCAGGCCTTGTATGATGCGAATAGGTAAGCGTGTGAGTTTTCAAAGACTTTTAAAAGGCATTCGATATAGTGACCCATGCAATGCTGCTGAAAAAACACATTTGCATGTGTAGAGAGTTGAGACCAATAGGCAATAAAGATGAGACATTAACAAAAATGGATGTATTCATATCCTGGCGCCAAATACATGACAGCAGTCGCAGTCTTTGAATTTGGTTGCTCTCTTGTTCTAAATAATTTCCAACTTCTTTCTTCTTCGACTCTCTGTATCTCATTAATTATATTAATAAATTAAATAAAAAAAAAAAAAAAAATTTAATATTATGTTATTGAATAAGTAGATGTATAATATGAAAATACGTAGATAAGATTATACTTGTAAAATATCATTGTTATTACTAGCATATTATGTAGTTTATAAGATTACTAGCATATTATGTAGTTTATAAGATTTATGTAGATTTAGCATATTATGTAGTTTATAAGATTACTAGCATATTATGTAGTTTATAAGATTAATGTAGATCTAGCATATTATGTAGTTTATAAGAAGTTTGAAATTTAATGAATGGAAACCTGTTGACAAGACCGATTATTGGTCTTAACGGGATCTGTTAATGTTAATATCTTTGAATGGAAAAATAAATAAACTAAAAAAAAAAAAATGTTGAACATGTTGAGAATTCTCATGATTATAGGAGTTTCGGAGACTTATCTTACCACCTAATGGTGAACGTTGTTAACGTAAAGTGATCACACCAAGCCGGCCTTCGAAATAACAGTAGAAGACGGTCGTGAGCCCGTAGTGGTTTGTTCCATTTAAAAATCGAACATCAGTAATGAATTATTAGAGTCATTAGTTGTTACATATTCATAACGCCTATACAGTTAAAACCTAAAAATATGAATACCAAAATAAGACCGAAGTAGTTCAGGGTTCCAATTAGCTGAAAATCTGATCCCATTAGCTTTTTTTTTTCATCCAACATAAGAATCTATCAAATTGAATGGATTATTCAACGTAAAAAAGTACGTACATATATAATTCTCAGCCGTGATCAGTCGAACACTTTCAACGAAATATCTCCTTATAAAAGATTCTTTGGAACATAATGTATAGGGGGTGAATCTTACCCCATCGCTATACCCGATGTGTTAAAAAGCTTTCACAATGTTAGGCGATACAATGCGATATAGTGTTTGTGAGTTTATTTATGATATGTGTACTGGGGTATGAATGAGATGGGAATAAAAGAGAGATTGAGAAAGAATAAAAAGGTTGAGAATGGAACAGACACACACCTAGTCTACACGTGAAAGTTTGGGAAGGTTTAAGTATGAAATAACTTTATTCGCAATACATAGAGCACTTCCCTTTTTTATTATTGTAGTCGGGTATAAGGCATCATTGTCGCCTCGTCTCCTGAATAGATATCCTGGGACCGCCTATAATCTCCTCCAATTGTTTCCAATGTATCCAGCCATTCCTGTGTAGAAGCACATCTAATATTATAGGAGATTTCCCAACACTCCGTTTTGATTGTGTCGGAGTTTTCGTTTTTTTTATTACTCAGTTTTATTGCATGTATGAACCTAATCAAAATAATATACCTGAAAGATCTAACGGACGAATTAGCAATCAAAACAACCTTAAATGTATCTAATAACTTAGGTATTAATATATGTGGAAACCTAACTGTGATCCCGAAAATTTCATGATTTACTTACAGAATAAGTACACTCTTCTCTATCCTACTCTATCTCTTCGCTCTATCCCACTTAGTCTTATTTAATACTAGCTTTCCCGGCAGACGTTGTCCTGTGTTCCTAACTATTAATAATGAATTGGAATTCGTAAAATGATATGCTTAATACCTTTTAACCAATGTAATTTAGATCGATGCATCTGCTTCAAACCATATATTTTCCATCGACATTCTGTCACTCGCACCAACTATCATAGTTACTGTCAAACTTTAATTTAATTTCAATTTTTCAAATTTGGAATAATAGTTATATTGGTAAAAGTTCTAAGAAGGTTACCTACTTAGAGTTTTCTTTCACCAATTTTCTAATTTTCCACGCAAAAAAAACAGACAAAAGAAAATATTGATATTTTTGGAAGGTTGTGTTAAATGATTTGATTTGCACGTCGTACGTGAGTATCGGGCAGATAGTATTGGTATTGCCTTTATCCGCGTTATATTGAAATTCGCGCCTAAACTATGAAAGTTTTTCACGAAATTGCTTCTCGAAGGCAAATCTCATTTTCAAAACATTTTCACCTTCCTCACCCCCACTCCCTACAACCTCCACCTTCCACCCTCATCACTCTGATACTTAAATGATTCAATATCTGTAATGTTTTATCCTTCTTACCCCTTCATTGGAGATGAGATTTGGATTGGAAAATATCCATCTGGATATTATTTCCATGACCATGATTGACCTCTTCAAACAAAAAAAAAACAATCATTAAAAAGTTTAGCTGTCGAGGCTCGTCGGTGGTTGCTATGACGACTAATGATAACAGGAATCCGCGGAAAATTATTGATATTACAGAAATGTGTTATACTTGATTAAGACATGGTGTGAGTGAAGTTCATTGAAGCCGCCAAAGATGGAGCGCAGTGGACGGCTTTTGTTGCCTCTCTATGCCCCTAAGTAGGGAGTAGGTGTATCGTTTCTATTGTAATACTTTAGATCAGAAATTCCTGCATATTATTATTAAATTCAACTTGGTGGTTGGTAGACTAGCGGTTACGACGCGGGCTTTCGTACTGTTTCGTTCGGAGGTCGTGGGTTCGATCCCAGGTGCCGACCATCTCCCTCTTTCACGACACAAGCTTTAAGTAGCTTTTGTGGAAGAGTCAATGAGTGTATTTGTGTTCACTTTGAATTAGCACAGATTCATTTAAATAAATAAAAAAAATTATATACTACATAAATTCAAACATATCACAAGTAGTTTCAAATAACAGTCTACAGATCTCGCCAATATGGTACTTGCCACAACCCTCAATAGAAATTTCGAACAAGCTTTAAGTAGCTTACTGTGAAAGACTCAAAGAGTGTATTTATTTTCATTTCGAGTGAGCACATATTCATTTAAAAAAAAAAAACTACGGGAAAACATGTCAAATAATTGTCCGCAGTTCTCTTAAGTTGGGACACTTGAGGGACGGTATAACTGATTTAAATTTTTAAATGACAATCAAACAATTGATGAACCTTTTTTAAGACTGTTTTCCGACAGGTTTTGCTGCTGATATGACATATTCAACATTGTTAAACGATGAATATACAGATAATGATGACGTGATAACACGTTTCAATTTAACATGATATGGGGCGAATCTGGTTCACTTGCTGAAATACATAACTTTAAATAATAAGTAGTAATCCAGACTCTATAGGTAGGAACTGTGTATGTATATAAGTAAGTGTTATTTATCTATTTATTTAAAGCAACACAGCTTTTCACTTGAAGTAGCAAATGTAATACTTTATCATAAGATAGTGCTAGAGATGCTGACTCATTACATAGAAGCATCGAAAATGTTGAATGATCGACTAACAACGTCTACCTAGCTGTTCCATCGGGCTACACATTAAAACTATCGCCCCAGCGGTAGAAGAGAACGTTTATATGAAATTTGAATTAAGAATTCTTTATAATGACAAGACTTTCTGCTGGTTTTTCGAGTATCGTGTAAGAGGCAGGAAATAAAAAATCAGATCGGGAGCGAGACGTTGACCACCTCACTTCCTTAAACCTCCACAGGTCAAAAATGGCACAAGGAATAAGCCCCGGGGATGCCTGGACCCCATCAGGGGGAAGGAGGTTCAGGCAACTAGTATCACCCCTGTGATAGCGCAATCGAGAGCTCTTGTGGCCTCCCTAGGCCTCTAAATGGGGTTTGAAGGGAGAATGTAATTTAATGAGACAAGAACTTTAAGTACCTACCTACAGAATCAAAAATCGACTTAAAAAGAAGACCGAAGCCCTAGTGTTGTAATTGGAAATTTGTGTTTAATAGCTGATAGCTTTTCTTAAAAACTGTATAAAAAACATGGATTAAGGACCCAGAACTAAAGAGTTCAAATGCGACAGATCAGACATTTAACCTAATTTCGACCATAGTCCCATCTTAACGCTTCAGAATGTATATTTGTAAAATAATGTATTCGTCGTTTTGTATTATTAATAACGAAGCTATTATTTATTTATGATCCGACGAAAGAATATAATCTCGATGATATTTTTAACCACTAGACCCAATACAATAATAAAAAAGGGAAGTGCTCTATGTATTGCGAATAAAGTTATTTCATACTTAAACCTTCCCAAACTTTCACGTGTAGACTAGGTGTGTGTCTGTTCCATTCTCAACCTTTTTATTCTTTCTCAATCTCTCTTTTATTCCCATCTCATTCATACCCCAGTACACATATCATAAATAAACTCACAAACACTATATCGCATTGTATCGCCTAACATTGTGAAAGCTTTTTAACACATCGGGTATAGCGATGGGGTAAGATTCACCCCCTATACATTATGTTCCAAAGAATCTTTTATAAGGAGATATTTCGTTGAAAGTGTTCGACTGATCACGGCTGAGAATTATATATGTACGTACTTTTTTACGTTGAATAATCCATTCAATTTGATAGATTCTTATGTTGGATGAAAAAAAAAAGCTAATGGGATCAGATTTTCAGCTAATTGGAACCCTGAACTACTTCGGTCTTATTTTGGTATTCATATTTTTAGGTTTTAACTGTATAGGCGTTATGAATATGTAACAACTAATGACTCTAATAATTCATTACTGATGTTCGATTTTTAAATGGAACAAACCACTACGGGCTCACGACCGTCTTCTACTGTTATTTCGAAGGCCGGGTTGGTGTGATCACTTTACGTTAACAACGTTCACCATTAGGTGGTAAGATAAGTCTCCGAAACTCCTATAATCATGAGAATTCTCAACATGTTCAACATTTTTTTTTTTTTAGTTTATTTATTTTTCCATTCAAAGATATTAACATTAACAGATCCCGTTAAGACCAATAATCGGTCTTGTCAACAGGTTTCCATTCATTAAATTTCAAACTTCTTATAAACTACATAATATGCTAGATCTACATTAATCTTATAAACTACATAATATGCTAGTAATCTTATAAACTACATAATATGCTAAATCTACATAAATCTTATAAACTACATAATATGCTAGTAATCTTATAAACTACATAATATGCTAGTAATAACAATGATATTTTACAAGTATAATCTTATCTACGTATTTTCATATTATACATCTACTTATTCAATAACATAATATTAAATTTTTTTTTTTTTTTTTATTTAATTTATTAATATAATTAATGAGATACAGAGAGTCGAAGAAGAAAGAAGTTGGAAATTATTTAGAACAAGAGAGCAACCAAATTCAAAGACTGCGACTGCTGTCATGTATTTGGCGCCAGGATATGAATACATCCATTTTTGTTAATGTCTCATCTTTATTGCCTATTGGTCTCAACTCTCTACACATGCAAATGTGTTTTTTCAGCAGCATTGCATGGGTCACTATATCGAATGCCTTTTAAAAGTCTTTGAAAACTCACACGCTTACCTATTCGCATCATACAAGGCCTGAGATATACTTCAACGATAGCCCTATTCTACAAATGGAAGTTCTCAAAACAAGCAAGTGTTTGAAAAGTAAGCTTAGCATAGAAACGGATCTGTAACTTTCAACATTAAAACAGTCCTTTTCCATAAGGCTAGAAATCATAATGGTTCCAGAAAATCTAGGCTAGGAATCATAATGGTCCAAGAAGAGCAAAGGTATATTTTTTTTCTCTTTCACACCAAAGTTAACGTATTAGCGTCAGAAATCGATGACATTTCCACGCTATACGAGTTTTCACACGTGACGGTTTCTCACTACATGTGGGACTAATTAGCACATCCGACAATCTTCCATTAACTTAGGATATTTACGGCGAACTGTTTCATTACCTCCTAAAGGTCACCACACACAGATATTGTGTTTTATTTTCCTCGATTACTTGTTTATGGCTGAATAAATCATGGCCGGTCTAAGGGAACCATTATTTCTGCATTACGTAAACTATTACTGTTCTACAATTTTTGTAACATTGTATGAAGAGCGACCAGAAAGTTTCTACATTTATATTATATTCTATTATATAAAAATGGATAGCTATTTTCCGTGTTCATCGCATCACGCCTAAACGGCTGGACCGATTTTGCTTATTCTTTTTTTGTCGTATTAGCTTTTATCAGGAGAAGGTTCTTATGAAAGAAAAAATTAAGAAAGAGGCGTGGAAAATTATAAAATTAAAGAAAACTCTAAGTGGGTTACGTTTTCACTACTTTTTACAATATAACTATTATTCCATTTTTGACATATCGACATGAACTGTCAGTTGTTAGATAGTTGGTGCGATTGGCGAAATGCGGATGGAATATACCTACATGGTTTAAACAAACGCATCGGTTGGAATCACATTGGTCAAATGATAATTATTTCGTCACCATACAAATTCGGATTCAATATTCATAGTTAGGAACACAGGACAACGTCTGTCGGGAAGGCTAGCTTTTTATATCTTGTGACAATCCTTTACATTTTTAAATGTGGCATTGTGTGGCAATAACATCTAAATGACATCTTAAAAATGTTTGTATATAAGAGATCTCAGTACATTTCTTTTGTATATAACTATTATGAATATTACTTATATTGTATTATCATGTCTTTATGTGCATAAAAAATAAAATGAACAACGTATTATATTATTTTCACTCCAGGGCTTCTTGTTTCTTCTTATTCTACGATCTTTACTTAAAAGCTTATTTTCATCGACACGCAGAAACGTAATGAAACCAAACAAAACACAAATTTTATAAAATACAAAAAGGGTTACAAGAAACAGAATCAAGGGGTCAATAATAATAAGCTAGACGGGAAATAAAGATTCGTTAGATTTATCTTATTAATTTATTTATCTATGCTTGAAACTCTTAAATCGGTTCGACAGAGTATTTTTTTTAGTACAGGGCTTGAACTCAAGCTAATGGCGAATTTCTTAAAAACTAATTAGATATGATTCCAACTTCCAGATTGGGATAAATGCTGTAAAAATGAGATCACTGCTTAGGATATGCGGAAAGAGACAGGTTGATAAGGTGAGGAGCAGGGTTTCCAGGTTTTTTTTAAAAAAAAATACCGAACTAGTGTTACACTTGGTATCCGAAAAGATAAAAGTTCCCCAAAAAACAAAAAAAAGGTCAACGAATTGAACGTGCATTCTTGGTGGAATTATTTAAATACGGTAGTTTAAACAAAACAATTTATTTGTTACTAGCTGACCCGTCGAACTTCGTCCCGCCAGAGAATTATTAATAAATAATATTAACTTTTGTTGACATAAATGGCCATCACTGACATTATCAAAAATATAAGGTCTGAAATCTGAAGCAAAATGAATGGACATAAGTAAATAAGAACAAAAATGTTTCATGGAATTTAATAGTGATTGATTACTTGCTTACTACATCACTCAACAAACGAAATGCATTGAGAAAAGAAAAAAATGACCATCATATATTTTTTTTCAATTTTGCTACAGTTAATTATTTTGATATTACGGTTCCTTCAAAGTATATGAAAAAAAACATGAAGCTTACAATATTGCATGAGAAAAAAATACGTAAGCTTATATACTACAAAAAACGCAACAATTAGAGGTTAACATTGTGCACAACCAATATAATATAGACATATTATCTTACCGACCTCGGTAGCCTAGTGGCAAAGGCGCCGACTTCAGATCAAGAGGTCCCAGGTTCGATTCCCGGTCGGGTCAGAATTATTCTGTGTTTTTTTTTTCTAACCCAATTTCTCGAGATACTAACCCAAATTTATTTTTATATATTTCTTTATTAAGTTAATGGCAAAAAAATTATATATAAACAAAATAACAATCATAATATTTTTTCACAACCTATGAGATTTACAACATACTTAAATATAGAATAAATATCAATTTGGCAAGACAGAACAAAAATTATATAAAATAAAAATAAGAATGTCAATCTTAAAAATGATTAAAAAAGAATCAGAAATAATGGAGCATGCAGTAATATAATAGAGATGTCAACTATTATCAACAAAAGCAAATTAAAAATTAAAATATGTCATGTTAATAACATACCTATATTATGTGTATCAAATGATATGAATATAATGTCATTATGTCACCTATTGATATTTGATTGAAGCTTTTACACTAAAACACTTCAAAGCATATTCGATAGATGGCAGCGACTAATTAACATTTTGTTCATTAAAAAATATTAATTTTATTGTCTATGAAAAAATAATATGAGAATGTGTAATGACACTATGTAAAACAATATGGAGGGATAAACTGACATTTCATAAGTAAAATAAGCTAAATAATAATTGTTTTACTTTGTTGCAATGTTTTTAAGTACTTCTATGGAGTAAAATATTTTAAAATTTTTATCAGGTCTGGTAGCTACATAATTACTCATCTATCTGGCTACGACAGTTTGACACAAAATGTGGCCATAAATTTTTTTAAATGTGTCAAATAACAAAATGGAGGAAATATTTTTCCAAAATCTTTCTTTAAATCTTTATTTATTGAGAATAATAAGATTTGAATAACATTTATATGTATAACAAATCAATCTCCAATTATTTTATTACATTTTCATACAGTAATACCAAGATTCCATTGTACGTTTACATGAGTAATTTTGTTTCCAAAAGATGGCTTACTGTCTTTTGTGAAAAATTTGTATGAAGATCTTAAAAAAATAAAGTTTTTTTAAATAGCTCTAAATATATTAAAGTTAATTTATCAAAGAGTATTTAAGAACGCTCTCTGGAATTTTTCACGGCTTTTCGCATATTAATATCTGACCTTTACGTTTGTTTTCTATGATTGATGCTGTTTCAAAAATATAAATAAATAAATAAACGGACTAAAATATTATGTAGATTCCACAAATTTAATAACCTGACTAGTTTCGTAGGCACAGTTCCAGCATGGTCACAGGTGACTAAGAAACTTAGAAAATGTGGAATGACAAATAAATTGTTTTATTTAAATTACCGTAAAAAGGTCATTCTCAAAATTTGCTATCCGAAAAAATCATTCCGAAAATTTGGTATTCGGTATTATGACAAAAATACCGAACACTTTATAGTTCTGTATTTTTTCATTGTTTTGGTATAATTGAGTAGGTATATGAATTTAATTGTGCATATTTTCTAGACAACGATGGACCCCTTAAAAACAATCACCTAATCATTTATGCTTTGAATAATTAACAAATAAATAATTTGTAGGTTAAGTTACTACTGTGCACACTTTGCTCACAAATGAAGTCATTTACTCCAAGGGCAACTACTTAACTCTGAGAAAGCAAGACTACTTTTTTGCATGATACACGTGGGTTCAGGAAAGTTAAGGATGTCACATTAGACATACTTATTTTGGTCAGGGAGACACGAGGGGAATGATATGGCCCCTTGACCTTTAAAAAAAAACATTTGTGCTGGATACCGAACTTTTTTACCATACCCGTGCACTTCTTCAATTCATTGTACCTAACTTTTCCCGTAACTGTAGTTACTACATTGTTGTAGAGTGTTTATATATTATTATTTTAACTGCTTGTTCTGAATGTTCGTTTTGCCAACTTAATAATTTTAATACACGTCAGCAGCCCGATTCACGGAAAAGTTTAAGTGTAAGTTTAGTTCGAAGTTCGAACGAAGTTCGATTCAAACCCTCCGTGAATAGGTACATAGACTGTAGATAGTCGCCGCCTACAATAATTATTATTACCAGCAGCCCTATTCACAAAAGTTTGAATCGAACTTCGTTCGAACTTAGACTTAAACTTTTCCGTGAATCGGGCTGCAGGTCTTAATATGTAGTTCTTCCTCTCATATCAATGTAATAATTTTATTTCTTTTTCAAAACATTTAATAACCTTATGAAACAACAATGATCAACATTCGTAGCATAGTTGTGTAAGCCCCCTGAACTAGGGTTCGATTCCCGGTTTGGAAATTTCTATTGAGGGTTGTGGCAAGCTGTACCATATTGGCGAGATCTGTAGACTGTAATTTGAAACTACTTGTGATATGTTTGAATTGATACAATTTTTTTTTTATTTATTTAAATGAATCTGTGCTAATTCAAAGTGAACACAAATACACTCATTGACTCTTCCACAGTAAGCTACTCAAAGCTTGTGTCGTGAAAGAGGAAGATGGTCGGCACCTGGAATTGAACCCACGACCTTCGCACGAAACAGTACGAAAGCTGGCGTCGTAACCGCTAGACCACCAACCATTTCATTATCATATTTAAATCATTAGTCATTAGCTTACAGGATAAAAAATCTAATAATTTAACCCTAAAACTGAATCACACTCCCAAATTTCCACACCACATCAAACTGCAGGTCTTGGGATCAATTCCCGACGCCGACCACTTTTTTCACAAAGGAAGCTTTTATCTTGTTATAAGATAATGTCAAAAGTAGATTTCTTTTGCAAAAAAGAGCTTTTAATTTAAGTTCTCAAAACCGATCACTTCATATAAACCTGAAAATTATATGAACTTATTACATAAAACATTTCATTTCGATCGATGGCCCGATAATTAAGTCATTGCAACTCGCATTTAATAGCTGAATACGTAACATTTGAAGCAATATAATGATAAAAATGAATTTTATTCAGTTTAATATATACTTACTTCATTAAAAGTATTGAAAAAATGCATTTTGTATCTTCTTGATTGTGATAGCTTTTGAGAAACAATATCAAATATTTTTAAAAGTCGCTGACTATGATAATGGCATTACATCCAAAAAGAATGATAAAGCCAATGACGCTGCTCGATGTTAAAAGTGTTTACCTTAAAAGAACTCAAGTACATTTATTTTAAAAAATCTAGACTAAAAATAGAGTGCCTTCCTTGATAGTTTTCCGCCGAATCGCTCTATGAAGGTCAACCTAAGGGAGGAAACCTCTACATAGAAATACAAATTTGTTTATTTTATTTTCATTAAAACTATAATACGCCGTCCCTTAGTAGAACATCCCTCACCCAAAAAGCCATCCTCGTGAGGGAGGAACGGGACAAATAGATATTTCAATCATCAGTTTGATATTATGAGGACATGTTTGGGGAGACACTTATGTGACAACGTCAGACAAGTTTGAAGATTCCACTCTTCTTATTATAAGATGGGACGTGGGGGTGGCCGGGATGAGGGGTGTATGGAGTTGGTAAGGGGGGTGGTTTGGATAAGCCAAATGGATTCCATCAAATCCCCCCCTTTTCTACACAACCCCTTTGCGGGGTACTCCGAGACGGACTGACAGAGCACTTAGATTCATTGCGTTTTAATTTTTTATGTTGATTCCTAACTTTTATTATTCTTATTATTATTTTCCCTTTTCGGGACAGCTTCAGTCGTGTTTTTTTTTCGTGATAATATATAATTATTTATTTACTGTTTTCTCCTTTTTATTAAAAAAAAACTAGCAGCAAAACCTATCGGATGCCAGGCATAGAGGAGGGTCAATAATAATTGTTTGATAAATCTTTCGTCCCTTAAAGGGTGCCAATTTTATACAAATGGACATTTCTTCCTGTCGAATATGTAACAACTAATGACTAACAATTCACATTACTTTAATTTTGGCTGTTTTTTGTTTAAGTTGTATAAGGATCTTATCTTAGAATCTTAATAGTTCTATTCTGTATCCAAGATTACATACATAGATCATAAAGAGACAATATCAACTTAGAATCAAGAAAACACGCATTATTGTAAGTATATTATTATACAAGAGAATGAGGTGGAATCCGCTCTTGATGGGGCAGGAAAATGGGGAGAAATGGGAGATGGGCCGACGGAGCACTATGGCAGGCGGTGACCAGAATGGGGATATTGAATAAGATTGCTTCTAACTCGGAAATGGATCACGTACAGAATGATATGTCGCACTGTTTTAGGGCGAAGAGATGTGGACGGTGAGATGGGGGGGGGAAGGGATCTCTGGAAACGGGGGGCATTTTTTGTTGTTGTGTATAATGAAATATTCACAGGACCACCCCCCTCCTTTATAATATACATTTATAATATACTACTGAGATTCTTTGACAATTTCAAAGTTTTATTTAGTTTTGATTCGTTGATGCTACGAACATCGTAATATTACAAAAGCATCTTGCATGAAGGTCAAAGTGTAAACATAAACGAAAGAAAAAACGGTTTACTTATTTGAAAAAAAAAATGGTTTAAAAACGCGGAAAGAGATATTCTAAGAATGAATATCTGAAAAGATATACTTAGAAAAGTAATTACTCCTTCAGAAAATCCACCAGAGAAGGCAAATGGAAACAACTCTAGTTTACTCATACCAAGGATTTCACCATGGCAAGGTTTCTGTGCTTTGCTGTGGTGTCGAGTGACGGGGCAAGGAACTCTTAGTTACTTTTTTCTTTGTATTACGACTCTCTTCTGTCTTTTTGCGAAATTTACTAATCCAAGGATGTCAACCCCTTAAGTGTTCTGCCTGCTGATATTGAGTCAATTTTTTTAACCGCGTTTTAAGAACCTGATTTTCTCTCTCACCGCACTATTTCGAACTGTAAAATCAGATTCTAAAAAGCCTAAATTTGCATGCCTTCATTGATTGAGCAACAACTGATTTTCATAACAAACATCAAAGTTTGAACTATGAACATTTTCATTTTTTAGAACCACCTTTAAAATTAACCGAATGAATGATCAAAAATGATGCAAAACCTTTAAAAGAAAAGGAATTTACAAAAGAAGTCAATGACTGGTATTGTCAAATTCACGTTCCTACTCAACGCAGGAAGCTCTTGCTTAGAACTTAATCTGTTGCCAGTAGTTACGCATCTAATATATTGGATAAAATATTTTCAAATACAGAAATGTCAATAAAAATTGGATACGACGCAACTCAATCGTCTGTTTTTCATTTCAGAATAATAGTCAATAAATAAAAAGTGTGCAATTTAATGAAGTCGGCAAAGGATCGAACATTTCAAATTGCTATTGGAAAAAAAGCTATTTTCCAAATCTAATAAAATATTACTTACTACAAACGACCTTGAAATTGTACAAACAAATTTGGGCATTTGAAAATCAATCACCCACCCCTGATAGAGTCTCGTCTGAAACCTTTTTTATAATCTTAATGGATCCTTTGGAAGTGGACACAATGCCAGAATCATAATGTAAATGAATACGGCATTGTTGGCAGACAATATAAGTCAATCAATGTATTGTAATAATTAACTAGCGGAATTCTATCTCCAGAACAAGAATGGATAAGGACCTAACAATACGCCTTCATTATCTTGTATGGGTGGATATTGTTAAGTACTGTATATTTTGTAGCTACAATAGTCACTCTATAGACGAAGGATTATAATAATACAAGAGGAGCTTCTCAATGTTGGGTTCTCGGTTATTTTGAATTTTAGAATTATTCCACTTCCATTTTTTCCAATATTTCATACATTTTTGTGACTAGTCAGATCTTTAAAATGATGGTTATTAGATTGTTAAAAAGTCCGGATCAGGATGTACAAGAACGCTGTCCAAATTTCATCTTTCTAATACTTAACATTTTTAAATATCCAGTGCTGGTAAAAGGCCCTTTCTTCCATTTCTGTGATCTACAGTCCAAATCCAAACACAAAAACCTCCATGCAGTTATTGAGGACTCATTATTTCAGCTATCCACCGTTGTCTTGTATATGGCAAGCCCAATGTTCAAATGATAAATAAGTTTTCGATCTCTTGGATCAAAAATCAAATTTCTACCATCAATATCTCCTAAATGTGTCTAATATCTGACTAAAAGACCCAACATTATTCCTCTTTCTTACCAAATCTTTTTTTTTTTCCTAATTTCTACCTTCTCTAGTCATTTGCTCAAGACCGTCGATCTTTTGATGAAGTCTCTCAATTTGTGTTATCCAAATACAGCTCTTTTATCATTATTTTTTCTAGCGGCCTTTTTTAATAACCTCTTTCCATTCATCGGTGAGTGGTTTGAACATTATTTTTAGATGATGGTTTTCTTTGTCTCCCTGAATCTGATAAGATATCATGAAATTTCGATAATTTGCTAAATATAAGCATAAGTAATTATTTTACCGTTTGCAATAAGTCAATTAACAACTTCATTGCATAGTAAACATTCATGTATATATGAGAAAAATATTGCTTTTTATTCCTGCATGTCCTTTTTAGTCTATACCTACATAATGGCCTATACCTATTGCTTTGAATATGTATAGTGAACCTTCATGTACATACCTTTTATTTTTTATTTTTGTAATACTTTTAATACCTATTGATTTTTGTTTCTGCATGTCTTTTTTTATTCTATACATTTGCTTTTGTATTTAATTTGTTATCCGTAACTTTTTTATTATCTTTTTACTTATATTTTTTTGCTGTTTTGTAAAAGGGACTTGTGCCGTATGATTATAAAAAAAAATAAAAAAAATCGATCGAATTATAATATGTAAAGTAAAGAATACTTTGAAATAGTCAGAAACTCTTAGTAATTGAATGCAAGATGTTCTCAAAGAGTGATGTTAACGACAATGTACAGGAGAGTGGCAGAAGTTGTGGGAACCACAGTTGAAGAGATGTCGCGTTGAAAGCCCAAGTAGCGGGAGGAGCACTTGGTGGGCGTCAGATAAAGTAACTTTCCAAGACAGCCTAATGGAATCTCGCGTACGTACATTATTTCTATTAGTCCAGACTCCGCTGTGACGTCATAAAGATATATTCCGATACTCCTCCAAAATGTCTAGCCCCACGTACTTTCTGAAGACTGTTTTGTTCTCTTCGTCTTCCATTCATTCTTCTTGGGAGCAAAACATTTATAACGCGAGATCGCCTGAACAGATTTTTATGATGCTTGGTTTATTGGATTCTTCTCCGCTCCGGATAACAGAATAACTATTAAAATTTGAACAATGCATAAAATATAATTAAAGTTAGCATGGAACGGATTTCCTGCGACGCCCAAGCCAACAAAATTATTTTAAGCCCGTTTTTTTATATTTTATCGTATGGTCATCACATCTTAGAATTAAAAATTACTATCACCTGAAAATTTTTCAGTTATTTAATAATTGACATTAAAAATATTGGTACGCAGCTTTTTATGGAATTTTTTTTCGAGCTTTCTGAAATAGAAATTTAACATTCAAACATATTTCAAATGTATTTTTGTATAAATTACAATTTCAAAATCGATAAAGGTAAGGACTACAGGACAACGCCTGTTGGGAAAGCTAGTTTTAAATAAAAATATGTACCTACTTAGTTTCATGCCCTTACATTTCCCACTAGTCGAAAATATTTTTATTTTTTTTTTTTGAAAATTTGCCACTTGTCTAGAAAGATTCGTCGAACTCTACACTAGTTGGTGCTACATTACATGAATGGATTTGAATTTCTTGAAGTGTTTTTAGATTTTGTATGAAAAGATTTTAAACCGTCAAAAGTGCCATCTATGTATTCCCGTTGTAACTTTTTCATTTACGGGAATTAAACTTGTATGTGTCATGGCTGCGATTCTAAGTGGTCTACCTAGTAGGTAAGTATGTACCTACCTTTTTTTTTTTTTTTTTTTTTTTTAATTGGCAGAACTATTATAAAATAGTTTCCTGCCATTCCCAAGTGTGTGCAAATTAAGGTTTTATCTTAAAAATAACAAACAAAAAAAAAACGTCCACTCAATTAACCACTCATATTTGAATATTAAAACCGCATTTTAAGGGTGTATCATTCAGCGCCGTAATGTAAAAAGGAGAAAAAACATACATATTATAATATTATTTACAAGCATCTACATCGACAACAACAAAAAAAAACTTATAAAGTAGAGATCGGAGATAAGGCCCTTCGGCACTACAACAATACTATCTACAGTGTGTCCATGAGACGGTCACTTACCGCCTGCATTGGAACAAAATAGAAACAAACTATGTATATGAAGTCTACCAGTGGCGGAGAGTTACAAAATATCTGAGCGAATGATTTAATTTATAAAATAACAAAATATAAAAAATAATTATTATCCCTTATTGGACTATGAAAAAAAAACATTTCAAATTACAATATTTACCTATATAATTTATCATTATTATTTTTTTTTTTTTAATAATTTTTTTTTTTTTTTTTTCCGTTTTAATTTTTTTTTTTTTTTTTTTTTATTTTATTTATATTTTAAGTTAAATTATGTTAAGAAAATAATATAAAGAAGATTAGAGATGAAAAAGAGTTAAGTCGCTCTATCTACCACCATCTAGATTTTTACGTTATTTTTTGTTATAAACTTTGAAATTAAATTATAGATACTAGGGTTAAATTCTGAAAGAATTGCATTCATAGATGTTGGAAATGGTACTTTGAGTTTTGTCAAGTCAGAAATAAAACCCGGATAGTTATTCCTATCCTTACAGGAAAAGAATATGTGGTTGACAGATTCTTCCTCTTCCCCACAGTCACATATATCCGTCGTGATGACCCCAATTTTAAACAGAAACTGTTTGGTGCACACATGACCGAATTTAATCCGACATATGACTGATGTATTTTGTCTGCCCAGAGTTATTTTATTATACCACGGAACACGATTTATTGTGGGTTGGATCTGTTTATATTTTGAGGGTGAGGCATTCCATCTTGTTTGCCAGCTTTCTAGTAAGTGTTCTTTGCAAATGAAGAATATATCCGAAAAGGGCAAATGTTGATGCGCAGAGGAGCTAGGAAGCCCTGATGCCTCCCTGGCCAAGCAGTCGGCAGTTTCGTTTCCCCCTATACCAGCATGTCCTGGGACCCACCCAAGGACCACGTTACAGCCCTGCTCATGGAGGCTGTATAGGATTTGTTTTATTTGCAAAACGGTAAAATCTAGAGGGTAATTAAAGGATGAGTTACTTATTTTTTGCATCACGCTGAGAGAGTCACTCAATATAATTGTATTTTTAAAATTGTTCTGAGCGATAATGTTCAAAGCTTCAAGGACCGCAACGGATTCAGCAGAGAATATTGATAATACCTTCGGTAGCGCAAAGCGTTTTTTGTGTCCATCACATTGATTGAATACTGCTGCTCCCGTTGAGATCGCATTTTTATCCTTGGATCCATCAGTAAATAGACGAATGTATTCGTTCCATTCTTTGTTCATCATTTCATCAAACTTTATGGATGCGTTGGATACATGTTTTGAGGGAAAAAATTTAATAACCTTGGGGCGATAAGTAAGTGAGGGATAAGCGACCGTATAAATAGGGAGTGTTGCATATCTTTTAATGTCTTTGGCGTATGAGTTTAAGGATTCGTAGCTGGACACCAAGTTTGGTATTGGTTTTTTTCCCCAAAATCTACGGTTCTTTTTTACTATGTCGTGGAGGTCACGTATTTTGCTGATTATGGGGTTATCACTCAAAACGCAGCTCCTTATGAAAAATTTATCTGCTAAGAATTGCCTTCTGAGATCCAACGGCGGCTCTGCTGCTTCTACTTGTAATGCTTCCACTGGCGATGACTTCATAGCTCCTAGGACAATTCTGAGGGCCTCATATTGGACTCTATCCAATTTTTTACAATTGCTTTTAGACAAGGGTGACATAAGGAAGCCGCAATAGTCTAATTGTGATCGTATAAGGGAGTTATACATTAGTTTTAAGATCTTCGGATGCGAACCCCACCAGACCCTTGAGACCGCTCTCATCGTATTGAGTCCTGCTTGGCATCTATTGGCAATGTAGGAAGTGGCAGCATTCCACGTCAATTTAGTGTCCAGAATAACACCCAAAAATTTTATCTCTTGTGTCTGAGGTAGTGGACTATCATTTATAAGTATGTTACAGGGCTTTGGATTTCTTGCTTTGGAAAATATAATTGTTTTGCATTTGGAAGGATTAAATGTGAGTCCCAAACAGCCTAGTTTGTCGGCAAGTATTTTTAAGTTGGAGTTCATCGTGTCTTCTGTTTTTTTAATGTCATTGCCTACGCAGTATATGAAAAAATCATCGGCATAATTAAGCAGTTTGATACCCGTTGATAAGTCTTCAAAAACGTCATGGATATATATATTAAATAATAAAGGGCTTATGACGGACCCCTGTGGGAGTCCCCTATAGACAATTCGGTTGTGATTAGTGCCACCTGGGCCTTCCACGAGAATTTTCCTTTCACTTAATAAACAATGTAGAAAGGACACAATTTTGGAAGGTATGCCTAATTTTCTGAGTTTATCGCCCAAAACCGGAAGCAAAACGTTATCATAAGCCCCAGAGATATCCAAACTGACCCCCACCACATGTTTAGATTCAGAAAAGGCTGTCAAAACATCAGTAACGAGGTGAGCGACGCTTTCCATAGTGGATTTTCCCTTCCTAAACCCAAACATTAGAGGAGAAAAACTCTGATTTTTCTCTGCAAACCAATCTAGACGTCTTTTGATCATATGTTCTAGTACTTTAAGCAAAACGCTTGACAGAGCGATCGGCCTGAAAGATATGTCTTCGGGGATACTACTTTTATTTTTAGGTATAGGGATGATCGCTTGGCTCTTCCATGAATCTGGTACTATACAACTGTCAAAGCAAGTGTTCATTAACTTTAAAATATAGGTGATTGTTGAACTACCACTTTTGTAAAGAAGACTGTATGGGATTTCATCAAGTCCAGGAGCTGAGTCCTCAACAGATCTCAGGACCGAGCTGAGCTCATCCAAAGAGAACTGCGAGACCAAGAAAGAGTTTCCATCATTTTCCTGGGCAGACCCGGAGACATCCGGATCTGCTGTAACCCTTAGCAAATGTGGGTTATCTATAGAACTCATCTCTTCCATGTTCGGGACATAAGGGGGAGCCAGCTTGTTAATGAAGACAGAGAAAGGGAATTCAGAAATTTGGTTTGTTTTCCTGCTTTTAAAAGTGCCTCTGAATTTTCGTATGTTAGACCATACAGTACTGATTGGAGTTTGAGGGGACAATGAAGTGCAAAAAGCTATCCAACCAGCCTTTTTTTTAGCTCTGAAAAGTCTTTTAGCTTGGGCTTGGGCATTTTTTAAAGCGATAAAATTTTCAAAATCTGAGTAAGATTTATATTTTTTAAGCACTTCTCTGCGGTCCCGTGTCATTTTATCACAGTCATCATCCCACCACGGAACAAACGGCTGTTGGGCCTTTTTAAAAGAAGTTTTATTTTGGAAATCGGAAATTTTATGTAACATTTTATTCAAAGAGTCAGAACACTCATTTATATTATTGTTTGTTGGTTGAGGGAGGGAACCACAAGATTCCTTACAATAGTCATTGAAATCTCCCCAAAGGGCATTCTTTAACACTCTCCTATCTATGTTCTTTTTGTTCCCCGTAACTGGATTTGTTCTAGAAAGTTGCTTAACCCTCCTGATTTCAGGAGAGCTCCATTCCAATAGAATTGGAAAATGATCGCTACCACCCACTTCATCCAACGTATTCCATTGAAATAAAGAAGCTACATCACAACTGGTGATTGATAAGTCAGGGATGCTTATCTGCTGATTAGGGACTGGGATTCGTGTGGGAGAGCCATCATTCAACACACAAAGATCAAAATCATTCAGATATTCCACCATTTTCCTGCCCGGAGCACCCGTATTCTGACAACCCCACAAGTGGTGATGCAGGTTCAGGTCCCCAAGAAGTACCAACGGTTTCGGAGACTTTTCTAGAACTTTTTTTAAGTATGAGATAGACTCTTGTGTAATGTTTGGGGAAATATATATAGAGAGAAATGTGGTATTGAAGATCCTAGCGCCAACGATTTCGAATGGACATTGTGGTGGCTTAATAGAAATACTGGAAAAGGGAAGGTCATTCTTAATGAGTAGTGCTGCCCCTCCATAGCCTGCAGGCCGATCGTCTCTCAAGCATGCAAACCCCTCTATGCAGAATGCCCTGTCTTGCCTAAGCCAGGTTTCCTGCAGGGCCATTATCGATACGTTATAATCCAAAGAGATTTTCAAAATATCTTGTTTATTACATATAGCGCTTCTGCAGTTATATTGTAGAATATTGATTGAGTTATTTACCATCATTGATAATTAAAATAATATTTAAGTATAAGAATAAAAATTAGTGTGAAAAAAATAAACAAGATCGATGTTAAGAAACAGTGTTATTATTCAGAGTCTTCGTTAAACGCAAGTTTTTTCTGGGATGATAAACAATCAGTTATATTATTAACAAGTTGCCTGTCGGCGCGAATATTTTCAAGTTGTGATATTATTAATCTATCCGATGTTGGAGAGGATACAAAGTTACCGGCCGTAAGATGGTCTTCGAGATTGGTTATCGCGGTGATAGCCTCTACAATCAGGTTATTTGCTTTAAAAAAACAGCCGTCTTCCGGTTGGGGGTAATTGCCGTTTGGTGCTACTAATATTGATTTTAATTCATCAACGATTTTAGAAAGGAACTTTTTTTGACTGTTTTCTTTCGTTATTGATGGAAGTTGGATAACTTTCTTTCGAGGACTGGTTTTACTTGCAAAACTTTCCGATCCTCGAGGGGGCGCTCTCGGGATAGACCGAGTAGGGGACCGCGGAGGTGGACCGTCTTGAATTGGCCTTCGATTAAGATTCTGTGCAGCTACTGCCGAATATGCTGGTTTACTTCTTGGGAATCTTAAGCTTGCTTCATAATACGATATAGAGTTTTCCGCCATCACTTTTTTAATATTTTTTTGTCTGGCTAATTCTGGGCAAACAAAGCTCACTGCAGAGTGCCGACCACCACAGTTTACACATGAAACCTGATCTTCCTCGACTGTACACTTTTCTCCAGTATGGTTGCCACCGCATCTATAACAAACTTCTTTACCTCTACACTGCAGTTTAGTATGGCCAAATTTACAGCATTGGTAACACTGCACTGTCGGGAGAACATATGTCTCCACGGGTATACGATTGAAAAATAGGTAAACATAAGATGGCAATTCTTGTCCTTCAATAGTCATTACAATTGATCTAGACGGCTTCCAGACTGTTTTATCATTTTCTGAAGTTTTGAAAGTTAGTCTACGCAGTTTAATAATTTTACCAAATCCTCTGGGTGTCGAGATGTGTTGGAGCAAATCCTCTTCTGACATGTCAACTGGAATGTTTCTCAATACCCCCATTCGGGACGAAAGATACTTTGGTATGAACGAAATATAGCCAGCCTTACTCAAATTTTCATCTTCGAGAAAACTATTAGCCGCGTCTATGGTATTAAATTCTACAGCAACCTTTTGTCTTCCCACAGATTTAATTCTAGAAATGTTTTCACATTTTCTTCTATATATAAAGGACCCGAATGAAATTGAATCCAAGCTAGCAAAACCATTCTCTGTCTGTTTTTGTACATGAACAACAAAAGGAGCTGAAAAAGTGGTATTATATCTGATTTTGTACTCTCCGCCACTGGAGTCTTTAATGCTAACGCCATTATTAATTCTTTTTGTCACTGGTACCGCTATGTCATCGTCTGCTCCCCGCTTACCGACATGCGCGGTGGGGGGGTTCGGACCCCCCCCACCCGCAAACTCCATCTTTAGTGTAGTTCTCGATATATTTTAAATAAAAATAAACGAAAAGGAAAAAAACAAAAACATAAAGGAACTTATGTTCCTAAGAACAAAATATCAAAACAAAAAACAATTCAAACAATAATATCTAAATGAAAATGGAACGAACTCACCAAATTAAACACAGTAAATATAAATAATAATTCGTCAATAACACAGCGAACAGACCGACGTGCGTTCTGCGCGATGTCGTGAGCAAACTCCCGTACCTACCTTTAAAAGGTTTTTGAAAGCTGACTTAGTTTAGCAATGAATATCGTTGTAACACACGAAATATGAGGCATGTGAAAATTGTAAATCAAGCAAAATTAGACTTATGTGCAAATTGATTTTGTTTCACATGAGCTATATTTTATAACCAACGATTCATACGTTTGTGAAGGAAAAACATTTTGACCATTTTTACGAATATTGCGCGGACGGAGGAGTATGAAATTACCCACACTTACCTATAGTTTATATAGAGAAGGGGTGGCGAATGCTAATATTTTTTTTAAACTATGCATAAAAAATAGATTAAATCAGTAAAAAAACATTACAAACACTACTGTATTGTTAGGTATTTGATACTCACACACACTTGCACATATTTTACATTGACGCAGACGCATATATTCTTTTTTTATCTGTGGTGAAATTAAGAATAGATTAATATTGTTTGTCTTTACCAATAATAGAAAAAAACTAGGTATGTACATGTCAACATTTCAAATTTGAGGTATTATAGCGCTCGCTCAGTCTTTACCAATGGAACCTTAATGACGTTCAAATTTAAATAAGTTATGGTCGAATTTCAATCACTGGTCGACCACTAGTATTTTTATTGTTCTGTGAACGATAGAGTACACAGGGAAGTAATCGCACTACTATAGATTTTCTTTCTTCTTTTTTCCATCTAGCATTTTCAATTAAACCATACTGTTTCCCAAAGTCATTATGGTTAGCTGCATATAATATTATTTTTCCAGCATCTTCATGATTGGAATTGCCATGTGGGACAGTGTTCGTCGTTTCAGCACGCGAAGAGATTCTTGTATCACACTCGCGGGACGCGTTTCCATCGGCCGTGGTTTGGGGTTGGTGGCTAGGGTGTGTGTGTGTGTGTGTATCACGATGGGACGGCATCTAGGGGGTAGGGGGATGAAACGGAATTGACAATTTTCCGGGCGGTTTGATCCCGGACACTATTCCATACACATATGCCACTCTTTCTTCGGGGGTGCCTAACATCGCTGTTTTAATATCACTTTCAAACACAAAAAACTTACCTATATACTTGGAGATAAATGGTTTGTCAGATTTTGCCAAATCTATCATAAAAAATCATGTCCAACAATATCGAACAAAACTTAGACACCCCCTTATAAAATCATTTAAGAATGGAATATCTTAATGTACTAATTTATTTATTTACTAGCTGACCCATCGAACTTCGTCTCGCCTTAAAGTCAATAAAATATTCCTGGGAAAATCGAAGACTTTTTTTTCTTTTTTAGCCCTTTTCTAGAACAAGTGAAATTTTCTTTGGATACTTTAAGAGGGTTCCCCTAAAGGTACAGATCTCAACATTTTACTGACTCATCTACATCGAGGGGCTAACCGTTCTACCAAATTTCAATCAAATCGGATAAGAATTACTATGAGTTATGGGTGCACACACATTTTTGGCATACGCGTACGGGTACGCGGAAATTAAAATTTTTTTTTTGCATATTTGGAATCTACACCCTCGAAAACGTCAGGAAAATTAATTTCAGTGAAATCTTTTTTTTTTTTTTGAAATCCAATCACAAGACTCATGTATATTCCATATACTATGAGTAATAGCGAAACATTGCTCTATAGAATCTTTCTACCAAAATATCAATCTACCAGATATCTCCCTATTTCCCCAACAGATGTCGGTGGCGGTACCGATGCCGAACCTTTCCATACTAACTTTAATATTGTATTTTGTACAAGTTCTTATCCATTTATTCAACTTTTTATTATAGTTATTTTGTTATCCGGAGCGGAGAAGAATCCAATAAATCAAACATCGGAAGAATCTGTTCAGCCGATCTCGAGTTATAAGTGTTCGCACTAACCCGACTTTCATTTATATTAGAGATGGTGCAATGGTACATCGCTCAGCAAAACTTAGTTGTGGAGAGGAGATGGGCATGGCAAGGAACATGGGTAAAGGATTCAGAATGACATTTGGCTGAGGTGAGCGCTGGTTTTACTACCCTCCGAGTTTCGAAAACGAGGAAGACCCACCCGTGTTCCGTTCCTTCGAGGCAGAGCTGTGGTAAATGAATATGGTATAGGAGAAAATGCCTCAAAACCTCAGACATCTTGAATGTAAATCGAAAAGTTTAAGATCTCAGAATTAATAAGATATCTAACAAAAAAACAATGAGATTTTTAAATTTGACAGTATAATTCTTGTAAGGGTGAATATTATACTTGAACGAAAAGGGTAACAAAAAAGCAACAAAAACGAAAATAAAAAAAAAACAACTGAAGTATTTTCGTTATCTTAAATCTTCCAAATAAAGAATCGTATTATTTTGCGAATAAACATAACAATATTATGATATAAAATAAAGGTTATTGAGGTGGAGATCCTTGAATTATCTTAATAAGTCGCAGATTTATAGAGAAAAAGACTCGCGTACCAATTGTTTACATCCCTTATCTTAACGAAATCATATAATAACAATAATAATAAAAGCATAAAAGAATAAAAAAAAAGCAAATTAAAAAAGGGTATGTGTAGTGAAAAGATGTATATCTAAAATAGGTAGCCATATTTAAGACCGTTATATTAAAACGCTTCTTTTTACCCATATGCAAGATAGGTTTCTTGTTAGCGTTACCTCCATACAATATACCCTTACTACCCCCACATATGCGACATGAGCAAATCCCAAAATCAGTTTTTTTTTTAAACAACCTGTTTCTCCAAAACTTGTGAATAGGTTGTAGAGGGCCACACGAGTTCTTTTCACAAGAAAAATTTTAGGCCTAGTAGGTACCTATGCTTCTTGAGAAGTCGGTTTTCTTAGATATTTATATTTTTATTTCATACAAGATACGTCTTATTAACTGTATTTTTTTTATTTCTTACGATAGAACCAACAGTGTGAAACGAAAGAGGTTTATCTGGATAAGAATGAATGGAAGTCCGCACTCTCTACCTACCCACTCCGGGATACGGCGTGACGGCTAGAAAATGTTATTACGTTAAGTGAACTTAGTGTGATTCGAACCTTCGCAGGTTTGTATCCTGACCGGGGCATGGAATTTTTTCATATATTGAATATTTGAAAATTCTCATTATATTCGGGGATTCAAATATTACTACTAATGTGCACGTTTTTAACGCAAAGTGAACGCAATAATCCAGCCTTCGAAATAACAGAAGAAGACAGTTTTAAGCCCGTAGTGGTTTGTTTATACAATTTAAAATTCGAACAGTATTAGTCAGCCATAACTTGTTGATATGTTATTTTGATATTCTTTAAGAACTAGACCTTAAAATGGAAAAATGGTCACAGGAATCTAGACGTAACTATAGAACGTTGTGCACCGACAAAGCCATTAGGCAATAAAGATGAGACATTAACAAAAATGGATATATTCATATCCTGGCGCCAAATACATGACAGCAGTCGCAGTCCTTAAATTTGGTTGCTCTCTTGTTCTCAATAATAACCAACTTTCATCTCTATATTTCATTAATTATTATTAAATTTTTACCTGTTGTATGCATGGGATTTTCCGACATGTTGAACATGTCGAGAATTCTCATGATTAGGAGTTTTAGAGACTTAAACATTACCACCTAATGGCGAACGTTCTTAACGTAAAGCCTTAGAAGTAACAGTAGAAGACGGTCGTAAGCCTGTAGTGGCTTGTTCAATTTAAAAATCGAACGTCAGTAATGAATTATTAGAGTCTTTAGTTATTACATATTGGTTAAAGTTGGTCAATAAAAATCATACAAGTCAAGAAAATATGGATTAGTCAACCATTAAATTACATAAAATGTATTACAACTACACATACACCAGCAAGTTCATAGTACAAGTCCCCAACAAGTATGAAGAAGGCGGTTGGAAGTCCTTAGTGGTTCATATTTGTTAAAAATATCCTCTCGAACACTAAATTATTATTTAACGATTGCATCGAATGGATGCTTCCAATTTAGCCGTCAACGGGTGAATGTCTTAAAATTTTGGTGAAAAATCTGATTCGTGCCAATATTTTGAACGTGTTCCGCTACCCGGCCCCATCCCCAGCGCAGGACTTGTATTGCCAGGCTGGGCGTATAATTCAAAACGAGATGGACCCGCGCTATCTCAGATTTATATCCAGCCCAGGCAGCAACATATCCCACTTCCACTCCATGTCCGGATTAGATCCAGATTGGATCCACTAAAGGAGAATCTAGATTTCTTTTTGAATGGAAAATTAAATGAGTTTCTCTGCTATTGTATTATCTATATTATATTTTTCAAAATATTATAATGTTATGCTCGAAAAAAGTCCATTCACATAATGGAACTGTTTGCGTTCTTGATGAAATCATTTGAAATAATGTATAACCTTCTACGAAAAGGCTTGACGATCTTTTAGGGAATTCACATGATTGACATTTGCAAGAAAAATGTCCATTAAATTTAATGCATTGCTTACATACAACATTGAAGTGAATTTGACAAAATAAACATGAAAAAAACTAAGGAATGGGTACATGTGGAATGTCCCTTATGCTCGAATAAGAGGTGCCTATCGCATAGTAAAAGTATGTTGATTTATTTTTTCTGAGCTCACTCAATTGAACATTTATACCTACATTTTCTTCATCTTTCACGCTAAGCAAGTGTTGTAAAATCGGAAAATGTCCGCATTGGGATTGTCGAACCCATGAGCCCCAGTACGCTGTTCGCATGAAAGGGGACGGGGTAAATCCAATATTCTTCCAAATAATCGTGTACTTTTAAAAGTACCTTCCAGGCTCTTTAAACTCTAATCCTTTGAAATTTTCTAGGTACTTACATAGTCAACTTGTTGTGTATTGTGTAACCGTACAATTAAAACATTTTGTTTATTGATCACTTATACTTGTATTGTTCTTTGTCTTTTTATCTGACAAGACTATTATTATTCTAAGTAAATATCAACAGAAAAGCGTTTGAATTTTATTTATATCAATTTCATAACCACTTATCGCTGTAATTTTATTCTAACAAAAAGACAAAATGCTAACTTTTGTGACAAAAACCATTATTTTTTTCTATAGAGTTTTATTATTTCATTTTTTGTCTGTGTTTAATTTTAGAAATGATTGACGCAACTACGTATACAGACGAGTTAGAAGTAAGTAATAAAGGTTAAAGAAACAAATACAATTATTATTGTCCTTCCTGCGATACCTTTAAAAATAACAAAATTCTCATACTCGATAGAAAATATAATTTTTTGTTGTGAATTTGGTTAGTGTACACTCGCCTTTATAGCACGGCGTTGTAAACACTTTTCTGGATTGAAATGGGAGGGATTTGGTTGGTGGGTGAAAGGGGGTAAAACGGGCGCGTGGGGGATATCGGGGAGAGGAACTTAGAAAAATTATAAACAAATGAGATTACTTTCTTATTACTTTTTGCCCAACCATATGTTGGGGGAAGTCAATATTAAATAATATTATTATGAATATTATTTTCTATTTTGTTTTTTTTTTATTCTATTTTATTATACCATTCTACGTGTGCCGTATTCCCTTAAAATATATAAACATGATAAACTATAAAAGTTGTTTTTTTTATATTCATAATTTTGGCAACGTTACAAGTTTATGTATATATTTTATTATATCTAGGGTGAAAATTTTTATATGTTTTAATTGTATTAAAAAAAGGCATTTATATACGGCTTAATTCTTTTATCACTGTTCATAATTGAGTTATTTTTTACAATTAGTTAACTGAATTTTACTACCACTAATAAAAAAGTATTATACTATTTTGTGTGTGTGAGTATGTGTTTTTAACCCAATTAGATAAATTATTCTGCTCTATTAAATAGTAAAGTCTGTGATTTCAAATATAAACCTTCTTAGTTCCAAATCTTATTAATTTTTTACCACCCACGTGTGTATACTTGTAGGTAAATTTCAATAAAAACTTTTAGTTTTCCCCCTGCATGTGACACAATCGATAACTCGTTTCCGGGCCGGAAGTTGATTCCAGCGAGAAAGCCACTTCCTAGATTTTCCTCAACACGTATAAATAGCTATAAATTTATATATTTGGGATTGGTATGTATACAATCTTTTCAAAACTAGCGACAACCCCTTAGAAACGACAAAAATATGCTCGATATAACAGTTATTATTAAATTTTATAATGATGCATTTATTTTGTTAATTAACTAGTTTTTTAAATAATTTGTGTTTTCGACCGTCTAGATTTTACGTGATGGAATTTATTTTGATGATACAAAATATTTATTTTATTCTATAGTTTTATAAAAAAACAATGTGTAAAAAAACTTAATATTTTAAATTTATGAAATAAACTTGTTTCAAGATTCTGTACTTTATTAATTTATAAGAACATACGATACTTATAAAATCTTTTACCCGATTACTTTCATAAATAAGAAGAAAATAAAATAAATGCACTGTTTTAAATTGATAAGCGACAAGAATAAACGTAATTTTTTTTTGTTTAATCATACCTGAGTGGTCAATTGTTGTGGAATTCGTTGTTTTTGATCTGGAATGGATGTGTGTATGTATGTGATGGCGTGTATAGGATAGTGTTTGTGTATATGGGTATGTCCTGATCGTTTTCCTTTTTTCATTTTCTACTATTTTGTTTCTTCTGTTTTCTGATCGTGGATCGTTGGAAATAAATAAATAAATAATAAATACCTACATTCGTCCTGTTTTTTTCATTTGAATGAAATATTCAAATAAACCCATCAATTTTTATTAAAACCCAAGTATTTTTGATATTTTTATAGCTTTTCTTTTAAATTTAAGATTCCTACCTAACTCGATGATGAAGACAAATTTAATTATTTTTTAACCAATAGCTCTCGAACGGAAAAACATCGGGAATACAAACCTTCCTTATATAATATGATAACGAGACATGTTTGTGAGACATGTTCGAAGGGAGAAAAAATGGAAGGCTAATACAAGAATATACTGCGCTACATGCCGAGTATTGAATTTATTAATATTAACATGCGATTATCATATTCGACCCGCATAATGTACAGAAACCAATTCGACTTCAATCTTCTACAAAACTTCGTTCTTGGATATATTACAGAGCTAGCTGGAGAGAGAGGGATTGTGGATACACATGTATGGGAGGGGGTTAGAGGGTGAAAGTCCGCACTCTGAAAAGCAATTTCACCGGCTATCTTAACTGCCCCACTCCCCGTTTTACCCCCATCGCCCCACCTCGCCCATCCAAACGTGTTCATATTTTATTGAAGCCAATAAAGTAGATTCGTCGGCAGATGTATGGGCGGCAAATCAACCACCTCCCCGTACCCGAAACACCCCCAGAGAGAGGTCCTCATCCGCAACAGTCCGTATGTGAAACTGCCCTAAGAAGAAAATTCATTTTCCAGTTAAGGGGTTGGATGGTATTTTTTTTTGCATCAACTTTATATTATGTAAGTTGGATTGGAATTTATTGACGGTTTAAGAAAATTGAAAATTTTTACGATATTACGTGTTCAGTAGTTCGCGCGATGCGCGAGGCGTAAAACTGAAACGAATCTTCCTTTAGGTGAAACGTAATACGTTGTTTCGGGTAACAAAAAAGTTATGATATTTCGATCTGCGTTTTTTTACGTCGAAACATTGTCGTGTCACTGCGACTTTTTAAATTAGAAAATATTATGTGTAGGTACTTATTATATCTATGCTTTTATACCATGAGTATTGAGATTCCCCCGGAATATGGACAATTATTATTCATTTGAATCCAAAAATGTTGTTGTTAATATTACATATTGAAATGACAACTGGTCAAGAGCATAAATGCCGTAGGGCTAGCCCGAAATGCCAGAAATAGGCAAGACATCCTTCATGTCGCAGTAAAGATGAATGAACAAGATTCCAAAGTTTCAAGTTTGATGAGCCTAATGCAGAGGAGAGACCTGGTGTAAATCATGGATAACGTTACATATTCGCAAACAAAAGATATCACAGATACTGCTGGGAGTAGCCTTATCCTGAACTACTGCCCGATTGCCTGAATCGTTCCAAATTAATGCGCGTGGCCACCGGTGTTAGCTGAATAGTCAGATCTTCTCCTTTTACCTACCTTTTTTTGATCAATTGGCCGGGAATCAATTGCCCCCGATGACCCTTGTTGGGTCTATTGTGTTTGCCACTTTGATTACAGAATGCCGTCGAGCCCAATGTCCACCAAGAAGTTGACAATGGTTTTTGCAGCGATGTTTGGGATATCCTCTGGGTATAGTATGAACTTCCCTAGGTGATATCGGCGTTTGCTCATCAATGGTATGCACTCGCACAGAATGTGGAGTGGCGTTTCTAGGTTTACCTACCATTTCAACTGCCGTTTTTCTGAGCTTCTTTAATCCATTCTCACCATCTTCTGCTAAATCTTTAATGACCATCCTAGTTGTTTGATATTCTTTATGTCAATATAAAAGATCTTTTGAAATTATGGCAAAATCCGTTTATCAATAATTTCAACTGTGATTTGTTTGGTACTTGCTGGCAAAAACTGATATTTTCGTATTTTTTTCCTGAAGGTGCACTTCTTATTGTTTATACTTTTATTAGGGTAATAGTTCCAATTTCCGTGAGGCTTATTTTCATTTTTTGCGATAGATGTAGAAATTTATAGGATGATGAGACTATTATTGAATGCAAATTTTGCACTGAACAAATTGTAAGATCTACCTGTCTCGCGCACAATATGATGAGGTGTGAGCGGGGGCAAAACTGAGTTTGGTGTTTCGAGTGTCCGGCTCTTAATCACTCAAAACGACCGAAAGTTAAACATGACGTTTAAAGTAAAACAATCTAACAAAGAGATCTTTATAGAATCTTATAATAGAGACTAGAGAGTTTAACAGGTAGTATTCAAAAGCCACCCTTAAGGATAAGAATGGGGATAATATAACGAATAGGGAAAGATGCCATAATCGTTTAACAAGCGTACCTAACGACTCCCTTCAAAGCTTTCTCCGTGTGTGGCTGGGGATGGGAGGACTGGAGCTACTACTGAAAGTTGGAAAATAATGAGATCCGGCCGTCCACCTGAATCATCTCCTATTCATAGCCGCCGCCTCTCTGATGCTTACCCCATTTCTGATGTCCTTTTCTTGTTAACAGTCTGTCATTATGATATTATTAATATCCTTATTATTTATTTATTAGAAGTTTTGATGAAAAGACAAACCCCAATTTTTTTCTTCCCTTTTGTCAGACAATGTTCCGTAACTTTTTTTTATAAGACAAGCCTTACTATTTATTAGTGATATGTACTCAATCCTATTTCTGGATGGAATGACCAAAAAATAGACGATTTTGAAACATTTTTGTGTAATTAAAAGCGGGTCATTGCAATGTCGTCCAATTAAAACAATTGTCAGTCAGATGTCAATAATGGATGTGACTCGCATTTTAAATGCGCAAAGATTTTTCCAGAAATTGAGTATAGTTGAAAGCTTTGCGGTTCATTTGCGAACTTCCGTACAGTGTTCGATACGACCAAAATGTGCTTTAAAAAATATGCTTACTAGTTTATTATATTAGATGTACGTGATGCGAGGCGTCTCCACGCCGATCGGTGAATGCCAAAAGCTGGAGAGGAAAAAAAGGAGAAAGTACGACTTACCCCAAGATCTTCTTTTCTTCTCCACTTGCACCAAGGAACAATGAACTGTATAATTTTGAATAACTTTCGATGATTTCGTTTCACTTGTTGTTCTCGATTGAACAATGCAACACAACCTTCTCGCGCGAGGTATCCAATTAACACTGATCCAGTGACCTATAAGTCGTACCTGAAGGGACTTCTAGGCGGGACAGGTGACAACAAATTAGGTTGTAGGTAGGATTGGAACCATGGACTATAAAGGATGATCTAAGTAGGTTCGCACCCAACATACCGCCCACCTAATTTGATCCTCAAATTACACATGTACTTACCAAATGAATACGCAAACGAACGAAACAAAAAACAAATGCGAGTATCCTTGCAGTGTGGATATTACGAGAGAAAAAAAAAACAATAACCCTCTTGTGCGAACTAATAATAATAAATAATATAAACTTAACTAAAATATCGAAATGATTACTTTGTATGTTCATTCCGAGGGTAGTGGACACACCTTCGACACTGGCCTGACCACAGAGCCAAAAGCCGTTCGCAGTGTCACTACACGAACTACATCATCCTTTCCAGGATGAACCTGAATCACTCGACCCATGACCCACCTCGTTGGTGGAAGGCGATCATCTTTAATCAATACGAGTTGATTCACGGTTATATTTTCGCGTCCTTTAAACCACTTCATACGCTGTTGTAAAGTGTTTAGGTATTCATTGTGCCAACGTTTCCAAAATGTCTGAGTTAGTCGTTGCAAATGCTGCCATCGACTCAGTCGATTAATATTGACATCAGTCAAATCGTATTCCGGAAGAGACACTAAAGGTCCTCCAATGAGGAAATGGCCAGGAGTCAAGGCATCTATTTCGTCCGGAGATGTACTTAGCTGACACAACGGTCGTGAATTTAATATGGCTTCCACTCTAGTTAGTAAAGTGGAAAGCTCTTCATATGTGAGCGCGGTCTCTCCCACAACGCGTTTCAAATGATATTTTGTGCTTTTTATACCAGCTTCGAACAGCCCTCCAAAATGGCTACCGGTCGGTGGATTAAAGGACCACTTGATACCCTTTTCAGCAAGGTAATTATAAATATCATTGTGTGAAGACTGATGCGAGACAAATTTATACAATTCCTTCAAATATCGATTTGCCCCCACAAAATTAGTTCCATTATCACTTATGATTTCAGAACACAGTCCCCTACGAGCCACGAATCGATCGAGGGTGGCAATGAATCCCTCGGAGGTTAGATCTGAAACGACCTCAAGATGTACAGCTTTAGTGGCTAGACATACAAATAAACAGACGTATCCTTTTGAGATTTTCGCCCCTCTACGCTTGTGATCCTTTATCGAAAAAGGCCCACCGTAATCCACGCCCACTCGAGAGAACGGCCTACTTTGAAGCACTCGGGATGGAGGCAAATCCCCCATCATGGGAACCGAAGGCACGGCCACAAACTTAAAGCATACGATGCACTTCGACAAACGAGAACGAATTTTTTGTCGGGCAGACACGATCCAATATTTTCGTTGTATAATAGATAACAATGTTCTAGGTCCGACATGAAGGTGCAATTTATGAAAATAATCGATGATTAAATCAGCAAGATGGCTATCTTTCGGAATCAATATAGGAAATTTATGTGTATAAGGTAAGTTAGAATTCGACAATCTTCCGCCCACCCTGACAACACCATTTTCATCCAAAAAAGGCTTCAAAGTTTGAAATTCCTTAGTACATAGCTCACCCTTTCTAATTTTCTCAATAATTGAAGAAAAATAATTACTCTGCTCGGTTTTAATTATGTTCAAAAGTGCTCGATTCAGTTCCCAAGTACTAAGAAACATTCCGCAATCGTGATTGGGTACTGAAGATGTTCGACATCTATCCATAAAACGGAGTATCCAAGCCGTAACGCGCTGCAATCTATTCAAAGATGAATACCTACTGACGATTTCACTAGGTACTCTACTAACTAACAATGTTAGCTTTTGCTCGCTCTTTCGTTCTGGTAATTCGCTAAACGAATCAAACGAATTGGAAGTCTTAGGCCAGTCATTCACTGGCTTCGTCATCCAGAGCGGTCCGTTAAACCACATCGGGTGAATGATGAGTTCACTAGGCAAAAGTCCTCGCGAACATACATCGGCACAATTTTCTTCTGAAACAATATGTTTCCAGACGACGTTTGGTGCATTTTCATGAATTTGAACAACTCGATTTGCTACAAATGTTTTCAATAAATGTGGTGAAGTGTGTAACCACCCCAACACGATAGTTGAATCCGTAAATAAATAAATATTTTGAATTTGAGACATAAATTTAAGGTTCGACGTTATTTTTTTTATAATGTTAGATAAAAGGACTGCACCACACAACTCTAAGCGCGGTATAGATAATGTCTTTAGCGGAGCCACTTTTGATTTACTTAATAATAAATGTGAAGAATTCGTTTCTAAATTCAAAAGGTATACGACCCCTGCGTATCCTTTCTGTGATGCGTCACAGAACCCAACCAACATTAAATTACTATTCGGTGTAGTATCATAATGTCGTGCTATATTTAATTGACACAAACTAGGCAATTCCTTTAAAAAGGTTTGCCACCTCTGACGAATATTGGATGGAACGGTCTCATCCCAATCGATCTTGAGTGTCCACAACTCCTGCATTAAACATTTAGCCCAAAAAATAACCGGGTTGATCCACCCCATAGGATCGTATAAGCGCGCAATACAGGACAATATACTTCGCTTAGTACACACCTGTGATTCACAGTTCGGTTCGAGATCAATATTATAAGTAAAACAATCCTTACTAGGTATCCACCGAATTCCCAACAACTTAACTATCTTTTTATCGTCAGAATTTTCAAAGAGGTGAGGTTCGATTACCTGACACTCGTCACTTAATAAGGCCGGGTTATTTGAATGCCACTTACTTAATTCCAATTTAGCTAACTTTAATAATTCGACAATGTCATTTTTGAGTTCTAAAGCTGATTCCACTGATTCAGCTCCAGTGATAAGATCGTCAACGTAAAATTCCTCTAATACAGCCTTTGCTGCACGAGGATACTTGTCTCCTTCATCCCGTGCAAGCTGATGAAGGGTACGAATAGCTAGGTACGGTGAACTGGACAATCCGTATGTAACAGTTCTTAGCTGAAAGGCTATGAGTGATTTATTCGATAAATCACGCCATAAAATATTTTGATATTTTCTATCCGACGTTTGAATTAAAATCCCTCGATACATTTTAGTAATATCGCATGTAAAAACAATTCGATGAAAGCGAAAGTTTAAAATAATACTAAGTATATCGTTTTGCAATTTAGGTCCCGTCAATAAGAAACTATTTAACGAGAATTGATGAGGTGATGTAAGAGCGGACCCATCGAACACAACTCGCAGCTTTGTTGTCGGACTCGACGGGTTAAAAACACAATGATGAGGTAAATAAAATAATCTCGATTTATGGTGACTCGTTCCATATGACCTAACTGTTCATATTCGCGAAGAAAGTCAGAATAACTATTTTTTAAATCTGGGTATTTTTCTAATCTATATTCGAGTCGCTTTAGTCTAGACTCGGCCAAGCTGAATGAATTATTTTCTGGCAGTAAATTATTTTTTAGTAATAATGGTACCACGTATCTACCATCTTCTTGACGAGCATGCTTTTCCTCAAAGAATTTTTCCGCAAGTTCATCGTCAGAACTCATTCGTGCAACGGAAGAAATCTCTTCGACTTCCCAAAAGGATTTTATTAAATTATTCATTGACGGATCTGTCTCACAAAAAAACGACACGGGAACAGATGGCGTCTGCCTCAGTTCAGTTTTACCCATAACTATGTAACCAAAAATGCTGTTTATGGCTCCAGGATTTCCCCCAATGACATTCATATTATCAGTAAATATTTGTAAATATAAATCTGCTCCAATTAATATATCTATCTGACCGGGTTCATAAAACCGCTCATCAGCCAACTTCAAGTTACTAAATTTCGAAATAGTTGCTTGCGACAAGTTTTCTGACGGAAGATCATTTGTTATCTTATGCATAACCACAAAATTACCACGCAATATTGGACCAGATGAATTTTTTGGTTTAAAAGAGCTTGAAGTTACACCCACACAATTCACTTGAGTATTACCCAACCCATTTATAGGTACACAGTGTTTTTTTATATTTAACCCCAAACGTTGTCTACAAGTGTCAGTCATAACGCTAATTTGAGAGCCACTGTCAACGACCATACGGACCGGCACATATGCACCCTTAGCATTTCGACATTCTGACCGAATCGTTCCGAGTATCACACTACCGCCATGCATCGCTGTCAATGTTGTGGCCGACTGCTGGACGCCACTGCTTTCAGTTGAACTACTAACAGCATTATCAAATATATGCAGAACCGAATGATGTTTTTTATTACACTCTTTACAGGTATATTTTGACAAACAGTCTTGTACTTGATGAGAGTTTTTTAAGCAATTGTAACATAATTTTAATGATTTTATTTTGTTGATACGTTCTCTCGGGTTTAATTTAAGTAAAGTAGGGCATTTATCCAAAAAATGACTACCTTTACAAAGCATGCAATTCTTAAATTTATCATTATTGCTCGAAAAAAAGGATTTAATTGGTTTTTTGTCTTTAATCTCAGTCGAGCCCAAAGCACGACACTGTATTTTTAAAAACTTGAAAAGAGTTTCAGAATCTGGTATAACATTATCAGATAAAGTGGACTCAAACTGTCTTCTAGTGACAGGATCCACTAAACGAATCATCATATGAGTTATAAACTTATCAAACAGATTCTCAATTTTCATAATTTTAATAGCCCCTATATTTTCATGAAATGTATTCACTAAACGTGACAATTCGATACAAGATTCGCGTTGAATATGTTTAAATTGCAACATTCCGTCAACATAATGTGAGAACAATAATCTAGAATCCTGGTAATAATTTTCTAATGTTGACCACGCGATTTGATAATTTTCTTCCACCATTGGAAGATTTTTTATCTGCGTCAATGCCGGGCCACTAAGTGCCGATAGCAAATAATGGAACTTCTCAATACCGCTATAAGAATTATTATTATGTACTAGGCTTTTGAACAATGAATAAAAAGAATTCCACTCGCGAATATTACCATCGAACGTTGGTAATTTTATACTAGGAGGTCTGATGTTAATACAAGACTTCGCCGTGGCATCAGTACTAGCTGATTCCGTTGGTTTTTGCGCGGCACTAAACTTATTTTTTATTCCCACCAACTCGAAGTATTTTTCGTCTACTTTTTCATCTACATCTAAACACTGTTGTAATTCTTCCGTTTTGACAAGCGTGATTAAACATTCTTGCATATCTTTTTGAATGTCATTGTATTCTTCATACCATTCATCGATTCTCTCTAGCCTAGTAATTAACATTTCACGTTTTTTTTCATCATCTTTAAGATCGTATGTAATTTCGAATCGTTTCAATATCCTATCTCTTCGCGACGTTAATGCAGCTATTTTTTTCTCAGCCATTTTAATTATCGATGAGAAATCAAGAACTTTACTTTTATATATAATGATAGGATGACTTTACACTATTCGCACGATATGCAACAACACTGCAAAATACACTTTTTTTTTCTCTCTTTACAAAATTCGCAATTTGTAATTTCCACACTGCAATGAATAATAATATGACGAGAAAACCACGATTTTAACTTTAATCCGGCTCGATTAGGATCAAACTTTATGTACGTGATGCGAGGCGTCTCCACGCCGATCGGTGAATGCCAAAAGCTGGAGAGGAAAAAAAGGAGAAAGTACGACTTACCCCAAGATCTTCTTTTCTTCTCCACTTGCACCAAGGAACAATGAACTGTATAATTTTGAATAACTTTCGATGATTTCGTTTCACTTGTTGTTCTCGATTGAACAATGCAACACAACCTTCTCGCGCGAGGTATCCAATTAACACTGATCCAGTGACCTATAAGTCGTACCTGAAGGGACTTCTAGGCGGGACAGGTGACAACAAATTAGGTTGTAGGTAGGATTGGAACCATGGACTATAAAGGATGATCTAAGTAGGTTCGCACCCAACATTAGATCTGCTACTGTCAATATCGTTGGATCATCAATGTTTTAGGGAAGAGTCTTTGAAGGATTGAGAATCAAATAATATAACCTACTACTAGCGCGCATGTTGAAATGGTTGTGAACTAAAACTGACAAAATGACATTATTTCAATAAGTATTTCGTTCGCCACCGCTTATCATTTTTTAGAGGGCGCTGGTTTCCGTACATTTCATTATTTATAGTTTTTCTTTATACTCAATTAAGACCCGATAACTTTTCCATTAATAATAATTATTACTATATTATGGTTTCATTTGATTTAAACCTAATTAAAATACTCGTTTGATGATTCCATAACTGGCAATAACTTTAATGATTGCGGCTCCATGCTGAACTCCTCAATTAACCTGAATAACCAATTACCGTCATAAAATTAAATCAGTAATTTACAGGTTGGCTCATAAAATCATGTCTGCAACAATGGCTGAAGAATAATTGGCACGATCATTAAATCCTTTCGATTTATGTCATATTATTATTATTAGTAGCGGAGGAAGGCAGGACCTCCCTACACGCAAAGCCAACCCACCACACCTTACGCTCCATCCACGTTTACCTGTACTGTGTTCAAGGCACAGATTCCTATGTTTCCTACTAGAACAGAAACTTTGTTCCGTTCTTAAGGTATTTGCAGACTGTCTCATTTTTGTTGGAGTAGGTATCCTTTTTCTTCCATGTCCGCTCCCTTGCTGACCTGTCCACTTCTATCTCCAAATTTTCTTCCCAGTCGACACCGTTTCCCCGAAGATCTGCCTCATATAATCTTTCAAAGGTTTGGAGAGGTCTACCGTCTTTACTCTTTTACTTATGTTCGGCCCAAAGTCATACCATCGGATGCCCAGATTTGTCGGATGTTCTTGCTACTTGCTACTATCTTCTTACCACTTTCATTATCAAAATTGGCCACTTAGGTCTGGCGGTCTTACCATAGGTATAAATGGTCTTAAGTTAAGTAAAATAATTGCATCTAGCAATTCCTTATCATTTTAAAGCTAAACCATATTGCTCAAACTAATCTGCAGGTGACGTGAATCGTGTGTGCGCGCCTTTAGTCCATAACTAACAACCCCATTATAGCAGCTGTATGTTTTATTTTATGCCAGTGATGTTTCCTATATAATGGCGTTATTAATTTTAACAAGTTTGTAATATGATTCTGTATACTCACCCTGTATGGTTACCATTGTTTATTATAGTGTACAGGGTGAAACGTTGCTCTCTGTCTATTCAAAATAAAAAAAAGAGAAAATTTCCATGTACGTTTACCATGAGTTGTCGAGCGTAGTGTAGCAAAATAAGACTATCACAGATATCTCTCGCGTGTAAACTAATGTTGGTAAAATCAAATACATAAATTGCTTGATTATTGTTTCAAGATTTCAAAAATATGTACCAAATGGCGAATACTCCAATATTGGACCCTTACGCCGATTTCGGACTCCCGCTATTGACCAAAGAGTATGTAATGCAAGTGCAAAGTCACAATTTCTGAAATTCTCAGCTGGTATGGAGTGTCTTATTCAATGGGCAACAAAAAAATGCACAAAGAAGAGCTCAATTTCTTAAAACGGTGAATATAGCTGCAAGTGATTTCAACCATAATAAAGTAGATATGAGAAGACCGTAAATGGAATCATATTTTTTTGAATTTATGATTCCATTTACGGTCTGATTGGATATGGTCCAAATGCTAAACTTCTTGAAAGCCAGCTATACGCTTTTTGAAAACACACTTATTTATTTATTAAATCATCCACGGCGTAAACGCCTTTTGCGTGTTTTTTTTACCTAAATAAAATAATAATAAGTAACGTTTGTGATAGAAATAAAAGAGGTTGAATTACAACTTTAAATGTTTACTTGAGGTCATAAATTGTGTTTATATCAGCTATAGATATCAGAAAAATTTTATTTGTCATAAAAAATCTTATTCTCAGGTCCCGCTAAAATTTCTAGGATAGCGGGTCATATTTAAGCGTGAAATCAAGTAAATTTTACCTGGAACATCAGCTAGAATGCATTATTGCCTTTATCGGAATCAATTGGGAACAATCCCAATATGAAAGTAAAGAACGGCAGTCATTCTGGCCACAGGACGCTCTGTATAGTTGTCCTATAACGATGAAAGGACCTATTGAACAATGAGTATGCTGAAGGTAGGAACTAATTGCTATTATACTTACGCTATTTGTACAAACATATTGTGTTTTGCCATCGGATTGATTCATTATTAATGCTCGTATCACGTTAATTAATAGTCTCTCTACGTCTACATCCTCAATAACAACTGTGAAAGGTATCTTTGACGTACGTACATTCAACGCCATCTTTTGATTGGATCTCTAATGAATTCTATTGGTCCAAATCTATTAATATATTCCGCATTGTATGTAGATTTAGTTTAGATGTTTCGCGTTCTTAGAATATTGTACGAAGCGGAAATATATGGATTTGAAAAGTTAGTACACTTAACTGCTGGAAATTCTAGAACAGTGCTTTCCTTACTTACGATTTTTTTAAGGGATATTTTCAATATAACATCATTATCAGCGTCATTTTTCGTCATTACTGGGGGGTCGTGACCTGTTACTCTCTCCGCCGTAACAACATCATGTATAAATTGTCCACCATCTCTCCCGACACATCGCAATCCGCACTGCTCCTACAACTGTTGTGTCCGTAGCAGCCCTAATTTGGTCTGTCCATCTTGTGGGTGCTCTTCCTCCGCCTGCAGATCCTTCAACACTACCAAGGACCACCAACTTTTCTAAGCTCTCGTCATCCCTCCTGGCGATGTGTCCGAAGAACTGGAGAATAAAGAGGCAATCAAACATAAAGAGAATATTCTGTCCGCTATACTCGACTCTATCAAAATTTACATATTGGTTCTTCTGGCCGTCCAGGGGATTCGAAGCAAACGTCTCCAGCACCACATCTCGAATGCATCGATTCTCTGTCTTTCCCGGGCTTTTATCACCCACGTCTCTCCCCCATAAGAAAAAATTGGAATGACTAATGCCCTTACGAAACGAACTATTGTGGTTCGGAATGCCCCCATCCTTCCATATCTTGTTTAGTCTCGTCATGGCATTTTTGGCATTCATAACAAATAAATTTCCACATTTCAATAGGTAACGGGATATTTAAATGTTCCTTTTTGTAAACCACTCGAATGTTTGCCAAAAACAGATTTAAAAATATAAAATCACCCTAAAAAAAATCTTGAATTCATCCGATTCGTCCACATTTTTCCTTCCCAAATGAAATAAAAGATGTTGAATTTGGTATCTACCAAATTTATTATTTTTTTTTATATCATAGAAAACATTTATCAATTGTAATTTTAGGATAAAAACGGTAAGTATCCTGTAAAATTTTGACGGCCGCATACTTAAATTGAACGAATAGAGGTGTTTGGATCATTTTAGCGATACTGTCAGTTATAAGGCATTTTTTTACAGTTGTCCAAGCTTCTCAGTGATATCATTTAATCTCTTCAATAAAACAATGGCCACTAACTCGCTGGTTGCCTGTATAATGAAAAAAGGCTTATATTCGGACGAAACTATGTGCAAATAATGTTCACTATTATTCCACATAGACGCCTTCATATTTTTCACAATTTTTATTGAAAAATAGACACACATCAAACAATTTATTATTATCTCGTAGATGGGGTGGTTTAGGGGGGTGGAGGGAAGGTTTGGCGTGGATCGGGGGGTTGGGGATGAATTGAAAAATGGTTTACCGGATTTATTTGACTCGATATCATTTGGAGATATTAAAGGCAATTCATATTTCTTCCTCTTAGCGTTGTCACAATAGACAAGTTGTAAAGGATTGTGCCAATCTAGAAAATACCAAATTGTTCGTTCAGTAAAATTTTTGAAATTAGGTTTTAGCTATCTGATTATTAATTTTATATAACTTTTATTGAAATTAACAAATAAACATAAAACAAACAAAAATACAATAAAGAGACTTAAATACAGAATATATGTACATATACACAGAAACAGTGCAGCAAATGAGCAGAACCCGTTAAGTCATTGAAATGATTTGTCAACGGGTGTTCTTTCATTTGCTTTAATTATGAAACAACAACAACAACACTACCTTTTACACCCCACTCAGGGGCATAGGGAGGCAACAAAAGCTTTTCATTGCGCTCGATCTTGCGCAATGTTTATGACCTCCTCCCACACCATGTTCATATCCCTCAGCTCTGCGTCGAAGGAGCGGAGCACAGTTCGCGACCCTTATGGGAGGAAGAACAGCGCTGTCACTCGGCATCCTTAACACATGTCCCAGCCAGTTCAATCTCCTCCCCACAATGGTAGAGGTGATGGGCTCACGCTGGGTGCGCCGGCGAATAACGTCGTTCGTGATGCGGTGGTACATCTTACGCCCAGAATTCTCCTGAGGACCTTCATTTCAAAAGACTTTTTGTGCCTGGGCTTTGGTCAGGTGCCAGGACTCACACACACAGTCGCCCATTCTCTTATATGGGTGTGTGTCCTAGCAATTATGAAAAGACATGGTGAAATTGTAATATATTTAACGGTATAAATATATTCAATACAGAAAAGAAATACAGAAAAAAGAAATAAAAAAAAAATACAAAGCAAAACAACACAACATTACATAACGTAAAGAGGTAAAACATACTTAATAAAAAACATAACAAACACAACAACAAACATTAATAATACACGTATTTTGCTATTATTAAATTCAAAACAGCAAAACGTGTACCCTGGTGGAAGCATCAATACAATGACAAGAGTTGGACATGACAATATATAATAAATTTTAATTTTTGTTTGTTTCAGTCAGTGCTGTTGATTTGGGCATGAGGCTCCCTCAGACTCCGATATGATTCGAGATCCGCCTGCCATGCACAAACCCGACAATGTTACGGGTAAGTTTCTACCTTTCTACTTATTTCATTTATATTTTGCTTAATGGCAACACTGATATCCAAAAAGTTAACTGTCAAAACATATTTTTGAAATTGGAACGATAAAATCATTCCTTGCTTAGTCATCAATCACTCAGAATGTATCGTAGGTATATATACCTAATACTTTGCCATTTTCCAATTTTAAATCTATACATCTACATAATAATTGAGAAATGTTTGTGTGCTTTCTATCGTATATGTGAACATCACGCTCAAAATACAAATGCTACGTCAGATATGAATCTGCGCAGAGCGGTGCAATTTGCTTGAGAAGGTTCTTAAATACAATTTGCTGCATTAACTTTAATATATTTGGAGCTATTTAAAAAACTCTATTTTTTTAGGATCTTCATACAAATTTCTCAAAAAGACAGTAAGCCATATTTTGGAAACAAAATTACTCATGTAAAAGTTGAATGGAATTTTGGTATTACGGTATGAAAATGTAATAAAATAATTATAGATTGATTTGTTATACATATAAATGTTATTCAAATCTTATTATTCTCAATAAATAAAGATTTAATGAAAAAATTAGCAAAATTATTCCTCCATTTTGAAGTTTGACAGATAGCGCAAATCACCCTCTATGGGTGGAGAGCCTAATTAATTATCACACATTAGGGAATGTAGCTAAGATTCAAACCACAGAGCTATCTCTCTCTCTATGAAAACTTGCAAATTATGTCGGTAGGTTCGTATAATATTATGAGGTCGGTGAAACAAAAAATTTAAAAGTGTCATTCTTCTTTTCCTGTGCTTATGTCAGTTATAGAGGTCTGTTAAGCAATGGGAAGCTAGACTAGAACCTGTTTAATTACCTACCGATCAAGCCTGACAATCGGAATCAAAAACGTAAAGCAAGACGGGTATAAGCTAGTTCTCTATACTTTAAAGAAAGGTACCTACGTATGTTGAAGATGTGATAGTCTGAGATGTAATCGTACAAATGGATTTTCAATATCTTCCATTTCTTAAATAGAACATTGATTAAAAATGAATATCTGCATATAAAAATATGCATTTTGCATCAATATGCACTCTTCTACTAACATTAGTTTAATACTAGGAAAAGACAATTTTTTTCTATATTTTGTTTCCTTCTAAGCAGAACTGAGGAATTATGGGCTGAATTTGATATTGGTTTTAGTGTTGTTTTTCTGTGACCATAAAACAGAATTTGGAGGATCAATTGATTGCTTGATTGATTGAATTTAAATACTAGTTGCTTACGGTTTGAATTTCTTCTTCTACATGACAACTTTTGATACGAAATGTAAACTGTTTGATGCGTGTGTTTTTAGTGTTTTCAATTCTTCTTTATGGGTATTAGTCTTTTAGAAGAATTATTATGGGTAATAAATGGTACCAAAGCATCACGAACGACGCTACCCGGCGCAATCCCATCACTTCCACCATTCCGGATAGGAGATGTACACAGGGTCTCCTAGAAAGTATGGCTAAGCGGTCCAGAGATAGAGAACCTCTGGGCTCTCCAAATATATAAAAATATATATTGTGCTGTTTTTTTTTTAACTATTTTTCAAACCCTGACTTGCAAGATATTGATGGTCACAGAAATACTAATTTTTGAGTTACATAGCTTGCGTGAGCGAAGTAAAAATTTTCAAGATTATCCATACAAAATGTACGGGATGAATATCTCCAACAGTTAACGTCTATTTGTGAAATTTAATCCTCCTCATACATTTTGCACGAAATTTCTTTACGTTTGCTACCGATTTTTTGCTTTTTTAATTTTAAGGTATGATGCAATAAATATAGCTTAATGAAATTTACAGGGTAGATAGATTCAAAAATTGACAAGTTTATGAAAATAGTTGGAAGAAAAAAACTTATGTGATTTTTTTTAATCGTCCTCAAAGTTTTTGTAAAATTTTAAATGAGATTCAATATTTTTTTGTTGGCACCATGGTATCAGAAAGACCCATAATTGTTTTTCTATCTGCTAAGTAGGTTAGGTATACTATTCAGCTATTCCAGAAAAAAAATATGCACGCACCTCAAACATTTGTGTATTTGTAACCATTTTTTATATCCTGCAAGGCAGGGTTTGACAAAAAAAAGTACTTAAATAACTATAATTCGAAAAGTATAAAAAAAAGCTGAACATAATATATTCAGTTATTTGGATAGTCCTTAAGGTGTTCTATCTCTGGATTTTCGCTTAGTCGTAGTTTCTGGGACACCCTGTATATAAATAATTATGGGCCTATTTTGATACCATCATATCAAAAAAATTAAAAATCTCAAAATAAGATAGAGTAATAAAAAAATAATCAAATGAATATGAAATTTTTTCTTTGCCTGTTCAGGCCTCTCTGTAGGGTAAAAAAGGAGAATTGCTTGATTGATCTACTTGGCAACTTTAAGTTCCATACGTATGTGGATGTAATTCAAATAACACCATATCAAAGGCTTTTCGTAAGTCAACAAAATAAATATGGTCATAACTTTACATTTAATTAATTCTTCAATACATTAGTTTATGCAGCAAAGTGTTTCATTTTCCGTTTATGCAGTTGGCAGGTGTGCTCAACTTATGCGATATCCCCGTGATTTATCGCGTCATATAGTCGGGGAGAATATTGACTACAATAATATCCATCCGCCCAGCTTTATTTTACGAGCATTATTCTAATATTAGATACGTAAATGGGTGAGCGTCGTAAAAATGTTGTGCACCCCTGCACTTCCTACATAAAATGTTAATGTTATGAAGTTCTATTGCATATTATTATGATGATACTTTGTCGGTAAACATATTGCGTATCGTGATACGGGATCTTGGCAAATTTTGGTCAGTGAGAGAAAGCTAGTTTTTTTTCCACTGGGTTTGATCCTGAGCAGTGTCAAAGGCTTCTGACAAATCATGTCCAAAACCCTACTGGTCGTTCTCGTTTCTGGGTTTTGAATGGCAGAAAAAACAAAGCAATAATATAAATATTCTTCCACATCTTGTTCCCTATCAGGTGTCTCCAACGCTGGTAATTTCTTATTCGAAGGCATCTCCGTCTCTCACTACACAGAACCGGGGTTTTAGATCGCAATTACGATCCAATCTTAAAAACGATGTCATTATGACATTTAGATTTGGTTTGCTAAGCATAAAATAGATACCTGTTCTATTTTGAACTCGGTGTTGCTTTATGAAAAGAAAATGGTATTAATAAGATTTTTTTGAAATTAAACTTTTATTAAATAAATAAATATACACAAGCAAACAGAAAGATACAATAAAAATCTTATTTACACAATATTTTACACAGAAACAGTGCAACAAATGAGCGGAACCCGTTAAGTCATTTAAATGACTTGTCAACAGTTACAAGTAATTTTAGAATCAAAGTATAGACGGTCGACATTGTAATCAGAATTGAATTTCTAACCGTGCACATTATTGCACACTCACCCTATTGCGGTCCAAAAAAGGCACAATGCGCGTCAACCAACAGATCTGATTTCTGGGACCCACAGTGTCCGTATATGGGGGCAAGCCCATCAAAATAATTTGGATAATCCCTTATTTTTTCAATATTCTACAAGATTGAATAAAATGATTTACTGACCTTCAGGCCTTAAGCCATGTTGCATCAACTTTTATAGTAGGTACGCCTTATTATTGTTTTTTTTAATATAAAAAGACGCTACACTTCAATTAACGAAATGTTATTGTTTTGAGAGAGTTCAGCTTTATCCGCCCAAAAATTTGGGCCGTATTATTATAATTAAGTATGTCATCACTGGGGTGTGTTGTTATCTCTTTTCATCTTGAGGGGTGGAAATAATAATTATTATTTCCTCTCTTTTTCACTCCGCCGTTATTTTGGTTTTAAATCTAAGATGTTGTTTCATTGTAATCGTGTTATGTCGTACCCCTTTTTTCCCTTTAGATTCTTTTCATCCCTATCTCTCTCTCTCTCTCTTCGCCCCCCCCCCCCCACTCCTAGAGGCACTGAGGGTGGCGGGCCACACTCCTTGCCCCTAGGTGTCGTTTTCAATATGCAATAAAATCTTGAGTAAACGACCAGACCCCTTGTACAGTGTATACATTTGTAATATTTCTGTACGCATACTCGTATGTTCCTCTTTTTTTTCCTGTTGGTGTAATTTTAAACAACAAACTTATTATTTGACAATAAGGATATTTTTTATACGGAACAACAGATGGTGTTTCCAGTCAAGGACGAAAGTGAAAATTCAAATAGAAAAAAGGACGATGGACAAAAGTTACAAAGTCCATTTTCTTCACCAATGTAATATGACAGCTTCTCAAACTTATTGTACTTATTCCTTATGGCACAAAAAAACAGACAAAACCTATACATTTAGGCTGTAATATAAAGACATAGAAAATAATTTGTCAATGTAATGCCCCACATAATATATGTGTGCAAATATTTTTGTGACAATGAGTGATCCAATAATGTTTCAAAAGTCAATAATTAAAAAAAAAATAAAGTCTCAATATAAACAATAACTCAGACGATAAACAAAGTGAAGACGGGGAAAAAGTAAAGATGACAATCAATTTATATTAAAATTAATTATTGTAAACAATTGTAAACCGATATAACCATCGATGGTCACCAGGTCTCCCGGGTGGATAAATTCAAGTACCTGGGAGCAACCATTACCACCTCTCGTGACCTAGGGGCCGAGCTCCCGATACGTACCGGTATGGCAAGTGGCGCCTTTGAGAACTTGACCAAAATATGGAAAGCGTCGGCGTTTAGTGTCGAGACGAAAACTGTTTGATGCGTGCGTGTTGCCCATTCTCCTATATGGGTGTGAGTCCTGGCACCTGACCAAAGCCCAGTCACAAAAGTATCAGCTTTTGAAATGAAGTGCCTCAGGAGAATTATGGGCGTAAGATGGTACCACCGCATCACGAACGACGCTATACGCCGGCGCATACGCTCTAACAGTAGCTCATCCTGCTTACTCCACCGCACCGTTTCGATAGATTTAGAAAATTTTCATACAAAGTCAACAATATTTTCGGGCACATTCGTGTTGGTAATAGGCGAGGTAGGATGTGTGCGCGAGCGCATTTTTCTCAAGTTGTTCCCGCCAGAGCTTTGAATACGAATGAAATAGGGATGTTTCAGAAATAGTTTAATGTTATTATTTTATTAGTTTAATTCAATCGAATTCATTTTGTATTGTTTAACGGGGGCGCAGTGCACATCATGTACATAATATTAACGGGCCACTTCGAGCTAGAACCACAGGACAACGTCTGTCGGGAAAGCTAGTTGTAAATAGATCATAGCAAAAGTATTTTTGAAATATATTTATTATATGGAAATGAGCAATAATTTCTGAATTTGTTTTTCTGATACGTTTGCCTAACAAAACAATATCTCATATTAAAAAAAAGGTAATTAACGTTCAGTAATGGAGATTATTTGGAGTAGTTCTTCGTCAGCTATTGTTGAATTTTCCAAGGCTTCTGATGACTAGTATGAATTTCATTTTGTTCCAAGTTTTAGAAAACACAATATAGCAGATGTGGCTGTCGCCGCCCTGGATCCAATCCAATTAAATGTTTGGCATAGGTGGTAAAGTTCTTATTGGAAGACACTATGAACAACAAAATATACTAACGACTGACAATTCACTATTGATGTTCGATTTTTAAATGCTACGTACAAACTTACGACCGTCTTCTACTGTTATTTCGAATGCTGGATTAGTGTGATCACTTTTCGTTAACAACGTGGCAATGTTCAAATCCCCGAAACTTCTCATTAGTGACCGACCGAAGGTTCGGTTTCGGCAAGTTTCGGCATCAGTTTCGGTTTCGGCATAAAATCTGCCGAACCTTCGGCCACACCGAAACTCTACGTTCGTGAATTATCGCGCGTTATTCGGCTGACTTCGGTTGAATTCGTGGCTGTTCGTATTGGATCGTATAATGTTATATAAGATTCCAAAACTTTCTAGAAGGGTCTATTTGGATCGAAAATGTTATATAAGATTTTTAGTGCCGCTGGACAAATAATATAGGTACGCAGATCGTCGGAAAAATCACTTACTTCAATTGTTGATTTTTATTTCGTTTAATATGTGTTAACTGTCTGTACCTGTAGGTGTAAAAATAATAAGCCAAACTTCAGTAAACAATAGATTTTTAACATGTCCAAAAAAGTTTCGGTTTCGGCCGAAACTGAGACTGATACCGAAGATTCGGTTCCGGTAGAAAATCCTGTTTCGGTCGGACACCACTTCTAATAATCATGAGAACACGTTTGACTTGTGGAAAAATTCCATGGCAGGATTCAAACCTGCGTCCGTAGTTTATTGAGCAAGCGAGGGAAACAAAAATGACCACTAGAAGTTGGAGCGTACAACCCTCAAGAAAATAAAAAAAACTTGTTTCAATTATTGTTGCGATCAATATTCAACTTGAGATTATGTGTCCAAAAAGTATGTTTTTATTTTCAAGGTGTTTATTGAAACACAAAAATTCGACTCTTCGAACGAGTACCGTCATTGATGGCAATAGAATTCTCCGAATTTTCCCTATAAACCCTATGCTTCATTTATGGATATAAAACTTGGAAAATATTCGCATAACGTTTCCCTCCGTATTGAAATTATATTTTCGTACCTACATAGACACTCTGATTATAATACTATATACATATCCTTGTATAAAGCATGTATGTAGGTAGGTGTACACCCACATGCGCGTACAAGAGGCTGTACGAATAATACGTTGCTTACAAAGTTTTTCATTTTCTCAAAATGTATTCCACGTTAGTACTATTTTTACGCCAGTAAAAATCCAATCATACAATATATTGAAGGGGGAAAGGATGGATTTCAGGAGTAGAGCCACCCTATTGCGCCTCCAATATTGTTTTAAGGACCGGCTCTGGACATCAATTTCATTTTACACCCTTTAACAGGGCTGCCACTTTTATTATTTTGTTTTTTTTTTTTTAATTATTATGTTTTTCTACGATCGATATAAACCTGTTTGCAGCTTTTTAAATATTTTATGGCATACTTTGCTCTGTGTGATCGATTTGATAATCAGTGATGTTCACTTTAGTTGCCTATTATTATATTTGAATGGTACTTAAATTGAAGTAGGTGAATTATTGCAGAGGAAAGTTTTTATTCGGTTTTTGCCAGCTATCTAAGTAAGCAAATTACACTTAAAAAAGGTTGTCAATGATTTTGTGATCTTCTATTACCTTTAAAGAATCTTCTAAATTAAATAAGAGTGGCTGGTAGCCTAGAGGTTTCGTCGCCGACTATGGGAGTGGAGGTTCAAGCTTCGATCCCGGGTGCCAAACATCTTGCTCTTTTACATCACAAGCTTTGCTTTCTGTGACGAATCTAAGAGTATTTTTGTAGAAAAAATAACAACTAATGACTAACAATTAATTACAAATGTTCGATTTTTAAATGGAACAAACCACTACGGGCTTACGACCGTCTTCTACTGTTATTTCGAAGGCTGGCTTAGTGTGATCACTTTACGTTAACAACGTTCGCCATTAGGTGGTAATGTTTGTCTCCGAAACTCCTAATCATGAGGATTCTCAACATGTCGAAAAATCTCATGTATGCAACAAGTAGAAATTTAATAATGAAATGAAAAATAGAGATAAAAGTTGGAAATTGTTGAGAACAAGAGAGCAACCAAATTTTAAGACTGCGACTGCTATCATGTATTTGGCGCCAGGATATGAATATATCCATTTTTGTTAATGTCTCATATTTATGTGTTAATTTAAGATGAACACGGATCACTTAAAACATGAGGTTTGTTAAAAAAAAAATGTCAAATTATCCAATAGATGACGCTTCAAGCTTTAAACATCGGTGCTAAATGGCGATACAATACTACTTATCAATAACTCGCCGATAAGTGGAAGAGGATAATAATATATACAAAGTTGTACATAGGTTGTCTAGGCTACACGATCTCTTTCTAACCTTTTGTAGTCTAGCTTGCCCTCATTGCCACCGCCGTTGAAAGCCTACCTCCGCCATCTCTGGTGAGGTAAAAACTTGGATTAAGGAACGTAATTTTTGGTGAGCGTAACGATAGGATTAATTTTCTCAAGCCTTAGTAAACAAATCATGTATAATAATATGCAAAACAAATGTAGGTATCTATTGAAAAAAAAAACACAATATTTTATGATGAAGTTGTAAAAATGAAAAGGGGTCAATTTTTTGCATGTCGTGTTCTACAAAAAAAAATCTACAACTATCAAATTTAAAAAAAAAAAAAGTTGAATCTTATTATTTGTTTAATTTTATTTTGACAACCCTATTAGACCGGTTCGAAATAATGTTTGATTTTATACAGAAAAATACCTAGTAATTTCCACCCTTGACTGAAATTGTACTGGACGCTACCGTCTATACCGACAAACGGTCGTTTTATTAAAAATTTAACATACGAATTTCTTCGTTGCGTACAAATGGCTACCGCCGAAAAAAAACTTATAATTAAAACTCATAAAATTCAATGGACACTACCCCCTATTCTGAATTTGGTTCGAACTAAAATAAGAACGTTCCAAAATTTAAGAATTTAGTTCACATGAATTAAAATTCGTATTATATAGTGATGTGTTCTAAAAACTAAAATTAATAATATAAGTTCACCATAAACAAAATTATGAATTATAATAATTATCTATGGACTATATCGCGCATGCGCCATTGGTCAATGTTTGTTTATTACAAATAATACAAGTGTCAAAATGTGACCAAATGGGTCAGATCATCTCGAATTTGCCTTTTTATCAGACCAACTCTTAGATTTCCTTTTGAAATAAATAAGTATAATTATTTTTAGTGCAAATATCTTGTTGTAATATACGAAAGAGTATACCTATATAGTACCTTATATTAATATGGAGAAGTATCACAACGTTGTTGAAAAAACATTCATTGAATACGAAAGAGTATTTTATGAAAGTAGTGATTTTGAACTGACCTCCGATTTTCGATTTCGGCATAACGAAACACGCGCAAATAATCAATTTAATGATATTACCTACCTTAATAAAAATATTTAATACCTACTTCTTTTAACCTTATTAAGTTAAAAAAATACTTTTATTATAAGAATATCATCAGATATCTTTTAAGTCGCATACAATTAAGTAGGTGTGAACAGTGTGAACTAAAATTAAGAACGCACTAAAATTGACTTAAATAGTGTTGTAGAATACCAAAATGAACTAATTTCAATATTAGTCACATTAGGAACGCTCTTAATTTTTATAGAATACCAATGTGCACTAACTAAAATTGGAACGTTCTTATTTTAGTTAGTGCGCACTAAAATTGAAACAGAATCGGGCGTATTATCGTTAAGTTTATTTCAACAACAGTAAAGAATAGCCTATAATGAAGCTCCTTTCTGAAAATATCCTTGGTTGTGATGAATAGTCTGGAGGGGAAAATTATGGCCTGTCGAGTGCGGATAAATCTCATGACGCAAGAATGGCTGTACCGATTTCGCATTTTTTTTTTTTCACTTTCGTGCGTGCTATTATCAAAATGAGGTTCTATTCAAAGAAAAAAATTAACAAAGCTCAGCGGAATATTAGAAAATTTTAAGAACACAACGTGGGTATCCTTCTTACTCCATTTTACAACATAAATTAATTCCAATTTTAAAATTAAACTGACGTTTGACAGAAACTGACAGTTTCTTTATACATAGTTGATGCGATTTACAAGAGCAGAATGATGCTAAATGAACATTATGGTTTATAAAAGGTGCATCGATCGAAATTATATTGATTAAATAGGTTTTCACATTTTACAAAGTAAAGTAAAGACAGGACTTACCCAATAGAAACTTTAATGTCGTATGAACATTTTGAAAACAAAACGACAAAAACCAAATAAACATTTTCTCACATACATTTTATCGAATTGTTTTTGTCTATCAAACGGAATTGTAAAAGTAATGGATTCTTTTTAATAGAATTCTATTGAAATTAAGTGGATACTAAAAATAAACTTAATATTTCGAATACATCAACAACTGATGACCGACTAATAATACTGTTCGATTTTTAAATGGTCGAACTATCATTCCTTGACTCTTTCACAGTAAGCTACTTAAAGCTTGTGTCGTGAAAGAGGAGGATGACAGACACCTGGAATCGAACCATATTATTATACCTAAATTCTTCATTAATATAATATGAAAGTAGATAGTCAACGGCTTTCGTATTAAAGGTCGTGGGTTCGTATCCCGGTGCCGACCATTTTCACAACACAAGCTTTGCTTGATGTGAAAGATGTCGAAAGTATATCTGTGCTTACTTTGCGTGAGCCCATTCATTTAGAAAAAAAATATTTCAGCTACTTATTTACATGTTTTGATATTCTAAAAGCGTACAAGTTTATTGGCATATGTTTTCTTATTAAATCCCTGTTCATTATACAAGAAAAAGTGACATTAAGTGATGCATAATGTTATAAAAAATCGTAGGTACCTACTATATAAATTTATTTTTGGAATTGTTTGTTGAAACATACAATATGGATTACAACTTGAAATCTGTAAAGGAAACCAATGTATTTAGTGGGAGGAAATCGATCCATATATTTTGTTCAGTTACGTTACAACACATTTTAGAAAACATTCTTTAAAAAAAAAATTGATCATCAGATCTACAAATATTAAATAAAACACATAGACCAAAATATTCGAAAAGTAGGCATTATGTACGTTGTAAACGATTCCCCTACTACACGATTCCCCATTACGACTATTTTTGATGACCTGTCCTTCCAGATACCAATTAAGATAAAGATATTATTGCATCCCTGTCGATTTCGCCCCTTCAATTTCATCTTTTAATATTTGATACGTTAATGTATTGATATTGGATCTATCCACTTTATTATTGTGGCTGTTGCCCCCAAATTCTATCAATATTATAAAGCAATCAGAAAAACCTTGGGGTTAGTCAGAAAAAAAGGGAACATCTTCATTTTCTTACCTATATTTTTAGAAGCAAATTGTTTCGTCTTATCGTGATGAAAATCGGAATTTATGTTTATCTGTCTTTCTCAGCTAACTACAAAACCGATTGCTCCAACTTTGAAACCTTTTTCCTACATCTTGGGGTATCTCCAAAATGCTTTCTGAACACACCAATCGCCTCTTAAGGGTCAAAAAATGTTGCATCCGCAATTTTATTCTTAATATTTGGGAATTAGGTAAAGTCATTGGATACCAAATCGATGAATATATTATGGTAGACGACTCATCAAATAGACGTTTTGACTGCTCAAAAATTATGCTGTTTCATCTTCAAATGTCGAATTAAGTTGAAATATGCATTTTTGTTGGGTTAGTCCACGTCTGAAATTGTAAACGAAAATTTTGCACGAAAATACTCCTGATTGATTTTAAATTTTATCGTTAAAAGTTTATCATGTAAAAAGAAAAATAGCCCACTTTCGCTAAGACTTTCTGAGTAAACCTTCACGTCAAAAATTATGACAAAAGTTATATAACAGATTGAAGGGCCAGGTTAAGAGCATCCCGAAATACAAAAGGCCACCGCCGTATATCTTTGTCATAAATTTATCTGGGCTCAATCGTATTGACCACACAGAAAAAAAAAATATCTCAAGTCAAGAGGATTTCTCTTAAGTTGAGAAACTACAATTTCATATATAACGAAAAAATTATTTTCTCAACCTTAGAAAATTTTCATCTTCGTTGAAAAAATTATAATTTTCAGAACAAGATTTTATTTCTCAATTCAAGAGAGATATCATTATATAAGAAAAAAAAATCTCAAAGAGAAGACAAAAAATTTTAGTTCAAGAAATTAAAACTCTCATAACAAGTACTTAAACATAAAATTCTCAATTCAATAATACATATTTCTTTATTGAAGATATGAAATTTCTCAAAATAAGCTACTATTTTTTTAACGTAAGAATACATCCTCTTCATGAAAGAGTATTAATTCTCGGAACAAGTAAATATTTTCTCAATCGAAGAATGAAGTTTCTCTGAATGAAATTTAAATATGCTTAAAGTGAGAGAGTCATATCTTAATCCAATATGTTAAACCTCTTTATCAAAAACTTTATGTTTCTTCCTAATAATAAATAATTTTTTGATGTACATAAGAGCATTATTTTTTATTTCACTTTTAAAGGTGGCTACATACCATGCAAAGTTGTCAATTTTTTTTATTTACAATCTAATAATGAAAATATTGTGAATATTTAAAGATGGTAAATAAAAAATTCAACAACTATACATGATGTTAACATGTAGCCACCTTTAAAAGTGAAATAAAAAATTATATTCTTATGAACAACAAAAAATTATTTATTATTACGAAGAAACATAAAATTTTTAATAAAGAGATTTAACATACTAATTGGATTAGCGTAATATGTGTATCAAGCCTGTAAGGAGTCTGTTAAAAAAAAACATTAAATTTTATTTTATTTATTTATTTATTCAATTTAATTTATACATTTTTTTATACAATTCGTTAAACAACAAAGCTTTGACAGACAGATGGAAGTGTAAAATAGTTATCAGGAATGTAAAATCGCATCATCATATTCCAGTCGAAAGCGATTCTACTACATCCATCGTCATTTGTATAAAATTTAAAAATAAATAACAATATTAAAGACAATTATACAACAGTAATAAGCCCTCCAATTCTAAACATTCACACAAAAATAAATTATTTAATTCATTATGGATATATTATGTGGAAATAGTGAAATAATTTTTGTCAGATCAAGTGAGAAATTCGATTAACATGTAGATATAATCTATAATAATAAAGGAAAGTGCCTGACTGACTGACTGATTGACTGACTGACTGACTCATCAACGCACAGCCCAAACGGCTAATCGTAGAGAAGTGAAATTTGGAAATCAGGTAGGTCTCAATACAAAACCTTCCACTAAGAAAGGATTTTTGGAAATTCCACCCCTAAAGGGGTGAAAATAAGGGTTGAATGTTTTTCAAAGTATGCGAATATCTCGGAAACTAGACATGGTACGAACTTGAGATTTGGCATATGAATTCTTCTAAAGAAATGAGTGTTCGCGTATTTGGCAATTTTTCCAAAATTTAACTAAAAGGGACGAAAAAGGGCACATATAAAAAAGGATGATTTTTAAGTGCCTCCTAAAAAGTTTAAAACTGGTTTTATCGAAATTTCAAAAAAATGATTTCTTCAGAAAGAGTCAAATTATACTATTTCGTTTTCAAAAGATATCATTTATTAGAGGGTAGGGGGTGAGGGGCACTTTTCCAACGTGTATGTGTGTGTATCCGTCCCCTCTTTATAACTTTTGATTCGCTTGATGCACAGATCCTAAAATTTCAGAAACTATTGAATACTTTAAGCATACAAAATTTGTATACTCAGAATTTTGAATTTTTTTTTCAGTCAGGGGTTATCAACCTTTGAATTTTTATTTAATTTTTCCATATATCTCAAAAACCATAAAATCTAGAACCCTAAAATTGTGTATGTATATAGAAAAATACAATATCTAAAACATAATTTAATGAAGAAGTTCCAGCATTTATCAAACTTTTTTTATAAAGAAAAATATTTTTTTATGACAAATTTACGAGTTTCAGTGCCTATATTTCAGAATTTTATAAAAATATCGAAAAACGCCGAAACGCTACAACTAGATAATTTATTTTTCTATAAAAAATACATACATCATAGCAGTACATCTCAAACTTTTCTTAAAATTTTTTGTAAAAATTTAATTTATTGACGACATCGTTTCATACAATAAACATACATACACCGCGAGCTGGTCCGGTGCAGCGTGTATGAATATATACGTAGGTAGGTATACCCAACCCAACCTACTTTCTCCAATACACGTGACGAAACTATTGCGTAATCTATAATAATAATAATAATATAGTTTTGAACTAGCCGACCCGTCAAACTTCGTCCCGCCTTGGAATATAAATAATATGTTCGAGATTTTATGTATAACTTTAAGTTGATTTCAGTTTAAAGTTATTTAACACAGACGACGACGTGGTCCTTATATTATTGAATTTGAATTAGTATAATGATACATTCATTATTACCTTTTTAACTACTGTAACCGCTGCATCTGTTATAAAACATATCATTATATTATTTACTATCAGCATTCCGTGAATCGTATCATTCATCAAACAACTGATTCCTGTCAAACGCCTGATTTAATTTCAAAATTAGAAAAAATCTAATAATAATATGGAAGTTTTATTTTTATTCCGTGCAACTTTTTTCTTTCATAAGACCCTTCAGACAAAAGCAAACACGACAAAAAAATGGGCGATATAAGTTCAGCTGTTCTCATAGGGTAAGAAACACGTAGAATGCCGATTCTGACTAGCGCCAACCGGCGCAAAGAATGTTACTATGCATTTGAATGGGGAAACCCACAGAAAAAGCAGGAACCCGCTTCCCGAGATGCCCATTTAAATGCATGGAAACCATAGACAACAATCTTTGATGTCTTCGCTGGTCGGCGCGGATCGTAATCGGCTTTCAACGTGTTCTTACCCATACGATGACCGCGCAAATTAGCGTTCCATTTTTATATAAGAGATAAATAATACACTTTCCGTGAATTCAGACAAACACTTTACGTACCTACCTACTTCAATATATTTTTCGTACCATGCATCCTGTACAGCGATTCTGAATTGTTTTTTTTACGATCGACATTAAAATCATTATGTAGGTACCTACCTATTTTAGTAATTTATTATCTCTACTAAAATAATTTACGGTAATTTCACGAAAAGAATCTGGATTGTATTGCAATTCTTTATGTCTTGATCTGTCAAAATATTTGAAGCCATTTCATAAAAACACTAGCAAAAAAAAACTATGTGAGTAATCTTGCTTTGAATTTATTGCGTAAACCATGAATAGCAAGTTGATATAATATTATGTTGAAAAAAGGTAAATAGTATTATGAAGTCAATAGGTAAATTATTTTATATCAAATGTAGTAAAAGTGCAAAATATTAAATTTTAAAATTATCTACAAAATCCTCACATCATTTTAGGATAGATCGTAAATAATTGTTTTGAAAACACTGGCAAGTCAATGACCATATCATTTCGTCACTGTATAGTGCGAAAAAATTAACTGTCCACTGGAACGTATAAAAAATAGAGACGAAAGGGATAGCAGTTAGCCGGATATTATGACCTCCTCACACACCATTTCCAGATCCCTCAGCTCTGCTTCGAAGGAGCAGAACACGAGGAAGACCCTCTCGGTATGAGAAGATCTTCTTTATCTTCGGAACCCTTGCGGGAGGAAGAAAAGCGCTCCCCTTAAAATATCGGTGTTTTTATTTTCAAAAATTTATAAAATTCGTAGAATGCTAAAGAAGTCGTTACTAGAGCCCGGCCAGTACGTAAATTACCATGGGTACAACGCATGAATTATGCTTACGTAGGCGGTATAAACAAATTGGACTGACTCAGTTGCCGGAACGTTATTGTTCCGAAAATCGCGGAAACTATCTGCATCTTCAGCCAGGATGATATATGACGAAACGTTGTTTTATTAAACTTCCCTTACTTACGAAGACCAGCAAAGCTGCTGTTTTCCTCTATATAGTCTAATAGTCTATATAACGAAATATTATATAGAATTACTCTCCATAATTTACCTTATGCTTGATAATCAATTTTCTAAGTTGTAGAATTTATTTTGTGATTATAAGGTGTATTTCTTAAGTGATACTTTAATAAACAAATCAATGAGTTATCCAAACATGTCTCTTTTTACTATTCGGTATCCGGCAGGATATTATTTACGCCGCCGGACAGACCGGATATCGGATAGTTGCCGATATCCGTTTCATCTAATAAAAAATATAAACAGTGGACAGTTAATTTTCTTCCTACTCTACATTGTCGAAAATTCGTTTATAGTCGAACGCCAATTACTTATACCATTAGAATACTGAGGTTGACCACCTCACTTCCTTAAAACTCAACCGGTTAGAAAAGGCACAATGAGCCTCGGACGACTTCGAGCGCAATGGAGAGTTCTTTATGCCTAACCTATTCTCCTGAGTGGGTCCAAGGCCTCCCGTATTATGGGGTGGTTTGGGGGGAACCGCCACGGGCTTGATTTGTGTGCGGCTGGCTTTTTGGCAATCGGGCTAGGGTTTGGCTTTGTGCGGATCGGGTTTGCTGCGGTTTAGTTTCCTCCGGGCTGGCTTGCGGTGAGCGGGGGGGCTTAAAAGGGAGAATATTACGTTATTATAAAAATGGAGACCTACTTTACGTGGTCATCGCATCACGCCTGGAGGCCAAGTCGAAATATTAACGACAGCTCCAACGTTAACAATTTGTTGTTATTTCCATAGAGATAACGTAAAAACTGTTGTTCAACGTGCGTTAAACAATGCTGTTCCAAATTCCGAGTCAAAAAAATAATTCTGTCAGTTATTCAAAATTAACGTTAAACGTTACCTCAAAATCTTTGGAAGTATTACGACGCTGCTATTATATTGAAGACGAAACGCATTTTTTTTTGTTTGGAAACCATTTTCAATTTGGTAAACGTTAACGTTCGGAACGTTAACAGTTTTCACGTTTAACGTTATTTATTTCGACCTGAACGGCTGGACCGATATCGTTTATTCTTTTTATGTCGTGTTTGCTCAGGATAAGATATTTATGAACTAAATTTCGAACCTACGACCAGACAAACAACAACAAATCAACGTGAAAGATATAAATTGAAATGTTAAAAAAAACGTCTGTAGCTTGAAAAATGCCCAAAGCAGATAGAAATAAGTGTTTTAAAGATCACTAATTTCATTGCTTTTCGAGACCTGAATATTTTTTTATTCATATCCAGCAATATAAAAATTGATTTCAAATAACGTCATTTGATGGAATAAAAGTTATTCGACTTATTTTTTGGGATTCTCATAGAACAATGTCAGTCAAGTTAGCGAAATTTTTAAGTTCGCGGGCTGATTCTATTTGTATAAGAAGCACATATTTTTTAAATACAGATTAATAACGACAAATATAAATAAAAATATAGTAATTTAATGGAAATTTTAGAATATATATTTAAAAAAAGAAATGTTGATGATGTTTCTTATTATTATTAATTTTGATGCGAATATAATTAATTCTGCATTGTTTAGGAAGAGAAAGCAAATACAGTAACACGTGAGCGAAGCCACGGGTAACTAGCTAGTGATATATAAAAAAAATTAAGAATGTCTAAATATAAGCAGGTCAAGTAAACATAAATTATAATGCAGTAATGACAATGATAGCGATAGTGAGTCAGTTAGTAATTAAAGTTAAGTTAAATAATTTACCTTATCAAATTATTTCAATTAATAAAGGTAGAAAGTTAATTATAATCAACACTTGCAGTGTCAATAAAATGTAAGTTTTTGTAGATTCTACAGTGTACCTAACCATCAGTTCTTAAATGATAATCATGCTAAAAAAATACATCTGAATTACATCTACAAAAATATTAATAATTTTACTGAAATATAGGTGTGCTTCTCTGAGTTAATACAAGAGTATGTAATTTATGATATTTATATTTTACACCATTAACTGAATACCATTCAACATAACTTTTTCTTGACAATTAAACTTTTTTTTAAATTATGGAGCTTCCAAAGAAGATATTCCTTCTTCTTCGATGCCGCTACAGCTCAAATCGAGCCTGGGCCTCCTGAAGATAGCTCCTCCTGTCCTCTACTGCGGTCCGCAAATCCGTCACCTGCATAAGCTGTGCCGCACCCTTCCTAATATTGTCTTCGCATCTGAGCCTAGTTCTTCCAACTAATCTTACACTTGGATGACACTTGAGGAACCTCCTGGTGATGTCATTCTCTGCAGATGCCCGGCTCACTTCTTCTCGTTATCTGAAAAACAATATTCCATTACTATGTATCTCAATAAGATCACGGCCTGCTCACGAAGATAAATGATGAAGATAATATTTTTTACTAGAGTGGCAAGTAGTACAATTTTTTATATTCTTTATAAATTACAATACCATTTATTGTTATTATGTAATATAGGTAATATATTAACAGTGAGTAACAAAGAAAGAGACAATTGTGAAGTAGAAAATGTCACGTCTAATGACTTACCAACACATTACTTCTGGGATCCTCCAGAATGGGGCATTGACTCAAAAACGTTGCCTCTGTTTTATCAGTTTATGTTTTTCGAAGTTGAAATGTTGATTTCCACTTTCTAAATACTTCATCCCATGGTTCTCTATTAAATTTAAACCATATTAAATCTTCATCGTGGTGCGAATCTAAAAAATAATAAAACATATACATAATTTGTAGAAAATAGAAGCAAAGCCGTTTATTGGCAAATAAATAAATAATAATTACTAACCATTGATTTCTTCGAGAGGTGATAATTATTATTTCTGGATTCGGCAGTCTGATTCAGCGATCTTCACCACACAAGATGTTTCCTACACTGTCTATTAGCTTGCTCTAGACTGCGGTGTATTTTCTTCTTATTGCCTCTTTAATTGGTCTTGCGAAGTATGACCTCTCTGCTTTTTTGGAAATTAATGGGTAGTCCTATGATTTTTGTATTCTATTCATCATTTGTTATACGGCTGAAACGACGAAATAATTATTTAACTTAACATGTCTTATAACATAGAAACCACTATGTCAATAATTAGCTCAAACGGGCTCATACAAATTTTAGGTTAGATTGTCCAAAACCGGTGGTATACGCTAATACATACTTGAATGAACTTTTTTGACAGTATAAGACCAGATAATATACAGATATACCTACACTAAAATAAGTCGCAAAAGGTAAAGCTTTAGTTGAGTCACTCCTAACGATTTCGAAGTTATTTTATATACGATCTGAATAGGTTAGGTTAAAGGTTGGTACGTAGTTAAAAAGTCGGGTTAGATTAGGTTAGTAAAATAACTAAAGTTTTACCTAGCAAAAGTACTAAATTATACCATAAATATGTTCATATACATTCTATAAATGAAAAAAATCGATTACTTAACATATTTTTTTATGATTGACCATTGAAAAGTTTTAAACATACTTACATAAACAATATTCAACCGACAAAAATGTTAGTGCTTTCTCTTCCGACACTGAAGACTTTAAATTATTTATTATCATAAAACACTTCGTCATTCGGATTAAACAAATTATCACTCTTATTTTTACAAAACTTCACACCGAATCGCACAAAAAAAAACTAGATTCATAACAAAAAATAATCGTACACCATCATAACACTTTCTTGACAGTTGAGGTTGACAACACAATGACATAATATCAAACTCGAGTAGTCGAGTAACGACACGAAGATTGCCGAATGGTCGGAGATCGTTAAAAGCCGAACTATGGCACATACTATCCGTGACGCGTCGACGCCGTCGCAAAACATAATGGAAATCCCCGTTTATATGGATAGAGGACACAAAATAAATTTACGCTCGGGGCTCGGCTCTTCATTTGAGACTATAATTTCTTGAATCAACAAAACGTTTTCTTCAATGAAAGTTTTGTGTTTTTACTTAATACAAGATATTCAAATTACTTAGAATGAGATAAAATTTCTTAGAGCAAGAAAACAATGTTTATTAAAATGAGAAAAAAAATTGTTTGATTGGAGATATGTGGTTTACTTAATTCAAGGAAATATTCTTAACTCAAGACAATAAACTCTTGAATTGCCTGAGACAGTTTAAATTCTTGGATTGAGAGAATAAAATCCAGTTGTTTTTTCTGTGCATACGAGCTCGATTAAGACATTTTTCATATAAAGCAAAGGATTGTCACTTGAAAGTGAAAATGATAGGCACCAGGATTCAAACCGTACGCTGCAAGTAAGAAATCCGTCGACTGAACCGTTAAGACACCAACTATCTTAATCAAACATACCTTGTGCCTCCTGGGTTGCACGGAATGTGGCCAAGTCTAGTCTAGACTGCAACTGAGGGTTAACGTTAATATTGGTTCTACAATTTTTGCTTTCGGCCTAATCATTTTTAACGTAATCTATATTAGGACTAACTTTCCCGACAGACGTTGTCCTGTGTTCCTAACTATAATATAATATATTGAATTCAAATTTGTATGGTGATGAATTAATTATTTTTTGACCAATGTAATTCCGATCGAAGCATCTGTTTTAAACCATGTATATTCCATCCGCATTCTGTCAGTCGCACCAACTATCTAACAACTGACAGTTCCTGTCAAAATTTCAAAATTGGAATAAAAATTATATGGTAAAAAGTACTTATCAGGTTGCCTACTTAGAGTTTCTTTAATTTTCTAATTTTCCACACCACTCTCTTAATTTTTTCATTCATAAGAACCTTCTCCTGATAAAAGCCGACACGACAAAAAAAGAATTAGCGAAATCGGTCCCGCCGTTTAGGTTTGATGCGACGGAAAATAGCTCTTCATTTTAATAATATAGATAATGTGTATACCTTTTTCATCATTTGATAAGATAAAATCATGTAGAATACGTGTATTAAGAGCAAAGTATAAGGCTCTTATGGATCATCGTGCTTTTTTTGGAACATTCGTTAAGCGAAAAAGTTGCACGTAAAAGTAAAATTTGCTGGGTTTCTTGACTTACACATTGATATTATTAAAGTTCTGGGTTCGTACCTTGGTGCTGACTTTTATTTTTTCTCTTTAACGCTTGACATCTTTGAACGGAAAATACTACGAAGAATCTACGGACCAGTCAGAGATGAAGAACACTGGCGCATTCGGTATTGCCGCGAAATATATGATGATGTCAACGCCGCAAAATTCATAAAGCTTAGCCGACTCCGCTGTCTTGGCCATGTTCAAAAATCGAGCAAACCGTCCATCCTCAAGGAAGTTTTATGTGGGAGACCTGCTGGAAGGAGGAGCATTGGAAGACCCAGACTGAGATGGCTGGATGGAGCGGAAAGAGACCTCGGACGGCTGGGGGTGGACGATTGGCGGAGCATGGCGGAGGACAGGGTGGCATGGAGACGTCTTCTGGAGGAGGCCAATACCCACACAGGGTTGTAGCGCCACGGATGTATGTATGTATATCTTTAACGACAACAGCTTTGTTTGGTTTGGGGAAGATTTCTAATCATTGAATTATATATCTATCTGTTTTTTTCGATTCTTTAAAAAAATGCTATTTCGAAAAAAAATCTAATCAGAAAATGTATTAATGTATTTCCATATTTTATCGTTTTGTGGCTCCATTGGAAGTAAATAAATTGGAGAAAACAAATAACGTTAGAAGAAGAGATTAGAGAATATTTCTATTTGTTTAGGGCGTGGATAAGTAATAGAATACAGATTCCCAAGATATGGTCGGAATCACAAATTTTTCCTAAAAGCTTTCCACACAAAATGTCTGTCTTGCATTATTTATGTTAAATATAAACAGAGTGGTCGCCAAGATATATAAATCTAAAAGACTCAAATGCTGAGTGGACCTCCACGAAACTATCGCGACCCGTAAGTTTCAACTTTCATTGAGCGATGGTCAAGTTGATTTTTGTCGGTGAAATGACGTATGAAGTCAGTGAAGTCTCGTAAAATGATTAGTAGTTTATGAATATTGTAAGTTGCCTTGTAAGTAATTATATTGAAAAATTATACCAATAACGAGTGAATTGACGTTTGTGCTTGGATTGTGACTAGGACATAGGATTCTCGACGTCTTGGAGATTATTGCATCAAATAATTGATTGCAGCAGTCGCAGTCTTTAAATTTGGTTGCTCTTGTTCTCAATAATTTCCAACTTTTATCTATATATTTCATTAATTTTTTAATTATCTACTTGTTGTATTAATGGGATTTTTTGACATGTTGAACGTGATTAAAATTCTCATGATTAGGAGTTTCGGAGGCTTAAACATTACCACCTAATGGCAAACGTTGTTAACGTAAAGTGATCAGTGATCACACTAAGCCAGCCTTCGAAATAACAGTAGAAGACGGTCGTAAGCCCATAGTGGTTTTTTCCATTTAAAAATCGAACATCAGTAATGAATTGTTAGAGTCATTAGTTGTTACATAAATAATTGATTGTTTATGTATTGATCATTTTCTATGAATCAAAGTTGTAATATAAATTATTCTTTATGTAAATCTTGAATGACATTTTATTTGTAACTTTGTGTTACCTACATACACTGTAAAGTTTTTTTTTTTTTTTTTCAAAAAATTTGTTCCATCTTTCTAAACTTAGTTACTGAATTGAAACGACGCATTTGTTTATTTTCAATGCCTAACCATTAAGAAAAGATGCTTCATTTATTAATAATAAACCAAAAATATAAAAAAATAAAAAAAAAATGTCTGTCATAATTTTTGAATTAAGAACGATAAACGTCACTTTTAGTTCCCGACTCTGCCACTTGACAGTGTGTGTCGGTGACTTTTATCGAGGGGATGTATTCGCTGTGGAGAGCGGTCCATTGTAATCATGGCTACAAGACAATCCCATTACAATCTTCGCAAGTGTACTACCCAGCACTCTTACCTACCCCCTCATCCCCACTTTCTCACTCACAATACCTATACCAACACTTAGCGGAGTTTGACAATGGATTGGACTTTCAAATTTTAGAACATTTCGTATTGAGGAATTTATTTCGGAAAAAAACTATATATTATTATATTTACGGCTATTCTGAAATGAAAAAAACAGACGGTTGAGTTGCGTCGTATCCAATTTTTATTGAGACTGACGTTTCTGTATTCTGATAATATTTTATCCGATACATTAGTTACGTAACTTCTGGCAACCGATTAAGTTCTAAGCAATAGCATCTTGCGTTGAGTTGGAACGTGAATTTGAGAATAGCAGTCATTATCATGGTAGTTAATGTTTCCATGATTTTGGAAATTATTTCAAAAGACAGTGAATCTGTTTGATAACTGACTGATTGGCTCGGGTTAAAGGCTTTTTAATTGGAATAAATTTCTTTGTTTTCCTGCTGCGGAGAGATTCCTTGTTGGAAGTTGTATACATATACGGTGAATTCTGCAAAAATGTCAAAAAAGTACATAGATTTGGGATTTTAGGGACAACGCCGGGGCACTCAACGCGGATCCATCACTTCTACCATTATAGAGAGGAGATGGTTTGACTGGGTCATAAATTAAGGATTTCGGATGACATTTAGCCGAGAAGGGTGCTTTTTTTTCATCAGTGTCCCGAAGACGAAGGAGGTCCTCTTACACAGTTCCGTTTCTTCGAAGCAGAGCTGAGGGATTTGCATATTATGAAGAAAGTCATGGAAGCCGCGCAGGTTTGAGCACGGTGAGGGTCTCTTGTCGTCTCCCTATGCCCCTAAGAGGGGTCAAAAATGGAGAATCTTATGTTATTTCAGTTTAAAAAATCAAGATATATTTTAATTTTGTGAAAGTAAAGAAAAAAATGAATTCTCAATACAACAAATATATAAAACAAACATAAGGATTTTGTATCGTTGAAAAAAAAATATAGTTCTATTTTTAAACGAATCTGTCAAAAGTTTGTAATGGGATCATTTATTTTGTATCATCATTAAACCTAGCATCGACAATAATAATACAGTTTGAGCAGCGCTGATTTATGCCATTAGAAGTGTCACTTGACGGTTGGTTGGGTGACAAGGGAGTAATGTGATATCCCAGTCCATCACTTCTATTTCCTCTCAAGGTACCGTCCCTTCCTATCCTGTCCTATCTTGTTATTATTATTATTATTGTAATCTTCCTTTTCTTTGACTTCCTTCCTTCATTAAACTGTATTAAGTAGCCCTCTTTTCTTACCTTGGCCAGTTTTCTGGATAATGTTGTTCATTTCTGGCCTCATTCGTGAGCACTTGGTTCAATTTATAATTTGCATGAATGTTGATATACCAATCTTTCAAACAAACTAGCTTCTGTTATCACCACTTTAATCTTCAATCTGTAATTCTGTCATCACCACCGTAATCTTTAAACAGAGCAACTGTGGCGCTTTGTGCCTTTGTGACTCTTGGCCCTTTTTAGTACATTTCTCTAAATTACCAATCATCTACCTCCAGTCTCTCTATTCCCTCCAGCCGCTTTAGCCTTGTTCTCCAATGCTCCTCCTTCCATCAGATTTTGACAATGTATTCCTCTGAAAATATCACTCTATTTTTTCTGTTTATTATTCTTCCTTTTTATTTAAGCCTAGGATCTCTTTTTCGGGAATTGGTGTAACTCTTGAGCTGCTAATGCCCAGTTTTCCACCGTCTGTTTGATGTTATTCCACGGTAGTCTAGGTCTTTCTGATACTTCTACCATAATTATCTTTAGAAGTCTCCCCGAACCCATTCTGCCAAAGTGATTGAGTGATTCTTCTCCCATATAACAATATTTTTAATGTCGCAAGTCCTGCGGATTTCCTTATTGGGAATTCTATCTCTGAGAGTTTCCAGGATTGGTATTACATCTTCATATCTGTCGCTCTGAGTAGCTGCTTCCACGGGTGATCATTATAGATCTGATATGCAAGCATATTTTGTAATATTTTTTTATAGCAAAGCGACAAACGAACTGATAATTCCAGTTTTCATGGGTTATTCAGTCAAAGGCTTTCAACAAGTCTATCGATGAGGACAAATTCCTTTTTTTATGAAGGGGTATTATTTCAACACAATTACTCTAATGACATCCTCGACAATATACCGTAACCCCATCCTACCCATCCCATCCCTTCCGAGTCCACCGCGGTACATCTTCACTATCCACCAGATGTACGGAGGAACCTGACGCAACTATTACCACCCCCCAACAACCCCCAACGCCAGGACTTTTTTAATAACGAAAGTGTCCATTGGCCGGTCTACGTTTTAATAATGTTGGAAATATAGCTGACGGAAATGGAGCAGTAACAATAGTACGTAACCTAGAACCATAAGTACGAGCTTCTACGAGCATTTTATTGATTATTGAAAAGTCTATAAAGAGATAGAGATGTTGTCATTGGTTAAAATATAACATGTTGTCAGATTAGTTGTTATCAATTAATACTCCCTTAAAAACCCTAATTAAGGTAAAAAAAAAAGAGATAAAATTCTACTACTGCGATCTTGAGATGCCGTTGACTTGCTCCCGCTTTTTAGTAATCCTTCGGCTTTGAAAAAAAGAAGGCGGAGGTGCTATTTCTTCAGAATCTGGAAGTGAGTGAATAACACTCTTTTTAGCCATGATCTAATGGTATCATTACACCAGCTGAAGAGACCGAAAGATAGCATTTAGTTAGGCTAAGCGGCTGTTTAACAAAAATGTTCAAATCAGCGATGCCTCAAAACACGAAAACCAAAGTCTTTGAACAATGCGTTATCCTTTGTTCTTTGACTATCAGCAGATTAAAATAATTGTTACTTTACTTTTTACGCTAACATCATTGATACAGACATTATAATATGCAATACTAAATCTACAAAAGTTTATAACTAAGATGGCTGCCACTTGAACATCAGCTGATTTACAAATATCTGTGGAACAGAACAGTGATTTCCATGAATTGGCCTAGTGACGTAAGGCTCCCAAAAAAGCAGTGAATTTTCAGCCTCTTTGTTAACGCCTCTATATTTTCATCGTCAAATTTTTAATGAATACTGTCGTCTGGAAAAAACTTGTGAAGGTATAGGCACTCTGAAGGTGTAATACATTTTCTTAATTAAAAATCATGTATCAAGGCTTAAAAACTTTTCAACAATAGCTAGTTTAGAGTTTATAATGAAGAACTTTCTCGTACGTATGGTGAAAGCCGATAGAAGTTTTATCATTATATTTTCTATATCCACTATCTCGCTTAAATTTAATGATCTTACCCACTGAAAGTTGTGTATCATGTATCAGACAGGCACACAAAGGATGAAATCAAAAATACTTGAAGTAAAACAAACATCGTAATCGGCTGATAGTCAAGGAATTGAACAAAGAGCAAATTTAGAAACCGGTACAAATAGATACACGAGAAGGATTTTTCAATGCAATCAGTCTTCAAATTGGAACATAAAACATACAGATCACACACAAGACAACAAAGCACCCAATATCAGTTTTGCGTAAGGCAAGGCTTGTTGATAGTATGTTCTTTTTAAATCCATCACGCCGTGTCTCTGAACGGTTAGGCAGAGAAAAGGAACTCCACTCTTCTCCACCGGTATGACATTTCTCATACAACCTGGTCTTTTTTCGATTTGTTCAATTTTTGGCATTCTGTGTCGACCACGCCTTCTTGCACCTTTGGTTTATGTCTTACAATTTTTTTTGTTTTCCTATTAGCATCATTTGTCATGCCCAAACATCTCAAATTTCATCTTCTTAACAACTTTCACACCACATTCATTCCTAATATCCTTATTCCTTTCCTTGTCCCACAAATTCTTTCCATTTATCCTCTCTTCTTCATTCATTGCATTAAGTTAGTTTTCTCTGTTTAAATGTCTTATATCATTAATGCGTTAGCTATGGATCAGAATTTTTCTATACCATCTTATATGACTGTCAACAAGTCTCCAGAATATATTACGTTAGTGGTCATTTTTTTAAATGTTTGCTGCTTTATTAATCTTCTTCTCTAAGTAGGTATCTTCTTTTAGATCCCGTTGATCTGTTTTTGCCGCCGTTTCCTTGGGAGGTCGACTGCCAGCTATCTCTCCATCGCTTTGGTGGTTTTCTTCCTTCTGTGTTGCCTTGAAGGGAGATACGTGGAGTGCTGTCCTCTGACAATTTGTTCACGTGATCGTTCCAGTGTCGCCTTCGTTGCCTTTCCCATTTGACGATGTCTTCCGTGTTGCACATGCTGTGGATGGTGTTGTTCCTTATCCTATCACACAGTCTATTTCCAGTAATACATCTTAGTGTCTTCATCTCGGAGCTTCTCAGTCGGAACATTGTTCTAGCAGTGTTTGCTCTGGCCTCTATTCCGTAGGTGGCTATGGGACGTACATAGATTTTATATATACGGACAAAACTATAGTACTTGCTGTAGGTACCTATCGTTATTATAAAATTTGATAATTTATGCTCTTTTGTTTAAACGCAGAGTATTTTTAAAACAATAACTAAACTTTAAAAATTGAATGAAATAAATAATATTTTCCTCTAACAAAACTTGAATAAAGCCATAGAAAAAATAAATGATTGGATTCATTTCATTCAATAATCATTAGGTAAAATAAAAAAAAACAGTTTCAAATTAAAATGAAAAAAAAAACAATCTCTCATAATACTTAATTGGAAAGTTCGTACGAAACTCGGTATTTTCGTTGAGATTTTCTAACCAAACGCGAAATATTTTCATATACTTACCAATTCAACTGGGGGAAATATTTTTCATATTTTTATTATTGGACGGGACCGGTTTACTGGTAAGAATGCTTCAAGCACTATGTTCCGCCAGCTATACTGACAACTGAATATAGAAGAGTGTTATTAATTTATTCGTCTTTTAATCGGTGATTTCTATGACAATAATAATAGTTGGTATCCGAGGCAAATAGTGTTCCTATATATATACAACTTGCTACCGGAGAAGATATGTTAAATTTTCCGCAGTTTTCAACGCAGTTCTTATAACTATTTAACTGATTTATAGTACTCTCAAACAATTAGTGACCCTTTTATATGGCTGTTGTCCGACAGGGTTTTCTGCTAGTAAATCGATAATACAACACGTAGCGCCATTCGCTGATTGAATCAGAATTACTGGAAGCTTTTCATGAAAAAATTAGTGTAAAAGTTCCAGCGTATATTGCATAGTTTTAATTTCCTGCCCGCGTCTAACGGATACGGTACAGCGTACCCCCAATCCACCCTTTAATATTACCAGGAACCACCCCTACCCACATGTTAAACTTATCCCTATATCCCCCACTCGTAGGGCTGTCTACGTTATTTTTATTTTTCATCAATTTTAGTAGAATAATTGTATTTATTTATTTTAGTTTAAGACAAATTATTCTCTTAATTTGTTTTTCATTCTTGGGCTTCGTATACTTCTCGTACATACTTTTATATCAAAATATTACACAAATTACATATTATTATGTTCAATCTTAAATGGTTAATTTTGATTTGAACCACTACGGAAATCAAAATCTTAAAATGAATGTCCTCACGAAGGTTGTTTTTTCTGCCAAGTCCGGAAGACAAGGAAAATCCTCACAAAAAAACAGAGCTGAGGGATTTGAACATGGTGTGGAAGACACATTAAGTGAAATCGAGAGCAATTGAGAGCTCTTGTTGCCTACATATACAGTATTGCTTTATTGTCATTTCCCATTTTATGGGAGGTGTATTATAAAAAGGTTTTGCATTTGGAAACCTTTTGTTAACACCCCCGTTCCTATATTATGGGCTCCTTTCAAACGGTGCAATGAATAATGCTCCTTATTACTAATTAACAATTTGCGGATTATCCTTTGAATTAACAAACTTTAAAAAAAATAACCTCCAACTTTTAATTAGTTTTCTTGTCTTTCAACTACTCCCCAACCCTAGACGGGACTGTAACAACCTTGTGAACACTGCAATGTTCATAATATTTTAATTAATTTTAAACTTCCATTAACTATTGTTAGGTTTTACAAACAGTCCACGTATAAAAAATAACTACTTTTCTTGAGTTTAAAACTTAAAACAACAGGGTTTAAAAAATAGAAGTTTAATCTTGCGTAGTTGTGTGTAACGCTATCCTATTACCATCGTTGATGTATAGCTGTGAAACGTGAACATAGAGAAAAAAGTAGATTTTAAATGCTGTAAAAATGAGAGCGAAGAATAATAATGTGTGGAAAAACTTTCTGCGGCATAGAAACGAATGGCAATTTTAGGAAGGAATTTGGTTATGAAGCTAATGTTGTTACAAAGATGAAAGTTAATAAGCTTATATGGTTTTGGCATTCTGAAATAATGCAAATTATTCTTTCAATATTGAATCTTGGGGGAGGCTCTGATGCAGTCTGCCTTGCCGAGAAAACAAACGTTTTTGTGAATATTTTTATTTTTGTGTTGTTTTTAAAGCCTAATGTTTGAACGGGCGCAAACTGTATTTGAAAATTTTGTTCAAAAGAAGAGTTAAGCAAAAAACTAAAAATACAAGTTTTGTTAAATTAAGTCCGGGCAGCTACTGTGCCATCTTTCAAAACACGCAATAAGACAATATTCATAATATGAAGAACTAAAGATATTATCATTTCTCAGTCCAATACCTCGGAATGCGCAGAACTTCCCCTTAATATTATTAATATTTTTAATAAGGGTAGAGAAGGCTCACGCCCTCCTTAAATCAGGATTCCTCAATATTATGAATTCGTCGATATTCCAATATCCTTCCTTATTGCTTCACAATAAATCACGTCTGCCATATCATACTGGCCTCATATTACACTGCCTCCTTACATTATGGTCGATTCACACACAACCGTCACTGCTCCGTTCTGTCATTTCAGAATAGAATCTTTAATAAAAAATGTATTATTTTTATTTATTAACAAAATTAACAGTAATAATAGCCTTTAAATTATTACGAATCGAATACAAATTCCACAAACAATAGTTTTACCAATTGCAAACAAAAAAATTTATTAAAAAAATTTCCGTGATCGAAATTAATAATCGCGATCAATTTGCAAAAAATCATAGATTTTTTTCCGCACGATTATTTACCGCAAGTGCGAACACCCATAAGATTCAATGTGTTAAAGAATTGCGAAAAAAATCCGTGCGGTGAAATATCGCAGTGCGGACGGGGCCTAAATGATAAACACAATAAAAACATAGTGTAGCGACCATGTTTCGTATGTCGATATCATCTACCAATAGCGTTTCACCACGATGTCGTCACCCGGTAGCAGCCTGCCACATCGTTCAAAGCCGCACAACTATCAGTCACCATCAAGTCTTCGTAGAGCCGACACAGAACACGCATCATCCGTCTCGCGACGCGCATTGCGGTGCGCCACTCGGCGCTCGCTCATTATTATCTTCTTATTACTTTGTAACATTAAAAAAGTTACATCTACAATAAAACCGATCCAATTCCACTCAAAACAAACTACGATATCCACAATAGGATTTTTAGTTCACGAGAAGTCCTTCTGATTAAGAACCTTCATCTTCAACGTTCGCTCCCTAGATGGATCATATTTGGACTCCACAAGTCCTCATCATGCTGCCGTGTCCCCTGCTATCTCCACTGCTTCATCCCAGTCGGCACTCCGAAGATCCGCCTCGTATAACTTTGTATGGTTTGAAGGGGTCTACCGCGTCTTCTGTTGCTCTCAGGGTGGTAGTTGAGGCTAAGACGGGTTTAAACTTCTGTGAGCTTCCTCAAAACGTGGCCCAGTCGGGGGAATTTACCAGTGGTCATGTCATGCGGTTGACCTGTTAATTAGCTCTCTTAAGGTCGTGTTTGGCCCAAAGTCATACCACCGGATACCCAGCAATTGTCGGAGGCACTTGCTGTCAAAATCTGCCATGAGTGTGTTTTGGGCACACGATTAAGAATACGAGCTTACAAGTCTGTTATTTATTTATTTATTTATTGTAAAGACACCAACAGAGCATTGATAACACATACAAAGATAAACATAATATTATAAAATACATGCACCCCCCAATGCTCCAATAACAGTTATAATCTATATCCTTACCCAGATATCTTTCACCACTATCAAAAATGTCAGTCACAATGATATTTTTTGTGTTAAGTTGCCCAGAGAATTCTCCTCATCTGTTCGGTTAAGTGTATAATTATTGCCCTCAGAGAAAATTCTGTTTATTAAGTATTCAGTGCCGCAAATTTGATTCAGCAGGATACGAACATCAAGCTCGGGATATTGAACATGTTCAGTCAACTTGGGGCCAGCGGAGTAATTCACGATTGGGTCACTTGTCATTTGCGTCCTTCAATATTTGGTCGAAAATGGCATTACCCATTTACATTTGAAACTATATTTACTTGCAGCAAGCTTACTACAAGGATATGTTTTACTTGAAAAAAGTAGTGCCATGTAGCAGTCAAGAATCAGAATCGCCGATTATATCGCAACGTGTGAATCGACCATTATTCGTCGTCATGTGTGCTCTTTTCTTATCTTTCCAACACCGCTATTAGAGGAATAGCTCTTTTGAATGTCTTGCATGCCTATTAGTATTGGTTTATTCGGAGATTTCCAAACTTTGTCACATCTCGGCGTCAAAGGTTGAATACACATAGAATGCCGGTACCTACTTCAGTAAGCGCTGGATTTGAGCGCATGATTCTTGTTTTAATCTACGACATAAATAACAATGACTCACTTAGGTAAATTTTAATTAAAGGTATATTTTCAAATGTCATCGAACCACGCATTGGCCGTAGACTTGACGATAGAATTTATTCCTCGCAATTCCTTTAGGATATTATTAATTGGGTTAATGTTAGTTACGAATATATTTAAAGTTTTTTTTAACTATACAGGTTGAGTATTTTTAACAAATGATTTCTGAAAGATAAACAACCAACCCTAAAACTTATGGTGTGAGATTTAATTGATCGAGTATAACATAGAGTTTTAACATTTCATCGGTCTTGAAGGAAGTATGTGAGAATAGCTATAAGCCGCTTTCTGCACCAGTCAATCGGTTCATATAGTAACAATAAGAAGATATTATTGAAGAATGTCCAAGTCATGCCATTTTTAGATTCAGCATTGGAATATTCGCATGCAGAGGATCGATGGATTTGCAGTTCGTGTGTGTGAGTGAGCGGAGGGGGTGAAAAGTGAGGGATGTTTCATATTGTGTTGCGAACGCTGTGTCTAAACCGGTGAAAACTTGAAAACACTGAAATTCAATATAATCTACTTCTCACGACGACAACACTATGTGACCTATGTTTCTCTCAGCATGATAATATCTTTTTGCGATTAAATTTATGCCTAATGTATTTACTCACATTGGAAACTTAAATGTACTTCTGATAGGTTTATTGACATCGCCATTCGCAATAAACATTACGCAAAATCTGAAATTGACTTAAATTATAACTATCGGATTAACCATTTTAAATACTACAAAACAATTGCTATTTAACTATTTATTTTTATTCTGTTGCTCTGTTTCAGTACCGTAAGAGAAGAGATGCTTTCATGACCAGCGCCGAAGATGTTGATTGTTATTTCAGGTCATTTGACAGTGGTCTTGTAGGTGATATTTTGCATAACATTTCACCGTCTAATGGACATGTAGGAGGCATTCTTATTCTTTAGCTTTTCATCTCGAACTTCACATTGATGGGTTGATGGAATCTTTTTAAATATATAAAACTCTAAAAAAATAGAAGACCATGGACAAATACCCTGAAACACCAATCAACATTTTTTATATACTTCCCATATCTAAAAACAAACAAACAATAATTATTGTTTAGAGAAATAATTTTGGTTGACCCACAAATGCAATATGATGAAGTTTCTCCTTTATGTCTTTATTTTTATTTTTTATTTATTAAATCATATACGGCCATAGGCCATTAACCTTATTACATTATATACAATATATGAAGCAAAAAGAAAACACATACAAAAAGGCTAAATCAACACATACACAACAAAAAACCAAAGAAAAGAAAAGTCAGCCAGTGAGAATCATACAATCAGTCGGTACAAAAACAGTTGATGCAGACAGAAATTATACAACAGTAAAAGTCAGTAAAAATAAAAGCAAAAATAAAAAATATACGTCATATATAATATTGTCAACCCTAAACCCATAACCACAAACGCACACACACCAGCAAGCACAAGACCCCAACAATACAAAATGCGAACCATCATATCAAAGAATTTACAAAGCAGAAGAATCTCAATACATGTTCGGATTAAAGTGGTGGGAGATTGAGCGCTTAAATGATATAAAGGAATCACCAAATACATCCGCCAATCCGCCGGAATCACCAAATACATTTATATTCATGTTATCGTCACAAAAGCTAGAAACCTGTAAAATATTCATTCTTTGCAGTCATATTTTTATGGTAGTAATTTCAAACAACGACCGATTCAGCATTCCGCCCATGGGGCGCCATACTACACAATACATGCAAACATTTTATTATTGCTTATTGAATTTTAATAATTCATAAAGCTTTATTGAAGTCTCCATTATACGCGCTCACTTATTAGGCCCCTACCCGTACTAGTTTATTCATTCGATATATGGAATTATTTCGGAACACAAATGGACGCCAAAATTATTATTACCTACCTAGGTACCGTGCGCTTATTATTATTTCACTCTCGGCCATTTTGTGTAATAACTAACCTTTTTGCAATAAAGTGCTTTCTCCATCACAAAATGGCGTTTTTTTTTTTTTTTGATAAAGTGGTTTTAATTGATAATTCATTAGAATAATTCGGTACTTAGGTATATTCAAAGTAGGATTTTGTGTGGTTTTAAATACGAGCTACATATACGTTAGGTTAAACCCGGACCATGTACCGGATGTGGTTGTTAGCCCAGCGGTTGTTCTAAAGGTCGTTGGTTCGATCCCGGCGACGACAATAATTTTCTTCGTTTACAACACAAGTTCCGCTTTCTGTCAGATGTTAAAAGTGCATTTTTTGAAATTTTCGGGTGACCGCGGAATCCTTTAAAAAATTATGGTGATGCCCGTTTTTTAAATTGCAAAGGATAGTTATTATCATAGCAACAGTCTTACTCAGCTATATCATAAGTATCAAGAGAAGATTTTTATGAAAGAAAAAAAAACACAAAGTTGTGTGGCGGAAAATTTAACGTAAGGTGACGTTCTTGATACTTTTGACAAAATAAACTTTTCTTTATTTGAACTTCAATAAACGTTTGATAAACTGTTAGTTGATTGGTAGTTGGTGTAATTGTCAAAAATGTGCCCTGTAAAAATAGTTAAAAACAGACGCATCGGTGGTCCTAAGTTAAATGGTAGGTAATAAGTTATTTATCATTTTATAAATTTGAGTTCAATATTCATAATTGACAGGACAACGTCTTTAGAGGGAAAGCTAGTAATACTATATTTTTTTTACAAAATAAGTTTGAAAATATGCCACGAATAAGTAATGAAAGACGAAAAAAAATGTTCAAGACAGATTGAAATGTTAGTACAGTGTGAACCAAGCGTTTCTCTGTTCGAGATCACTTGGTACAGGATTGAAACCATTTGATAATAATGGCCAAATAATTATTTGTACCTACACTTTGAAAGTGAAATCCGAAATCTTTCGCAAGAGGAGGAGAGGGAAGAGCTAGTTTGAATACGGCTTTACTATATAGGAAGAAATTGTACTAATCAAAAATGTGTCCAACAATTCAAAAGAGTTTGTAGAGTAATTTTAATTGGCTCTTGTCGAAATACGTTTGCACTGCTAGGTAGGTAGGTACTCGCAGTTGAATACGTCCTTGGCGCAAGCGGAGAGCTCTAATTAAAGCGAGCGTCTAACGAGTCGTATATCAGCTAAAAAGAAAACAAGAAATTATTATTCTTAATCTCCATAAAATTGGAAACATAACGCCGCTTTTCTCCATAAATAAACCTCTTTTCATTTCCCGCCTCGCGCCGCCCCTCTCCTCCACCCAATTATTCCTTTAATCTCATTAAAGTTTTAGCGCCGTTAATTGAATTTCAGTTTTAATTACTCTGGCTGAACCCCGCTCGCCAACTTCCCCTCCTCCAACATTTCGGTTTCCTCCCAAACAGATGCCCGGTTTTAATCTGCAACTCTTTCCAGACCAAGGTCTTCCAAATTTTACAAGGCTTTCTATAACCATCAGGTAAGTAATTCGTTAGTTCAGCTAGTCCTGCCATCTTGAAAAACACGTTGAGCGTTCAAAACAAACGTTGTGTTCGAAATAGCCAAAAGGCATCAAATAGAAACGGCTTAAAATGGATATAGGCAATATTCTTGCGCCATTGATAAGCTGTTGTTAATAACAAGATATAAAATCGGGTCAGTTCAAACACTCGCTTATAACTCGACATCGGCTGAACAGATTTTTATGATTCTTGGATTATTGTATTCTACCCCGCTCCGGATAACAGAATAACTAATAAAAAAAATATAAGATTAAAGTTAATATGGAAAGAATTTCATGTCCAATAACGCCATCTGTGTGAAATTCTATAACAACACCGTTTTTATTTACCTGACAACCATTGAGTTTCAAAACATCGGTACGCAGATTTTTGATAATACATACCTAGAACTTCTTTCAAGCTTTCAGAAATAATTTTTCAATATTCAAACCGTAGGTATTATTTAAGCGTATTTTTGTTAAAATATACGTCAGCTATGTTATAATTAACTAACAATATGGCATAAATTCTAAGGCTGGCCGACGTTCGACAGGTCAAATAGTAAATAATATAATAACATTTCTCTAGTGGGGTTATAAATTCCATTATGTTAATATGAATTTATGAATGTACTTATTATATTGATATACTTACCTACATTGGTTATTATATATATACACATAATACAAAACAAGTATCGTCGAGTCAGTAGGCCCAGTGGCTATACCGTTTCTGCTTGAGACGACCAGGGATGCGGGTTCTAACTCTGCGAGAAGCTGGGGATTTTTACACATGTTGAAACAACAGTAGAATACGATCGAAAAAATAACCCCTTGGAATTTTAAATTCTTAAACAATATAGTTTGTGGACCAACAAAAGTATTGATTGATTGATTGATTCCACTTGTTTTTTTAAAAAGAACTCACTATAGATGTGGGCTACTTACTTCCCGGACTGTTGGTCCATTCGGCTAGATGCTTGTTATATTGGATGGATGTTGTGTAGGTACCTAACCTACGTAGTTGTGAGTTGTATAGCGCAGAGTGTGTATCTATTATTGTGAGACTGCTATTTCTACGCATTAAAAGGAACTGTGAAAAGCTTTTAAACAATAAATCAGCGTACAAAAGTAACTCGTCACAATACGCTACCTATACAGGCAGCTCCCTACACAGTATCGGTTCATCACATTAGACAATCACTGCTATTTTTTGCTAACAAATTTGTTCTTAAGCAATTTTTGGTCTTTGATTTCTTTTTCTTTAGCCATTTTAGTAGACCTCTACGATTTTTCGTAATTCTTTCCAGATTCATTTGCTTATCTGAATTAATGACCGACTTCAGTGTCAATTGTTGACATGACGCCTCAAAGTTTGCTTTCCCTTCAGTTACTTGCTTTTAGTCACATATTGGACGGGAACGGCTTACAGAATGCCAGTTCAGCAGTCTTTTAAGAATAGATAGCAATTATTTTTAAATTGCCGCATCTAGAATTTGTTAAAGATCACAAAAACTGACAGCGTGTTATGAATCCAAATCCTTTAAAAGAGATTTATCTTTAACGACGAACTAAAATAATATAGAAAACTGTGATCCCGCAACATAGAAACTTTGCAATAACTTATTAAGTTTGCTTAGAACCACGATGACAAAATTTATAAGCGAATGAACCTGAATACAAGGAGCGGAAGAACTTTTAATGATACCAATACAGAGAATCCTAAGCCAAAGTGCTTTTCGAAGTCGGTGGGAGCTTCCTAGCACTTTAAGGAAAAATCTACTTTAGCAGCAAATTACCGTAGGTATGAAGAAATTCTTTCAAACATAAAAAAAAATCATAATCAACAAAGACATTTATGCATCAAATCAAAGAAATAATTTAGAGAGCTTCTAGTTTATTTATGGTTTAATTCTAACACGGACGGACTGGCCGAATGTGTAGGAACACAGCCGATGAGGTGGAGCGACGACATCATACGGGCCGTTTGGGAAGAGTGGATGGCGATGAATGGAGATAAGGAGGTAAACCGACAACAAACTGGTAGCTTACTTGAACTGGGCGCTACCACGTTTCTATAAGAATACCCTTCGATCGATCTCGGGTTATAATTCCGTTAGTAAAGTAGCTCCCGACGTACGAAAGATAAAGAAAAATAGCAGCTGTTCTTTGGATCAACGCTCGGCTAGCACTTACGTATTATTCTAACTTCCACTAAAGTGAGAGAGCGTTTCGCTTTTCGAAAACCCTCTTACTCCGCAGTTTTTTTCTGTACCCGTATAATAATAATGGGGTACAAATATACACGGGGTGGTAGCTCGCATCCAACAGCCATCCACAAATAACAACCTTCTAAATGGATGGTGAAGAAAAGCAAAGTGGATACCGTTGTCCGTCCTAAAGTGGTATTTAAATTTTAAAAGCGATCCGCTAAGTACTAAACCGACTTTTTTTTCACTCAGAGTACGAATCAATCAAAGCCATTGTGACGTAAAATGTCCCAACTAAATACAAACAAAAAAAACTGTTATTATTTTATACAAAAAATTAGTGTATAGTGTATGTACCTTTAAAATCCACGTATTATCTTCAAATCTTGTTCTTTTTCTTCCTGACACCATACCAATTAATCTCTTCGAATATATCTGGGAGGTGTTTTCTTCCGTTATCCCGTTCCTCTGCAAAATCTTGTTGCGTTGCATTATCCAGTTTTTCTTTGATTTCTCTCTAAATAAATTCACGTGATTCATCTATGATCTGAAAATCTCTGAGTCAAATTTAATGCCAAATTTCCTTAAACGTTTGGCGCATAAATGTCCGACCTCGGTAGCCTAGTTGTACTAATTGGCGTGGATTTCAGATCCGAGGTCCCGGTTTCGATTCCCGGTCGGGTCAGAGTTTTTCTAAGTGTTTTTTCACTTGAAATTTCTACCCGGGGTTGGCCTGTCTCAGATTGGATGGGACCGGACCCTAGAAAAAAATTGCTTCAGGCAATAAGCTCTGCCGGCTATACTGACACTTTTGTATAAAAAAGTGTTGTATTATTATTATTATTAAATGTGATCATCATGATTTTTTAATTATTTTGAAATTGTAACAAAACTATTGCGTTTTTCTTTTATTGACTCGTTACTAAAAATACTCAAATCAGTCGTTTAAACTAAAGGAGACCACTAATTGTTTAAGAACCATAAAAAACATCAAATGTTTAGGAATTTCATACTCTGACGAAATTGTGACCAATAAATAAAACGGTAAAAATGATGCAAATATTTGATCACTTGAGATGAGACGGCTTGTTATCTTTCTCTCGTACTTTTTTTCCATTCCTTCTAAGCAGAGATGAGAGATTTTAACTCATTGTGAAAAATGTCATTTACATCAGGTACAATAAATGAGGAAACAAAGATTTGATGTAAATGATTTTTTTTCCTCATTGATTGATTGATTTATATAATAACTTGTATTTCATATGTATAATTATTGCATTAAAATGCCTATTATACCTGTCCTATTATCACACTCTTACAAGTTATTCTTAAACTTTTCTTATACCATATCCTTCATTTAATTAGAAAACCTTATTACAGTATCATAACTTTTCTGTTGGAAACACATCGTACAATTATAATAATGAACACTTTCAATACTACATAATATTATTACCAATAACAATCATTGAAATCATGCAATACTGCAACACCTAAAAAAATATTTTTTTATTTTGCAAAATTTTGTGTTTTCACGTCGTCATATATAAGTATATTTTTCTGATCGTTGATGTGGTCGCCACGGAAATAACAACAAGAAAACGAACATCGCCCATTAATTAATTAGTTATTGCTCGCTGTTGTTTTCATAGTGTCCGTTATTAACGATAATGAAATACTCTATTTTTCAGCTCTGGCTCAATATTCATTTGGTACAAACGCATCCTAACCTATGTTTACATTAACAAGATACTCATACAAAACTCAAGAAAAAAAAAACAAAAATAGACAAAGCCAAACTTGAAGTCAAATGTATTACAATAAAAGTGAAGAAAAACGTTTATAAAACGTTTTGGTCTTTGGTGACATCTTTAAATCAATACGGTAATAATTAAGTGTGTTAAATTTTCTAGTTTAATATAAATCTGATTTTCAGTAATTATTAATACTTATAAGACGATTTTAGGTTTGGTCAACAACAACCTTGGTGCTCTGAACGTATAGCTTATAAATCTGCTTCTGAAGTTTATTATAATTTAATTCATACTTGATTCGTTCTAAATATTATTATTTTTTCAAGATATAGCATTGACGCACAAGCCCGGCCATCGCATTATTACTTTGTGTCGTATTCTTGTCTCCCTAAACACACTCACACATGCGTATTAGTAATTAGTGTAATTAAATGTTAGTAAAATAATAATTAACAAAGAGTCTCTGTTATTACAATAATCTTCTTAGCTACAATGATTCCCATTTCTTAACCCTATGTCAGTAGCGTCGCTTTTATTTGTTATTTAACAATCGGGGTTTTATATACCCCAACTTTATTTATGTCATTTCTTCTTTATGACATTTCTTTGCTCCTTGTTCCCCAAGTATAACGATCAATCTTCACAATAATTTCCTCGGCTGTCTTTCAATGAAAACCTTAAACATGAAGACATTTTCAAGAAAATAATGATCACGCCTTTGTAGTTTAGCTTATTCAATTCTTTTGGCGCTGTAAGTTAATAGCTTTCCCCACATACCGCTTTTTATAATAGATTAAGCTAACCAATAGAATATACAACAAAATAATGGCAGATATATCAGACTCTCTGAGCCCTGGAGGTCTAAACCTCAAAAAGCTAACCAACACCTGGTTATTGGAAAAAGGAGTAAAGGAGTCAGAAAGAATACTAGTGTATGTGTTGAGGTAGACGAGTGAGTCACTGATGAATGTGATTATGGAGTTCTTGTCTGTTATAATCTAGTGCCTTTTCCATTGCTGTGGATTCTTGTGGACCTTTTCCCTGCATTTCCGATGCTGAGTTGCACTTATGAGTTTTTATATATTTTTTTGAATGAAAGGTGATCGGAGTGAATGGCACTGTTATCCTGCATATATGCAACTAGTCTCAAAAATATAGTTTATTTATGTTTTTTTTTTTGTATTTTCATTTTTGCAATATTTCAGTATTTCTAAAAAAAAAAAAGTATTATCTCGGCACAGGCGTCTGCCTAGTGAGATAATAAATCCCGAAATAAATTAATATATATAGATTGTAAGTACTTGTACTTATTATTGTACTTATGTTATTGGTATGGGAAATAAAATAAATAAATAAATAAATAGTAAACCCGTGGCCCCCTCTTCTTTGGTTATAATTGGTAAGGCTTAAGACAGACCCTCACCCTTCAAAAATGGTACATATTTATTTTTTAGTAAATATTTCCATACTAGATAAAAAGATTTCTCTATTATTATCTATACAACTTTAAGGTTTTACACAATGATATTTCAAACATTTTTTCTTTGTTATGTTACTACTCATACTTCTATCGTCTCCGATCAAAAGTGACTACTAAGTTCAGACTAGATACGAGAAATTGATCATAATTCGTCTTTGAGTACCTATTGTGTAGTTTTCAGTAATAAATTTCACTTTAAGATATACGGATATTTTCTACATTTTACCCCAACCGTCAATTTAAGGATATTGCGAACACTAACGAAGAAAACAGTTTTGAAGCATACTGTATTAATGACTCATTACAATAATTAGGGTTGTCGTTAACGTAAAGTGATCTCTCTTAGACAACTACAGTGGAAGATTTAATCGCTACCTAATTTAAAAAATCAAACGATAAAAAAACTTATATGCGTAATGTTTGCTATTTTAAGTCATGAAACAATTTCTCCTAGTCAACCGATCCTTTACAAAAACTTAATCGACTGGTTTTGGAACCTATTAATATATTTTGCGAATCATTTTGATATTTGATATATTCAGATATTTGTTATACTTTAACCAGCAGCAAAACCTGTCGGATGACAGGCCTTGGGAAATATCTTTAATATTCTGAATAAATCCGTATAAATCATTTACATATTATATCGTCCATAATGAATTCCAATTTTACTTTTTCACGTTGGAGACTGCAGAATATATTATGACATTTCTTCGTCGGGAGCATATTTTGTATGTAGGAACAATATTACCCGCGGACACTATTACTGTAATTGAAACCATCCACGTATGTACGACGTAATATTATTTTGTTTATAATTTTGAAAGAGGAAGGTGTTGGCTTTCGGGTATTAAACCCATGACCGTCATGAGCCATCATGTAAATCGACTACTAGACTACCGACTGTTACCGTAACAGAACATTTTAATTGTGGATGAAAGAAGGACAACACAAAATAAAACACTTGTCAACCCTATTTACAATACATACTAATGATAAGTAGTAATTGCTAATATGAGAAATGTTGGTGGGTATAGGTGAGTTAATTAATAATATTAGTGAGTAGTAAAAGTAATTACTACAATTCTGTAATTGTTACTTCACATACGAGTAGGTACCTACGTACCTACTACACCCACACAGACAATACAATTCACTAATTGCTCGACACTCTCTCGTATCTACGTGGAATTGTCTCTTTTTCCCTCTTTTAATTATCTCTGAAAATAATTTTATTATAATACATCGTTTTGCTAATTATTTTAATGAGTTTCTCAAACCTACTCAGGCTCTTATACATAAATACACCGATCTCAAGCTCTTATATATTATGTAGATTACCACTCAGACTCTTGCGTATAAATATACTGAACTCAGGCTCATAAGTAAACTAAACTCGGGCTCTTATAGGGGGTTGTCTTTTTAAAAAAAAAAATGTTTTTTTCAGTAACTTTTTGAACCTCACCTCACCTTGGAGATAAATTTTGAAATTTTAAATCAAGTTATTGAAGAGAATTTAAGTCGACGAACAAACTGCAAACCGGAGGGCGATCAGTTGCAATCCAATCCTAGCCCTTTCAGATAAAATATTTTTTCATCTCTTCTGCCTTATCTCTTAACCTAGCATAACATGTCATATAGAATGACAATGAAATATAGATAACATGTTCTTTTTATTTAATTAGTTTTGTAGTGAAAAATATATTTTTATATTTTTTTTAAGTACTCCGGCATGTGCAGATCCGTCGAAAATAATCAGCAGGTAAAGATTTAGTGAAAGCGAATCTCTAAAAAATGTTTCGTTAATAATACATTAGTGGTGTCGAAATGTTTTAAGATTTAAATCAGATCGCAGCTAGATCATATTAAGATCGCTCCATGAATAACCATCCAGCACGTTGCGCCACTTGGAGCTCGCTGCAAGGTTGATGGCAGGCTTGATCTTCTATGACCGACATCATGTCCACAACAAATGTGGTCGTCTATACTTATATCTAAAGAGGAAAGATTTGATTGTTTGTTTGTTTGCATTGAATAGGCTCCGAAACTACTGAACCGATTTGATTTTTTTCCATTTTGGGAAGCTATACTATCCCCGGTGAACTAAGCTATATTGAATTTTCAAAAAAAATTGGGATCCTTACTAAAACTCCAATAATGTAACCCAAGATGTAAAAAAATACCTAAAATATTCTATACATCGCGTGCGCTGCAAAAAACTATTGATGAGTGAATAAAATAATGTACCTACTACGACTTTGTAGAAGACATCATTATTTACAAAAAGTATCACAACAGCATATGTCTAACTATTATAGTTATACCGCAATAAGTGTTCATTTATTTAAAAAAAAAATGTAATTGAAATGCGGCAGAGATATAGGCGTCACTGGGGTACGAGCCGGACGAGAGGGGACCATTAGAATGCTACATTATTCCAGATTAACATTGAATATTTTGATAAAGTTAGTGATCTATAAAGATCATAAGAAAACTGAAGCCGTGCGAAGCTGGGACAGACCTCTAGTTATAAATAAATAGATACATCTTCCCAGTGTCAAGTCTCATAATACACAATGTCAACCGAGAAATGTAAATTACACTAACTGCATAAAAAAAAACAATAAAGGACTGTAAAGAGGTAGTATTGTGGCGTGATGTGAGTCATACATTCGTATGATACGCAAACACAGCAAGCGTTTAATTAATTTATTTAGTAATTCGGTTGATTGCTCCTAAAGGTGTTCTTAAGAGAGGGGTCGAAGGTTTCCCCGCACCACTGCCCGCAGACCCACCTTTAACCCCCCTCCCCCACTAGGAGACCCTCCTAGGTACAATACACTCGGTAATTGAATGAATGCTGATAGTACATACTCACTAAACTCACCAGTTTATAACTTTACTTTGCCAAACCGGTATAAACCGTGCGAGGTAAAGTGTGAATCTTTTAGATACGCCATTCTAACATCTCTAATATCGGGTTAGTGCGAACACTTATAACTTGAGATCGACTGAACAGATTTTTATGATGTTTGGTTTATTGGATTCTTCTCCGCTCCGGATAACGGAGTAATTATTATTAAAAACTCGAAAAGTGTATAGCAAATAATATAAAATGTTATACTTATTAAAGTTAGTATAGAACGGATTTACTGACAAAAACGCCATCTGTGAAAAATTCCATAACAACACAACTATTATTATTTACCATTGAGTTCCAAAACGCAGATTTTTGATAGAAATAAATTCAAGCTTTTAGAAATATTTTTTTAACACCCAATCATAATATTTCAAACGTATTTTTGTATAAATTACAAATTCGAAATCAATATTCATAGCAAGGACTACGGGACAACGTCTGTCGGGAAAGCTAGTAAGTGTATAAATGTGTGTAATGACAATTATTGATTGTATCAAAGAGCTAGGAAAATCCCTTGGTTTGGTTGTTTCGAAAAAATCTTTGATACTTAATAATTCTCAGATCTGTCATTTTTCGTGCCTTAAAACTCTCTCAGGTCTGAATCCTTAAAAAAAATCATTTTAAACTCAACTCTACCCGATTCACAGAAGTTCTTTTAAGTCCCTCTAAGAATGTACAGCATATGTCGTTATGCATTATCATGTCCTATAAGTAGTCATAGCGTGGTACATAGAAGTTTCTTAGCGCGTAGGGTTGTTTTATACTTCCGGATTTTCAGGTCTCTATCCGGAATGTGAGGGTAATTCTACGTACTTAGTAATTTTCAAAACTGGTTATTTTATGCAGTAAGAAAAACAAAACGTCGCAAACTTTAGATAAATGTCCAAAATTCCAATTTTTTTTTAGACTCTACCCTCTACCCTGACGACCTTCTCGAACAACTTTCAAAAATTTATGGTAAAGATTTTTACAAAATTGAAGTAAATTTGAAGATACTCGTAAAAGCTAACAGAAAATATTTACTGATGTAGATAGGTAAAATGTAGCCCATTTTTAAATCAACAATGGTAGGGTAGACGGATCTAATAAATAAATTAATTAATTAATTACGTTTATGACAGCACATTCTCTATCAACGCTAATAACTATTTCACTATTATTATTTAAAACGTTATTTAAATAATTAATCTTTTATCGTTTATGAATCGATTACAGATGAATACGCCAGTGTATGTTTCACTGTCGCTCGGTGGTAAAGTAATTAACAATTAAATTAATTGATATATACCTAATAATGTACATATTGTAACTAAATAGTGGTGTGTACTTTCTATAATATAGTGAACAAACTGAAGTAATTGAAAATGTTAATTTAATATTAAAACATACCCCATTCATCGTAATACAATCAATATCCAATTATAATATCATATCGAATTTACCTACACATACCTATACAGACTTAATTTAAAAGTACCTATCTATACTTATTTTCAACTTTTTGATGCAAATGTTACACTTTGAATCAATTCATCCTTCTTATCTGATTTCGAAGCCTTAGTATAGGTAATCATTTTAAGGTTATTGATGTTATCAGATGGGTATTGATGTTATCTATGGGTATCTCACGTACCTACGTGACAATAGTGAACGGTGGGGGCTTCCTACCGATCCCACACTTGCGTGTTATTCATTTTGCACAGTACGTACCTACTGGAGATCAGTGTGTTTTTTTCTGGATTTCCACACGATATTAAGGATAAAAAATATTAAGGGTAGGTGATCAAATTTCGTGCGTGAATTTAATCAAAAAATATAGTGACGCACTTCAATTTTTTTTAGTAGAATGTGACATATTTTAATGGCAGAGATTACGCCTTAAAATGTCAGGGACAGATCTGCATAAAGTGACCAAATTTCCAATAAATAGAGGGTCTTTTCTTCAACTGCTGATACTTATATTTCCACCAAAATTTGGTAAAACCATCACTCAAATCTTTCTGCTACTTGGATTTGGATATCCATCCTTCCTTCTATCTCTAAGGTAGTCTGCCTGAAGTTCATATTATGTCTGTTGATTTGTGTCCTATGCCCTTCTACGAGGTCTCCCAAAAAGCTCTTTCCAAAAATCTTCCACATTACAAGCTATCCATACTTAGGAATTCTGTCTCTTGTCTAAGATACATTATCCTATAATAGCCGAAGAGTCTTAATCTCCATTATTAATTAAGTCCTTATTTTTTGTTCATCAGTTAAGTCAATTTCATTCGGGATACTAAAACAATCAACAACAAATAGTTCGAGCCAGGGATCTCATTAAATGTAAAAATAACTTTCTTCAAAGTGCCATAAAACGCTAAATCCAATAACTAATCAAGTAATGTAACAAGATTGTAATTTAAATAAATAATATCGATAAATAATTATTATAAAACACAAAATATTAATTAAGTGTTCGAGTTAGGCGCCTTGTGTAGACTGTTTTATTATTTTCAATCTCGTTTTCGTTGCGTTAGTACCTACTTAATGACTGTTTGTTAATTGGTAGAAAATCTTAATGAAAAACTAATTAAATTTTATGGGTTTTTATCACTTTTCTAATTATAATGTTGGGGCGGAGTTAGTACTAGGCTAGTTTAACTTTGGTTAATTTGTTTAACTCTAGATTAACTACTGGCGAATGAAGTGTTTTTTTAATAAAGGTCACTCCACACCCCGTAACTATCCACTCATTCACAACACAAACATAAAAGATGTAAAAAGTGTAACAAAAGATGTTTTAAATGATCGCGGATATTCAAAATGACACTTTATCTAGAATGATTGAGAAGGCAATGACTTCAGTATCTACATAGGCTTCTTAGGTACCTACTTTAAAAAACCACCTCTATACTTTTTCGTCGGCTAACCAACTACCCCAACAATGAGAAATAATATGGTTAAGTTCATCTTTTTCTTATAATATTGACGAGCACCAAGCTCTCTCCTAAGCCAGCGACAAATTGTCTCGGTTATGGGTTTATAGTGGTTGATAATGAAGGTGGACATACAAAAGCAGGATCTCTAAATACCTTATTATAACAAGAGATCTGAGTGTTATCCTAACTTCGATTTCATTACATAATATCAATGTTAACTTTTTAACCATGCATTAACTTAGGGTTAAATCCTTATTCTAGACGTTTTTAATTTTTATTTAAATATTTTTAGGCTTCTATTCAGCCCTTTTTAAGATAATTTGTTTTTTTTTATATTTTACTTAGAGTTGAGAAAATTCTATTTTCTATCAAAGTGAGGGTTCTTCTATGAGTTGTGAAATAAAATTTGAAAAAGAAATCTATCAGTCGAATATTGCACAAAATGAAGAAAACCGATCATTCAATCATTAACGAAAATTGTTGGCTATTGGTCCGAGTAAAATCCATAATAATTTAACCAAAGCATCCTTTTAACTATAAGATTAAGTACATTTAATATTATTATGTCCACTTATTTGAAAAAAAAATTACACATTTGACACATCTACCGGTTGGATAAATTCTAATAACAGGGAGCAAACATACATTTAAAAATCTCCGCATTCAAAACAAACTGTGAGGATAGTATCGCGTCAACATTATTATACACCGAAGAACCCTTCGTAGAGCAATTGCTTCAATAACAGTAGAAAGGAGATTTAACTTTTGTTTATAAGCTGAATGAAAGTTGGCCAGAAACACCGATGATCTTTCTTCCATCAGCATCTCAAAGAGAAGGAGTGCCTTATTTTCCTTCTAAGCTGAGATCAGAGATTCAGAAATCGTATGAAAGGAGTTGTTCAGTGGAGAGCTGTTGTCTCCGTATGTGGGGTCATAAATACATAACTGAGTAGAAAAGGTAGAATATGAATCGTGCACGTATAGGTTTAATTAAAAAAAAAACAGTCTATTCAAAACAAAAACTGGAGTTATTTCGGACCGAATCGACTTTTCTGCGATGGCTTAAAAGATTACGGGGATTTATACTGGTGGTGTTTCAGCAACAGGAATCAAATCTAATCAAATAGATGGATTGTACCACCTTCCTTTTCCTTTCCACCGCCAGAGGGAGAGTGAGAGAGCACCATAAAGTATGGGAACCTTCCAGTAGTTTGACCAAAACTAAAACACACGCAGATTTAATGAGGCCCCATCCTCACCTCCCGTACTTCTTAAAACGGCTCAACTTCAAAAACTGGAGTTTTTTGTGTTCGATATGTTTCTTTACTACAACCGCTTAAGAGTCTACCGACTTTATGCGGTGTTTAGACGAGGCGAATATCGCCAGGACACTAAAATATCGCCAGCCAATTGAACCGTGTGAACAGATTGTCGATAATTCTGATGCGATAAAAATGGTTGAAAGCGATATCGTCTCAAGTTGAACGCCTTTCAACTTTTGTATCTGGTGGAACGATGCACGCATGCGCAGATATGCGCGACGTCCGTATTTCTGTTTCTTTACAGTTGACAGCACTGCTCTAAATTTATTTCTCCTTAGAATCCAATTCCGCACCCAATATTTGCGTTTTTTTTATTTTTCCTCAATTAGGAGTCTTTTTATATCGTCTAAATATTTTCAACTAACTCCAATTACTCCGCGACTTCTACCTCGACGTCCGCCATTTTTAAAACAATCAGCGCACCTGACAGATTGAATGTATGTCGGTGGACTCGTGTGAACACATCAGACGATCAATGGGCGACCGAGCGATATTTTTTTTATGCAAGCGAAATCGTCTGGCCTTACATCGCCCCGTGTGAACACCGCATTAGTAGCTTTTTTACCGTTTTCAACCATCCTGACTACGTCACTTTCTAGTTGACCTCTGAACAAGAGTTCCTATAGATTCGACTACTGGTCGGGTATTTCTAACTTTCCACTTCACTTTCTACTCGGAGTAAGAATCCTATCTGAAATTGGACGAAACCGGTCAATTGACAGAAAATGCCTCAATATGAGTTCTGCTGACTGACACCTTTATGAAGTGTTGTTTATTTATACTAATTCTAATACTATCGGTTGCATGGGCGTTGTGACAGGAGTTAAACAAAAGTAATTCTCAAATCCAAACCATACTTATTGTGTTTTTTTTTTCTTAATGTACCTGCATGCCCATGCAGTGAGGTTGCCGGCTTAGCACCTCTGCTCTTTTTGCTTGTTTTTCGAGCATCCAGTTAGAGGCAGGAAATCAAAAATCAGATCGGTTTGTCGGACAGTAAGGTTGACCAATTCACGTGCTTACACCCCAACAGGTCAGAAAAGGCGCAAGGCCCCGGGCGCCTGGACCCTATCAGGGAGTGCAGGGGTTCAGGCAGATTGTGTCCCCCCTATCGTTTTTTTTTTAGTAAATGAATCTGTGCTCACTCAAAGTGAACACAAATCTACTATTTGGTTCTTTCACAGTAAGCTTGCGTCGTGAAAGAGGTGGATGACCAGCACTTGGGATCAAACCCACGACATCCGAACGATACAGTACGAGAGCCGGCTTTGTAACCACCAATCTACCAACCACTTCAATCATAAGTATTGAGCATGATCGGGTGCAGTGGAGGGCCGTTGTTGCCTCTCTATGCCTCTGAGTGGAGTTTAAAGAGAGAATGTATGTCCTACATACTAATCTAACTAATCTTGTATTGTTACAGAGTGACATAATCAGTTCTGAGACTCAAAGCGACGGCCCAGTGTATGAAAGTCATAATTACATAAACTTAGTTTGAAATTATTTTCGAATTTCGAAAAAGTAGTTCCATTCAAAATTATCTGTTAAAACTAAACTACATACTAGCAAATCAATCAATCAATTTTCCCTGTTACACCCCACTCAGGAGCATAGGGAGGCAACAAAAGCTCTCCATTCCGCTCGATCTTGCGCAATGTTTATAACCTCCTGACCTCCTCCCACCCCATGTCCAAATCCCTCAGCTCAGCTTCGAAGGAGCGGAACACAGTGTGAGAGGGTCACCCTCGTCTTCGGGAACCTGATGGGAGGAAGAACAGCGCTCTCCTCGGCCAACTGTCATTCGGCATCCTTAATACTTGTCCCAGCCAAGTCCATCTCCTCCCCACAATGGTAGAGGAAGTGATGGACTCACGATGGGTGCGCCGGTGTATAGCGTCGTTCGTGATGCGGTGGTACTCTCTTATACCCAAAATTCTTCCGAGGCACTTCTTTCAAATGAAGAGATTTTTTGTGGCTTTGGTCAGGTGCCAGGACTCACACCCATACAGGAGAATGGGCAACACACACCCATCAAACAGCTTACATTTCGTTTTACGTCTTACATACCAGCATCAAACTTTTATTCATATTCAAATTTATATGGTTACTTTAATCCGTAGTGTACTATACGACATAACTCTAAACTTGCGTTTTATTAAGTTCGAAAAAAAAAGTGATTGATATTCAAATCAACAACAGTTTTCCAGTTTTACAGACGCGCGTGCTATTTAAGCACGGTAGCTGGACGAGAATGAAAGAAACAGTCCAGGTTAATTTATTGGCACACCAGTAATAATACTAATGAAATGAATTTCCTATTCTGGAACCTGGAACAGAGAGTGAAAGGGAGGAGGGGGTTGCAACCCTGGAAACTTTCACACGTATGGCTTAAATTAAGTATACGGAACCTTTTAGGGGTAGAACCTTTTTATGGCTAACCATTTCGAGGCATGGCTCTCGCAATAAATCTAAAGCTTTCAATTTCTCAAACCTTGACGTGGAAGAATTATTCTTCAATACTAACAAGGTGGATGTAATGGATTTTCGAGTTATTAAAGACCAACTAATCCCCGGTGGGGGTTTTAAAAAAAAATGCGGGGGTTGGAAACTACTTATGGGTTGGACACTTTGGATGGTTTCTATTTTCGAGATGAATTTAGTGATGCGATGTTGTTTCAGAATAAATTCAACAGGTGAATTAGCTTTTAAATTAAATGTACTAATTTGAAACTCTTTGGTCGGGCAGGTAGTTGCAGTTTCGTACAATAAAAACCCGTGTCAGTTAAATGTCAGTGATGGGCGCGTGACCGGCCTTTAATTTCACAAAAAAAAGCATCAAAATCGTATACGTTTTTGGTCATCCTCTCCAGAATTACAGTGAGAAAGCGAGATATGTTCAATAATTTTATATGCAAGTAAGTTCAAAGAAGAAAAAAATTTATTTTCAAGGCACTAAGAGGTTACATACATACATTACAGTTTTCTCAAAATTTATCATATTCCGCGCAACTTTTTAATTGTTTCTTCCATAAGAACCTTCTCCTGACAAAAGCAAACATAACAAAAAAGAATTAGGGAAATTGGTCTGGCCGTTCAGGCGTGATGCAATAACCACGGAAAATAGGATTCCATCTATCTATAATAATAAAGGAAAGTGCCTGACTGACTGACTGATTGACTGACTGATTGATTGACTGACTGATTGACTGACTGACTCATCAACGCACAGCCCAAACGGCTAATCGTAGAGAAGTGAAATTTGGAAATCTGGTAGGTCTCAATACAAAACCTTCCACTAAGAAAGGATTTTTGGAAATTCCACCCCTAAGGGGGTGAAAAATAGGGTTGAATGTTTTTCAAAGTATGCGAATATCTCGGAAACTAGACATGGTACGAACTTGAGATTTGGCATATGAATTCTTCTATAGAAATGAGTGTTAGCGTATTTGGCAATTTTTCCAAAATTTGACTAAAAGGGACGAAAAAGGGCACATATAAAAAGGGATGATTTTTAAGTGCCTCCTAAAAAGTTTAAAACTGGTTTTATCGAAATTTCAAAAAAATGATTTCTTCAGAAAGAGTCAAATTATACTATTTCGTTTTCAAAAGATATCATTAATTAGAGGGTAGGGGGTGAGGGGCACTTTTCCAACGTGTATGTGTGTGTATCCGTCCCCTCTTTGTAACTTTTGATTCGCTTGATGCACAGATCCTAAAATTTCAGAAACTATTGAATATTTTAAGCATACAAAATTTGTATACTCAGAATTTTGAATTTTTTTTTCAGTCAGGGGTTATCAACCTTTGAATTTTATTTAATTTTTCCATATATCTCGAAAACCATAAAATCTAGAACCCTAAAATTGTGTATGTATATAGAAAAATACAATATCTAAAATATAATTTAATGAAAAAGTTCCAGGATTTCTCAAACTTTTTTTATAAAGAAAAATATTTTTTTTATGACAAATTTACGAGTTTCAGTGCCTATATTTCAGAATTTTATAAAAATATCGAAAAACGCCGAAACGCTACAACTAGATAATTTATTTTTCTATAAAAAATACATACATCATAGCAGTACATCTCAAACTTTTCTTAACAATTTTTGTAAAAATTTAATTTATTGACGACATCGTTTCATACAATAAACATACATACACCGCGAGGTGGTCCGGTGCAGCGTGTATGAATAATAATATATACGTAGGTAGGTATACCCAACCCAACCTACTTTCTCCAATACACGTGACGAAACTATTGCGTAATCTATAATAATAATATAGTTTTGAACTAGCCGACCCGTCAAACTTCGTCCCGCCTTGGAATATAAATAATATGTTCGAGATTTTATGCATAACTTTAAGTTGATTTCAGTTTAAAGTTATTTAACACAGACGACGACGTGGTCCTTATATTATTGAACTTGAATTAGTATAATGATACAATTCATTATTACCTTTTTAACTACTGTAACCGCTGCATCTGTTATAAAACATATCATTTTATTATTTACTATCAGCATTCCGTGAATCGTATCATTCATCAAACAACTGATTCCTGTCAAACGCCTGATTTAATTTCAAAATTAGAAAAAATCTAATAATAATATGGAATTTTATTTTTATTCGTGCAACTTTTTTCTTTCATAAGACCCTTCAGACAAAAGCAAACACGACAAAAAATGGGCGATATAAGTTCAGCTATTCTCATAGGGTAAGAAACACGTAGAATGCCGATTCTGACTAGCGCCAACCGGCGCAAAGAATGTTACTATGCATTTGAATGGGGAAACCCACAGAAAAAGCAGGAACCCGCTTTCCGACATGCCCATTTAAATGCATGGAAACCATAGACAACAATCTTTGAGCTGGTCGGCGCGGATCGTAATCGGCTTTCAACGTGTTCTTACCCATACGATGACCGCGCAAATTAGCGTTCCATTTTTATATATGTAAGAGATCCACGAAATTCACTTTCCGTGAATTCAGACAAACACTTTAGTACCTACTTCAATATATTTTTCGTACCATGCATCCTGTACAGCGATTCTGAATTGTTTTTTTTTACGATCGACATTAAAATCATTATGTAGGTACCTACCTATTTTAGTAATTTATTATCTCTACTAAAATAATTTACGGTAAGTTCACGAAAAGAATCTGGATTGTATTGCAATTCTTTATGTCTTGATCTGTCAAAATATTTGAAGCCATTTCATAAAAACACTAGCAAAAAAAAAAAACTATGTGAGTAATCTTGCTTTGAATTTATTGCGTAAACCATGAATAGCAAGTTGATATAATATTATGTTGAAAAAAGGTAAATAGTATTATGAAGTCAATAGGTAAATTATTTTATATCAAATGTAGTAAAAGTGCAAAATATTAAATTTTAAAATTATCTACAAAATCCTCACATCATTTTAGGATAGATCGTAAATAATTGTTTTGAAAACACTGGAAAGTCAATGACCATATCATTTCGTCACTGTATAGTGCGAAAAAATTAACTGTCCACTGGAACATATAAAAAATAGAGACGAAAGGGATAGCAGTTAGCCGGATATTATGACCTCCTCACACACCATTTCCAGATCCCTCAGCTCTGCTTCGAAGGAGCAGAACACGAGGAAGACCCTCTCGGTATGAGAAGATCTTCTTTGTCTTCGGAACCCTTGCGGGAGGAAGAAAAGCGCTCCCCTTAAAATATCGGTGTTTTTATTTTCAAAAATTTATACAATTCGTAGAATGCTAAAGAAGTCCTTACTAGAGCCCGGCCAGTGCGTAAATTACCATGGGTACAACGCATGAATTACGCTTACGTAGGCGGTATAAACAAATCGGACTGACTCCGTTGCCGGAACGTTATTGTTCCAAAAATCGCGGAAACTATCTGCATCTTCAGCCAGGATGATATATGACGAAACGTCGTTTTATTAAACTTCCCTTACTTACGAAGACCAGCAAAGCTGCTGTTTTCCTCTATATAGTCTAATAGTCTATATAACGAAATATTATATAGAATTACTCTCCATAATTTACCTTATGCTTGATAATCAATTTTCTAAGTTGTAGAATTTATTTTGTGATTATAAGGTGTATTTCTTAAGTGATACTTTAATAAACAAATCAATGAGTTATCCAAACATGTCTCTTTTTACTATTCGGTATCCGGATATTATTTACGCCGCCGGATAGACCGGATATCGGATAGTTGCCGATATCCGTTTCATTTAATAAAAAATATAAACAGTGGACAGTTAATTTTCTTCCTACTCTACATTGTCGAAAATTCGTTTAAAGTCGAACGCCAATTACTTATACCATTAGAATTCTGAGGTTGACCACCTCACTTCCTTTAAACTCAACCGGTTAGAAAAGGCACAATGAGCCTCGGACGACTTCGAGCGCAATGGAGAGTTCTTTATGCCTAACCTATTCTCCTGAGTGGGTCCAAGGCCTCTCGTATTATGGGGTGGTTTGGGGGGAACCGCCACGGGCTTGATTTGTGTGCGGCTGGCTTTTTGGCAATCGGGCTAGGGTTTGGCTTTGTGCGGATCGGGTTTGCTGCGCTTTAGTTTCCTCCGGGCTGGCTTGCGGTGAGCGGGGGGGCTTAAAAGGGAGAATATTACGTTATTATAAAAATGGAGACCTACTTTACGTGGTCATCGCATCACGCCTGGAGGCCAAGTCGAAATCTTAACGACAGCTCCAACGTTAACAATTTGTTGTTATTTCCATAGAGATAACGTAAAAACTGTTGTTCAACGTGCGTTAAACAATGCTGTTCCAAATTCCGAGTCAAAAAAATAATTCTGTCAGTTATTCAAAATTAACGTTAAACGTTACCTCAAAATTTTTGGAAGTATTATGACGCTGCTATTATATTGAAGACGAAACGCATTTTTTTTTGTTTGGAAACCATTTTCAATTTGGTAAACGTTAACGTTCGGAACGTTAACAGTTTTCACGTTTAACGTTATTTATTTCGACCTGAACGGCTGGACCGATATCGTTTATTCTTTTTATGTCGTGTTTGCTCAGGATAAGATATTTATGAACTAAATTTCGAACCTACGACCAGACAAACAACAACTAATCAAAGATATAAATTGATATGTTAAAAAAAACGTCTGTAGCTTGAAAAATGCCCAAAGCAGATAGAAATAAGTGTTTTAAAGATCACTAATTTCATTGCTTTTCGAGACCTGAATATTTTTTTATTCATATCCAGCAATATAAAAATTGATTTCAAATAACGTCATTTGATGGCATAAAAGTTATTCGAGTTATTTTTTGGGATTCTCATAGAACAATGTCAGTCAAGTTAGCGAAATTTTTAAGTTCGCGGGCTGATTCTATTTGTATAAGAAGCACATATTTTTTAAATACAGATTAATAACGACAAATATAAATAAAAATATAGTAATTTAATGGAAATTTTAGAATATATATATAAAAAAAAATTTTGAGGATGTTTCTTATTATTATTAATTTTGATGCGAATATAATTAATTCTGCATTGTTTAGGAAGAGAAAGCAAATAAATACAGTAACACGTGAGCGAAGCCACGGGTAACTAGCTAGTAATAAGTATAAAAGAAAGTCGGGCTAGTGCGAACACATATAACTCGAGATCGGCTGGACAGATTCTTCCGATGTTTCATTTATTGGATTCTTCTCCTCTCCGGATAACAGAATAACAGCTATTAATTTATGTGGTTTATAATATATTATGATATTAAAGTTAGTATGGAGCGGATTTTCTGCTACGCCAACGCCATCTATGAAAAATTGTTAACCTGACTACCATAGATATTAAAAATATTGGTACGAAGATGTTTGATGGATTTACCTATTCTCGAGCTTTCAAAAAAAATTTTCAGCATTCAAACATATTTTAAACATGAATTACAAATTTGAAATCAATATTTAGAGTGAGGACTACTGGACAATGTATGTCGGGAAAGCTAGTTTTAATATATAAAAAAATGAATTATTCAGCTGCAAAAGCGCCACAAATGACCCAAGGCGACCATTATGAGTCTCTCGTTCCTGAACCAGTTCTTCTAGTCATTACGTCCCATCATCAGATTACCAAGTATTTAATTTTAATGAGCAATCAAGTAATTGCAGCTTTTATCTTCAACTAAGCACTTTGCTTGCTGTATAATTTCCATTATATCAAGTTATGATTCTTATAATGGACTGCCTGCTATTTTTTTTCGTAATGTACCCCCAGTACGAGTCGAAGCCACAGCTGTCACAAATTCGACCATCGAATAGAACCCCCGTAGTGTCTGATGCTTACTTACTTCTCGTCAAGCTCTCCTCTTTAGTATTCCTTGAGGACTGTATCGATTTGTTTGATCCACGTCAATAACGCCTTCTCATGCCATATTTGTCGATCCAGTTTGGCATCAATTCATTTAACATTCCCAAATTATATAATCTTTTTCATATTTGTTGCATCAGTTAGTTCCACTTCTCTTTCTAATATTCACATTCTTTTCCATGCGCTACAGTCTTTCCTCATTATCTTACATAGAGCATACATCTCTTTCGACTGCATATTCCTCTTTGTTTTTCCATGTCCACGTATCTCATCCTTAGATCATTACAGCAACTAGCTTTTTAGCTTGTTTTAAATCTAAAACTGCCAATATTAATATGAAAAAAAAATATTTTGTACTATTTGGTACGTATTATAAATCTTCATTATTTAAGGGTCGTGCTGGTAAAACTGTGACTAATGACTTTTCAACATTACAAATACTACATATTTATAATAACTAGTGGTCGGCCAGTGCTCGAAATTCGACCATAACTTATTTAGATCACAAGTTTGAACATTATAAAGATTGCTTTGTCAAAACTGAGCGAGCGCTATTTCTCAATTTTCTTTCAAAAATAATGACATGGTTACGTCAAATATGAAATATTGATAATAATATGTTCAAAGTTTTTTATATGGCTATTTAATACAAAAAAAATATTAATCAATTCTCAATTTGACCACAAATAAACAAAAGATCTGTGTCAAATACATCGAAGTGTGCGTGAGTATGAAATACATAACATTACAGTAGTGTGGGTAGTGTGTTTTTTTTCATTGATTTAATCTATTTTTATGCATAATTTTATGAAAATATTAGCATTGGCCACTCCTTCTCTATATAGACTATTAGTGTGAAAAATTTCATACTCCTCCGTCCACGCAATTTTCGTAAAAATAGTCACAAAGTTTTCCCTTCACGTATTAATATATAGATATGCATGTTCTTATTTCGAATGAAATTTCGTCTTTGTTAAACATACATAACAGACGACAATGTTGTATGCAGATTAAAACAAAACTATCGATAGATTAATCTTAGAGTAACTTACGTTCAATAACCAACAATAAAACCGGTACTTGGGGTACAGTTTCTTCCATAAGGTAGCTTTAAGTGCACTCGAAATATACTTAATAAGGAGTTGCACGCGAGTATCGAGGTTTTCTCACGATCTGCTAATTTTTAAGGATAGTTTCGAGGCAATAATATTATTATGAAACAAACTCATTTTAAAAAGTTGACCGTTGTATATTTTAATAATACCCTCCCAACTAGCAAAGTAATCCTATAACGAAAGATTATAAGTCTATCAATACTTATAAACCTCTTATAATGGCATTGTTGTAGACTGTATTACTTATAATAGCATTTTACAAGCCTTAATATTCTCAAGAGCATTCGTTTTTATATCTCAGTCTTATAGTTTGCTACAAAACTATCGCACAGGACAGTTATAGGATACTCTTACTTATAATGGCATTCTACAAGCGTTGATAATCTCAAGAGCATTTGATTTTGTATTTCAGACTTATAGATAGCTACAAGACTATTTTATAGGTAAGTTATAGGAGTACTAATCCTATAAGAGCATGCACTAAGACTTAATAGTCCTGAGAAAAATGCTGATCCTAAAGTAGCATTTTGTAAGATAAAAGAATCCTATAAAATACTTCGCCGAGATCATTATAAGTAATCGTCATAAAGTCTTGTTCAAGACTCATATGAAACAAATAGTACTTCAAAAGAACACTATAAGTGCAAATAGTCTTTAAACTAGATTCTTTAACATACTTGGCTGAGATCATTATAAGTTCTCGCTGCTATAGCCTAGTGTAAGACTCTTACAAAACCAACAGTACTTAATTAATACGTTATAAGAGCAAATGTACACAAAACTACTAACTCAGTCACTTTATAGGTAAACGCCAGTCATTTTGTCGAGGTGGTTCAAATGTTTTTATTCTTCGTGAAAAGTGCGCGTTAAATATGGAATTAAGTGACTGGAAACGAGAAAAGTTTTCATAGCAAATATAACGCTCATGTTGTTTTCACATTAAATAATTAGCGAATTACTCCCGCGTTTATTCCTAGAGGGGATTTTGATTGCAAATACTACATTTTGTATAGGTTGTAAAGCCAAAAATTCGAAAATATCAATTTGAATATAGTACCTATAGTATTATTACATCATACACATTTTCCTATTATAATTCTTATCAATCTAATCAAAATTGTTCTCGATTATGACATCGCAAACTATTTTTTTTTGTTTTATTGAGAAAAGTTTTTATAGAAAATATAACACTCATGTGGTTTTCACATTAAATAATTCGTGAATTCCTCCCGCGTTACTTTCTTAAGGAAATTTTGATTGCAAATACTACATTTGTGTAGACTGTAATATCAAGAATTCGAGAATATCAATTTGAATTTACTTATATATGTAGTACATATACATTTTCTTATTGTAATTCTAATAAATTCTATTCAAAATAATTGTTCCTAGTAATATAACTTTTAGGTACCTATATTTTTTTTTGCATACATTGCCTATTATGTGCACCTTTATGTCTACCCAATAATTATTAATGTATTTAGAGACGAGGCAATATTAAAAAGCCCAAATGCCTTTCTGAACTGGTTGATAACAGTGAACTTTTATTTACAAATATTACATTCATACCTATGGGTTTTCTCGATTATGAATTCGCAGACCACTATTTTATTGTTTTATGGAGAAAAGTTTTCATAGCAAATATAACGCTCATGTTGTTTTCACATTAAATAATTAGCGAATTACTCCCGCGTTTATTCCTAGAGGGGATTTTGATTGCAAATACTATATTTTGTATAGGCTGTAAAGCCAAAAATTCGAAAATATCAATTTGAATATAGTACCTATAGTATTATTACATCATACACATTTTCCTATTATAATTCTTATCAATCTAATCAAAATTGTTCTCGATTATGACATCGCAAACTATTTTTTTTTTGTTTTATTGAGAAAAGTTTTTATAGAAAATATAACACTCATGTGGTTTTCACATTAAATAATTCGTGAATTCCTCCCGCGTTACTTTCTTAAGGAAATTTTGATTGCAAATACTACATTTGTGTAGACTGTAATATCAAGAATTCGAGAATATCAATTTGAATTTACTTATATATATAGTACATATACATTTTCTTATTGTAATTCTAATAAATTCTATTCAAAATAATTGTTCCTAGTAATATAACTTTTAGGTACCTATATTTTTTTTGCATACATTGCCTATTATGTGCACCTTTATGTCTACCCAATAATTATTAATGTATTTAGAGACGAGGCAATATTAAAAAGCCCAAATGCCTTTCTGAACTGGTTGATAACAGTGAACTTTTATTTACAAATATTACATTCATACCTATGGGTTTTCTCGATTATGAATTCGCAGACCACTATTTTATTGTTTTATGGAGAAAAGTTTTCATAGCAAATATAACGCTCATGTTGTTTTCACATTAAATAATTAGCGAATTACTCCCGCGTTTATTCCTAGAGGGGATTTTGATTGCAAATACTATATTTTGTATAGGTTGTAAAGCCAAAAATTCGAAAATATCAATTTGAATATAGTACCTATAGTATTATTACATCATACACATTTTCCTATTATAATTCTTATCAATCTAATCAAAATTGTTCTCGATTATGACATCGCAAACAATTTTTTTTTGTTTTATTGAGAAAAGTTTTTATAGAAAATATAACACTCATGTGGTTTTCACATTAAATAATTCGTGAATTCCTCCCGCGTTACTTTCTTAAGGAAATTTTGATTGCAAATACTACATTTGTGTAGACTGTAATATCAAGAATTCGAGAATATCAATTTGAATTTACTTATATATGTAGTACATATATATTTTCTTATTGTAATTCTAATAAATTCTATTCAAAATAATTGTTCCTAGTAATATAACTTTTAGGTACCTATATTTTTTTTTGCATACATTGCCTATTATGTGCACCTTTATGTCTACCCAATAATTATTAATGTATTTAGAGACGAGGCAATATTAAAAAGCCCAAATGCCTTTCTGAACTGGTTGATAACAGTGAACTTTTATTTACAAATATTACATTCATACCTATGGGTTTTCTCGATTATGAATTCGCAGACCACTATTTTATTGTTTTATGGAGAAAAGTTTTCATAGCAAATATAACGCTCATGTTGTTTTCACATTAAATAATTAGCGAATTACTCCCGCGTTTATTCCTAGAGGGGATTTTGATTGCAAATACTATATTTTGTATAGGTTGTAAAGCCAAAAATTCGAAAATATCAATTTGAATATAGTACCTATAGTATTATTACATCATACACATTTTCCTATTATAATTCTTATCAATCTAATCAAAATTGTTCTCGATTATGACATCGCAAACAATTTTTTTTTGTTTTATTGAGAAAAGTTTTTATAGAAAATATAACACTCATGTGGTTTTCACATTAAATAATTCGTGAATTCCTCCCGCGTTACTTTCTTAAGGAAATTTTGATTGCAAATACTACATTTGTGTAGACTGTAATATCAAGAATTCGAGAATATCAATTTGAATTTACTTATATATGTAGTACATATATATTTTCTTATTGTAATTCTAATAAATTCTATTCAAAATAATTGTTCCTAGTAATATAACTTTTAGGTACCTATATTTTTTTTTGCATACATTGCCTATTATGTGCACCTTTATGTCTACCCAATAATTATTAATGTATTTAGAGACGAGGCAATATTAAAAAGCCCAAATGCCTTTCTGAACTGGTTGATAACAGTGAACTTTTATTTACAAATATTACATTCATACCTATGGGTTTTCTCGATTATGAATTCGCAGACCACTATTTTATTGTTTTATGGAGAAAAGTTTTCATAGCAAATATAACGCTCATGTTGTTTTCACATTAAATAATTAGCGAATTACTCCCGCGTTTATTCCTAGAGGGGATTTTGATTGCAAATACTATATTTTGTATAGGTTGTAAAGCCAAAAATTCGAAAATATCAATTTGAATATAGTACCTATAGTATTATTACATCATACACATTTTCCTATTATAATTCTTATCAATCTAATCAAAATTGTTCTCGATTATGACATCGCAAACTATTTTTTTTTGTTTTATTGAGAAAAGTTTTTATAGAAAATATAACACTCACGTGGTTTTCACATTAAATAATTCGTGAATTCCTCCCGCGTTACTTTCTTAAGGAAATTTTGATTGCAAATACTACATTTGTGTAGACTGTAATATCAAGAATTCGAGAATATCAATTTGAATTTACTTATATATGTAGTACATATACATTTTCTTATTGTAATTCTAATAAATTCTATTCAAAATAATTGTTCCTAGTAATATAACTTTTAGGTACCTATATTTTTTTTTTGCATACATTGCCTATTATGTGCACCTTTATGTCTACCCAATAATTATTAATGTATTTAGAGACGAGCAATATTAAAAAGCCCAAATTACTTGAAAAAATTCAAACCTGGTTCGTATTTCCAGAGATTTTATTGTTTTTAATATAAAAACAGCCTCCACTGTCATCAACTGACTTGCATATTCCGTACAATTTGTCAGTTATCTAAATTTATCGAAAATAAGTCGAAATATTTAACTGAAGACATCAAGAAATAAGTAAAAAAAACTTCTAACAATAATGAGGTTCAAATTGATCTACCCTAATTTGTTAAAATGGAGGCAATGTGTTATCTTGATTGAAACTGTTATAAGTAACAATGTACCTATAATGGTTCTGTAAAGTACTCAATGCAGAGTATTTTTAAAAATGGCGAATTTTCATATAAAACTGATGAAATAAAAATTCTACAACAACTGTAAATTGAGCTTTTTTCCGAAGCGCGTGAATAAAATAATAAAATTGCGGTACATATTTACAGTAAAAATGACTTCCCACGTTCCCAACAGTGGATAGATGAGTGTCCTTTATCAATTATATTTTGCTGTTTATTAATAAATGTATTATATTAATAATAGAAAATGTACTTACATTTTTAGTATTTAATACAAGAACAAAAAACTTCCACGACGCACAAAAAGCATAACAAAACTTACTTTATACAGTATTTTACCAGTAAACATTAAACAAGATTGGTCTGGTAAGATACTTATGGCAGATACTTATAGGAGTATTTATGCTTGTGAATGCATAGCTGAAGATCATTATAGAACCAATTGCGCTTCGTCAAGTGTATTATTTGATTATTTACATTCTGTAAGCTCGTTATAAGATCGATATAGAAATTAATGCTCCTGTAAGTGCGTCCAAATCTTGTGATTGAAGAATGCTATAAGTCTCTTATAAGAACAGATTATAGGATCGTTATAGAAATAAATGCTCCTATAACTGCGCCCAAATCCAGGGTTAAAGTATGCTATAGGTATCTTATAAGTCTACAAAATTTTACTCTTGGGAGTGCTACAAGTACAGATTTTGCTAGTTGGGCTGTCCTTACGACTTCTTATTATTAAACAAACTTATATAAAAAGTTTATATGTAAGTTAACAGAAAGTTTATTTTATTTGCATATAACTTGTAGCTCCCATCAACAAAAAAATGAAATGAAATCTTCTTCAAATGTAAACTCAGTTCAGTAAATATACTTTTAGATTTTGGTGGCGTTAGAAAAAAGGAATCCCATGGCACATAATCATCGCCATTCATGAAAGACATAATGTATTTTATAGTACCAATGTAATTATTTTTCAACCGTCCCCTTTCACTACAGATTAGAAAACATCATTTAAAACAGATGTATCAGTTGAAATTGTATTGGTCACACAAGGGACTTACCGCTTTAGAAACGGGCCCTATATTGTTCTCAATAAATAAATAATGTTGTAATTAATTATACAACTTTGAATTCAATATTCAGGCCCTGTCCTAGCTGGTCGCATGATCGTACAATCGTGCGATTGCGATGGTCGCATGAACAAATTTGTGATCGCACGATGAAAAATTGTGTGTCCTAACTGCCATCGCATGATCGCGCGTCCACCTTCCTTGACATCGCAAACAAATATGTAAATATGAATGTTAGTAAGTAAGAACTTTTGGCAAGTGGGTATCGTATTAATTGTCGATACAACGGAGCAATACAAGCGACACGCGATTATTTCAAACAAGGCACCAATCGGACGATCGAATTTACATACATCTGTCCGTCTGCCCAGTTAGGATACAATGCTTTATTTGTTGGCTGTCTCAACGTTATTGTTATAGTTCGACTTCTTACACCCATAATGTACTGGTGCTGAAAAAAAATAGCAATCAATACCTTATAGTTTTACATATGGCAGGTGAATAAAGTCGATAACATGTACTTATAATAATTGTAATTTAATAAACGGCATCGACGGTCATCAACAGCTAGTTGATGCTTTGAAATTACAACACAGAGTTACCTGGTGTTCTTCCTGGGCAATTATTCAGCAATCACATATTATCAGATACGACTTTCAATTACATGCGTATGTAAAAAGGGACTGCAGTTTTGTATAATTATAATGGTAAAATGAATACATTGTAATCGTTTATGAAGTTACTTCATTGACTATCCGTATAAATATTCAAAGGATTAAATATGTTTGTTTGTTTGCTAAACCGGTAATCGAATACGATTTTTTTTTTTCACAGTTGACCCCCAGTATGAGTCGAAAGGATAGTTGTCAAAAATACGTCTGTGAACTAGAAACTCGATAGTGTCTGCCTACTTACTTTCTTACATTCCGTTTTCAATATATAAACTTTTACCTTTTTTGCTTCTGACCTTACAGGGCCGTCCTTCAGAACGGAATCGATATGATTGATCCACGACATTCTCGATCAACTACCCCTTTATTTTCAGCTTTATAAATTGGTTATGTAATCCTATTTGTATCCATCCATTCAACATGCCCTAACTATCTCAAATTCCTGGCGTATTCCTTACCAAGTGGTTGATAAGCTGGCGGCTACAACGCCGGCTTTCGTACTGTAGGCCGTGGGTTCGATCCCAGGTGCCGAACATCTTCCTTTTACACAACACAAGCTTTTTTAGTACCATACTATGAAAGAATCGAAGAGTGTATTTGTGTTCACTTTAAATGAGCAGCAATTCATTTTTATAAAAAAATAAACACATTCAGTCTAATAGTGTCTTTCCACATATTATTATTTCTTGTAACTCTTATCTATACTGCATTTATAGGTACTTTATTCATCTTTTTGTCCATGCCATACAGCATTGATTATAACAGTAATCACTATTCAGTAAGAATTTTATACGTTCAGACCAAAAGAACAACTGTAATATTTGAAACCTTTTTGCGTCTGAAAAATATTGGGACATATAATTACACAATTAAAAACATCGTTGGTAAAGAATTAACCTAGTATTTATACAAAAAGTTATATTAAAAGCACTTTCCGTGATTTTGAAAGCTGCTAAGTTATGTTAAAACTATGAATATTAAATGTCTGCAGTTATTCTTAATTGTTTAAAGCTAGTTACAATAATACTTATCATAATATATAGTTGATTGTAAAGAAATGGAGTCATTATAATTGACAGTCGCATGCAGATAATTAGTGTTACCGGCATACAACGTAATATAGGGTGAGAGTAATACATGACAGACGGATATGATCTTTATGTACGGCCATTATGTTATTGTAATTATTTTTTTCAGCCTTTTTTACCCGTTTCGTTATATTTTCAAATAATTATCGTCAGTGATTTCACCATAACATTAGAAGCAGTTAAATTGTAGAGAAATTCTCTATCAACGCAACTTAAGTTTGAACTTAAAACTAATTAGTAATTACTGAGTTCAAATTTGAAATCAATATTCATAGTAGGTAAGGACAACAGGACAACGTCTTTACAAATATGTAATGACTCATTACTGATGTTCGATTTTTAAATGGAACAAACCACCACGGGCTTACGACCGTCTTCTACTGTTGTTTCGAAGGCTGGCTTAGTGTGATCACTTAAAGTTAACAACATTCGCCATTTGGTGGTAATGTTTAAGTCTCCGAAACTCCCAATCATGAGAATTCTCGACATGTTCAACATGTCGAAAAATCTCATGTAAGTACCTACACAACAAGTAGATTTTTACTAATTAATGAGATAATTATAGCCTATTGGCTTTGTTGGTGCACGACGTTCTAAATATGTCTACCTGAAAAATGGTCACAAGAATCTAGACGTAATTAGAAAGGACAACATCTGTCGGGAAAGCTAGTTTTAAATAAACGTGGACACACTCTTACAATATATTTTAGTCTAATATGGAGGTTTTTCGTTAAATTCATCTAAACTTTTTATTTTTATAAAGATAAAAGTATAAAACGTTTACATTGGTAGATTTATTGTATAATCTCGTTCAGTTAAGTTAGGAGCGTCACAAGGTAAACGCAATTAGCCACTATCTCCCTACTTAAGCCCACCCGCTGGACGACTCCCAGATCGTTGACAAATTGAGGAAATGCTAAAACAGTTACACTGTAAATCAATATCAAGTGCTATTAGCATAATATCTCGATAACTAGTTTCTACACCCAGTAGTGCACATTTTTCAAAGTATCTAAACATATAAAACCATATAAATTATAAAAAAAAAACAATTTTAAGCTAATTGACCACAGATAAACAAAACAATATATGCGTCTGTGTCAATGCCAAATACATCGGAGTGTGTGTATCAGATACATAACATTACAGTACCTAGTATTTTTAATGTTTTTTTTTATTGATTTAGTTTTTATGTATAACTAGCTTTCCCGACAGACGTTGTCTTGTGATTCTAGCCCGAAGTGGCCCGTTAATATGTACATAAATAACATGTAAAAGGCTATTGCCGTTGATATTGAAATAAATAAATAAATAATGTGCACTGCGCCCCCGTAAAACAATACAAAATTAATTCGATTGAGTTAAGCTAATAAAATAATAAGATTAAACTATTTCTGAAACATCCATATTTCATTCGTATTCAAAGCTCTGACGGGAACAACTTGAGAATAATGCGCTCGCGCACACATGCTACGGAGTAAGTGGGATGAGCTACTGTAGGAGCGTATGCGAGAATGAGAGGGAACTACCCGCGATGGCGTGGGCGCGTCATAGGTAACCGTTCCATACAAACTTAAATAATGTATTTTACATAATTTCTTATCCAGTTTTTAAACATTTTATTAGTTATTCTGTTATCCGGAGCGGAGAAGAATCCAATAAATCAAACTTCAGAAGATTCTGTTGAGCCGATCTCGAGTTATAAGTGTTCGCACTAACCCGACTTTAACTTATATAGTAGATTTAAAAAAAAATATTATTCGTCATTCCTTCTCTATAAACTATAAGTGTGTGTGTGTAATTTCATACTCAATTTTCGTAAAAATGTTCACGAAGTTTTTCCTTCACGTATTAATATAATAGATATGTACATTCTAAATTATTTTGTTCCAATAAAACAGCACGATCGATAAACGAACCCTTAAATATGGAGCAAAAGCATATAGATGTAAGCTCGATTCCCCTACCAAAAGCTTAGAGAAGTAAAAACTAAGTATTGATTCTGAATTGAAAACATTGTTCCTTGCTTCGAAGTAGGCCATGCAGTAAGAAGAAAAAAAAAACAAAAGTGTAAAAAATGACTGATTGATGCAGGTATATACAACGTCATTATATTTACGGTATTTTTTTTTTCATGTTGATTACTTTAAGTTACTTAAGCTTTTGATATATTTTAGGAGCACTTAAATATATAAATAAATAATAATACTTTAAAATAAATTAATATAATATTATCAAATACAGAGTTATGAAACTTTTTTTTGAATTATTAATTCATTCTAAAAGACATTTCTATTTAATGCATAAGCTCGATCCAAATCCATTATGACCCATTAGCCGAATGTAGGTAGATACTTAATGTTATTATTATTATTAGTGTTGCCATACGCAAACACTTTGAGTTGGCAAGGAAGACGGCCCAGAGCCGGCTCCGGAGTGGATGTGACAGTCTAATGGTTGGCCTCTTTTGTGTGAGACCGTGTGGAGAGTGCCTTCGTATGAAATTCTTCGTCAAAAGACCCATTTAAAATCGTTTTGTTGAGTTGCAGTATTTTTTAATAAATTAAAATTGAAAGCTTAGTGATGTATAACTCACTTTCGATGGTTTATTTAATAACATCATCGAGATGTGATGGTCGTATAAATATTCGTGGATTCTAGAATCGCCTGGATAGTGTCTCACACCACGTTCCAAGTGTTTATCGATTCTTGCTCTGTTGTCCAGGACTAGATCTTACTTATAGAACCAAATATTTTATGTATAACGGAATAGGAAGGTATAATGATTGATGAATAAGATGATCCAGTGGCTATCATCTTTGCGGCAGACAGCAAGGGATGAGAGTTCTATTCCTGATGGGATTTTTTTACAACGACATGTTGATTTGAAATTTCGGGGATTTTGACGAATTTGACTACCTAAATGTCAGATGTTGTTAATGTCAAGTGATCACAAGAAAATATGTATATATTTAAATAAACCTTCAAAACACCATGTTATAATAAAGGCAGGTGTGAGCCCTAATCCAATTTGTAAAAAAAATGCCTTTTAAAATTCTAACACTTTTACACTATTAATATGTACGACGATTCAATTTATTCATCTACATTGTAACTTTTTTCCATAATTCGATTTTATGAGAGCAATAAATTCTTTCTTCTTCAGATACACTTCACCTTAAAATTTGAAAAATTTTATGAAATATAATACCTAAATAATTTCAATTTTGAATATATTTACAAAAAAAAATGTTTTGCATAATGATCAATCGTAATATTGTATACATTACTTATAAACCCGTGTCCCCAAGCAATCGATACCATTTGCCATATTACAATAAAATACATAGAACATTTGCCACAAAATACTATATGAAATAAATCAAAAAAAAATTAAGGAAATCGATGTTCGATGTGCGGGGTTCCGCCTTACTAACCATTAGTGACCGTCTACAAAATTAATATCGACATTCCCGAGGCACTTTGATATTTTTAAACATCGCTTTAAAAGTTTTTTTTATATAAAATCATCGACGGGTCTTACGTCTTTTCTTATTTATTGACATATTCTCTTATGTAAATACGTACACTGCCGGTCTTATTATTTTGTCGAACAAATCATGAAACTTCGATTATTATTATTATTACCTACTGGACTTTTTATGTGAAATTCATCATCCATTTAACGAAGTATCTTTTTTCAAACATCACGTCGTGTCCCTTTAAGGGTAGGCGGATAAAGCGGACCTTCAATCTTTTAACAAACAGACTTCTTTCGCTCCTTCTTTTTCTCTTTCTTCTGCTTCTGATCTGGCCTTCCTTAAAAAGTAATTGAGGTACATAATCCAATAAACTCAAATTTTAATTCGTTGTTGTTTGTTGGATATTGGCTGAGGCAAGTATAGCCCCTAACTTCTTCAGTCAGTTTCTTCAATTGAACCATAGACAGGATGCTAAACTTTGGCATGAAAATATGAGAATTACTGATCCGATCAGCATAACATTCGCTACGGCTTGTTTAGAAAACTAGGCTAGTTACCAATGTCAATCTATCTATTCCCATCTTAACACCTAGATTGCTATCCAGGAACTGTTGAGTATTCCATTAGATTTCTATCATTCTAAAATTATGTACTTATAGAGAATAAAATTCCATTTCCCTTTATAACCCAGTAAGAGTCATAAGAAGACAAAAGTATCATCCATTACACAATGTCAGTGACCTCTTCACGGCAATTCCAAATCCCTGGCGTTTCGTTCAAAGAAGCAGGAGGAGAAAATTAGAGCTCTTCTCGGCTAACTAAGCTACAGAAAATTCTGGCTCTTCCAGCTTTTGTTTGTATCAGTGTTGCCTCTTTTCAAATGCTTTTCTTTCCAAATTATTCTACAACTGTCTTTTACTTTTGTTGACAGGTACAGGAGATTTGAAATTGGCTCTGAACTCTGGACGGGGCAACGTTGGCAATGCGGCGCAAGGAGCCACCGCTGGGCCAAAGGAGTGCGCCTCGTGCGGGAAGGTCATAACGGAGCGGTTCTTGCTGAAGGCGCTGGACGTCTATTGGCACGAGGACTGCTTGAAATGTGGATGCTGCGATGCGAGACTGGGAGAAGTCGGCTCAACGCTGTATACAAAAGCTGATCTCATATTATGCAAAAGAGACTATCTTAGGTAAGAAAGAAAGAGTGAATGAGTCATTGAAAAAAAATGTTGCGGCCCATCTTAATGCGGTCAAATTAAAAAAAAAGTCACATATTTTGACTATGTCTTGGAACCAAATTTAATTGTTTTATTGCCTCAATGAAAGAATACTCATTTGATATGGCTACGGGGAAAAATCTACATAATCTGCTCTATCTAGCTAGCCCTGGGGTTTGTTGGGATATCTGTTAAAACCACACCAGATTTACCGACTTTTTTTTCTATCCATTTGATTCTCCATCACTTGTTTTTGATTTTCTTTCAAATACTAGTCAGGCGTTTTGGGTTTAATGACCATTTAACCCAGACAACTTCTTTGAAAATAACGAATCGTTTTAATTTAATGTAAATAAGATTGAGGTTTATAACCATGAAATGTCTGAAATTGTCAACAGGTTATTTGGAGTAACTGGAAATTGTGTAGCGTGTAACAAAGTGATACCTGCATTTGAAATGGTGATGAGAGCTAAGAGTTTTGTATATCATTTGGAATGTTTCGCGTGTCAACAATGTAACCACAGGTATGTTCAGATTTATTATAATTAAACCAGTTTTCATAATTGCAATCGTGTTAATCGTCAGCCTAATCATCATTACATTAAGTGCACTGTCATCAGTAACGTGATATAGCCATCCAATTACATCGACCGTGGGCCCGTATCATATGTAATTTTCCCTGTTTTTATAATCATGCAATTAAATCATTTTCATGAGAGGCCAATGTTCCAATGTCTTTAATGAGCATCAGGAAATTTTTTGCCGTTTTGTGTCATAAATTTTTATTTTCATTTCGTGATTTAACTTAATCTTGTTCATTTCCTAAAATGGTCTAAATAAGTAGAAGAAAATTAATTAACTAGTGTTTATCAAATGGATAAACCGTGATATTTTTTTTGTAAATGAGATGAAATATTGGAATACCACAGGGATGTCTTTTGAAACTCGTATATTCAAAGAGATTGTATCCTTTTTATAAAACTGTTTACTTTATTATTACTGTGTTTAAAAACGGTTTCTTTTTAACAGGTTTTGCGTTGGAGATAGATTTTACCTCTGTGACAATAAGATCCTTTGTGAATACGACTACGAAGAAAGGCTAGTATTTGCAAATATGGCCCACAACCCGTCTAGTCTCGCGCACGTTAGAAGACAAGTAAACGCGTTACAGGTAATATTTCGATTACAATAACCAAAATTTCAATTTCTTATTTGAAAATCCTTCATAAACATCAAATCTTAAAGGTCTTTCAATAATCTGAAAATATCTTACTATTTGGATTTTATTTTGATACAGTGTTCTCCTCCACAGTCGCCGAACGATGCAAACAGATTAGGAGCAGTTGTTCCACCTGGAGGAATCGGTAATATGGGATCAATGCCATCAATGGTACCTTCAACCGGTATGAACAACATCCCACCCAACAGCGGATCTAGTAATGGCCCGATGGGAATAAACAATGGTCCAATGACGTCCAACGGGGGGCCAATGGGTATGAATAATGGACAAATGAGTACAAGCAATGGACCCATTGGGATGAACAACGGTTCGATGGGTACCAGCAATGGACCAATGAGTATAAACAATGGCGCGATGAATGCCAATAATGGACCCATGGGGATGAACAACGGAGCAATGGGTTACCCTGGTAGTTTAGGTGCAGATAAAGACATGCTGATGGGTGGTGGTGGAGCGGATGATGCATCTAGCGGATACGGTAGCCCTGATGCTGAAACTTGTGATACGACACGATGACCCGGCCATTTTGGGAATGCCAGTCCCAAGCAGGCCGGTCACATAGGCAATAAGCCAAGGGGACGGACGAACAGAAACGATTTACAGGTATGATAATGATTTTTTTATTTTATTTACCTTTTATCAATAAATAAGCCAGACAATGGTATTAAACGTATTAATTGTCATGTTGTTTGCGCTAGCTGCGACTAACCAATCTAATGTTGCTTCTCTTTGATATTAACTTATGTAACTGTTCCATTTATTTAATTATTCTGTATTGTTTCTTTTTCTTTTTTTTATTCTAGAATAATTATTATAGATTAGTACTCCCTTCCTTTACACAAGCATTATGCTTTTTAAGGAGGGCAAACAATGTATTTTGTTTTTATGTTTATAAGAAAACAATTAATGTATAAAATTGTAATATTTATTTAAAGAAATAGAGGTATATTATTAATGGTGATAAGTGATAAAATTCGTGCTAGAAAATAATTTCATCCAGGTTTATGCGATGCATAAATATGTTGTTAGACACTCAATCATTATTGACACAGTCCACATGACGATTTTATAAGCAACATTTTAGATTCAGCCCCTCCCGTATCACAGACATCCTAACCAAAATTGAGAACCTAGCCTTCCTAAGGCTATGGGTATTTTCAAAGCAAGAAGTCCCGAGCTTTGATAACGTTTGTCTCTGGATCCATTATTTTGTCTCATAATGTACTTAAAAACCCCTTATTCTTTTGTTACAGATATAAATCAACAACTGCAATGAACAAACAACGAGTATAAATTAATATAACGAAACTTGAATTATAAAATAAAAAATATACTATATAAAAACAAGACAAACAAAAAAGATGCGAAACAGTATATTTCCTGATAATAGATAAAATATAATAAACTACAGATTTTGTTAATTTATTTCTATGCTAGTCTTTTATATGTACTTGTTTTATTCTTCGTATTTTAGGTTTTTGTACATTATTTTAAAAACTAATATTTTACGAGTACATAGTTGCAATTTCTTGTGCAATAATCACTCTGCTCTTATTGTTAATAGTATATCTAAATCCGTTAAATGTCTGGAAATGATTATTTATTGTTTTAAATTATGTACACGTCTTTTGTTTTCAAGTATTTTATTAACATTTTTTAATGTATTATGCAATTACAATTTATGTTAAGTTCACAAAACTACGTTATTTGGATGATTAAAGAAAAGGACGTGCGTTTCCACCCCTTTCATTTTTTAATAAAATAAAGTCTCATTCTTTTTATTTTTCGTCCATTGTTCTTTCTTTTCTATTTCATTTATTTTCTATTCTCTTTTCTTCTTCATTCATCATCAGACTGTTGAAATTTCTGGATTAAATGAAAATTCCGATATTACTATTATGTCCGCTTTTAGGGAATCCGTGATACGGGGTGTTTTAAAAATTGTTTTTTTTTTCATCTTAAACATCGTTTTGCGAAAGGGTTGAATCCCTCTCTTGATCCACTCCATTTTCTTTGCTTTTGGCTTTGCCGTTTCATCGTTTTATTCAAATATCATCGAATGGCTATTGTTTATTTGAAGCAAATTTTTGGCACAAAATATTCTGTTGAGAGGCTCTCCCTCTTTGATCAATACGGCTCCAAAATGATCATCCTCACATTTACACCTCACAGTACAACTTCAATCCCTAAACTTACGCATCTTAGCTACTGGTTTCGGGCCTTCAACTTCCTCTTTATATTCAGCCTAATATTTAAAAATCTCTTTCCACCTATTTTGTAATCCAAATATTATATAGTCAGATAATGATTGCCTAAAATTATTTTCTGACCAAGGTAGGTCTATTTATGTAAAGTTCAATCCTGCTGATCACAGCCGTCTTCGTTTTTTTTATTTGACTTATAAAAATTTGCCAAATGTGTTCCTCTAGTGACAGAAATTGCACTTTCAACGCATTGTGAAAAACTACAAGCTTCAAGCTTCACAAAGCAATTTCATGAGACATTAGACCCTGCGATGTACGTTTACTGACATTCCCGCGAGTTGAACAAATTTTTCTCAACTTTTTTTTACCCTTTTTAATGCTTTTCTTTCCACTGTCGTTGTGAATATTTTCATCTTTGGTAATTATTTGGACACCAGGAAATTTCTCCAAACCTTTCTTTTTTGTTTTGTGCCAGTTGCACTGCTTCATCTCAGTTTAACAACATCGTATCTAATAATTTTGGCTTTCTGGGTCCTCCTGTCCCATCCGGCTTAAAGAAAAGGCTTTTATGTTTTAGATTTTTTTTTATTTTGACCTTCACCATGTATGGCCAGACACAAGTACAAAATTTCGAACTTCTTGGCTCAATTTTTATCTTCTAGAATATATTGGTCAGTTGATGGCCAGGGAAAATGAATACCTTAAAAATATTGATATGATTTTTATGACCGTTCGGATATGTAGCTAATTTGGGAATAATTATAAAGTTTGATTGCAAAATGGGAGGCAAAATGTGATTAAATAAGTGTGTAAAAATACCCCATCAATTCGAAGACACCCTTTGTTAAAGTCATTATATTACTTGAAATCTAATTAAGAAAATTCCTAATTTTTAATTACATCTGCTTCTCATACACCCTCTCCTCCCCCTGTCAGACCACCATCCCTCCCCTTTCATCCCTCCACCCCAAACACCCCTTGCTATAATTACTCATATCGAAATTGACTTGAATTGCTTTTTAGTCTGATTAAATTTTCTCAATGATCGTAGTGTGTTGTTCAAAATTAAATTTCTATTTGTTTGGAATGTTTGAGTTTCACCCATCGACTATGGTAGCTGCAACCGGGCTGTTGTAATTAACTTTTTTTTTTAATTTAACGTAGATATATTATATTCATCTTCAAGTTACGAGTATAATATTTTATTTATTTATTAATTATTATTTTACTACGGCATCCCAACGTCAATAGTTTTACAAACTTGATCAAATTCTAGGAAGCTTTTTTTGTTTCTGTTTAGTTTTTGATGTGTTTGTTGCTGGATTGATCTTATATAAAGACAACCAAGTACCGAGTCGTTTTAAGAACCTTCAGTTCATTAAAGATCATTTTATTTGGACATTTTAAGCTTATTATAAATTGAAGTTTTGTATTTCTCATAATAATTGAGTGATTCTCTTGTTTGTATACAAAATATACTTAGATAATACCGGATCCGGTATTCCGGCGGATCCGGCATCAAAATACCGGACGGCCGGTTTGCCAAAAATCCGGTTGGATCCGGTCGGATTCAAAATGAGACCGGATTGCAATCCCTAGCCACAGGGTAAGCCAACACCAGTGGCGTGCTGTAACTTCCTTTTTTTTAAGACACTTCAAAGACACGGGTTTCAATTTAAATATATTTTGCTTGGGACAACTAAGTATGCGGGTCTGAGTCCTGCCGGAGCAAGAGACATATTACCATAGCTTGGATACCCCAGTAAAATACCTAATTCAAAAATTTTTGCAATATTAGTGGGTCTGCTTTTCTGGGAAACCATTGCACAAATATCTATGTTTGCCAAATAAGAGAATTAATTCTAATTTTTATGGGAAAAACATCAATTTAGTTTTTTTTTTTTCATTTAATTACTAAGGTTCACCGCCAAATGAGTTTACTTATTTATTTATATTTGAACCCATTTATCCTAATAAATAATTTCAACAATGAACTCGTATCTAATTTTTGTAATTGATATTTTTTTTTAAATTTACTTAAATGTTTAAATAATTAAGTATTATTATTATTGTACTTGTTTTGGTACAAAAAGACAAAAAACGGTTTGTGATTTTATTTTTAAATAAGTTTTCTTTTTTTGTATTTTAGATGTTATTTAAACAACGTGTTATTTAAAATGACTGATTAAAACAAGCGATTGGGAAAAAATTAATTGATTGTATTATATTATTATTATTTATATTCATAATGATTTTGCACAACTTTAGATTAAACTGTGATATGTACCTATTTATCATAAAAAAACATTGATTTCCAAAAAACCTGTAAATATACAAAAACTATTATAATTGTAAATCATTCGTTAAAGTTTATTTAAAAAAAAAACTATGTTATTCATTTTTGATTCTTTTTAAAAGATAGGTACCTTATTCCTTGATTATAGAAATTATTAATGTATACGATATTATGTGAAACTATTAGGTTAAAGTTTGTAAATAAAAAACAAATATAAGAATAATTACAAATAATAATAATTAATAATATCAATAAAAATAACATTAGAAGTTTAATTATTATAAATTCTACTTTTATGATTGTGAAATAATATGTATAAAAAATAATTATTGTACAGAACATACTACTAAATAAGTATAGCACTTGGGCAATTTTCGCGTTAAGAAAAAAGCAGCCAATCATATTTCAAATTAACAAGTCGTACGAAACAGCATCCAATCATATTTCGAATATACTCGTCGTTCGAAGCAGCATCCAATCATATTTCGAATATACTCGTCGTTCGAAGCAGCATCCAATCATATTTCGAATATACACGTCGTACGAAGCAGCAGCCAATCATGTTCCGAATGAAAATAATAAAATGCGTTTTCATTGGCTTGTTTTTTTTTGTGAAGCGTTATTTTTAAATTTTCAAAACTCGAAGAATGCTAATGTGCGTGGTGTTTAGTAGTATGGTACGAGAATTTGATTTATATAAGTTATTATACCAAAGTATTTCAATAAAATGTAATAATATTTGTTAAAAAAAGGTAAGGAAGAGGAACAGTTTCAACTTTACTGCAAACATTCTTTTTTTTCAGCCATTTTGATTTTCTTTTCTTGCATATTTCACTTGCAAAGATTTTTTGATCATGTCTGTTGTAAAAATTCCTAATCTCTTCGCCGTTTAAATTCGTGTTTAATGTTTTGCTTTACCATTTCAATATGTTACGTTTGAGGATTTCTTGTTCACGTATCTTTTGCAGTTCATAATCACATCTGAGGGTTTCTTGGTAATATCCTTGTAATTATTTATTATCGGTTTTGAGAGTATTTCTGTCATATTTTGTGTAATTTACTATAGATTTTGAGGTCATATTATACTAAATACTTTACAATTCATAATCGTTTTTAAATATGTTTGAATATACGAGTATAGGCTTTACATGAACGTGTTTAAGGGTTTCTAGGTTTACACAATTAAGTTAGCAAATTCAACGGACTTCGATACAAAAATTGTCTTTTACTGCCTCCAATTTAATTAGAAATCACGCATTTAGATGGATATCAAGTATTTTGCTGTTGTTTGCTGGGAAAAGTTGAAACCGTTCCAATTTGTTGAAAATCATTAACAAAGTTGTGGAGGGGGTTACTTATATCAGATATTGTTCCGATAAACGTAAGTTTGCTTTGCATTTTTCGATAAGTGCTTTGTTGTTCTTACTTTGTTTCTTTAATGTATAAATGCCTTGGTTATTGTTAATATAAATTACATTAGTACTGTAAAAATGAAATCTCTTCAATTCTTTTAATAAACCATGCTTATTCACTTTTGAACTTATAAATCTTAGTTTACTTGCTCACCGAACACTAAACTATATGAACAAGTTTTTCAAAATGTTTGTATAAACACGTTTTTAATTTTCTTATCAATAAAATTGTTTGTTTTTCTCCTTTTTTAGTTAATTTTTTTGTTGTTGAAGTTTTGCATATTGTGTTATTAGTTTTAATTATTTTTCGTCACTCGCTAAAAACTTAAATATTATAACATTAAACTTATAAATGTTTCATTGTATACCGAATTTTAAAAACATTAATTTATGTAAAATATGAATAAATATTTATTTAATGAATAAAAAGTTTTATAATTCGCAGTTTTCTAAGCAATTCCTTTTCACCACCTTCCATTATTGTTTTCATTCAAAGACTCTGTTAAAGAAAACACTGACAGATTGTTAAAGATGAGGCACTAAAACGGATCCTTGAGGGAGCCCACTTTTTTTTTAAAACTACGCTTATTCTTCTGGTTATGGAGTAATTATTTTTTCTGAAAACATTTTGATGACTAAACCTTATTCTGTCGACCTCGGTAGCCTAGTTGTACTAACTGGCGTGGATTTCAGATCCGAGGTCCCGGGTTCGATTCCCGGTCGGGTCAGAGTTTTTCTAAGTGTTTTTTCACTTGAAATTTCTACCCGGGGTTGGCCTGTCTCAGATTGGACGGGACCGGTTGACTGGAAAAAATTGCCTCAGGCAATAAGTTCCGCCGGCTATACTGACACTTTTGTATAGAAAGTGTTATTTTATTAAATCTGAAGAACAAAAGAATTATTTGGTGTTGTGCTAGCGTGGAAGCAATTCTACTTCTGAAGTCCATAAATAGTTACAAAAATATATGTTTTACCACAAATGCTTTGAATAAAGTTGCAGAATTTTAAGAAGAGAGTACAGAATTCTTGGTGTGGCTGTGGGGGATAAAGTAATACAGATGAAATAAGAAGGAATATAGTAAGGTGAGTAAACCAGAACCAAGAGATTTGCAGCTGGCTCTTAGAACATCACCTGGGTCATAGAATATTAAAAAAATATATTGATCTCGAGAAGTCAGAAATAATATGTTCTTAAGAAGAAATACAGGGTGGGGCATAATGGACTCCCTAGTTTCAAACACTCACTGTAGAGCGCGCAGGTGGGTTAGCGGAGTGGGAGTAGTGGCGTCAGGTGGGGGAATCGACCCCAATTTTTATTTCAAGTAGTCGCCATGCAGTGGTCCGGTGAGCATCGAGGCTTTGTCGTAGAAACGTTCTTTAAAAACAATGATAGTTACGAAAAGCCCTCCGCGTCGCCACCACATTATCATTGTTTTTAAAGAACGTTTCTACGGCAAAGCCTCGATGCTCATCTCCCACCTAACGTTACTACTCCCACTCCGCTAACCCACCTGCGCGCTCTACAGTGAGTGTTTGAAACTAGGGAGTCTATTATGACCCATCCTGTATAATCTCTAAAATTGCTACAGCATAAGCTTTGATATCCAAAACTGCAGGGGGATTGATTATACACAAAAAAGTTTACTTCGAACTAAACTTGATTATTTTTATCAAGGGAATTACCTATTACACTGAAACAGAAAACATTTTTAGGTAAATGAGATGAATTACCTAAACTTATTAAGATTTCACTTCACACATTTCCGCATCTTACGTTTCTATAGACATTTTATTTTTTTTTTTCAGTTATGGATCGAAAAATGTGAGTGTGGTTGCAGAAAAAAATAGAAAATTACTCAAAAAGTATCATAAACTAAAAAAAAAGTTCATTCTACAATATAGCATAAATTTCAGTTTATTACATATATTAAGGTTTAGTAATAGTGTAAAAAATGGATGTTTAGATATGCCAACCCCCTAAAACTCAAATATTCGAATATGTAGTTCTAAACTGTTTTGTGAATAACCCAATTGGATTCACCTCACGGTTCAATTCTAATGATCATGATTAGGAGTTTCGGAGACTTACCACATAATGGCGAACGTTGTTAACGTAAAGTGATCAGACTAAGCCAGCCTTCGAAATATCAGTAGAAGACGGTCCGTAGTGGTTTGTACCATTTAAAAATGGAACATCAGTAATGAATTGTTAGTCATTAGTTGTTACATATTCGTTAATCTTCAATATAATGATTACAATGATATTGTTTGATCATTGCCTATGTTCCAATGAAACATTCATGGTAGGCAAACATGAACATCAAATAATACTCCAAGAGGTATTTCTGTTGGAGCATAAACCAGATTTAATTAAAGGTCCAAAGTTCTGGAATAGAAGAGGGTGCTTCGAGGTTATGGCTCCCAGGTCGCTCTTAAACTTTTACTGTCGATTCAATTCCAAAAAAATAAGGAGGATGCGACTGAGCCGGAGACAGGATCCACCGAATTCGGGACTTTTTTATAGAAAAAACTTTTTTATTACCTACTTCTCTTGCTAATCATAATAGAAAATTCGTACCCCGATCAGCGTAGCTCCGATATACATGTTTTTACTGTGTAAAAATACATTCAGTTCGTGTTATTCATTGTAAAATTAACGAATCGAGCGTGCATTCTTAGTGGATAAATAATTACACCAAGAATGCACCCTCAATTCGTTAATCTTCTTATATATTAAAATGGAGAGCGATTTCCCGATGTCATCGCATCACGTTCTAAACGGCTGGACCGATTTCGCTAATTCTTTTTTTGTCGTGTAGGCTTTTATCAGAAGAATGTCCTTTTAAAGATGAAATAAATAAGAAAATTCATGGAAAATTAGAAAATAAAAGAAAACTCTACGTAGACAACCTTATTAGTACTTTTTACCTTTTAATTTTTATTCCAACTTTGAAATTTTGACAGAAATTGCCAATTGGTGCGATTGACAGAATGCGGATGGAATATACATGGTTTAAAACAGTTCGGAATCACATTGGTCAAATGATAATTAATTCATCACCATACAAATTCGAATTCAATATTCATATTTAGGAATACAGGATAACGTCTGTCGGGAAAGCTAGTTTTGAATATACATGGATCCAGTATGCAGTTCTCTCTGACTCCCGTGGAGATCCTAAAAGCTTCAGTAGGACCACCTGGCGTTTTGACGCTACACTCAGAATCTTCATACAGGGATTTTAACTATCTTCGGAGTTATACCCTACGGAGCTAAAATTTTCCATATCAATAGTCTATGTGGGCTTCGAAGCCCTTTTCAAAATCTATGAAGCAACAAGCGACTGGAGAGAACCACCAATATTACAGGTTACTTTTCTAATTGAAAGTTTCCTGTGTCACTCTCTCCTAGCTTGATACTTAACATTAATCCTACATTATTTATTTAAATAACATTACACACAGAATTCATATGAATTCGCTTAACGAAATTTCACAATATTTTTAATGCAACGCGCGTAAAACGTAGTTTGATTCGATTATTTTTTTCATTAAATTATTATTATTATTATTGTTTACACAGAAATGACTCTTTCCTCAGAACTGAATCTTTCAGACGGCTCGCCCTCTCAGATTGTGCATTAAATATGGGCTTATTATTCATTTTTATGTAGGCTCGTAAAAAAGTGTCAAATTAAAACAAGCTTAAACAACACTGCTTGTATTATTAACATCGTTCCTACAGAGTTAGACACCTGCCCACTTTAATCGGAATGATAATTCATTTTTCATTTTACCTGCATCGAAATAAGAATAATTAAAAGATTAATGTATTGTTAATCAAAAGAAATTTGAAAGTTTGATATTGATTTATTATTCTGAAATGACAAACAGACGATTGAGTTGCGTCGTATCCAATTTTATGATCCGTTGTTTATGTTCACATAGTGATATTTTGTAGACAGCAATATTCTATTTTTTTGTCACGCGGGAACGGCGTAGGTATCTATTGTACATAGATAACGTTATAGTTCCGAAATTGGCCAAAGCGAGCCAAAAATTATTGCGCGAGCTATACACTTTTTGACAGGACTGTTGTGTTTTTTTTTTCCATTGAAATACCATAACCTACTCAATGTGCGTTCAGAATAACCATATCATTGCTTATTGAATAATTGTGATTGTCTAACACCAATGAAGCACCGTTCTATTTGTCACTTGAGAATAGCGCAGTGATCTTCTGTACCTACATAATATATTACTTTGTATGTAGTTCTGAAATTGGCCACCGTGGGCCAAAAAGGATTGCGCCGACTATACACTTTTTGACAGGGCTGTTGTGATTTGACCATATAAATACAATAACGTATCATTAGCTCGTTCATAATAAGCATTTTATCAACTATTGGATTGTGATTGCCATGGAATCAATTTCAGTCATTATCTTGTTTAAAGACGCCTGTTGAAAAATATACATTTTTAACGTTGTGTTCAACTTGCCAATAGGCTATTTATAGAGACAGCTTAAAATGAATATAGTTTACTATCCTAGCGACATCTACTGGTTAACACTTGCTAATAAAATAAGGTAGCTAAATGGTGTCACCACCTTCCAACAGATGTCTTTACATTGAATCTTATAATATAAACGTTTCTGTCACTGACTCACTGCCTGACTGACTGGTGTCATTATCATTTTTAGTTCCTGCGTTCACCAGAAGATGGCGCCCCTCGGAACTAAAGAGAAATTTTGTGGCTGACAGTAATATATTACTGGTAGCTGAGCACATGCGCAGTTTGTAATAAAAAGTTTTATTTGTTCTTTTAAGTTTGCATAAACGGTTGAATCAACCATGTGCTATGTAGACTCACATGCGAATTCAGCCATACGAAAGCAAATTTTGCAGGAAAAGGTTTAGCAAATCAGGAAAATTAAACCCACACACGCGAATACATACCGGAGAAAAGCCATAGGAATGCCATTTGTAATAAAAAAAAATCAATCAACCAAGACTCACATGCGAATTCAGCGATACGAAAGCAAAGTTTGCAATAAAAAGGCATAAGTGGGCGCCTTTCAAAAACTAGTTAATAAAAATAATATCATTACTACCTTGTAATATCTAGTGTTGTGTTCGGTTGGCCCAGTGGCTAGCGTCTCTGGTTTGCAACCCGCGTAAACCATATATGCTCTCGCAAAGGAATTTTCGGCCAAGCTATAATCGCGATGCGGTTCATAGTTTTCTCATTCGCAACAAATGCCATACTTTTTAATAGTCTACAAATTTGAATTTTCTTGGATTTTTAATAAAGCAGAATATATTGTTGAATTGTCTTGTAAATAGGTATCTACCATAAAAATTGGACTTTGCTGCGATCTTCACCTACAAATTTATTCGATAACGTGATATTTTTTCTCTGAAAAATCTTTGTATTAAAATGGAAATTGTTTAACATTTTGAGAAGCTTAGGGTCGACTACGTGTACAAGTGTATGTGTATTGTTGTTAATTAATTATTTTCTATCTCCAAGGATTAGCTTAAGAATGAGAAACTGTTTCTGTCTCCCTCCCGCATCCTCCATCCCTCTCCACCCCATCCTCCCTACACCCACTTCAAACCTTTCTTTATTTTACATGCCATCCCCATCTCACCTGAAAGTCTCACTGATTTTCTTTATGGTATATAACAGAGAGTTGTTGTTAGTTGGTTAGATATCTTATTATCTGTCAAGAAGCTGTAAAATTATTTCCTGGTGGTAGAAGATTATTCAATTTATCAATTTTATATATTTAAGGGAAGTATATTTGGGATAGATCTTGTGTACACTTTTGTACGCTTAGCTATTACTATTTTTTTTTACTTTTATTTTTCTATACTCTTTTAATTTTTATACGTAAGGATAATGCAGTTAAATTGTGTATGATTTTTTTTATTTATACAGTGCTTTAGTATAAGCTTGTGAAATTTTAAAGTATTTTATTTCCGTTTGTTTGAATTTTGCAACTTCCTTTCGGTATTTTGTTAAACCTTACTGTTGATGCTTGACATATTATCTATTTATTATTACGGATTTTGAATCTGTCCTGACTTAATTCCAGGTACAATTTGGGCACAAGACGGTACTTTCGCATCACGAATGACGCTATACGCCGGCACATCCAGCGTGGGCACATCATCTCTAACATTATTGGAGATGGACTTGGCTGGGACATGTGTTAAGGAATGACAATTGTCCGAGGAGAGCGCTTTTCTTCCTTCCATCAGGTTTCCGAAGATGACGAAAACCCTCTCACAACGTGTTCCGTTCCTTCGAAACAGAACTTAAAGGTTTGCACATGTTGTGAAAAGAGATCATAAGCTTTGCGTAACATGGAGCGCAGTGGAGAGCTCTTGTTGCCTCACTATGCCCCTGAGTGGGGTGTTAAATAATGCCTTGGTCACACGTACCGAGTAATCGGGCGAGACAGTGCACTCGGCCGAGTACTCGCTGCGTCTAAACCTTATGGCCGAGCACTCGCCTTAAGTGCTCGGCCATAAGGTTTAGACGCTCATCACTCTCTCGGGCGAGTAACATTTTACTGTCTCGCCCGTTTACTCGGCACGTATGACCAAATTTAGTCTTGACTGATTTTGATTGTTGTGAAAATCAGGTTATTTGTTGGGCCATGTTGTGATGGTTAACTCCAAAATTGTTAATCGTGTAATGCATTGGGGAGAACTGAACTCTATCTTAACGGGGATCTGGTTAAACAGCAAAAGTAGGAATGAGAATAAGAAAAGTAAAATCATATAGTTTTTACAAGAAAAAGAAGACAAACTATTTTAAAGAAACCCTACATAGTAATATTATTGATAATCTGGATAATTGGCAATTAATTATTAGCATAATAGAAGGATGTATTCAGCTCGACTGTATACACAATACAAAGCAACTCTTTCAGGGGGTAGAGCGCCTATAGAAGAGCCCGACCTCCCTACAGACCCCCCACCCCCAAGGAAGGCTTACACACAAATATAATTGGACATGCACCCAATTAGCCGCCACTACTCCTGTCAGGGGGGGCATCTCATAGGGGGGAGACTGAGGTGAACTGCTGCAAAGATGTCCTGGAGCTTGTTATGAGGAAAATATTTGAAAAGTAGAAGATACTTTTATTAAAATGTATTTTTACTAATGAATGTCCGTTTTAACGGATTTTTAAATGTGATTGATCGATAACAAAAACGAATTTTTAAAGCAAACTTCACATTTGTTATTTTCTTCTTTTTCCTTCCTTCCAATGTGGCAATCCACTCCCGAGAGACTGATCTATGACATTTATTTTGTTATCATAAACTACAAATTTTATGGTAAAATCTTATTTAATTTACATAGAATCTCGGTTTACTAAATAGCTGAATGGTTAGAGCGGTTGGTAGCCAAATGGTTACGACTCGCCGGCTTCCGTACTATTTCGTACTGGAGGTCGTGGATTCGATCCCAGGGGCCTACCACCTTCCTCTTTAATGACAGAAGCTTTAAGTAGCTTAATATAAAAGATTGTATTTGTGTATAAATAAAAACTTTCACGATTTGACGAAGATGACTCCTTTTTTCTCTATTCAACCGTCCCACTAATCTGACACAGGCCAACCCCGGGTAAAATTCCAAATGAAAGCCGCTATGATAGTTATGCAGTTGAACCCGAAAACAAACTGTTGATTTAAAAGTCGCCACTTATATCAATAGGCTATTGTTGTTTCTCTTATTTTGGGATATTTGCCGGGAGATGTTTTACCAGAGGTGGGGAAAGAGATTATTTTTAAGAAGGACAGTAGCAGTATACAGTTTAATATGAAACTTACCACCATGTTACGCAATCATAATTTCGATTCAAAAGGGTTCTCGTCTACACAAAATTAACAATAGTAGGTACTGAGGCGGTTCCAGGTATTTGTGTGTATCCTTCCATTTCATATAGGCCGCACTAATTCAGGTTGGCGGCGTGCTTTAGTCGATCATCAACTATAGTATTATAAATAATATTCTAATATAGATAGATCTTGATGGTGAAGTATGGCGAAAACGATACAACGCCGAGCTCTATGTAACCATAGAGTAGTGAATAGTGTCAGCGTAGTCAAGTTCATTTAGATCAGGGATGCACAGACTTATAGGGAGCAGGGGCCACTGGGGAAGATTATGAGCCAAGGACGGGCCGCACTAAAAGTTGTAATTTTTTGATTTCGTATTTCACCGGTTAATTTTGTAAAAGTAGGATGTTCTGCTTCATAGTGCCTTTTCACATTATATTCCTTTCGAATGCCAATAGAGGTGTTGCATATTAAACACACAATATTATTACGCGATGAACAAAAAAGTGTTTCCCGGTCCAAATATTATCTTGAAACTGCCGATTTTCATCTTTAATCTTGCGTTTTTTACTAGGTATCCATATCGAAATTGATATATTATGTGCTTGGTACGACCGACGAGTAGAATAGGTACGTAGTAAAGCTGAACAAGAAATTGGAAGGTAGGTACTTAATGCCGCACATTTTTGGTACCAACAATTCAAAAGTTTCAATAAAAAGTCAAGAAATATTGTTACTTACGACTTCTGCAGTCGATATTTCACACAAGAATCCAATAAAGTAACAAATAAACAGTTTTTTTAATAATCCTTCGAAAAGCTACAAAAGTAATTAATATTCTTTTCATTTTCCAATATCGTCGGCGGGCCGCAGATAAACTGACAAATGGCCGCATGCGGTCCGCGGGACGCGTTTTGTGCATCGCTGATTTAGATTAACAGACTACGCTGGCTACGACATCTGTTCCGTATGGATGACCAGGAGCCCCAAAAGGAGTACCTAGGTACTATTTAATGATCCAGTTGGAAGAAGGAGCGTAGAAAGGCCAAAGATACGATGGTTGGACGATGTTGTTGCAGACTGCAGGGCTCTGGGGCAAAGGAACTGGAAGGTGGCAGCCGGCGACAGAAAGGTTTGGAGACAACTAAGACCCACCAAGGGTTGTGACGCTGAGGATGTATGTATGTATAAATAGATCTTTATACACTGTACACTGTTTGATCAAAGCTCATTTTCAATAAAAATACTGTCATTATAAGAGTATAACTGGTCGTCTCTTTTCAACCCCTGGGGCATCGTTATTCTCAGACAGGATAAGGTATAGGTAATCCGCACATTATGACTTCAAATATAATTATGATGCGGTTATATCCGTTAGTTATAATATCCTTTATCCTGGATGTACGTCCTATCTAATAATGTACCTGCGCGCAGCGAAGAATTGCGTCCGCTATTAGTTGTTGCGGAATTGTTCTAACATTCACGTTTGATGTGGTTGGTAGACTGGTGGTTACAACGCCGGCTTTCATACTCTTTAGTGCGGAGGTCGTGGGTTCGATCCCAGGTACCGACCATCTTTCTCTTTCACGACACAAGCATTAAGTAGCTTACTGTGAAAGAGTTAAAGAGTGTATTTGTGTTCAATTTGAGTGAGCACAGATTCATTTAAAAAAAAAAAGTTCTTAAAACCCATCGTGTAGGTAAATCTTCGTGAGATTTTTCTGTCATTCTCAAACAGTTGTACACAACAACGGGTGTTATTCTCTCGCTGTTTATAAGCTGTTTCTCAAACTTTCTGAAACATTGATTTAAGCAAGAGGCCACGTACATATCATCACTCCGCTGTTCGCGTGCTTCATACTACTTGTTTATAAACCTGCTGTTTGCTTTTAATTAACGAAAAATGTTTTGTTTCACTTTATCTCCCACCTCTTTCCGCTTCTCTCCCTGCACACACACGCTCACCTTTCATTCCTGTGACTTTCTCAGCCAATGGATTGAAAATTTCAATCGTCGATTTGATCATAAGCTCTTCAATAAGTGCTTATGATCAAATCGACGTGTGCTATCCACTCTTATTTGTGTCTATGTTTGTTGGAATTGTCCCTTAGGTCATTAGTAACTTTTGTACGCGACAAATCTTAAAAAAATAGTACTCATTGTAGTAGCTTCCACAATCTGCTCCTGGGTAGCATTTTACATTAAAAATATCTGCATGTTACGTATTGTGAAATGAACTAAGTGCGCCGCTACACAAACGATACACAGGAGATTTGCATTAAGTCCACTAACGCGTTTCTGGTGCCGCCGATTGTCCAATCTGGGACATAGTTGAAACTAAAAACCTTAATAACTCGTTAGCATATTGGTTTATAGGCTTGTGTGGTACATCAAACGATAGAGAATTTAAAATACTAAAAAATGGTATAAAAACTCCAAACTGCCAAAAATGGACATAGTTGATTTCCCTTGTATACCGACGAAATATCTTATCCGACCAGCGCCCTCAGACAAATTCAAATTGGCGTTCGACTACAAGAAGAAAGTTAACTCAATAAGTGTTCCATGTCATAACTAATAATGGTGATATTTTTTCTACTGTAGGTTAATAATTGTTGCTTATTTAGTGGAACTTTGTCCCATTACAGAATCAACAACTGATTTGTTCACTGCTTATAATAACGTAACTGAATTTAGTTCCGTTTTCTATAAATGATTTCCATTACCGGAATCAGAGAAAACAACACTATGTTTCTAGTTATTAGGTAAGTATATAACAGAGAAAGATATTATGATTGTATTTGGATCGGACTCGCGATGCAAATGCAGATTAAATACCGTTCCCCGCTTAAGAAGTAAATTTTTATTACTAAATCATCACGCCGTGATTGATATCTAACTGCATTGATTGATTGATTGATATGTACGAACTATTTCAGACAGATAATTTAACAATACAAGAGTTGAAATGAAGTGTTGTGCGGCACAAGAACGGACAACTAGCGCCATCTCTGGTATAGGCCACTCTCATCAATTAAAGGATTAATGACAAATACGCGGCACTTAACGAATGCTTTTAGCACTGCCCCCTCCTCGCCCCCGCCAACTATACCGCCCCTCTCAGCCCCGCTTATGAAAAGGCCTTATTTTGGGAGTAAAAAGGGAAAATGGAAACGGGCGGCTCTGGGTGGCTCTCTATAATCCCCTCGGACGAATAATTGATTACAGTGTTGCAGTAATGGATTTTTGTCTTGTCAAACTATAATGGAGGCTTAGTGGAAAGTTAAATTTGCATCGGGACCATCTACTATCGTGCTCTCTATAGTGAACCAACACAATACTAAGCATTGTTGCAACGTTAGGTCAAGATTTCCTAACCAACTAAATATCGTTTATAAACAAAATAAAATTGAATCTATATATATAAAAGAATGTCGGATTAGTGCGAATACTTATAATTCGAGATCGGCTGAACAGATTCTTCCGATGTTTGTAAGTTGGTTTCTTTTCCACTCCTGATAACAGAATTACCATTTAAAAATTGAAAAATGCATATAAATAATATAAAATATAATATTTAATAGTAAGGTTTAGTTGTAAGGAACGGAGTTCCTGCGACACCAACGCCATCTATGAAAAAATCTATAACTTTTATTTACTAGACAACCATTGAGATTCAAAATATTGGTACGCAGATTTTTGATAGAATTTCTTTCAAGCTTTCAGCAATATTTTTTTAACATTCAAACAGTGACACAATTGTCCAGACTTACTTACGAGATACCTAAAAGATTATCATGCGCTGCTAAAATCTAATTTGTTTTACACCTCACATAGGGGCATAGAGAGGCAACAAGAGCTCCCCATTGCGCTCGATCTGCGTAAGACCACCTCCCACACCATGTTCAAAACCTTCAGCACTGCTTTCGTTGTTTCGGTATAGATTGACCTTCAAGTATTCCGAGTTCTTTGTTGTGGTATAAAGGCTAGGGTGTAGAAGACGAAAAACTATTATTATGTAAGTGAGTAGGCTACACGAATGTGTGAAGCTTTAGGTATATCGCTCAAAAAATATCACTCAATACGTCAACTGTACACCTACAAAAAATATATATCTAACCATTTTCGAAAGCAGAAAATCCTTATACTTTAGTCACATCTTAAAAAAAAACCAAAACTGTTCGGTATAATGTATATATTTCTGCCACATTTTTTACTATAAGAAATAATATGTAATTTTACAATTGATAATATCTATTTGATATTGAGAAAAAGTGGACCAACAGAGCTTAAGAATCTCAGAAAATATATTTATAAGGGCTGTATACTGTAGAACTCTTTAGATTCACCCTGAATCGAGAGAAGAGTATTTTAGCCCCCAATAGGAGTGGCGTTATAAGAAGAAGAGGAATGAAATATAATTTATTTATGATATTAATTACTACTAGCATAGCATTATAAAATCAATACATTAATATAGTGTTCACACTATATATGTGTTTGTATTGTTGTGTTTCTCTATTCCGTACACAAGAAACTACCCCTAAAACGTACCCTGTTATTAAGCGCTAATGCCTGTTAAGTGATACCATTAAAATATCAATTTTGGATCAAGACCCGCATACTCTCGATACACTATCATTATTTATATACACATTAAAACAACTTACGAACACTTGGTTTAATAATATAGGTACATTTTCACTACTATTCAATAGTAATATAATGTTCTTGCTCACAAAATTAGAGTCATATGTAATTTTGAGTGCACGGGAAATAAGATATTATACATACACTTGACTTAAAGGTATTTTGTTTACTTTTTTATAACAGTTTCGTTGAGTATGCATCAGTCAGAGAACACATGGTCCAATAATTATGAAATCTGAAGAAGTTGATAATTATCATTAAAATAAAATAAATAACACTCTTCTATATTCATACATACATACATATACAACCTCCAGTGACAACGGTTATTCTGAATCGTAGACTGTGCTGGCTCGGCCATGTCCTTTGTATATCTCCCGAGTCCATAGATTATGGATGGCTTTTTATTTACACACCGGGTGGTACTTAAAAGGAGACGTGGCAGACCAAGACTCACCATCAAGAGAGCGTACGATGAAGACCTTCGGGATACCAGCTTGAGTTGTAATCACGCCCTGGATCTAGCCCAGAATAGGGATGCTTGGCGAGGTTTTGTGGCGACTACGTGCTCCACCTAGGGAGCGAATGTGGATTAAGTCAGTATAAAGCAATACATACATGGGTGTCAGTATGGCCGGCGGAACTTCAAGCATTGTGCATTCTCTACCAGTCAACCGGTCTCGTCCAATATGAGACAGGATTCCATCCTCGAGTAGAAATTTCATGATAAAAACATAGGAATTTATAAGACGTCCAGGATTCGAACCTGGTTACCTCTCGACTCTTGAACAGAAGTCGGCGCCTGTGCCACTATAGGATAACGAGGTCGGTCTCAATATTATGTTCAAAATATAGGAGTTTTTGGATGACTACCAGATATCCTGGAGACTGGAGAGACCACTTACCAATTGAAGATGTTTTCCTAGAATCGAAGGTGAGAGGAACCTACCAAAAACCCTTTTCTGTAGATGTGTGAAATGGGTAGGACACGCGAAATAAATTGACGAAATATGATCGAGGGGAAAATAATTTCCGTGGACAACCACGCCGACGGTACCTACCCAAATGACATACTTAGGTGTGTTTATGCAGAAATTTCTCGTGCCCAAGAAAACCTTGGCTGTAAAAGACAAAATACAAATCAATTTGGTTACTCGAATTATTTTCTGTTATTAAATAAGCGTCTATTAACCAATAATAATAATTATAAAACTCGATAAATAGAACTTTTTTCCAATAAAAAGATTTGACATTTGAGATACGTGTGGGAGGCAGCTTTGCGTCACTGTTTCCTGAAAAAAAAAACTACCCTTGCGTCGTTAAACATGCCCTCTGGCTTATAATTGTAATTGTAATGAGACCCCACAGGCTATTATTATGGTCGAGAAATATAAGAATTAAAGGGGAAATTACACAGTATTTTGCGTCCCATAACTCGTGTTCTTCTATCCATTATTAAAGTCAAAACAACAAGATTCCAAAACCACTAAGCGTGATTAGACTATGTGTGTGCAAAAGCGCAGTCATCACCCCGATTCACCTAAGAATCCGCCAAAAAAATATATATGAAAAAATTAAATTTTAACCGGCTGTTCCACTTTAATTATCGTAATTCCTCTAAAATAACCCACTATTCGATCAATTTAAGCGGCACATTAGAAAGACCCGTCAAAGTTTTGGACGAACCGCTTTTATGTCAAAACCACTCGTGTCAATTTTTTTACAGAAACACGTTTTATTCAAAATAACAATCAAGCAAAATACGTAATAACGTAAAATAATAATTTTCAGTAAAAATATCTTTTTGCTCTTGTTTTCATCACAAAAGATACGTTAATAGTGGTTATATTTGTTGATCAAGATGAATTTGTTTGAGAATAAAGGAAATTTGGCGGCCATGATGATAATTTTGACAAATCATTAGTTTGAAATCACTTGCAGCTATATTCACTTCTATCGATGTTTTAAGCAATATTGCTCGGATTGGTTGAAATCACTTAACATTGCCCGCGAAATTCACAATTTTAGCGGATCTGATAGGGAATAGGAGTATATGTGCCTTCAATGGTGTTTCATATATTTCTTCTGGAGATTCTCACATCGTCTTCTGGAGATACCAGCAAACAGATTATCGTTCTATAACTACTCTTTTGCTGTCCATCATCCTCGCTGTTGAAACAGCTTCTCAGTGGAGAGTGGAGTGGAGTGGAGGAATCAGTGCACTCCTTTAAAAGATTGGTCAAAAACCATCCTCTTCACTCAGAAGTTTGCAGACTTTTTTTTCTCGTCTTACAACTTTTTTTACTTACCTTTTGCTTCTTGGTTGGATGGTAGAGATCATTTGCAACGAAAATCCCGCCAAAGCACAAACGATACTTAATCCCGCTAAAGCACAATACTTTGTCAGTAATCCTTTATAATACTTACATATAAGTTGTTATTAACTTATTACCGTTTATTAAAGGAGTATATTTACACTTTGTTTAATTATATATTTACTGTATTTATCTGTAGTGCATTACTTGTTCTGTTGTATGAAAAATAAATAAAATACTTTAGTTAATTTTTATATTTAGGCAATAATGTTGTTTAATTTACCATGGTAAATGAAAATCTCCGATAGGAAAAATATGTGAGAAATTGTCTTCCAGCAAACAAAACTAGAGCTTAAAATGGTGTAATATACAACGTAAAATAAAAATATTCATAATTTAACTAAGCATTATTTTTCCTAGTCAACCGGTACCAGCCAACCGCGGGTTTTGAGTTCAATAGAAAAACACTGAAAAACTCCACCCGACGAGAATCGAACTGGGAACCTCTTGATTTGAAGTTAGGCTACCAATGTTTAAGGCTATAAAGACTCTAAGCTGACTCAAAAAACTCTAACTTGCGACTCTAATTCAGAAATTTGAAAGCTTGAATTTCGAGATGGTTGGCACATGTAGGTAGGTAATTAAGTTGGTTATAAGAAGAAGAAGTAAAGGTTCCAATGAAGGAGGCTGTGGTCTCCATACACTCCTCGCGCTCTCCTCCTCATGGGAAAGTTCCCTTAATAGGATTTGTTTTGATCGTTATCGAAAAACCTTTTTCAAATTAAGTTCAGATACTCGAATAGTTCCCCATCCGATAGGAGACGCTATTATAGACGAAACTTCCAACACTTTCCTCCACCACTTATTAAAATCTCCTTAATGCATATTGATCAACTGTAATATTGCCGTTCTCGTATCTTAAATGGTTTCTCGATAACTAGTGAAAATTAAAAGATGAAAGTTGGTGGTGAAACTAAAAATGTAACGTAAAAGCTAGATCCCGTTGGGGGGTTATTCACGGAACGGTCTTAATACGATCTAGTTGCAATCTCAACAAATTATTTCATTGAGAATCATTTCGGGCTTACCTTTGTAATGTCATGGAATCATTTTACTTCTTGCGTAAGCTTTGGTGATTATTAATAATCAGTGTGGCCACTTATCCGGGTTACGCAACGTGCGTCCTGGTGTCCGGACGAAACCAAAAGTGTCCGAGTCATAAGTTTATTTAATGACCATTTTTACAAAGGTGGTAACTCTATGTAAAAAAAGACAGAAACAGAAGACTTTATTAACAAAGAATATTCTACAATAAACTTACAACAGATAAAGAAAAGACAAGAGCTGAATAATACCAATGTCGTCAATTATTAAGGAGCCTATATGAGAATGCCTTGCTAATTTTTTTGCAATGAAAATGAATCTGGGCTCACTCAAGTGAACACAATAAAAATTAGACGAAATATCATAGAATGACACCTTTTATCTGTTAGCTTAATGATCATTAAAATACATAGTATTGTAAAAGTAGTTTTTTTTTATAATGTACTATTTTAGATTCTATGAAAATTCTTCCTATCACAATTCTTCGAATCAATTGTTCAAATTATGTACAATTGTTCTAAAGTGAATTATTCGAACAAATTTTTCTACGAATATATTTATTTTTAAAATTTGTATAACTTTAAATTAATTCGGGGAAACAGCTGAGAAGGTATGGGGGGCTCCGTCCCCTAAACCCCCCCCCCCCCTTTAATTATAACCTAACCTAAATCATTCGTGTAAACAGTAGAAAACTTGCTAACGCTAATGTAAAATAAAGTTTTTTTGAAAAATGGTGCATTAGGAGAATTGTGATTTCGTATAATTGCCATTAGGTGAATTGTGATTTTCGAAGAATTGTAATTCGAACAATTTACGTGTTACCGTATTTTAAAGCACACTGATATGTGTATGTGCAGAACTGTCAAAAATTTTAAACGATTTAAATTTAGTTAAAGTGTTTGTCAAAAAAAAAAATTATAATTAAATGGTTTCTGAAATGGCTAGGATTTGAATTACATCGCAACTATAAGTTCATTTTTTTTAAAGATACAGTGCTAGAAAAAATTCGGCATATTCCCATTTCATTCTTTTCATACATAAGAAAGAGACACAACACTTCTATAAGATTTATTGTTTTATTGAGAGGCGATAACAGTAGCCACCCTTAACCAGGTAGCACACTCATAATATTTTCGAACTCGGGAAGTGCGGTTGTCTTCGCTAACATCTCGATAAGTCAGAGAAAAGGTTTTTTAAAGTTATTTATTTATCGACTTTCGTTAACTTTATAATTCGATAAAAATGAACCTAGGTATATTATATTTATGTATTTATTTCAATTTACGGCGTTAGCCATTAACATGATGTAATATAATTATTAATTTTTTAATGTGTGTATAATTATTTTATACCTAATGTTTTTTTTATTTTGATCTGCCTATAACGATCCTACAACTATTGCATTTTTTCATATCTGCATATCGCATTTTTTAATCTATGTATAATTATTTTATACCTAAAGCTTTTATCTATATGTCTTTTTATTTTGATCTATCTATAATGATCCAACATATATTGCATTTTTGTATGTCCGCATATCGCATTTTGTAATCTGTGTATATCGTAGGTAGGTATATATTACCGTAGGTATATCAAATACTTTTTTATCTGTATGTCTATAATGATCCTACACCTATTGCACTTTTTATGTCTTCATAGCGCATTTTTTAATCTGTGTACAATATTATATAACAATTTATACTTTATGAAATACATAAACATTGTATTATATAACAACTGAATGTATTTTTAATAATATACCTACACCAGGATAAAAAATGTAACATAAATCAATTTCGATAAAAAATGAGAAGTAAATACGATAAACTGAGTGCATTTTTTCATAAAACTCGTGCAGTGTGTATCGCAACCCTTAAAAACAACTACCTGCGTAACAATAGGTTCTGTACCGCCTCTCCACGAAGTCATAAATCTTATAGAAGTATTTTTCTCTTTCTTATGTATGTAAAGAATGAAATGGGAATATGCCGAAATTTCTAGTACTGTATCTTTTAAAAAAATGAACTATAGATCGTTTCGTACGGGTTACGACGCCGGCTTTCGTACTGAGGTCGTAGGTTCGATCCCAGGTGCCGACCATCTTCCTCTTTCACGACACAAGATTTCAATAGCTGACTGTGAAAGAATCAACGAGTGTATTTGTGTAAACTCTAAATGAGCATAGATTCATTTAAAAAATATATATCTTTCTCGTTATTCATTTAGAGAGAGACCGAAAAAAACTAAATTTTGCAATACAACAAGATTCTGCAGTAGAAAGTCATAACGAAAGAAGATACCCAGAACATGAGGACGAGATGGGCTAACCTCAACAAACAATAGAGGCGACAATAGTTGGAAGGATGCCGGGAAGAAAGAAAAACAAGAGGTATGCAAATAAAACAGCTAAAATTGCTCCTGAAAATAGACGTTTCTTAGGTCAAATCGCCAACAATGAGAAAAACGATGTACAGTAGAAGGAGAAAGTAAATGTTCTCAATGTTAACTTAGCCGTCAATAATGAAGGTCGTAAGCCCTAATGGTACTTTTAAATATTATAATACTTGAAGGAAAAACTTTGTGACTATTTGTACGAAATTGCGCGAACGGAAGAGTATGAAATTTCGCCCACTTATAGTTTATATAGAGCAGTAGCCCTAGTTTAAGTTTTCGATGATCGAACATCGAAACGATCATCGAAAGAGTTTCGAAAAATTTCCATACAAAAATGATCGAACGATTCGATCGTTTGATTTTAGAACACTATTTTCACGTTTATAAAAGTGCTTATTAGCGTGCAATAAGGTTTCGATAAAACTCGTACTAGCCCCACAGGAATAGGAGTGGCAAATGCATATGATTCACTCGATATCGGGTGCTTTGCCGTCTAAATCGATTAAATAAAAAAAAAAAAACATTACAAACACTACTCTATGTATTTGATACACACATTTCACGTATTTGACATTGACACAGACGTATAACTATGTTATTTTGTTTATCTTTGGTCAAATTGAGAATAAATTTAAATTGTTTGTCTTTAATAATAATAAAATAAAAAACTTTGTACATATTATAATACATATTAACATTTCAAATTCGACTTATCCATTCATGTCATTGTTTTTTTGAAAGAAAATTGTGAAATAGCGGTCGCTCAGTCTTTGACAATGTAACATTAATAATGTTCAAACTACTTATAATTTAAATAAGGTATGGTCGTATCTCGAGCACTGGTCGACCACAAGTAATTTAAAATACGGTGAAATAGAGAGTGAACAATATTTTATTCAATCATCATTAAAAATGTGTCGTTTTTTTTTTAGGAAAATTGAAATTTGTTCATCCCTGTAGAACACTCTTCAATTCCATCATACTCTCTCCCTCTCCATCTCTCAATAATGGAATGTTCTGGTAATGAAGCATCTGTTTTTATTTTTTAATTAATTAAAATGGAGATTATCCCGTTCGTCCCCCAACCCCTCCCGGACGTCTATTCTGCAAATGAATCGGATAATCCGATGCGCCCCCGTATCGGGGATGGCAGGCCTAGGAGCTACCTAGTCTTCATTAAGGGGCTGGGGGGTGAAAGTGAACAACAAACAAAAACAACAATTAGCAATTTAGTTAATCGAAAATAATACATCGAATCACTTAGCTTGGTAAATACTGCTAATCAACCTGAACCAAAATAGGTTGGTAGTTTTAATTAGGCAAATAGTGCTTAATTATGTTGTATGATTACACAGACTAGAACAGGTTTTCAAGAACTCCATTACCTCTCTAGTAGCTATATAGTCCCTTCGTATCACTTTACTTGGTAAATACTGCTAATCAACCTCGATAATTTAGGCAAACTGAATTTACGTTTACTATGGTTGATTTCTTTCTAAGACCTGCCGAAGTAACACAAGTTTTCAAGAGCTCCTGTAGCTTTCCATTATCTTTCTACTACACATGTCGTCCCTTCGAATCTCTTTACTTGGCATATACTGCTAATTAACCTCGATAATTTAGGCAAATAGAATATCACATTGTATGGAAATATTATCGAAACTCTTTCGATGATCGTTTCTATTTTCTTTCATAGAAAACCTATACTAGGGGTACTGTTGTAGACTTCCACAACCTATTTGAAATATTTATAGGACCTATGTGCTGCTTAAAGAGTAAAATACTAGGAAATGCCAGATATTCCGTTGCCAAGTTGTAAAACAAAAATAATTATACTTATTTATTTCAAAAGGAAATCTAAGAGTTGGTCTGATAAAAAGGCTAATTTGAGATGCCTCTAACCCATTTGGTCACTACTTTGACACTCGTATTATTTTTAATAAACAAACATGACCAATTGCGCATGCGCGATATAGACCATAGACAATTATAATTCATATTTTTGTTTATGGTGAACTAATTTAAGCCATTTTAGTTTTTAGAACACATCGCTTTATAGAATACGAATTTTAATTCATATGACCTTAATTCTTAAATTTTGGAACGTTCTTATTTTAGTTCGAACAAATCCAGAATAGGGGGTATTATCTATCTAAAGATTCTAAAGTATAAAAGAAAAAAAACGACATTATGAATATAATACCTTTGTATTTGTAAAAGAAAGAAAAATATAAATAAAGTATTACTAGCTATATAAAAAAAATAAAGAAAAACTATATATGATATAACACTTTTCTATACAAAGGTGTCAGTATAGCCGGCGGAACTTATTGCCTGAGGCAATTTTTTCCAGTCAACCGGTCCCGTCCAATCTAAGACAGGCCAACCCCAGGTAGAAATTTCAAGTGAAAAAACACTTTGAAAATCTCTGACCCGACCGGGAATCGAACCCGGGACCTCGGATCTGAAGTCCACGCTAATACAACTAGGCTACCGAGGTCGGTATTCGAAATCAATATATGTATTCGAAATCAATAAAAAATGTAATATCTAAACATTATTTTTTTTTACAAATTAATTCATTAAAGGTAGGTAAATTACTTTAAAATAATACAAAAAACAATACAAAAGAAGAAAACAAAATTGAAAAAAGATTATAGAACGTAACAAGCTCAAAAGAAGCAAATGATGGTACATGCGGGACAAAAACAGTTTATAAAACAATAATAAAAAAATGACTGATGACATTTTAAATATCAATGTAGCTACTTATGTAATATTCGTTACTACTTATGTAACAAAAGAAAGGATTTTAAATAATAAAAATCTCATTAGTTGAAATTACCAAGAATCGGTCATCGACGATCACGAGAATATGAGTCATCGACTAAGGCACAGTCGATGCTAACAATTTAACATTGCAGCCCCTTCGGTTGTCACCCTATTGTTTGGTTTTATGGCCGTCTTCGCAAGTTCGTAGCGCGCCCAGTTTAAGTAATTTTTCTCTTCTATATTATTTTTATCCAATACAACCTATTTTATGTTGCAATCGTAAACATATTTATAAGAATATCTATGGGTTTTTTTATAATTTTGGAATAAAAATCTAAAAGCTATTGACATTTAATCGTTTTACAACTACATTACATGTATTATCACAATCTCTGACCAAACGGTACCGGTTAACTGGTAGAAATTTTCTATGGCATTGTGTTCCCTTTGTAGGTAAAAATATTTGAGAACGCATGATTATCAGGTTGACTGGACGATATTAAGAAAACGATTTAATAAGTTGTGTGACATATTGTATGTTTCTCAGAATAAGTAAGTATTCCTACATCTAAAAATAAACAAAATAGTTTCGGAATATTTGAATGGGAAATCAGAAAGAAGATTCTGCTAGTATCGCCAGCACGCTGAAAATATTGTAAATAAAGTAGATGATGCTAAAAAGAAAGTCAGGAAAAACTAATTACAAGTTGTAATTGAAATTTTGCGTGTTATATAATACTATCCGTCTATCTTGTGAAGCGCAGATTGTTCAACTTTTTTGTATTATTCAAAATATTTTATATATATTTTTTTTTTTTTTTTATAAAATGAATCTGTGCTCACTCAAAGTGAACACAAATACACTCCTTGACTCTTTCACAGTAAGCTACTGAAAGCTTGTGTCGTGAAAGAGGAAGATGGTCGGCACCTGGGATCGAACCACGACGTCCGCAGTACGAAAGCCGGCGTTGTAACCGCTGGGTCACCAACCACTTCGCTTCACCAACCATATCGTTTCAAAAAAAATACAGTCTCCCAAGTTTTGGAATCTTATCTCAGATTGACCAGAACTACTACTACGTAGTTGATTACACATTCATTGAACATTCAAGTACCTCTGTGTTTATATTGTAACACTGAGAATCACTGAAGTGGGATCCGCTTTCAACAACATGAAGATTAGATATATAGAGATCGATCTAATGTCAATGCTTGTGTAATAATACTAGCGATGTTATATTGGTGTGAGCCTTGGCATTGTAAAAAGAAAAAACAAAGTTCTAAGATACCTACACCAAACGAACAAACACCCAGAGCTATACCTAAATCTAGTATATTTTCCTAATCGTTGATATTATAGTCACACAGGGAATAATAGCCAGAAAGAATTGTCATCGCCTTTGAGAAGAAATAACACTAGAGAAATAATGTGCCACTGATCATGGTCCCAACAAGTACCACGTGACTGCTGTTAAACTCATACAAACTGTGACGTTGGTCGGTAGCTGTGCGTGACATACGATTTTTTATTTTTTATATTTATCGTTAGTTAACACAGAGGAATTTTATGTTTTAATCATGGATTTTGTTGTGCTATCTCGTTCTTGTAGATGAAAGTAGTATGAATTATTTCTGGAAATTTATTTTCAGTCACGTGAATGTTGAATAAAGGAACCAATTTATGGTTCTGCGCATCCAAAAAGTTCTCTAATGATATTTGTACTCAGTGGTCATCGACTACTAATAAGTTGTTGTTTCCATGTTTAGACGAAATCTGAAGATAAGGTGGTTCGATTTTGTGACAAATGAAACCGTGATGCCAACATTACCTCCAGTGACAACAATGGTAATCGTGAATCGCATTCTGAGCTACCTCGGCCATGTCCTACGTATATTCTCTCCATAGATTATGGCAGCCTTTTATTTTACACACAGAATGGTACAAGAAGGTGTGGCAGACCAAGACTCACCATCAAGAGAGCTAACGACGAAGACCTTCGGGATACCGGCTTAGATTGGTGTGACGCCCTGGATTTAGCCCAGGACAGAGATGCTTCGTGAGGATTGTGGCCATGTTCCACCTAGGAAGCGAACGTGGATTAGTAGAAATTTCTATTGAAAAATTACACGCGATATACTTAGTTTTGATGTATCTAAAAGATAGGGGGATGAAGAAAATGAGAATCTGTGATCTAATAATGTAATCTATCTGGAGTACTTGGGGGTGCAACGGCCCGCGTTCAGGGTGGGCTCTGACAGCTCTATGGGGAGCGCCACCACAGTCTTCCCGTTGACGGAGGACTGAGAAAAGCGCATTCTTATCCAAAAATGACCACCTATTCCATTCCTTGTACATAAATTGTATTTAAAGCTCATTTTTAAGGTATCAAATTTATGGTTAAATGAGTCTTATTTTGGAAGTCATGGAATCGATAATGTTCGAAAAAAAAAACTCCCATTTTAGTGCATCTGCTACAGATTTGCTTGCATGTTTCGTAATTAGCTATTATTTTATCATTCCGCTAGATAATATGGAAGAGTCTCTTGGGGGTGCAACTAGTAGCGTGGAAACATCCCCAATTAAGTGCACTCTCGTTAGGGAGTTACCCCTCTACCATTTATATCCCATTTACATTAACCAATACATAATTGAGGTTTTTTAATTAGTAGGTAGGTGTATAAAAATTATATTCCTCTTCCTTTTCTTTTTAACGTTACCCCCTATCAGCTCTGAAGTTTTTTTCATGCCGGATTACTCACCCTGGACAGATGCATCGAAGATTTAAAAAAGACAATACAGCCATATTTTCTCAGAGGCCGCACCAAGCAGCCATTAAAGCGTTGAGTTCCAACATCGTCAACTTTAAAATAATGTGGGAATGAATCAACATTGAATTAACTAGAATAGTAATGTCACACTCTTTTCCCGGAACATGACGGTTTGAAGGGCAATGACAAACAGATTAGCCCTGATTAATAGCGAACAAGAAATCTGCAGTGGGGCTAGTACGAGTTTGATCGAAAGCCAAGAGCAAGCTAATAAGCGCTTATTAGCGTGCAAATAATGTTCGAAAATCAAACGATCGAATCATTCGATCATTTTTGTATGGAAATTTTTCGAAACTCTTTCGATGATCGTTTCGATATTCGATCATCGAAAACTTATATACTAGTGGTACATATTACATACAAGCTAGCTAGATCTCTTCTATACAGTCTAATGACACCTTTAGACAACAAGACATCGCGATAGGTGTTCTGAAGCCATTTTTAGCTAATACCAACACTTTCGACATCTTTTACATAAGCTTGTGTTATTGAAATGTTATTGTAATAAAGAAGAAAATGGTTGGCAGCGCGAATCGAACCTTCAGAACAAAAGTTGAGGACTGGACTTTAAGGCTACCAATCACTTCTATTGCTTGTATTTTCAATTATTTTCTTTTTGGACCTTATCCGTGGCTTTACTATAATATCCACTTTGTTCAAACCAGCACTTTTATGCTGTCCATCTTTACAGTACGCGACCAGTTTGTTTATCGACGAATTGAAAACGGAAGTTGTGGACAAACAAAATGTTCAATTCAATTCGATAAATCCGTTTCAAATCGAACGGATCGAAACGGCTCTCATCCGTTAAGTCTGATAAGTAATGCATCATTTTATAATTACCGTTATGCATTGTAAAAAGATTCAATTAAAACCGAAAAACCATTATAGGGGGTGGTTAGGTGCAGCAGTGCCGACAACAATACGCCCCATCCCCTACCCCCTGACCGCTGCATCCCACTGTATTTGGGGGGAGGGAGCACTTTTTAATACGAAACACAATTTTCGTTTTTGATTGCCCCCGTCTGGCCAACAATATTCCCACCCCGACTGCATCCACCCGAAAACACATTCCTCAACCCCCTTCTAAAAAAATATTTGCTCCATTACAAAATAGACTTGTGAAGATGTATGTTTTTCTAAGCCCTTAATTTTTATTATTTTGCTGTTAAGATAATCAAAAGATGAAATTAGCTTTATTTCTTATACACTTTAGTTTATTTTTTCTAACAACTCTCATTTGAAAAATTGATTTTGCTACAATTTTTTGTCACCCTAAAATATATTTAAACGCTCTAATTTCTGTTGATACTTTAGACGCAATCTCTCTAGCTGAAAAGCCTACAGTTCCTAAAACACCGCCTCTGCATAGGTAAGGAAAAAAGCAAGTGTATTCAAATCAGTTAATGAGTCCTTACTTACCCGACGTTCTTTTTTAATATAAATATTGCATTTATGTGGTTTTCCGAGGTTTTCTTGTTTAAAATAGTCGAAAAGTTTAAAATTGATAAGTTGTAACAAGATTTATATTCGACTACGAGAAAACAAAAATACGATTTAATAAAAACACGGTTAAATGTATGATATCTGTTTTTTAAAAACAAACGTTAATGTGAGCTTGTTTAAATCTTTGAATGTTTTGGGTAGGGTAGCTAGTTTGGATTAACAGGGGTAGTTACAAAAACATAAGGGGATGAAATTATAATTATCAAATATAATTAAAGACTTTTTAAATTCAAAGATTCTTGTGTTTAGTTTGTTGCGGAAAAATTAACTGGTGACACCATACTGCTATGATTTATATATTCATAAAAATAATTAAAAAAAATATTTGCTTTGCTTCGTAAAATAAATGAACATTGGTCGAGTGTCAACTGAGATACAAAGGTTTGTTTTCAATAATCACGTCTTTAACTGTCTGTACTGCAAGTGCGCGAAATTATTCATAAAATTTGTGCAATTCGACATAAATATACTGGGGCCCTCTCCTAGCTGGTCGCATGCTAGCACGATCGTACGATTGCGATGATCGCATGAACGCGGACGCGCTGTTCAAACATATAATATTGTATGAACGTGACCTAACTGGGCAGACGGACAGACGTAAATTCGATCGTACGATCGGTGCCTTGTTTGAGATGATCGCCTGTAGCTTGTCTCTGTTGTATCGATATTATTAATACGACACCTAGTTGCCAAAACCTAGGCTAGGGCCTCACTACTAAATTATTGTCTGATCGAACAAAATTGAGTTATTTTGATTTCGGTAGCCTAGTGGTGTAGGCTTGAACATCAGATCACGAGGTCCCGGGTTCGATTCCCGGTCGTGTCAGAGTTTTTCTAAGTATGTTTATTTATTTAGTTATTTCACTCAAAGTGAACACAAATACAGAGTCTTTCACAGTAAGCTACTTAAATCTTGTTTCGTAAAAGAGGAAGATGATCGGCACCTGGTATCGAACCCACGACCTCCGCACGAAACAGTGCGAGTGCCGACGTCGTAACCGCCAGTCTACCAACCACTTCACTACATTAAACTGACATGTAATTATGTTTGACGTGTAGGTACTTTCAAAACTTGTCAGAATAATTAAATTATGTGAAAACTATTTTATTTCAAAAGTACCATCAAAATTTTAATAATATCTTCTTGTTCTCAAAAAGGCACCGTCCACTCCTGGACGCAGGCATATCCAACCATAATCATCCTTCCATGGGAGATGGGGTCGGTATCAGGATTACATTGTGCATTATTTGTGCATCAACTGTTTGGATTTAAGAGATGCGTTCTCATTTCTCATTAGAGGTCTAAGTGCACAGCCAACCCTTCTACCAGCCAGTTTCCTTCTTTCAATCTCCTTTTCACACCGTCCTAAATTTCTGTTAAATAGACCACCTAAATAGGCATACTCATCCACTTGGTCTAAGTTCTCATCATTTATTAATTTTACAATATCTCACGTAGGAACTTTACAGGACTCTTGGGTCCACAATTTTGAACAACAATTGTAAAAAACTATAAGAAGGAAGTTATGAACACATAATATGTATACAATAATAACAAAAACAAAACATCCATATCAAAACAATAAAAATTCCTGGAATAGTATTGCAATGAGAGCATTAGGACAAGGCCATTTCACAAGAAAAATGTACTCACTTTCACACAACATTACGTTCTTAAATAATATTCTCTTTCAAAAACAAGCAAATTTGTCTTATTGACATTCATCTTAAGACCATTCATTTCACAATTTTGATAAAAAAGCAATGTTACTTGACAAGAAAATCAAATCGATTTCTAATAATTTAATGGTTTACCACGAGAGGTCATGTTATTGAGGTTCGGTTAAAGCCTGATGTCCAATACGTTCAATATTCACGAAAAAGCTTCCAGGAGGTATTTCCTGAAATAGGGGTACGTCGCATAAAAGCAATAGATGTTATCAGTGGAAGGCAGTGACCACCTTCTTGGGGCCCGCGCCAGACAGGAAATGGAAAAACCATTAAGCCACCCCCTTGCCCAGCGCCGGCCGCCCCCCGATATTGCCATTATCAACAGTCACCCAATTGCTTTGATAGTCTGACCACAAAAATAATATTATAATGGGAATGTTACCAGCGCGGGAGTTACCTACTTGAGAAAACATTTTTAATCAGCATGCAGTGTAGCCATTTCAATTATTGTTTTTTTTTTTAATACATAAACAATTCTGTTAATAATATTGTTATGTTTCTAATATCAAGGGTTTGCCATTGTTGCCAAGAAGAAAGATCTAGAATATTTTTTGTAAAATTGTACTCTTCTATAAAGCGTTATTTATCTTACCATAATAATTCAGAAAAATTTGGTTTTAATGGGGTTTTTTTCTTTCAATGTTATTTACCTATATACAATACGATAACATCTTTCACATATGAGTTACATATTTCCTACTACACCGCCATCGGAACTACTAAAGGAATCGTTTCGATTTTAGACTTCTGACCCAACGAACTTCATCCCGCATCCGAATCAACAATAACTATTACATAACGCAATAAATTACTAGCTGAATTTATTAAAAATTTTATGTCGTAAATTGCATTTTAAAGAAATATTTTTTTTTATTCTGGGTTAGGTCGAAGGTCGACGGACGGGTCAGCTAGTTATGTTTTTCAATTGTTATAATATGTTACGTAATTATTGACTACGTTAATACGCGTATTTTGCTATTATCTATATATCAATACGTGAAGGAAAATTTTGTAACCATTTTTACGAAAATTGCGCGGAAAGAGGAGAATGAAATTTAGCACACTCGTAGTTTATATAGAGAAGGAGTGGCGATGGTATTTTTTTTTAATTATGTACCTATAAGTCATGCGCATTGCAAAAGATCGAGCGCAATGGAGAGCTCTTATTGCCTCCCTATGCTCCTGAGTGGAGTTCAAAGGGAGTTTCGATTGATAAAAATACATCAATAAAAAAACATTACAAACACTACCGTAATGTTATCTATAATGATACTCACACACACACACACTTCGATGTATTTGACATTGACACAGACGCATATATTCTTTTGTTTATCTGTGGTCAAATTGAGAAAAGCTTAAAATTGTTTGTCTTTAATAATAATAGAAAAGGCTTTGTACATAATATCATCATTTCAAATTTGAGGTATCCATGTCGTCATTGTTTTTGAATGGAAATTGTGATATAGCGCTCGCTCAGTCTTAGACAATGGGACCTTAATAATGTTCAAACTGGTATATTATGGTCGAATTTCGAGCACTGAGCGACCTGTAGTTGAATTTTAAACAGCAACATGTGATCGAAATCAAGACAATCATGTGACGTGACGACTTGATTGTCAGAGGTTTCACTGTAACACCTAATGCAGGTTTTAATAATATTGAAAACGTATTAAGTATTAATTACGTCATAGACTGAAATATAATTTCTAATTATAAGTATAATAAAGACTAAAAAAGGTTAAATAACAAAATCCATTTAAACATTTTTTGTTTCAGCGTACTTAGAGAAGTTGTCAGAACTGAGATAATATGTGGCGAGGGTGTGGGGGTAGGGACTAGAAGAGTAGGGGGGAGGGGCAATCCATAAATGAGAAATGCTCTTCCAATTAGCAGATACCATCGGGCGATAATTAGTTGATGTTGAGTGGTGGTCGGACAGAGTGGGCGGTGGGCCACTGGATGGTGGGCGGGTGGAATGGGCGAGGTGGGAAGAAGGAAAGATCAGAACACAGATGGAAAGGTACGTACCTAGTGTATCATATACGATTATGGTATCATTAAAAAATTAGGAAAATGAAGAATATTTTTTGATAGATTTGAACCATTGCAAATTTCTTTAATTTTGGTTTTATATTAATATCATTTAATAATTAGTTTTAACTTATTCTTTTATATTATTATAACCATCATCTTAAAATATAATGTATTTTCAGTGTTGATATACCTACTTATTATGACACTAATTCTCAGTAAGGCTCCCGTGGCGCCCACTTATGGCCTTCTTTTGCAAACTTTGCTTTCATATGGCTGAATTCACATGTGAGACTTTAAAGCACTTAATTGATTGAACTCTTCATGAAAACTTAAAAACAACTTGAACTTTTTATAACAAACTTTGCATTCAAATGGCTTTTATCATGAGGGTGTTTATATAACGATTGATTAAACTTTTTATTGCAATTATTGCATTCGTATGGCTTTTCTCCGCTATGAGTTCGCAAGTGAATCTTTAAACTTCTTGAGTGCGTAAACTTTTTATTGCAACTGTGGCATTCGTAAGTATTTTCTCCGTTATGAAGCCGCGCGTGTGCGTTAGTTTCCTGATTTGGTAAACTTTTTCATGCAAACTTTGCCTTCTTATGGCAGAATTCACGTTCGAGTCTTTAAATATCCCCTAAAATTGTTTTTCTCCAGATCAAGACTTTTTTATGTTACTGTCAGCTGTCAGCAACATTAAATTGATGTGAGGGATTTATTCATATCTTGTTATTCAAAATATTGTTAAGTCATTATTTGAAAGTTTGGGAGCGCGATGGTAAACAGTTTGAAAAACAGTTGCTTATTTGTTTATGCCGGATTAGAAAGTTTGGAATTTTTTACGCACTGAAGGGATGTCCAGGAAACAATTAAAATTTTCATTGTTTACAGCGATTAGTATAGAAGGCAAATTCTCCAGTTTTGAGATGAATGCTTTGATTTTTTTTGGACTTCAGTTCAATATCAGTTCTCGTTCAGAAAACATCTCTCCGCCTATAGTTTATCGCAATTTTGTTTCCTTGTTAATCAATTTATAATTATTTCTGATGATTGAGCTATGGTGTGTCACATATTTAGAGTTTTTCTGTTTAGAGTCCCGCGTTTGTCAATAATTAAACCTTCCGTTTAATTATGGTTTATTATTTATTGAAGATGTCCCGATCCGGGGTGGCGTGGCGTGGTTGGAAAGGGACAAGTGACAGACCATACCTCATATGTGTGAATGTGACGTGTTTATTTTCTTTTGTGCATGGTGTTAAATATTTGAAGGTATGCTGAATTTCGGGTGAGTGGCCATATTTTTATTAGAGTGTTTTTGTTTCGTCGCTGGCAGCTACCCCCAGGACGATGATAGGGCACAGAGATATATTTTTATGTTGTATTTTGTTTTTTTTTTTTGCTTGGTTGCCCCCCGCCAAGCATGCTTATGAGCAAGTTGCTCGATGTGGTTTTAGATGAGAGATATATGGCCGACGCGATACGGCATATTTATGAATATTTGTGATCTCTGTGTGCCAATGGATTTATTGTATTGCAGCATGTGCCTCCCTGTATTGTTTTCACACGTCACATGTCAAACACACGTCGCAAATTGTTATCTGTCATTCGCGGGTTACCCCATTTTCCGATACCAGTGGTGTGACCTATCTTTAATGTTTATTTTTGAATCCGGTTAAGAATTTCATATTTAGAACCTTCTAGTAAGCTTAGTGTAGAATTTTCATTTGTAAAAGTAGGTACATTGGTGTGTGTGTTCCCCGTGAGAGTAATTTTATTCAGTCGAGCTATGAATGAGTTTACTAAAAGTTCGCGTCTGTCCGCGCACAGATAGAGTTTGTATTTTAGTTTTCGCCGCCGTGATAAACGTAAAGTTATAAAACCGGTATGTGTAGGAGGGCTGTTGGCGCAAGCTGAAGACCTTCCCCACATGACTGTCTATGAGAATGGGCTGTTGCTGATTTGGACGCTTTTCAGCTCAGTTCATGAGGTTCACTGGCGAAAAGGTCGCGCGCTAAGACCGAAGCAGTTGAGCGATTTGGAATTCCAATGAGGAAGAACTTGCGGTTTAAATGACAGCCCGTACGTAATGTGACTAGAAGGTTGATTGATTTGTTCGTTTATAAAGTAATTGAACGTTTATTTTGATATTGAGCTCGATAATAATTAAATGCACGCGAGATAGACATTAAAATTGTTAATAGGCAGGATCGTTTTGACTGCAGCTAGTCGTGGCATAATTTTCGCGAAGTAAAATCCTGTCCTATTCAGAGTCTCTGCTGGAAGTACGTTTAGGCATTTAGAGTCAAGAGTCAGATAGTTAAAAGATAGCTTCCAGCCCCTGTAGTCTGTACACCATCAGGAACCTTTTCCGTTTGTCTATATACACTATATCTGATAGCCGAATTTCGGCCCCCTTTTTGGTACCTGTTCGAGGCGTGAGGTCGCATCGAAATTGGGCCAGTCTCGGACCTTCGGAGTTTTATTTTTGCCTGAATTTTGGCAAGAAGGTTCGTTTGACATGGAAGGCCTTCTTTCGGTGGCTAATTCCTCCCATAGACCTCGATCATGCTTATCAAGTTGAACAAAATTTCTCTTTAGTTGCGAGTGGGGCAATCTTCTGGGAAACGAAGGAACTTACATCGTTAATGAGGTCAGTCAGTCAGGCAGTGAGTCAGTGACAGAAACGTTTAAATTATAAGATTTAAATGTACCTAACCTCTGACACCCGTATGCAGAATACTTAAACTATGGTAACTACGGGCTCGCTATGATGTTAAGATGTCGTCACGTTTACTCAAGTGTTGATTCAATCCATACAAATTATTGTCATCTTGTTATGGCAACACTCAATACTTGAGTGAAGAAATTATACTGCATACTTTAAAAATATAATAGAACATCAATAGCAACAAAGTAAAATAAAACAGAATCTTTTGTTATCTAGATTCGCATGAATTGCTTACCATATCCTTGGACGGAAATGGTCAGCAATTCAAATGTATTGAATAAGACAAATATTGGTGGAATATTGTTGGCAAACATCCGTAAGTTCTTTTACCTTGGCCACGTTCTCATGCAGAGGCGATAAGAACTCGCTTCTTCAGCTGATTATCAAGGGAAGACGTGGTGCATGTGGGTTGAAGACAGGTGGCATGGATCCACAATATAAGGGTAAGGACAGGAATCCAAACCTTCAGGGTACTAATTCATGCAACTGGAGACAGGGGGGCCTTTTCTCAAGTGATATTCAACATTGGGAGTACCTAACAGGAGTGACAAGGCACTAAAAATACACATTACTGTATGTAAATTAAAATCACGAAAATATAATATGATCAAATTTTTCGAGAGAATGATGGTTTTATGTGCCATTACATGATGTCTAAAAGTTGTTAATTTTTAAAACATATTTGGCAACAAAAATGGCTGACTCATCCCCACGGTAGGACGACGCCTATGCACCAGAAACTAAACCTACAGTCTGGCATCGCGACGCGTCTATTAAAACGCGGAAATATTACATTTCTCCTCCTTACCTCTCCCACTCCCACCCCTCTCTCTCGCATTTAATTAAAAAACTTTAATAATAACAATTCTAATATCCGCCTTTAGTTAAATATTTTAATAAAGTACACCTAGCAAGTGTTCGCCACTACATACTAAAGTTGATATTAAAATATTATGCTACAAAATACCTCTTCACACTATATATAGATCATACGTCTTATGCGAGATTGCGATAACTAAAAAAATATACATTTTGAATTTCATAGATCATTTTATAATAAATCTCCATAATTACTTTGAAATAATCAAACATTGTCTAAAAATATTTATGAAATAACTTAACATACTCCATAATGTGACTTATTTTCTACTGCACCGCCATCTCTTGAAAACTATTCTAAGTTTTATAAGCGTAACTAGTCCGTTGAACTTCGTCCCGCTCAGCGCTGAAACGCGTCATCTCTTTCCATCCCATTACAATATTTCCATCATCTCATTCTTACACAAAGCTACCAGTATAACTGGCGAAAGTAATTAACTGAGACATTTTTTTCAAGTTAACCGTCCAATCTGAGACAGGCACACCTAAAGTAACAATTTTAAATAAATACACATACAGATCGAAAATTTTCTAATAGAACGAAACGCATCTCTGGAATAAAATAATTTGTGTATTATTAAACAAGTGTTTTTTTTATTCCCATTATGAATACACATAAGTAGAAAAGATCAGACATGATTGAGAATCGAACGCAGGATCTCTTGATAGTCTGCGCTTTAGCCAATAAGACATGTAGCATTCCTTTGATGCATTTTTTTTCATTTGTTCCAAAACAGACGATTTTTTTTGGATTTCATAAATTCAAGACCAATGCTATAACATTTTCTTCAAAAAATATTAATTTACATTCATGATTATAATCTCCTTCTCAAAATTAAACATTATAAAATAGTCTCTCATAAACAAAATAGATCATGGAACATAGTATTATAATTTTACAACAACAACAACAAAAAATTGAAAAAGGATTTTGAGGTAGAGCAATATGGAATTATATCGACCATGTTGCTCATCTTATAAAGCTGAAATAAAAACGTTTTCAAACACCATCTATTATAAATCTTACAAAGCAAACATCCACGCCACCATAATGAAAGAACGTGGTATAAAGGAGATAATTCTTCACATTTATTATTACAATCATTGGTTATTTTAAATTTTAAGACCTCTGTAATTTAGGAACTAATTATAGCATTACCCCCTATTCCAATTCAAATTAAGTGCGCACTAAACTAAAATAAGAACGTTCCAATTTTAGTTAGCCGGATTGGTATTCGAGAAATTTTAGAACGTTCCTATTTTTTTTTTTTTTTTTTTTTTTTTTAAATGAATCTGTGCTCACTCAAAGTGAACACAAATACACTCCTTGACTCTTTCACAGTAAGCTACTTAAAGCTTGTGTCGTGAAAGAGGAAGATGGTCGGCACCTGGGATCGAACCACGACGTCCGCAGTACGAAAGCCGGCGTTGTAACCGCTGGGTCACCAACCACTTCAATTTTATTTGTTCCTAATTAGACTTTATGTAGTTTGAAATTAGTTCATTTTGGTATTCGGATTTCGTAAAATCTGTCAAAACGTTCCTAATCTTAGTTCACGCCTAATTGTATGCGGCTAAAAGGATATCTGATGATATTTTTTATGATAAACGTTTTTTTAACCAAATAATTATAAAACAAGTTTATTTTTATTAAAAATATTAAGCATTTCCCCCGAATTTATTATAAGTAATAAAAATAATAGCATCAAAAATTATTATCATTGAACACCAATGCAATCATACAGTCGTCTTCGTTTTATACTTCGGGTTGGTTCGGCAGTTTCCGGCGAATATTGGTTTTTATAACACGGCATAATTCCGAATACGAATTCTAGTTCGAGTGAACTTAATTCTAAATCATTTAGAACGTTCTTAATAAGAACGTTCTAAAATCCGAATAGGGGGTACTATCTATGTACCTGTTCCTGTATACTTGAGGCAGTAGAGATGCAAACTTGACCTACGAAAATGTTGGACTTTTGACATCGGATCTGCCAAAATAAATGAGCAGGATATAAGATCAACAAAAAGATAGATGGCAGGTGAAGTACTGGCTGTAAAAGAGCTTCGTGGCTTAAAAAATCTGAGACAGTGGTATGGTGTACCAGAGGCTGCAGAGAGTTAGTTAGACTCGCCCAAGATCGGTAAGCTTATCCACAAATGGTCGCCAACCTCCTAACATCTATATAATGTCTTTATTTTAATACAAAAGAAGAATCACAAGAATATCTTACCATAGTAATTCGGTGGAATTTGGGTTCAATGGATTCTATTCATCCAACAACATATACTTTCAATAATGTAACACGCTTCACATGTGACTTATTTCCTACTACACCGCCATCTCTTGCATTTTTTTTAAAGTTATGCAATTAATTATAGAGGAATCGTTTTTATTACAAACTTATGTATAGCCCGTCGAACTTTATTTCGTATCCGAATCAACAATAATTACTTACACAATGCAATATAGGTATTATAAGTTGTTAGATTTCATTCAGTTTCAGTAGGTATGTACCTAATCATTATTGTTGATTCATAAGTTTTTTTATAAAAATAATTCCTCTATAATTGCCTAACTTTAAAAAAAATCAAATAGATGGCGGTGTAGTAGGAAATAAGTTACACGTTAAACATGTTAACATATTGTATACATATTATGTTATTGAAAGAATAGACTCCTTTAAAACTAAACTTTACCGAATAATTATAGTAAAATTTTAAAATGTGTGTGCCAAATTTTGTTGCTAAAACCTACGGAACACCATTGCCTCTTTCACAATTTTTCCTAACACCGTGGATAACTAGAGGGACCTCTTCGATTGTATGGAAAACGATTAAGAAAAAAAAATGGGACATCTGTTGAGAATTGAGGGAACTATTAAGCAAATCATGTGTACCTACAAGGTATTGATATTTAAGAATATATATTTCTATTAATATTAATAACGTGTTATTCAATACGTAGTCCATATTTCGTGAAAATAAATTGTTGAGGAGTGGGCTTGGGGGGGGGATAAGAACAGACAGGGTGGGCTGGAGGGGTGCAGATAACAATAATAATAATATTACATTTCCGAAGCATTGTTTCATTAGGCGAGTTATCAGATGCCAATTACGGCATTTTCATTAGTGCTATAGTAAACAGAGGCGAAACCCTCTCCGCCCACCACCGATAGCTCACTCCACCGCCCACCAATTCGTCACCCCCACGGCCCACCCCTCCCCCGCCATACATATTAACAGATAATATAACGTGATTATTATAAATTAATTAATTTCCCTATTGAAATTGTTACCAAGATCATTTTAAATTATTGTTATGAAACATATGCATACTCGTAATATCACTCAACACAAGCAAAAGCCTAGTTAGGCAATATTAAACATAAATGAGACTGTCTTTTTACTATGAGCAATATCATCTTAATTGTCAAATTTCTTTTCATATAGGTAACTACCTCACTTTATGAGGGAGTTGTGTTTTATTTTGTTTTTGCTAATCCTATATTGGTAAGATTTTCGTACATTTGACAAAACTAACTATGGGGAAAAATTACATAATATTACTTTCTTTTTAAAAAAATTACATTGAGCCTACGGTATAAATAAAATTGGATACTACCTACCCATAACAAATTGAGAATCTTGTTAATTGATCCCTTAATTAATGAATCTCATATAATCACACTATCGACATGTTTCTCAAATAGCTTACCTAACTATATTAGGGTCTGTACACATCTGAACACGCCAGGTAAAGTGACCAATGTCACGTTGCATGCAACGTATCAAATTTGCATAGTACATAGTGACATTGGTTACGTAACCGCGCATGTTTAGATGATGGGTAGATACAAACCAATAGAGTTTAACATAAATATTCTACACGTGCCTGTAAGTACAATCTTTTATTCCTTAATTATTATTGTTTTACCTTACTCTTCAACAAGACAAATCAACACGTCTATTTTCGTTTTTGTATAATAATATTCATCACTAAGGTAGATGAGAATAAAGCAATTTATGTACCTATTATTGTTCAACTACTTTTTTAAATGTGGTTGGCAGAATTCTCCTGGATGCGACTGTGGAGCAGATAAAGACAGACGGTGAGCCGCGTCGTGTTTGAGTGCAGCCTCAGATCGTGCGAGGGAAGCATTGAAGACTTCTACACACTAAACGAGACAGCGACTGATTTTTGAAAACAACTCGCTTTAAATTTTAAACACTGTCATTATTTTTTTAATGACGGTTATACGCAATATATATCAATATTTTATTTGTAATTGATTGTGATGTGATGTAATATATAACCATACCTACGATAAATAAATAGAGTATTTACTGTGGCTAAAAGCAACACCACCTATATAAGAAGGTCTTAGTGCTGCGTCACATCGTGAGGCTCACCGTTCGCTTGTCTATATCTGTATGTACTTACCTGTACACTATGATATCTGTCTACACGCCGGCGGCCGTGACGCGAGAGGCCAAAAATGGCCGCCAGCACTAAGTCCTTCTTATATAGGTGGTGTTGGCTAAAAGGGTGCAATGATTAACAATGACTGTATGTATAACGACTACGAAAAGAGTACAGTTATTTTTTACAATCTGTTACTAAGTAATATGATCATCATCAGCATTATTGGACAAAGGCCTTCCTTCCTAATGTCCACGATTCTCTGTCTCTTGCTTTTCTGTGCTCTTCCTCAGCTGTGGCCTACCTGGATTTCTATGTCCTGTTCTTGGTCTCCACTACATGGTTTTCTAGCTTCATCTATAATCTGTTGTTCTTAGTATATGGTCGGCCCAGTTCCACTTTAGTGACGCTATTTTATTGGTCACATCGGCAATTTTGGTCGAAGTTATAAAAATAATAATAATGTTCAAAAACAAAAAAAAATATCTACCACAATCATTTTAACCCACAAATAACAATGGACTGTTTTAGTTTCATTTCAATATCAGACGTGGAGTCTGTCTGACCACCAAACTTTTCCATGAACATTCTTATGATTCTTATGAAAAAAAAAACTATTATTACTATTTCATTTATTCTATAAGTAAAAAATATCCTTTTTTATTTATTTGCATACATTTTCTAATTGTTCTATAAAAATAGTATTAAGTATCTTCATTTAATTTATCTGACGGATTGCTGAAACTTTTTAAATCAAAACTAACCAAACATCTCATTTTCTTCTAGAATACTGGTGATTGGGTTCCGAAGAGTACAGAGGAGCGATATAGAGAGGTCTTCTTTAACATGGAACTAGAACTAACCAAACCTAACCTAACCTAACCAAACATCTCATTTTCTTCTAGAATGCTGGTGATTGGGTTCCGAAGAGTACAGAGGAGCGATATAGAGAGGTCTTCTTTAACATGGAACTAGAACTAACCAAACCTAACCTAACCTAACCAAACATCTCATTTTCTTCTAGAATGCTGGTGATTGGGTTCCGAAGAGTACAGAGGAGCGATATAGAGAGGTCTTCTTTAACATGGAACTAGACATTTTTAACTCTCAAGGTGTCTGTCAGACCACTAGTCGGTTAAAAGGTTAAAAGTGTAGTGAAAAATCAACAATTAAGTCTCAAACATATGTAGGGAAAACAGGTTTCGATTGGAGATTTTCCAAAACATCGAGTATAATTTAAAAGCTAAAAATACAAGTATAAAGAGGTCCATATCAAGATATTTTCTCTAACAATTAAAAACCGTGTCCTTATAAACTTCACGTTTGTAGCAAGAAAAATACATTACAATTATGAACAGCATAATATTCGACAAATCAGGTAAATTATGTATTACTTCAGATTGTAGGATGACCATGGTTCATTTACTAAATTTGAGGGAAAATATTAGATATAAATATTCATATACCTACACAAAGTTGCCAATAGTACCTTAGCGGTTTATCTATGTGGAATTTCAATTTCGTACAATCTGTGTCGAGTATCAAACACGAGGATACAACCACGTTGTTCGTTGAGAAGTAAAATAAATGTCAATTTACTTTTAAAAAGTTTTTACTGACATTTTAACATCATAGAAAAAAATTAAAAACACGGCGCATTGGAGTAGATCCTGTAGAAGGTTCAGGAGGCCCGTGTGGATAGGTAGGTTGAATGACGACTGGCAAGTTTACTTTCAACGGCTTCCAGTGAACAACCAACAAGTTGAAAACCATCCGGGAGGCCCCTTAAGAGGTAAAATGACTCTCAGCCATTGAGTGAGCTGAGAAAGAGAGATACCTCTTAAAAAACAAATATCTTTTACCCATACTTACATTTCACGACACTCTTTGCTGACTGTCCTGACCTAACCATTGCAGCATGGTTGGGTGAACGAAAATTCTTCAATTCTCCAGTCCTCGGCATTCCATATCGACCATTCTACTGAAACAGAAGATTGAATACTACTTATCAAACAAAGAAATATTGCTTCCATTACTTTATTGAATAATAGACTTTTTGGAAATGCCATCACTGTACTTAAATTATACCTAGTTCATTTTTTCCCTTTATAGGGAGGAATGGAGGAGAAGAATTGAGGGAATTGCTGCAAACCAATCGTAAGATTGAAACCAGAGAAGAAGAAGGTATGTCAAAACCAAAGTTCGCCTATCGGTTTCATAGAAATGACGGTTCACCTACATCATATCAAGAATACTGTTGATTGCGAACCAATTAAATCGATATTATAAGTCGTAATTAATAGACGTGGTACAAAAGGTATCAAAGGAATGGGTACATTCCTCTCAATAAGATTATGGGTACTCATTAGAGAATCTTAGAGATGTTCCTGAAATGACGACACCGCGTGGAGGGAACAGGAACTTTTGCTAAAAGCGTAGGTAGAGAGAAAACGCAAACGAACAAATGCTCATTCTATTAGGTTCTACCAAATTACCATAAATACTAATTAACATAAATACGTTATTCATTCGTTTCTCTATCTTTTTTCTCTTCTAATAATGCTTACTCGTTTTTATATAAAGGACGAAAAACAAGCGATACTAATGTCAGTCCCAGAATCAGACAAAATGAACTTCCCTTAGAAAGGAGATCTAAATCTACGAATTAAAAGAATTCTCGGTGCTAGCAGAAGAAGAATTCTAGCTCTGGCTCCTTGTTCCTTGAGTGTAAGCCAACCTTTAAGAAGAGATCTCAATATGCGATTGGGAAGGATTTTTCGGTGAAGCCATTGTGTCGATGCTTTTCAAACTCGTCTAAGTCACACAAACCATTTTTTTGGGAATTCATGATTTTTTTATTACAGCTTTCTCATATAAAATTTGTATAAAAAAATAGGATGGTATTTTTTTATTAAGCAAATATTTAAATATTTCACAATATCTAACCTTAAATTTTAACTGATTTGAAAGAAAAACGTATTTTAAATGTGGACCTAAAATAATAAAATTATACTTTATCCCGTTTCACACTTTATCGTCTTTTCGCTTTAGAAATGGAATATTTATTGATTTAATAAAATAAAATAAAAAAATACTAATAACTAAAAAAATGGCGGCATGACGGTTGTCAAAAAAGAATTTTCTCTTCTATAATTGGTTCAAATGGACGTAGGCAATTATGATATGTTTTATGTCATGGACGTAGGTGAATTTGAAAAAAAATCACATTTTTAAATCAATTTTTCGACCAAAAGCAATGGACATAGGTTCACTTGAAAAACACGCAAATGATCCGTGGAATATTTTCTATACATCTACATAAATATCTAAAAAAACATTAAGTGTGGACTTAGGCAAGTTTGAAAAGCATCGACACCGACACATATTATTTCAAACAACAAAAAAGTCATTATGTTTCAAAATATCTGGTACCTACTCAATTTTGTATGTAATGAAACTGTAAATAGAAAATTGTTCTGTAACTACCCCGTCGCCCATCTTACCATGAAGCGAACATCCCCTACTCTTTTTTTAAGCAGCCCCAACCGCCCAACCACCACCCTCCACCCCTTGACTGTTTGTTCTCTAATTAATATAAACTGATTAGTAAGCCTCGATGATTTATCATGTTTTACTTGTAATACTTCAATTTAGGGATTCCCCGAACCAATAAAAACAAAACATGTGACTACGTTGATCGTTTTAAACTTAATTGTAACGGATTCGTTACATTGCGGATGAATATAACGTGATGTGAGATACATTTCTAGAAACCTTTGTCTTCATTTACATTTCTCTCTGATCAAAATCCCACGATTTGTTTTGCAGCAAAGTTGATCCATCTTTTTTCCATTCATACCTATCCAGCGCAGTCTATTTGAGCCCATTCATTACATAGGAATACCAGAGAGGAGGTCCTCCAAAGAATCGAAGAAAAAAAGCACCTGCTCGTAACCTTAATTATTGTTTAAACGGCAAATAAAGTGTCCTATAATTTACTTTAGATTTAGGATGTTTTGCCGTGCCGCCGCAAATGTTGGGCGCCGCATTTGTTGGGCTGCCGGCTAAGAATAGCACCTCTGCTCTTTTTGTTGGGTTTTCGAGCATCCTGTAAGAGACAGGAAATTGAAAAATCATATCGGGACCGTGAGGTTGACCACCTCACGTCCTTAAACCTCAACCGGTCAGAAAAGGCACCATAAGCCTCGGACGCCTTCAAGCGCAATGGAGAGCTCTTGGTTCCTCCATATCCCCCTAAATGGGGTTTAGGCCATCCGCTTTGCGGGTTGGTTTGGGGGGGGGGGGGATCTGCGGTGGGCTTGATTTGTGTGGGGCCGGCTTTTTGGTTTGATTGCTTCGATCGAACTAGAGGGTTGGTTTCGTGCGGGTCGGGTTTGCTGCAGATTTGTCTCCTCCGGGCTGGCTTGCGGTGTGCGGGGAGCCTTAAAGGGAGAATCTATCTATCTATCTTAGGCTTTGTCACAAAATATCAGGAATCATAATTAATTGGTTTAAGGATGTGGATGACCAATTCATCGTTGGTCCTTTCCTTAGCTTTTGTCCCTCTGGTAGTACATTTGTTACTATTTTTGGCACTCTCCCTGAAATCATTCTTCTAACGTAGTCTCTCGTAATGACCTCGTCTCTCTTTCTCTTATCTACCTAACACTTTCTTCTATGCTTGCAAGTTGTGGATTGAGTCAAGAATAAGTCTAGGTGTTTTTTCATAGCTATTTTTGTGAAGAACTCCCTTGTTCATACTGCATCTGTGCTTAAAAGTATCTAAATAACTTAATTGACAATTTTGAACTTTCGAAGCCGTATTTTGCTCATGATCAATCAGCGTCATTCACATCTTCTTGAACAGAATGAAGGCGTCAAACTTTGAGAAACTTTTGGTACTAAAATTTTATACGACCTATTTTTATACAACGTTTAAAAAACTTGTTTCTAGATTCGTTTCCTTAAATTAACAAAATACCGATTTAGGTTATTTCCAGAATTTGGTCAATAATAATTAGAGCAATTCTTGGAATTTTCCTGAAATATTCAGCAGTTTTGGAAACCCTAGTGAGCGACTTCGGGACAATTTTGTAAACAATAACGACCTATAGAAATACATTTCGCCACTGTCAATGTGGATAATTCTGACATAAGTTAATAATCCCTTCAACCAAATTATAAAACTTGGATGCTGTTGTAAATTTTCGTATTGAACGGGGAGGCTGTTTTCTGAGGGTCATGCATTCTATTATCTGTACTCCTAAAGGTGTCTCTTCAGCCTTCCTCAGCTATTTGCATGATCTATTGTCAACCTCAGTTCAGTTTTGATTACCTTAGTTTCATAGTATTCTCTCTTCGACTTTTCAATAAATTCCTAAATTTTCAAAACTTCTGTGGTCTTATACTTGGAGGTAAAACCGTTATGTCCATCCAAACCATACACATATATCTACTTCTATTATGATGAAACCAATGAGCAACTAAATTGACCCTTTTAGTTGTACAAATTAGTGCCGGCAGGATTAACTACTTTACCAGGAATCATAACTCATTTTTTTATACATAGTTTTACAAAAAATACGTTGAATTTATATACTTCTTATGGCGCATAACATTCAGTCTTATGGCGAAAATGTTTTGTATTAATTTATGCGTTTTCAGAATTTTCACACATTTTCATAGGATCATATAAACAAAAAAAACAAACTGCATAAACAAATGCATAAACAAACCTAAAACAATTAATAAAAAGACAAAATATTTTTACCTATCTTAAATATTTTTTCGAATGTCAAAAATGTTGAAATCAAATAAATTGTTTTATTACATACTTTATTGTTTAAATAATTCCATCCAACATGTTCAATAGGTTCAAAATTCTCTCTGTCCAGTCGTTCAAGAATCTTACAGGGCCGCATTAAACGCCCGCTTGATAGTCAGTTTTGGCCCGACTTTTAATTATCAAAAAATTGAAGACATGCCGAACAATTGTCTTGCCAAGCTTTTGCATTTTGTTTTATGAATTTTGTAATTTAACAATTCCAAGTGCCCTAAGGCGCTTACGGACAATGAAATAAAATAAAACTGACTAAACTGTACTCCTCTAGCTATGTCCACACTGTGCCTTTTTTCCTTCAACAAGGGCATGCGTTATAGCGCAATCAACAGCGCACGTGAGGCATGCGCCGTTGAAAGCATAGCGCGCGCTGTGTCGCACGCGTTCCCGCGGCCCGTGGATTTCTGTGCAACAAGCTTTCAACATCAAGATGGCGGACGATGTTACTTTACAGTTTATTGAAGACTACAGAAATTTTCCACAACTTTGGGACCAAAACAACAAGCTTTACACAAACAAAGTAAAAAGAAATGAAATACAATTTGGCCGTTGATGAAATTAAAAAGAAAATCAAGTAGGCCACACATTTTGTGGACATAGCTTATTCTGAATATCATCATCGTTTCACACAAGCGTCTTTTCACTTTAGAAAAGGGGTCTATGTTAATTTAATAAGATAATAAAAAAATATAAATAAAAATTACTCACTAACATAAGTGACAAACTCACGAGAGTTTTCTATGAGCTACGGAGCTATTCGAAGTAATCTGTGTAAATGTCACGAAAACTTAGAATTAGGGAACTGTTTAACCCGTGTTTCTGTTTATTTAACGTATAATTAGTTTGCTGTCGGAATCGCGATATTGTCTGCGACAAACGAAGTACGACAGGGAGTGGAGTATAGGAGAGGATCAAGTCTGTTATTTTAATTAATGATCTCTTTATTTAATTAGTGTGTTCTCAATTAAGAAAATTCATTTTTGCTGATTTAACTCGTTTCAATAATGAACACACCCCCTGCCACCCCTGCAATGATCATATTTTTTATTTATAGCTACTTATCATTTGAATTAAATAAAATCATCCTGTTAAACATTTTAACTGACATTGTAAACAATTTTTTTGTGCCGACTTCTGCGTTTCACATATTATTATAGCTATGAATTTTGTGTGGGCTGCAGAGCTTGTCGATGATTTCTGAGGCGGCTGTTCATAATATTACAGAATTAATTCCATACAATACCATAGAATCCCGACTCGCGTTCAAAAGTGAAGCCCAAATATTGCAACTTTTGACAGTTGGGTTCCCAAAACTACGTGGTACGGCATATATTTATTCGCTTTTTTCTCGTGTTTTTTTTTTACAATAAATCGTATTTTTACTTTGAAATAAGTGCAATTTGATCATATTTAAATGTTTTTTTATAAATTTTAACATCATTCCGTTTTGACTACCGTAAAGTCAAAATTGCCGGCCAATGCAGCTTTACTTTTCTACTATGAAAAGATATAGAAGTACTCCATCTAGGTAGTTATATATAAAAAATCTATGGTTCATATACATGTTTTGATAAGAAATTCCTCTCAATTTAGGCCGGTGTTATGTCACGGCGATTCAGAATAGGGAAACCGACTGATAAAGAGATCCCGCGTTTGTTTTCCATTCGGGCCAGAACTTTCTAGCTGCCCTTTAAAACATGAAACTCTTAATGCTACAATAACACGCTTGCCATGGCTTGGCAAGCCACCACAAGCTCCAAGCCTTGGAAACAAACGCTTGGACGCCATTTACACATTGGCGTGCGCGTCGGTATTTTCATACATTTGCCGCAAATTCCTTTGTTCTGTGTAAATACCGACGCTTGTCGCAAGCGTTGGCAAGCTCACATAAGGCAAGGGGTGTTTACCCCGTTTACACGTTGGTGTTTGTGGTGGTTTGCCAAACCATGGCAAGCGTGTAAATACAGCATAACTGAGTAATTAATTCACACAACAGCCGTAAGGGAGATACCCGCTATTGGAGCACTGGAGATAAAAAAAAATTGTCTTATATTTTTTTTGTGATCTGTTGATGTTGCTAATAATTTTAAATTATTTTTGCAAACAAAACTAATGAGGCTGAAAGGAAAGCGTGGCCGACCGATAATGACGTGGATCGAACATATAGATTCCGTCCTCAAGGAAGGCCTGGTCAGTAGTAAGAGAAATAGGAGAGGGTGTATGAGAAATGTTATGTCGGTGGAAGGAGCGAAGGAAGTATGCTTGGATAGAAAAGAGTGCAGGTCCGTTCTCTCTGCCCACCCCTTATAAAATCATTGTCTCAAAAACAAAGCAATTAATCACTAGCCAAAGCAAAGCATAAGCTTTGGTTCATGTGAAAGTGTATTTATGTTCACTTTGGTTGAGGTCATTAATTAAAAAAATTTAAAAATATGAGGTTTTTGTTCAGAATGTCGCTTCTATAAAACGATATAAAATTGGTTCGAATTTCCTTAATTGTTCTATTGCTCTTTTTTAAATCCTCATTAGTTTAAATTCCAACAAGAAACGAAGCGAAAAGCTTCATATTTTTTCGGCCATTAATTACTCAAAAGCTTGTTTACAAATCTATCAGTTAATTAATTAACATTTTAATACGGAAACAAAAAAAACACGCCATGTTTTTTTTTCATTGTTGGCAATATTGAAACATGAAGTGGTCTCACAGAATCCTATATGTACCTATGTTTATATAAAAATCTATGAGTGGTCTGTAGGACTCGCTGACGTACAAGAGAACCTAATTAGCGGATAATTGGCTGAAGGTGAGTGTAATACTAGTCGAGCTAGCCAGGGGGGCCGAGCCAATTAGCGAGTCCCAATTAGAGGACGAGATGGGACACAAGTGGCTCTCTACCACACTCTACCACGCTCTCCCACCTTCGAGCTGTCTCTCCTCCACGTCCCACAAACTTCTATCCCCTGTGTGGAAACATCTTTGCGTAGGTTTCAATATCTTAAAAGGCTGGCGTTTTTTTATTTTTTTTTCACAATGTAGATACTACATAATAATATACATGTTTTTTTTTTATTGAAAATGGCTCCTTAAAAAATTGGCGAAAATTATTTTATGCATGTTTTACAATTTCATCAACTTATTTAAAATTAACACATTTTATTTTTATTTATTTATTTTAACAAAACACATTACAGAGGACAACTATACATTAAAAGTAGAAACAGAATTAATTTATGGCCTTAAACTAAGTTGAACTCCATCGAGATGTGTCACATGTTACATGGGCGAAATGTGCGATTTAGGGTGGGGTTTTCGACGCCGCGAGTAGGTAATCGTAAAGCAGTAGCACAATACTTCACTATCAGGTGTTATTCGATCGGAAGAAATATCAAAGTAAAAGATTATCAATTAGCAACATGCATACCAACATCACAATGCTTAAAAAGATTTTTTATCAAGCAAAATTATTCTAAAATGTCATTTTTTAATGACTAAAATATTGATTTTACTTTGCTATCGCTGACGCTTTGCTATTACTAACGTTAGTAATAGCAAAGTAATAGCAATCTTATAGTTAAAATGTCATTTTATCATAATGTTGCATCATGAAAAAATGTTTTTAAGCATGTTGGTATCCATGCTACTAATCAATTACCATTTACTTTGACATTCCTAATGAACTCCTGATAGTTAAGTTTTATTTATTTATTTATTTACTTTTATTTACATAATATAAACGGCTTTCGCCTTTAAACACAAATTCATTACATTTGTACAAAAAAATATCTCAAACAATATAGATGATCAAAAAAACAAAGACAGTCACAATGAAATAAAATTAAATATCACTCAAAAAAAAAAAGTCACTAATCAACAAAATCAAAAAATAAAAAACTTTAAACTTTCTGTAAAATCCATTCATAAAATAATTAAACATCACAAAAAATCAAGTTTTGTGCTAATACTTTACTATTACTCGCGATGTCGAAAAACCCACCCTTAGGCCCTGTTCTAGCTGGTCGCATGATCGCACGATAGTGCAATTGCGATGATCGCATGAACACGGACACCCTGTTCAAACCTATATCATTATGAACGTGTCCTAACTTTGCAGACGGACAGACGTAAATCCGATCGTCCGATCGGTGCCTTATTTGAAATGATCGCGCGTCGCTTATATTGCTCTGTTGAATCGATAATTAATACGACATCTACTTGCCAAAAGTTCTTACTACAATAACATTTACATTTATTTCATTGCGTTGTCAAGAAAAGATGACGCGCGATCATGCGATGGCAGTTAGGACACACAATTTTTCATCGTGCGCACAACTTAGTTATGAGTTCATGCGACGCACGATCGTGCGATCATGCGACCAGCTAGGACAGGGCCTTAGAGTATGCGAACGACCTAGCGTTGTTCAGTATGACAGTGTAGAAATTACAGCGCAGTGTTTTAAGACTCTGCCACGAAACAGCACGCCTTTGCATTCAAGATAACGCCATTAAGAAGGAGCTCATGGCAAATAATGCCTGCCCCGATAATTATGAATGGGCACCAGATCTCCCCGGTGGATAATTTTAAGTACCTGGGGGCAACCATTAACACCACTGGGAACCTCTGGGCTGAGCTTCCGAAACGTATTGGTAGGTATGGCAAGTGGCGCCTTTAACAACATGACCAAAATAAGGGAAGCGTCGCGTCGACGTTTAGTGTCAAGACTAATTATACATTTTGATGCGTGTATGTTGCCCATTATCTTGTAAGGGTGTGAGTCCTGGCATCTAACCAAAGCCCAGGAACAAAAAATCTCTGCGCTTGAAACGAAGTACCTCAGAATTTTTTTGGGTATACGATGAAAACACCGCATCACAAACGACGCTGTACGTCGGTGCACCTATCACTTTTAACTTTGTGGAAAGGAGATTGACTTGGCTGGGACATGTGTTAAGGATGCCGACTGATAGAAAGCAGGTTAAAAGGATTGTTATTAGACTAGTGGGTAAAATTATCTTCACTCCATTATCAAATAAGGCATTCGACATTCAATCGATCAAATCAAATCTCCCTTTGTAATCCACTCAGGGGGCAACAAGAGCCCTCCACTGCGCTTGATCATGTGCAGTTTCGATGAACTCCTTTTACACCGTGTTTGAATCTATCAGCTCTGCTTCAAAGGAACGAAACCCTGATAAGAGGAAGAACAGCGCTCTCCTGTGCCTTCTGTCAGTCGGTATCCCTAAGGCGTGTCCACCTCCTCTCTATAATGTGCAAAACGGGATATAATAATTATATTGTACCTGTTTAAAAAGTAATTAAGCGAATAAGTAATCCCACTAAGTCTAGCTTGTCTGAGGGAGCAGGGGAAGGGAGGCAGGTAGGTTCCTGTGGGACAGGCTCAATAATAATAATTAAATATTTTTCATACAATGGAGTTTTGAAGTTTTTTAATTTCCTTTTAAGAAATTTCATTATGCCAACTCTGGTCCAAATAATGATTTCTCATTAACGTAATAATTCTCCTTCTTCTTCTTTCTCTTTAAATAGGTCTGAAGACCTGTTTTTATCGTAGAGGGGTGTCATGAGACACCGAACTCCAACTGTCTCGCCATCTCTTGGAGGGTCTTCCGGGTTGGCGATTTCCCATTGGAATGTTGTGGGCTGCTACCTGAGGAAGTCTATCACCGTCCGTTCTGTCAAGGCAGTCGCGCCAACAGCGCCTTCTTGTCCTTCTCCACCTGACGATGTCCTCAGGGTTGCAGGAGTCGCGTATGAAGGTCGGTAATAATTCGATATAAGGAACATCTTTCGACGGTTTTTTTTTTCAATGAATCCATGGTCATCTTTAATTATCGCTAGAACATTTTCTATTTTTATTTTTGATAAATGAATCGGTTCTCTTTCAAAGTAAACACAAATAAATACGCTCTTCGACTCTTTCGTAAGTATTGTCTCAATTTGAACGATTCGTCCGCGTTTGAGAATGTTATGACGCTCGACGCGCGGATGCGCGAACGCTTTCCAATTATGACACACACGAAAGCCGGCGTCGCTACCCCCAGACCAGACCTCCCTCTGGCTACGGTCTTGACTAACAGGGCTCTTTTTATACTGCAAACTGGCAAACTTGGAGATAAATGGTCTATAGCAGATTATAATTATGTAATATGACCTACGATGACCACGACGCTCAAAAATGTGAGAACTTGTAAGGTTAGTAAAATGCAAGAGTATTACGCTGCAAAGGGGAATAAATGCTACGGGGAATAGATATTCATCTGAGCAACTTTTTAAAGAGATCAAAGTTCTTATACAAACTATATATCAAAACAATTGCCCAACACAAAAATCCTGCGCCATACATTCCACAATACATACAAACACACGAAATACACATATACATACCTACTCCAACCACCAAAATTAAGAACCACATTTGCGCAGAGACAATATATATGTTCCTGGCTCCTCGAATCTATAACAGGACAATTCCAGATATCATTCCAAGATCCAACGAACAAAAACCTATCCCGAACTATATTGGACGTCTTGTTACTAGATGGCTCCTACAAAAAGGCAGAGAGGAGTCAGAGAACAAACTAATGTTTGTGTTAAGATAAAAAGCGCAAACCCACTTATTCATCGTCTACCTCACCTCACAGCCTGCATCCACCTGGTTTAACCAATAGCCTATGTCATGTCCTATTTATATATATATTCCGCGAAGCGCATGAAACAGAATCAAATTGATTTAGGTTTATAGTATTGCCTCAGAACAGACCTGCGTCTAGTGAGGCAATAAATTCCATTATGTGTTATGTTGTTTTTGTAATTGAACTGTATAATATGTATATTGCTGGAATAAATAAATAAAAAAAAAATAAGTTGCTAGGCGGCAGTGTTCCCATATTGAAAAAATACCAATATTATTGAATGAATAATTCAATTGTTTGAAAGTTGTTGTTTTACGTAGGTAGCATGGCTATAGCGTTCCGAATTTTTGACCGATAAAACGTATCTCAGAATATTCAAGCAGAGAAAAAGAAATCGTAAACACTACTTGATAATTTAAAAAAAGAACGAATATTCCACAAGTACCAACACAAAATGAACCATGGCGCTAGTTTTCGCAAGACGGTGGTGTTTGAAGTCATAAACATCGCACGATTAATCCATTTCGGATTTTCGACTAATAATGTCTCTCAGGATATTCAAGCAGAGAAAAAAGAACTGATAGCGAACCTTGGAAAGGAAAAATTCTTGTCAAACTTCAACCAATCGTTTAGAATTTATACACACAAAATAGCTTAAATTTTATGATGTTTCTCAAAGTTTCCAACTAAAACAGCAGATTCGATCAACACATAAAACATATCTTTAATCAAAATAACCATAAAGTAAAATACAATATTCGCATAAAAAGTAATGGGACCATAGACAAAGAACGACAAACCGATAGCATAGAGAATAGAAGGTAGGTACCTATTTACAGGAATAATCACTTAAAATACGTGAAAGAACAGCTCGCGGGATTTACGGTTGCATATTATGTTATGTTATACGTGCTTTCAAAAGTTATTGCTTTTTTCTGCTCCATTTTTATAGCAATACAATTTTGATAATGGGACGTGGAAACGCGTATGTACCTTATGTGTGTTTTTTATTTTTCCCAATATACAATACCCTCCTGAAATATTAAAACATCTAGGTACGACATTTTAAACATCCTTTGTTAGTAATGTTGGGAAATCATTTTGACATTAATGCATCTCAATCTAACGTCTTTATAGTATAACTAGCTTTCCCGACAGACGTTGTCCTGTAAATAGTCCTCACTATGAATATTGATTAAAAATTTGTAATTTATATAAAAATACGTTTAAAATAATATGTATGCTTGAATGTAAAAAAAATATTTCTGAAAACTCGAAAGAAATTGTAGCAAAAATCTGCATACTAATGTTTTGAAACTCAATGGTTGTCAAGTACGTAAAAAAATTGTGTTGTCATGGAATTTTCGACAGATGTAAATCTTTTCCATACTAACTTTAAAATTATATTAGGTATATATTATTTGCTATCCATTTTTCGAACTTTTAATAATTATTCTGTTATCCGAAGCGGAAAACTCAATTAACCAAGCATCATTAAAATTTGTTCAGCCAATCAACAAATTTCGAGTAATATTAGTGTTCGCACTAACCTGACTTTTTTTTATATAAATGAATCTGTGCTCATTCGAAGTGAACACAAATACACTTTCGACATCTTTCACAGTAAGCAAATGCTTGTGTCGTGAAAGCGGAAAATGGTCGACACTGCCGGGATTCACCTACCTGACTATCCTGCAGAATAAGACGTCCAGACCGTAAAGATAAATAATCTCAACAAACACAATTCTTCCATACTTCTACCGCGTATTTAATAATACGATAAATCAGTTTCCTGAGATAATATTTCTCTTGTCAAACATCACAACAACGAAAATTTGTTATCATTGCTATGTACCATCAGGGCCTACGGAACTTATTAAGAAAAATATATGACATATTTTCACATATTTGTAGGTGAAACATGAAAATGGTCAGCACCGGGGATAGAACTCAGATCCTTCACTTTGTAAATCGTCGATTTAACCGCTAGGCTACCAACTACAACATTTCTTGGCAATATATTTAGTGAATTATTTTTATCATAATAATTCATGTTTTCGTTACTTAGTCCCGTTAACATTTGAAATAATAGCTTTATATGCTGTAGGATCATCTGCATACAGAATGAAACGCACACCACGAAAGCCGTCCAGCAGATTGTTGGCAAACAAATAAAAATAAATGGGTCCTAGGTGGGTACCTTGCGGCACGCCACTGGTAGCAGGGAACTTGCGGGAAGGAATGCCAGAGATTTTTTTTTACCGCTAGAGTTAGTTTATTACAAGAAAAGACAAAATATTGAAAATTGCGGAAAATTTTAATTATTTATTATTAATTATAGGTATTTTAATAAATTATTTTATTGGTCCATCAAGCCAGATCCCACAGTGCACCCGAATGTTCCCACTCTCGATTTAATAAGGAAACTTTAATGCGATTTGGACCAATAGCGGGACGTTCCTGTTCGACTCACATTACTCCATACGAGTACACAATATTACAGAATTAATAACATGCTCCTTCCATCGATTTAAAATGCCGTTTAGATCATATCAATGGATTAAAAAATAAGCTATATCGATTAGGATATCGAACTGGGATATCCCAACTGGTATACGGAATACTTTGTTTTAAACCAAATTTTATATGACCCATGCTTTTATGTTTTTCTTTTAAGGGAATCGTTTTTGTAATATTCTGAACAGTGGTATAAATTAATGATTCTCTTTCATTCTTTTAAGGTTATCATTGTTAGGTTTCTTGTGTATATAAACAGTAATATTGACCATGTACCAGTCACAAAGGTACTGATAAACATCCCTACTTTGAAGTCAATATTAATGCCTCGTTTTTAATGTGTATGTGTTAATTAACAAATTATAATATTGATTCATATAAACGTTTCGTATAATGAAAGTTTGGTTTCTTATATATACACAATATTGACCATGTACCATTGTCATAAAGGTATTGATAAACATCCCTACTTTGTCAATATTGATGCCTCTTTGTTATTATGTATGTGTTAATTAACAAATTTTAATGTTGCTTATTATAAACGCTTCGTATAATGAAAGTGTTGAAAGTGGCGCGATACAACAGCCTTATAAGTCGGAAAACACAAATTATTATAACACCTATCTGCGTATATAATGTGTACACATTTCATATATGTATATCGTTTGGGATGAAAAAGGCTATTTAACTCGACTACACAGTTTCGTTACAATCATGAAATACAGAACATGTCAAAGGGATTCCAATACACAACATAAACCATCGATTAAGTATACATCGTATTACCTACATCCTAGAGCAAACTTAATTTCCAGTAACTCTTCTTCTTTTCAGCCTAAACTGGTCTATTGCTTGACAAACTCCTCTTGCATCTGCATCCACGCCCCTCTGTCTTGGGCTCTCTGGACTCAGTTGACCCCAGCGTGTTTGACAAGGTCCTCCGTCCACCGTAGTCCTGGGTCCCGTTCCACCATCATATTTTGTAATTTTTTTAAGTTATAGCATCGTTTTTGTTCTAGAGGACAAACAGTTTTGTTTCACCATAGACAATATTCATTAAAAAACATTTACAACTTTAAGATTGATCTATCTCTAAGGGTGATACCCAGCATGGCTCTTTTCATCGATCTTTGGGTGACCCATATCTTGCTCTGTTTGGTCAGTGTCATTGTTTCCAGTAACTCACAACAACAACAAAATAACGATCCTTTGTTAATCTCATTTGAATATTCCAGCTATAATATTTTCGGTCTTACTACATTGTGGACAATGGTCTTCTTTGTTGCATTCCATTAAAATGTGGCCTTTTTCGCACATTCAACGTACTTTTTTAAATTGTGACACATCTGTCAAGCAGGAAGATATTATATGAGCAAAAAAAAAACTATTTTCTATACAATTTTTTTACATATTTTCTCACCGTTTGAAAATATCTTATAAGGTAGAGCTCATAGGCTCAGGGAACTTCACCAATCTTCGGTCTCGTGCATCTAGAGACTGCGTGCATCTCGAATAAAGACAGAAACGCGGAAAACACGTTGAAAATTCTCAACTTAGGCCTTAACTACTCGCATGGGGTCACCGCACTTAAGTGTTTAAAAAGCAAGTACTTACCGTGTTCCGAATTTCTCCGTGTCCCCGAAAGCTTCCAAACTCGTATCAAAGTTTTCAATCTTTGCATTTTAGTAGCTATCAAGTGCCGGAAGCGGAAGGACGCGTCTCTGCTCTCTTGAGCAGTGACCCCATGCGAGTACTTACAAAATTTCAGAAAAGCGATCGCAATGTGGTAACAAGGTGTAAAAAATGCGCAAATTTTGTGTGCATGGATCACTTACACATATATTGCTAGCAATGTGATATTGTTGATTTTAAGAGATCCTAATTTTATTTCTCCATGAGTACAAAATGTTATTTTTTGCTAGATATTTTACTTGAGTTTGTTTTATCTCTAAATATATGTTAATTCATGTTGTTTCTTGAAAATATAAAAACATAGTTTTAATTACATATTAATTTAGTATATATTAAAAATAACTTCTACAATTTGGGGTCACCTGAGACCCCATGCGAGTAATTATGTAATTTTCTTCATGAGAGTAATTAAGGGCTAGCGAAATATTTCATATAAATAAATCAGACTTTACTCCATTATTAGGATACACTAAAAAGTTAGTTTTAGTTATATTATAATACTAGCTGACCCATCGAACTTCGTCTCGCTAATAGTCAATAAAATATTGCTGGGTAACATAACATAGCTAACATACCTACATGACTACTCTTTGTAAAAAAATCAAAAGTTATGTGGTTATTATGAATCAGTTATTTTAAAAGCACCAAAACTCCCCTTCCATACTAACTTAAATATTATATTATTTCATACTATTTTACATCCATTTTTTCGATTTTTTAATAGTTGTTATTCTGTTATCCGGAGCGATGAAGAATCTAATAAACTAAACACGATAGAAAATCTGTTCAGTCGATCTCGAGTTATAAGTGTTCGTACTAACCCGACTTTCTTTTATAGATGTTAACAAATTATAAAAAAGCTTAAAAAAGTACCATCAAAATGTCTTAACGATATTTTTAATTTCAATAATTATACAGCCATCTGTAGAAAAATAGGGAACATTGCTTTATATAATCTTTGTACAAAAATATCAATCTACCAGATATCTCCCTATTTCAACAGATGTCGGTAGTGGTACCTATCCGAAATCCCAACAGATAATTGTGACTGTCAAATAATAACAGACAAATAATTAGCAATAAATTAAAATTGCGACTATAATTTGAGATTTAAACTATCCTATCTCTCAAGTTGGATCGAACTGCACATGGTGTGCGAATTTTACTATAATCGGTTAAGTGGTTTAGGAGTCCATTGAGGACAAACATCGTGACACGAGATTTATATATATTAAATATATGACCAATGTTTTATATCCAATCCATCGATCGATGTATTGGTTTCAAACATCGCACATCGAGAGAGTCGCCAGCCCTTTGTTTCGTCTCGCATTAGTTTAATTAAATCTATTTCAACAACAAACTTTAATTAAATACAAGTGCGGGTTAAGATGGATGTAAGGAGATGAAACTGACTGGAGCAAGTCTGCAGGGAGGGGCGGAGGGGTTTGCAGAGAGGTAGGGGAGGAGTATCTTCACCCAAATGCTTTATGGCTTAATAATTTGAAGAGAAAATGACTACATGGCTTAAATTTTAAGTGTGACTTACACATCCTACGCTACTTTGTTCGATGTCGTCAGTTATGACTTTGCGTTGCCGGACAGTAACTAGTACCTTAAGTATGTGATACTTTTTTTACTCATCACGCCGCTTCCTGGACAATCCTGGAGGGTGTAGGCAGAGAGTACCGACTTTCATTCATTCTTATATAGATGCAATGTATTCGCTTCATTCAACAGCATAATGTTCCGCATACTTTTTCTTCATTTCCTCATACTCCTGAGACTCTTCATTCATTCTTTCAAAATGCTCAAATCACCTAATTTTTTTTTCATTCTAGTCTTCTTCTTTTTATTATTATTTTCAATCCACTGCTGGATGACGGACTCCCTCGTATATTATATTCAGACTTTTATGAATTGAACTTGATACTCGTATTCATATAGTTGGCAGTACAACACCACGCTTGTCAAGCAGGTTGGCGAGGAGGTCCTTCAACGTTGGCCCATGGTTCTAGACTATCAACTGGGCTTGATACCCGGCATATAATATTTTGCATGGTTTCCAGGAGAGAACAATGTCGAGAAGGTGTGGGTAGGTACTTGGTATCAAATCAATCTACGCGCAGAGCGTGGACACCAAATAATGGCAACTTATGTTCCATAAGAACAGTCAATATCCCCCCCTTTCTCTCCCATTAATTCATTCTTTCTAGTCACTACGCTAAAATTCACTCCACTCCACTACTTAATTATTTCTTTACTCAGGTGAGTATGGTTATCAATCAATCTTTTTCCGCATATCCTGCGTAGGTAAAGATTTCATTTCTACTACATTTATACCAAATTTACAAAATTCCTGTTTGTCCATGACCAAGTTTCAGTCCCATCATACATCATGGATGATATCTATGGTAATAATATGAGTTTTAATGTTTTTTTTTTCATGAGCACTTATTGGCGTGCAGCAAATAGTGTTCTAACATCAAACGATCGAATGATAACTCTTTCGATGATCGTTTCGGTATTCGATCGTCGAAAACTTATATAGGTACTGGGGGTACTCGATTGCATTGTACATCAACTGTTTGGATTTTGAATATATATTTTTTTTTTTAGTTTTCGTAAGAGGTCTTAGTGCGCCACCAACCCTGCTACAAGCCAGTTACACGCTTTCAATCTCCTTTTCACACCTTTCGTCTCCTAACTACCTAGATGTTCATTCAATACTCGAGTCGTGATTTCGATAACAACACTTATTAGGTTTATATAAATCACTCGGTTAAGTGCAATGTATTTTTAACCCTTCTTATTCGTAGAACCACACACACAAATATGGAGATTTTGAACATAATAATAATATAATATGTAATATCAATATGACGTTCGACTTTCTTTCGACTCGCTTTCCAATTAGAGCACACACAAAGGACTATCGGATTTAGGGAGGAAATTAGTTGGTGAGAAAAAATAGCGAATGCGATTTAAAGCATCATCAGACAGAAAGAAGAAGGTGCAGTGTAGGTAGAGCAAGTATTTTAATCCAAGGGTTCACTCCATCAAATTCGGATACAAACAAAAAATTATACGCTTCATAATAGATGTATAATCACCTGAAACATACCATACAATATGTCGCATTTTTTTTCAAAGACCATCCCTGTTCCGTTTTCCCCTGGATACGTCCTCAAAGAGGGGTGTCTCCGCCTCCCTCTGTGCCTCTTACGGGGGAGGCAGAGATCGGAATGGGCTCACGAGGCTTTTAGGCAAATAAGACTCGGAATAAAAGCCAGAGAGTGACAATCTTCATCTTATGTAAATACATTTTAAATCTCTTTGAAAATAAGGAATGGCCCTAGGTAACTAGCGTCTACCTTGTACGTACACCAAGTGCTCTTAAAATGTGTGCTACAGACCCTTGTAAGTTTTTCAATTTATATTTTCACCTCTTTTTTTTAATATCAACCCCTTCGTTTTATAAAAATATTGTTGAATACTTGTGAAAATATATTACTAATATAACTAAGATTTATAAACTATTATTTTTTTACATACTTTGCTGTACATTGGTTACATATACACATAAAACTTAACATAACAAAGACATCACAGAATCAACATACAGAGGGCGTTTCTAAGAACTAACCCCAACTACTCACTTTTGCTTTAAAAAATGCCCACGTGATGAAGGTCGCAATTTCGAACCAAGATTCCGCAAAAAAAATCAGCTGCAAGATGCAAAATATTTTTAGGAAGTTTGATTGTGTATCCTGTTTTGTATTTTTTCTGGACTTAAACTGACAAAAGGTGATTTTTTTACACAATTTCAAGCAATGTTGGGCTGTGATAAGGGTTCGTAAAGCAATACCGGTATTAGCTAGTGTTAAAATAAAAGAATTTTTAACTATTACACAATTTTATATTTTCTTAACAACTAGTTTCGCAGGCACACGTCACAAACAGTTTGTCTCTTGTGACCACGTACGACGTGTGCCTAGGAAACTACCTGTTAAGAAAACATAAAATTGTGAAAACTTTAAAAATTATTTTATTTTAAAAAGTGAGATTATAAATGTGTCACAATAATAATTAAAATTATTATTATTTATACTATAATAAGGAGATGGTTAGTAGTCCAGTAGTATCAATTGGTGAGTTTCGTACGAACAGGGTCGTAGGTTCGAATCCCGGCGGTGCCGACCATTTCCACTTTCACCACACAACCCTTTGGTTAGTGTGAAAGGTATCAGATGTGTATTTATGTCCACTTCGAGTGGGCACCGATTAATCTCTAATATAAATGAAAGTCAGGTTAGTGCGAACACTTATAACTCGAGATCGGCTCAACAGATTCTTTCAATGTTTGATTTATTGGATTCTTCAGTTACAATTACGCATGGTTTGATAAATCTCGAAATCTTTCGTCTAACTCACATAAACCTTGTCATAAGACTCTCGTCTCAAAATATTTTGTAAAGAAGTCTTAAAACCAATGCTCTCGAGATTCAGTTGGATTTTATTAGAGCGCAGCTGCGTTTTCTTTTAAATTAATTAAATATTATTATAAGTGACTTAACATAAAGACATTTTTTCAATTTCAATATTTCAAGATACCAATGAATAAAAGAGGGACGCGAGCCAACAGTTTAGAGGCGCTGCACCCAGAGACTCGGATAACTTCCTAAGAAGTGCTTGAAATGGAGGGTCATATATTATTAATGTACGTATGTTCCTAGAAATTAGATGTCCTACAGGAGTATCTGCTACCCTGGCATTCTTTGAATGATGAATAATGCAAACCACCTCCCTCCATCCGTCTCCTCCGCGGCCTCCCGTCCTTCGGATGCTTTCACCTGATGTCCTCTTAAGCTTTTTGTTTTCCATCACTCCTGCTTGTACTATGTACCTACCTATGATCAACAATTTTTATTACCCCCGTGCCTAATGCTCGGCATAATCCATTATATTACATACTTTGTCTTTTTTACATACTGTCATAATATATCTTTCTAGGAATGCTTCGATAAATGAACACAATAGATTGTGAAACAAATGACGCAATAAAGAAAAGACCTACTTTAGAAGACTTTAGTACATGTTTCAAGGCATTATTTTTTAACAACAGATTAACCCTCAAAACAGTATTGTAACTAAGGAAAACGCAAGTCAATCAAATCAATCAAATGTCGCTTTACTCCCCAGGGGCATAAGGAGACAACAAGAGCTCTCCATTGCAGTCGATTTTGCGCAATGTTTATGTTATCCTCCCACACCATTTCCATATTCTTCAGCTCTGTTTCGCAGGAGCGGAACACAGTATAAGTGGGTCTTTCATATATTTGGGACCCCAATGGGAGGAAGAACAGCGCTCTCAGCAATTGTCATTCGGCATCCTGCACAAATGTCCCAGTCAAGTCCATCTCCTCTCAATATTGATAGAAGTGATTGACATACACTGAATGTGCCTGCGTATAACGTCGTTCGTGATGCGGTGGTGTAATATTATACCCAAATTCTCCAGAGGCACTTTGTTTAAAAAAGCTGAGACTTTTTGTACCTGGGTTTTGGTCAGGTGCCAGGACTCGCACCCATATACTGCCATGGGCAACACACGTACTTATTCTTGTAGGTATACCTTTAATTATTTAAGATCTATAAAAATAACGAAGAAGAATTGCTATGCTATACCTACATATTATAGCAATAATATCAAACATTTTGTATATAAAATAAAAAATGTAAATTGTAGGTATGAAAGAAGATAAAAATGTATTTTCCCGAACGATCACACAACCCCCCAATCACGTAAAGGGTGAAATATGAATGTAGCTGCTTATAGATGTGCTGCTGATACAGAAACCTATTTTAGAACTAATTCCACCCCCGCCCCGGCTCGTCCCAAGACCGGACCCCCTCCTCCCAACTCTCCCGTGTGCTACGTGTGGGTACTGATTGGTGCCTATGATTGGTAAATCCCCCCAGGCCAGCTCCAAATATTTTTAATCAACACTCCTATTGAGTTCCTCCACACGCCAGATCCAAAATGGTCCACTAAATATTATACTATTTATTATTACCAGAAACATATTAATTGAAAAACAAACATACAAAATCAATGATATATGTAACAGTAAAATTCTGACAATATTCTTATAATTTTATAGTTGCATGATTTATCATATGAACTCCTACGTTCTAACCAACTTTTTGATGCAAGTGTGTTTCAGTTATCTTAAATGGTAACTTAAATGTGTTTCAGTTATCTTAAATGGTTACTTAAATGTGTTTCAGTTATCTTAAATGGTTACTTAAATGTGTTTCAGTTATCTTAAATAGTTACTTAAATGTGTTTCAGTTATCTTAAATGGTTACTTAAATGTGTTTCAATTATCTTAAATGGTTTAATGCCGACCTCGGTAGCCTAGTGATATAGACGTGTACTTCAGATCACGAGGTCCTGGGTTCGATTTCCGAGAAATTTCTACCCGGGGTTTGCCTGTCTCAGATAGAACCGGAGAGGTTGACTGGAATAATTGCCTCAGGCAATGAGTTCCGCCAGCTATTTATACTGACCACTTTGTATAGAAGAATGAAAATGTATTTATTTATTATTTAAATGTGATTTTTTAATTAGTTTAATGTGTTGCAGTGGGGCTTGTACGAGTTTTATCGAAAGCTGATTACACGCTAATAAGCGCTTTTTAGCGTGCAATTAGTGATCAAATTAAATCAAAGATCGAATCATCCGATCATTTTAGTATGAAAAATTTTCGAAACTCTTTCGATGATCGTTTCTATATTCGATCATCGAAAATTTATACTAGGGCTACTGTTTAATTTTAATGGGTTTAATTTGTTTCAGTTATCTTTAATTATGAAGTTTACTTGTTTTGTTAAATGTTATTGAATCATCTATCTAAATGGTTGAAAATATTGTTTCAGTTGGTTGGTAGTCCAGTTGTATCGATCGGCGGCTTTGTACGTACAGCATATTGGAGGTCGTGGGATCGAACCCAGGAGCTAACCATTTCCACTTTCAGGACTCAAGCCTTTGCTTATTGTGAAAGATGTCAATAGTGTATTTGTGTTCACTTTGAGTGAACCCAGATTCATTTTTACAAAAATAGTTCCGTTGAAAGAGTAAACAAGAGGAAGACCACCAGTATGCTGGAGTGACAGATGGATTTCGAGGACCTAAGAGGCGGAAAAAATCTGGTATAAACAAGTCAAGGCCTACAACATAGAAGGATGAAGGTAAAGAAATTCAACATAAACAGAAGATCAAAACCCCTGCTATAACTTTATTTATTTATTATATTTAATAGATTCCACGCAGCAACAACGTCTTTTACAAAACATATAATATATGTAAGTAGTGAGAATGAGACACAAAAATTAATAAGCAGATTACAAATAAATAGTACTTAAGTACATAGTAAGTACTAAATAGTACTAATATAAACAAAATCATAAAAATAATCATTATCTATACCTACATATATTAATACGTGAAGGAAATTGATTTGAAGATGAATGAAGTGGTTGGTGGTCTGGCGGTTACGACGCCGGCTTTCGCACTGTTTCGTGCGGAGACCGTGGGTTCGATCCCAGGTGCCGACCTACTTCCTCTTTCACGACACAAGCTTTAATTAGTTTTTTTTTTTTTTTTTTTTTCCATCAATTGGCCGGGATACAATGCCCCCTATAACACCGCGACCCTTGTTGGGTCTATTGTGTTTGCCACTTTGATTACAGGATGCCGTCGAGCCCAATGTCCACCCAGAAGTTGACAATGGTTTTTGCGGCGATGTTTGGGATATCCTCTGGGTAAAGTATAAACTTTCCCAGGTGATATCGGCGTTTGCTCATCAATGGTATGCATTCGCACAGAATGTGGAGTGGCGTTTCTAAGGCCTCCTCGCACACTCGGCACATATCTGCATTTTGAATCTTCAGGGTTGTCATGTGCTTATTTAATCCACAATGTCCCGTTAGAATTCTTACCATGATGCGTAGATTTGTTCTACCAAGTGCTAGAAGCTCCTTAGAGAATTTTTCGTCATAGCCTTTGATTAGTGCTTTGGAGTGTTTAAGCCCCGGGATATTATCCCATAGCACTAAGGCGTTGGATTTGTATATTTCACGTAGGGTGTTGCGAGCCAGGCTCATGGGGATGCCGCAGTATGGCTCAGGGCCACACATGGTCCCTCTAGCTCCCGCTTTCGCAAGTTCGTCAGCTTTTTCATTGCCTTCGATACCCTCGTGTCCAGGCACCCAGCGTAAAATAACCCTGTTCTTAGATGCCAGGGTGTTGAGAAACTCCTTACAGCTGTTTACCAGCCATGAATTGCAGCTCGCTGATGAGAGAGCCAGCAGTGCAGCCATGCTGTCAGAGTTGATGTAAATTGTTTGATTAGTGTGGTGCTTTTGCAGATTAATCTCAGCACATACTAGTATGGCTAGGACCTCTGCCTGGAAAATGGATGCATATTTGCCAAGATTCATTGAAACCTGATGTCTTGGCCGCTCTCCATATACTCCACATCCCACATGATCTTTGGATTTTGATCCGTCAGTATACCAGATAAGACTGCCCCTACTCCATTGGTTCCAGCCGTTAAGCCAGGAATCTCTGGTGGGCAGCTCAACCGTGTAGAACATGCGGAAATCGTGTTTCGTCGGCATGTTATCCGATATCATTCCAAGGATTGGGTGTTCAAGTACGGAGTCTTGTTTAACTCTGAATTCTTTCGACAACCAATTCTTCTTCCCTGAGTTGGCCATCCGGTACATAGCAGAGTCCGCCACCTCCTGCACATACATGTGAAGAGGCGGCATGTCCAGCAGTGCATCCAGAGCGGCCCCAGGGGTTGTAGACATAGCTCCTGTCGCAATGAGACATGCCAGCCTTTGGAGGCTGTTCATTTTGTCCACTGTCGACTTTTGCTTTGATTTTCTTGACCACACCACTGAGGAGTATGCAACAACAGGTCTGACTATGGCCTTGTACATCCACATGGACATACAGGGGTTAAGCCCCCATCTGCCACTCGCAAACCTGCCGCACACACCCAAGGCTCTTTTAGCCTTCAGAGTTGTGTTGTTGATGTGTGTGTTCCAAGTGAGTTTCTGGTCAAATGTAATTCCCAGGTACTTCACCTCGGCTGAGAATTCAATAGTTTTTCCATTGATTCTCGGTTTGACTAACTTGTCTAATTTCCTTTTATTAGTGAAGGGGACGATCACTGTCTTGTCAGCATTGACTGACAGCTCATTCTCCCTACACCAACTGAGGATAGTGTTTAGAGCCTTCTGTAGTACATTTGATAGTGTAGTCTGGCAGTCGCCTCGGACTACCACAGCTAGATCATCTGCATAACCCAGAGTGTCAATCCTTAGCTCCGCCATCCTGTACAGAAGCTTATCTATAGCCAAGGTCCACAGTAGCGGTGAAAGAACACCGCCTTGCGGGCACCCTCTACATGTTTTGATCTCCAGAGATTCACCATGCAGAGATATTTTGACTATTCTACTTGTTAGCATTGATTTCACCCAGCGAGTGGTCGTCGGATCCACGTTCTTAGAAGATAGACCCTCAACCAACGCCTGGGTAGGCGTGCTATCAAAAGCCCCTTCAATGTCTAAGAATGCACATAGTGCAATTTGTTTATCCTCAAGAGCCTTCTCTATTCTGTCTGTTAACTCCAGAAGAGCCGTCTCAGTAGATTTACCTTGACGGTAGGCATGTTGAGTAGGATGGATAGGGATTGTTTTTGTTACGGTCTCCCTAATGTACTTGTCCAATACCTTTTCCATGCTTTTTAACATGAAGGAGGTAAGGCTTATAGGTCGATAGGATTTTGGATTATCCGCGTCCTTTCTTCCAGCCTTTGGAATGAAAATTACTTTGATCCTACACCATGCTTCCGGTAGATGACCCCACGCAAAACTTGCTCTGAAGATCTTCACCAGATGAGGAAGTAGCATGTCGATGCCCCTTTGCAGGTGCACCGGTTGAATGCCATCCTCCCCACATGCTTTGTAGGGTTCAAAAGAGTTTATAGCCCATTTAACCTGTGCTGGTCTTATAATGAGAGCAGCCCTCCTCCAGTCCTCATAACAAGGTCTGTTCGGTCGCTCCCTTGCAGCTGTCAATGAGCTGTGGAATTTTGTTGCACCAGGAAAGTGACTGGTCATTAATAGTTCCAGAGAATCCCCCACATTATCTGTGTAGGATCCATCGGTGCCTTTTAATAAACCTATTTTGTTAGGGTTAGCTTTTGCGAGAACTTTGTATACTCTGGCACCTTGTTTGGTTTCAGAGATCTCCTCGCAGAACTTCCTCCAGGAAGCTCTTTTAGCTCTCCTAATTTCTTTATTGTAATCAGTTAGGGCTGCTTTATAAACGTCCCATTGCTGGTTGGTTTTAGCCTTATTGAAAAGTTTCCTTGTTTTCCTTTTTAGTTTTTCCAAAGTAGGATTCCACCAAGGTGTTTGTTTGTTAGGGTTACTGGTTTTGAGCGGACAGCTGAGCTCGAAAGCATCGGTGATACTCCAAGCTACTGCATCCGCCGTATATTCCAGATCCTCTAAGGTTCGGACACTCCTCGGCAGATCCCCAAGGTTCTGGTGGAGCCTGCTTTGATACAGATCCCAGTCAGTCGCCCTAGGGTTCCGATAAGTGTCTATATTACAGTCAGTTGCTGCCCGTATTTCGAACCTGATATGATTGTGGTCAGATAATGAACATTCACTGTCCACCCTCCAGCCGGCCACCAAACCGGATAGACCGTCCGATGCAAACGTGATGTCCAGTACTTCCCGTCTATTTTTTGTCATGAAAGTGGGTGTGTTTCCCTCATTCAGAATTTTAAGATTATTTAGCAGTAAGAAGTCGTAGAGCATGTCACCCCTACCGTTGATGTCGCTGCTTCCCCACTCTGTGTGGTGAGAGTTTGCGTCACAACCAACCAGAAGCTCTGCCCCGCATCTTCTGCTATACTCGACCACTTTGAGTAATTCAATAGAGGGGTCGGTTTTGTCTCCAGCTAGGTAAGCAGAGCAGATTATAACTCTTTCCTTTCCCCAGCCTTCGATCTTAATATAAGCCGCTACCAGGTCATCTGTACAGAGTTCCGGTATTGGCAGGTATTCAATACCTTTTTTGAAAACTATGCAAGATCTAGGCCTTGAGCCCCCGGTATGGAAAAGGGTTTCCCCCGCCATCCCGAGGCCCCGTATATGCCCATCTCTTGTCCATGGTTCTTGTATTAAAGCTATGTCTGTTTTACCAGACCTAAGGCTCCGCTCCACCACCGCTGTTGCTGCAACTGCGTGGTGAACATTTACCTGTAGTATCCGGATTGACATTGCTGTTGGGCCTTAAATGTCAGAAGCCTCAGCCTCGCATTCCGTCTGTGTTGACGGACTGCTTAGCAAGAGGGCCTCCTCCATGTCGGACTCCATTGGTTCGGGGACAGATTGTGTAATCATTGCCCCCGCAACATCTTTGTTGGTCCGTTCCATGCCGCCGGCACAAGCCATCCCCGGACCAGCCGTCGGTCCCACCGCTGTGGAAACCTTCAGCAGCCCAGGGAAAACAGGCACCCCCAGCAGGCCGACCAATGCACCGGGCTCTCCAGATGTTCCAGGCAAACCCGGACCATCCGAAGCACCCGTCGCCGTCCCAGTTAGAGCAGCGCACCCAGTCACCGCCCGCCCGCCAGAGTTATCACCCACTAGGGTGACCCCCCCAAACGGACTAGCAGCAGACGGTACTGACTGCCCCGACCCAGGACCCACCTCTGCGTTGATGTTGGGTTTCTTGTTTTTTTTGTATTTTTTTCTTTTTTTCTTCCACTTCTTTTTCTCAGTCTTGTAGACCGATGTTGGAAGTGGAGTGGCACCGCTGTCAACACCAGAGGTGGAGGGCACATCCCATGTCGCAGCCTGGATTCGGACGTTGTCCTTTCCAGCCCTCAACTTGGCGTACTCTCCCCAACTTAGGCCTTGCTTGCCCCGACCGCAGGGTGCCCCAGCTGAGACCAAGGTCACAGCCGTTGCCCCCCCTGAGGTCGAGGGTCCAGCCCCCTGATGTGTGACTGCAGCCCCACTGTGTGGCTCGGGTCTGTTTTCCACACGCGTTCCCCCAGGATTAGTATCCCGGGATTTCGGCGCTTTTGTGGTCATCAGCCTCGAGGGTTTTTCTGCAGTGAGCTTGGCAGCGCCCGCATCCAGGGATCGTCCAGCGGTACCCGACGCAACCACAGACGGACCCCCACCCGAGTTCCTCAATTGGGAGGAGGGGTTTGGGGGCCCAGATCCACGGTGAGCCGGGACACGCCGTCCGCCCCCAGACTTAGGAGCCACCTTACTCACTTGAGACGCTTCGCTGGTCCGGCCCATTCCACTCTTCAGCCTGAAATGGACATGCTTGAGCCTGAATGCGACCAGACCTTTTGTTTCGCGAATTGTCTCTGCAGATTTTTTGTCAATGGAGAAGGTGACAAGCATGCCCCCTTTTTTCTCCACGACATTGATAATTCTCCACAGGTTAGTGTGGAGACCATCATTCATTCCACCCAGGGCATACAGAGCATCCTCTGGTGTCTCTGTCTCTGTGCCGGGCAGAAAGACTGTGGCAATTTCTGGCTTTGGCAGATCCACCTCCTTAACGGCGGTGAGGTTTGCCTCCGGCCAGGGTTTAAGGGTGGGTGTCACCGCAATAAGCCAATCGCAGCTGAGCTGATTGCTGCACACAATCCTCACCCAGCCGGTCCGGTTGGCAAAACCACTGAACCTGAGGCCAAGCTTAGTTTTAGGCTCGGCCTCATCGATAGCCTTGCGGATGGCATTCACCACCGTACTCATTTGCTCCTTCCCCATGGGCTCGGTGTTGGTTATGCCTATTGGGTAAGAAGCAACGACGTCCTTAAAACTGGGCTTGGGTTTTCCAGCCGCAGATATTTTGGGCGTCTTTGCTATGGGAGGGTTACCTGGCGAGTCACCATCCGAGCGGTTTCGCTTTGCAGCTTTACCCTCGACAGCAGCTTTGCCGGCTTCCCCTTCCGTTGGAGGCTTGATGCAGAGAGCTCGGGCCGTTTCAAGTGCCATGCCTCCTCTAACAAGCCTCCCTATTTTTTTGCGTGTACAACCAGAAAGCCTAGGCCTTCCAGTCATTGCGCATTCATTTGTGGAAATGTTTGATCTACCCTGCGAGCTTTCGCCCGCTTTGAGGATCTCCATTTCCACATCATTGTTGGTATTGATGTTGGTACCTGTTACCGGTACCTGAACATCACTTCGCAGTGTCGACTCAGCGTCCCGCGAGATTTTAAAGTTTTGATTTTTAAAGTTTGATTTATTTAAGTTATCCATGCAGTTCCCACGAATTATGGGGAAATAAAAGTCACAGCCGCCAGAGCCCCTTACCGGCTGAAGGGCATAGAGTACTCTCTGAGGTGCCCAGGTATCAGAGAGCGACCGTTAATGACTGAGCATCCCCCCAGTCACGCATCCCTCGGCACGGTACATTCACACCTTGGATTGGGGTTGTTCTCTTCGCCAGCGGCAGGAGCGTCACAAATGCAACAGAACCTGCCACCGCCCAGGATGCACCACGTGGAGGTGGAACAACATCGCATCCCTTTTAATGGGTTTATAATAAAATATTATACCAACCTACCGACATAATCAGTATATTTATATTATCTGTGGACATAATTTGCAAGTTTTCATAGAGAGAGCTCTGTGGTTTGAATAGGTTCGTATAATATTATGAGGTCGGTAAAACAAAAATTGTAAAAGTGTCATTCTTCTTTTTCTGTGCTTATGTCAGTTAAAGTGGTATGTTAAGCAATGGGAAGCTAGACTAGAACCTGTTTAATTACTTACCGATCAAGCCTGACAATCGGAATCAAAAACGTAAAGCAATAAGTCGGGTATAAGCTAGTAATATCATATAATAGAATTCAAATAAAATAATATGCGCACAATTTTGTTGACTTTGTATGAAAATTATCTAAAACGCCCGAAACGGTGCAGCTGGGAGCTAAGTCGAAATAAATAACGTTAAACGTGAAAACTGTTAACGTTCCAAACGTTAACGTTAACCAAATTGAAAATGATTTCTAAACCAAAAAAAAATGTGTTTCGTCTTCGATATAACAGCAGCGTCGTAATGTTTCCATAGATTTCGAGGTAACGTTTAACTTTAATTTTGAATAACTGTCAGAATTATTTTTTCGACTCGGAATTTGGAACAACATTGTTTAACGCACGTTGATCAACAGTTTTTACGTTATCTCTATGGAAACAACAACAAATTGTTAACGTTGGAGCTGTCGTTAATATTTCGACTTGGCCTCCAGGTGCATTAAACAATAATTTTATTGTTAGATTTTTTCATAGATGGCGTCGTAGGACATCCATTCCATACTAACTTCAATGGCATATTTTATTTTTAATGTTTTAAGCATTTTTCAACATTTTATTAGTTATTCTGTTATCCGGAGCAGAGAAAAATCCAATAAATCAAACATGGAATGAATCTGTTATGCCGATCTCGAGTTATAAGTGTTCGCACTAACCCGACTTTCATTTATATTAGAGATTATTGTTCTTAAGGATGAACTGAACGAATCTGGGGTGAACTCAGTTCCTCATAAACCTAAAAGTTGGCATAAAATTCAAAAGTATTTAAGAGGTTTTAGTTTAAGAGGGTCGTCCTTTTTTCAGACCCCTGATAGTAGGAAGAACAACAATTCGTTTTGAATGGAAAATATTGGACTTAAAAGAACTTACCAAGCTTTGTTCCTCCAAGTGAACATTTCAATTAGTTACTGTGACTTTGACGGAGGACGGCAGGGGTATTCAACCTACCAATTTCAGTGGGTTGCATTTGTATTTACTCATAAAAAATATACTGTAGAAAATCGGATACAAATCATGTCTCAGCTTTCCCGACAGACGCTGTCCTGTAGTCCTTGCTATGAATATTGATTTCGAATTAGTAATTTTAACAAAAATACATTTAAAATAATATGTTTGTATGGTAAAAAATTATTTCTGAACGCTTGAAAGAAAGTCTATTAAAAAATCTGCGTACCAATATTTGAAACTCAATGGTTATCAAATTAAAATTGTGTTGTTATGGTTTTTTCACAGATGGCGTTATTGTCAGTTAATCCGTTCCATACAAACTTTAACAATATGTTTTATATTATTTGCTATCCATTTTTCGATTTTTTTTATAATTATTCTGTTATCCGGAGCGGAGAAGAATCCAATAAACCAAGCAACATAAAAATCTTTCCAGCCGATCTCGAGTTATATGTGTTCGCACTAACCCGACTTTCTTTTATATAACAGATTTGCCCATCGTCCCGTATGAAAAGCGGGGGAAGAAATACCAATATTTTCAACATTTGATTATCGTTGGCGCGTGTGTTCCGTTCTTTCGAGGCAAAGCTGAGGTATCTGGTTATGGTGTGGGAGACGGTCATCGAACAGGATAGAAAACCAAAACACCCAGTTGAGAAAATAAAAAAATGGGGTTTGTGAATTGAACATTCAAAACACCTGGAAAGCAGTATTATTCGATTTGGGTTTGGTAAACACTATACATACGCCCACCTGTACGTGAAGGCGTATATATTGCTAAAGATAGAGAACTGTGTATGTCGGTATATTATGTACGTAAATGGTAGAATATAGGTAATGTAGTAATGACATTCTTCCCCGTCTGTCCCTGTTGCATTTAGCAATATCTCTCCCAGTCTTGTGCCTGGTGACAGGACCCTAATAGAAAAATCCTCACGGCCCCTTCCCCGCCCGCACACCTATAGTGTACCTCCCCTGTTTATATCACACACATTGGTAATTGTACATTTTTACGCCAAAACTGGATTTTCAATTGAGTACAAACTCGCAAATAAAAAAGGTGGCCGACTTAATGGTATATTTATTAGATCCGCATTATCGAAAATGATTAATTAGATAGTATTAAAAACATATTATTTCGGTAGGTATATACTCTTTTATTCGAAGTTAATGAAATTTTACAGGGTTTTCGGAAGTACAAAAGGTTTCCAAAGTTTCCTTTTACCTTATTCAAACATGAAATTCAACTTAATAGTTAGGACATTTTTTACATTTAAGAAACCTCGTCTAACTTTCTTAATCGGCCAAATCGCCATTAGTATTGGGCCTGATAATCTTTCTGAACTCCCCGCACACTGCTAACTAGTTTGGAGGAGATTTGTCCCCAGCAAGAATCTATTCTATCTAGAATCAAAAGATGTAAAACTGCAGTTTTTTTATTTACAGTATGTACGGCCCTAAGTCGCCTCCACGTTTATATTACTACTAGACTCCACCTTACAAAAGTAAAGAAAAACACCGGTGACAATTGGTTAAAACGAGGAATTATACAGACGGACATCTTATTTGATTTACGATCCCTAAACGTCAAGATGGCCGACGAAACATTCGGATTTCGAACGTAATCTTTTTGACCAAACGATTGACATTCCCGCCAACTGTCACATTTGACATTTCGGCAATATAAATTAATGACAATAGACAACAGAAAGATTTTTTTTTTGTAACGAAGGTTTAAGATTGTTAACGGATTTTCGACATGTGTAAGCCAAAACGGAAAGCCTGTGTTTTTATTCGAAAGCCAACTAATGTTGATATACTTAGCTTACAAACTTTGACCGAATATCCTTCTATGGGTATGATTTTAGTCCAATACAACTTTCGAACACACGGGTTTAATTACATGCAACGAATCTTCACCATAGAGTACATACATTTTTATTTAAATTTGATTTTTCTTGGTGGGAGTAATTTAAATAATCAAATTTAGATAAAAAAAACTTTTTAACTATTCCACAAAGGTATAATAAAATTGTGGAATAGTTAAAAGGTTTTTTATTTAAATTTGATTATGAAATACTTGGATGTTCGATTTTTAAATGGATTTTTTTTTAAATACATAGATGTTCGATTATTAAATGGATTTTTTTTTAAATACATAGATGTTCGATTATTAAATGGATTTTTTTTTTAAATATACACGGATGTTCGATTTTTAAATGTATTTTTTTTTTCAAATCTGAAGTAATAATGGCTTACGGTTCGAAAAATGGATTAGCATGACAACTTTTGTGTTAAAAACTTTCGTCAACGGTGACGCACAAATAATGCACTTTTGACTTTTTTCACAGTAAACAAGACTTGTGTTGTGGGAGAGGAAGCGGCACCTGGGATCAAACCCTCAGCCTGCAGAACGAAAGTCGGTGACTAGACCACTAGGCTACCAACTACTTCCTTTTTTATCAACCTGCGCTCACCCAAAAGTGGAAACCAAGAAGTACGAGACATATTATGTATTACATAGTTAGCAAAACTTGTATCGTGAAGGTAGAAGATAGTCGTCACTGGAATTCGAACCCACACCCTTCGGTACGGGGGGGAACGAACAACTGTACTTGGCCATTACGTCTTTGGCGTTACGTCTAGCATCTTGGGGTAAAACTTTGTAAGACAATAAAATATTAAACTATTAATGATAAGCCGCCACAGAAAGTACTTAACTATATCAAATATGATATATACCTTAACAAAGTAATCCGTTTATCACGCTACATTACCACCCTCCCTCCCCACCCATATACCTCCCACCCTACCCCCATCCCCATGCTAGCGTTATGTAAACATCATAATTAATTGGTCCTGCGACTCACTGTTTACCGGACAACTCGCTAATTGGACCAGTCTCCGATTCTATACAAGAAAAAGGGATGCCAACCTATGCATCAAAACGTCGAAAGGTTTTGTACGTTGCAATTTTTTTTTTTTTTAAAATGTTGATAGTTGTGTTTAGGATTCTTTATTACCTTTTTTATTTAGGCATTACATTTTTTTAAATACGATAAGTTTAGTGTTAATGGGAAATATGTTTGCCTCAGTTATGATAAACGATATCTCGCAAGCAGTGGTGGTCATTTTTCTGCTTCGAATAACCATGCTCTGCTCACTCAAAGTGAACACAAATACACTCTGACTCTTTCATAGTAAGCTACTTAACTCTTGTGTCGTGAATGAGAAAGATGATTGGCACCAGGGGTCGAACCCACGACCTCCAGTAAGAAACTGTACGAAAATCGGCGTCGTAACCGCTAGGCTGCCAACTAATTGAGGTGTTAATGGTTATGATTTCATCGCGAATATTATTGATTTAATTGCAAAATGGTTCTTGGCTTTTTATACTTTATTTTACGTACCTACTGTTTTCTTTTATGATTCCCCAAAACAAATTGTAAGAAGTTGTGAAATCCGATGAACGCGGAGGTGAATAGAAATTGCTTATTTGCGAAAGTTCCGCTTGCACGTTGGGTCAAATCAATTGATCAGTGATTTAAAAAAAAAGTTCGACGGTTTCGGCTATATTGATCCATTTAAAACACCCGGTTGAATTGTTCTTTCTGTAACAGACGAAAACCGTTAGCCCTAGTACGATCATCGAAAGCGTTTCGAAAAATGTTCATACTAAAATGATCGAATGATTCGATCGTTTGATTTAAGAACACTATTTGCACGCCAATAAGCGTTTATTTGCGTGCAATTAGCTTTCGATTAAACTTGTACTAGCCCCACAGAATATATTGGATCTAAGGAAATTTTATGAAACTTGTAGATTCACGAGAGGAGACCTTTGGATAAAAAAGAAGATATTATTATAACTAAATTGATATACAAGATACGTATACCTATATTGTAAGAAAAAAATAAATTATTTTTTACTGTAGGTAAATATTTATTAAAGATAGGGGTTAGTTGTTTTTTTTTTTTTTTTCACTATTTGCACTAAAAATAAAAATAATTTTCCTCATAACATAGAAAAAACCGCACTATCTCCTAAAAAAAGTTAATTTCTATAATTTGTTTTTCTTTGAATAATAAACTACTTGAAAAGAAAATATTTGAAATGAATTTGCAAGTTAAATTATAACGTTTTAAATCCTTTTTCTAGTTAGTATTACTTAGATTCGATGTTTTGTGTTCTTACGTAGAACCTTTTCTGCACCCCTAGAAGCCACCAATTAAACCGTAGCAGGACCAAACCTTACTACCCCAAATATAAAACAGCCACCACCTTGATATGCTGGTGCCACCCTCGAGTAGGTATCTCTCACCCAGGGTTGTTTCTAATCAATTTAATTATCAACATAAAAAACCCCAAATGCCCTAATTGCCCGGTTATTTTCAACAACACTCTTATTTCGATGAATTAATAAAAAATTGCCTTGATGGTAAATTAATTGTTTTTTAATGGGAAAGAATGCAAAATGTTGTTTTTGTTAATGAGGTTGTTAGAGTTATTTGACTTTCAGTCTTCAGAACTAAAAATCATATTATCGAATTTTTATCCTTTTCCGATTTCGAGTAATGAAGCATTTTGGCCTTAAAGAAAACGGAAACGCAAATTGTGGAAGTTGCACAGGACAAGATGCAGTAGTAAGAAAAAAAACGCGGATCTCACCATCATGAGGAATTTTTATTTTTTTTAAACGAGTGTGTGCCTACTTGGATTGGCCATGTTCTCCGCATGTCCTCCGAGAGTCTTGTATACGCAAGCCTTTTCTAAACTTCGAATGGGACAAGAAGGCGAATTAGACAAATAAACGGGCTCACATTGCAGTTTAACAAGAGGCTTGAATGAAGGTGTGCAACTGGCGGAAGATAAAGAGGCTTGAAGAAACTTACTGGCATCCACATGCTCCTAACTGAGATCGAACGTGTGTTAAGGAAGCAAATACAGCACTAGGAATCGAGCCTATGATCTTCGATCGGGACTACAAAAGTCGGCGACTCAACCGCTAGGCTACCAGCCACTTCCACTAAATTATCATGGGGGAGAAAATCATCTTGCAAGCAACCTGGATTCCCTAACCCCTATCTCAAGATTACAACTTTTATAGTGCCACCTGACGCCCCAATAAAATAATCACTTGTAGAAATGCTTCTCTCGATCAGTTTTTCATTTCAATGCCCATTGCCCCTAATACGGATATTAAAAATAATCCAAAATTCATCTATTTCACACCACTAATGTGGCTGTGGAGTTCAACTCTTACCACACTCTGAAGACATGTGTTCCTACCGGTGTGTTTCCCAATGTAGCGGCCATGTTTAGTATGACGACATCGTCCACCAATAGCGTTTCTCCATGATGTTGTCACCCGGTAGCAATCTGTCACATCGTACAACGCCGCACAACTATAAATCACCAATAAGTCATTTTATTAGTGCAGTAAAACTTAAATTGTTTTTTTTTTCTGTTATATATTGTAAAAGGTATTGTATCTTGAGAAAAATAAACAATAAATGATATCTTCATAGATAGGCATATTCCGTCTAGCAACGCGCATTGCGGTGCGCAATGGAAAAACTGTATTTATACTGTTTCTGCGCAGTCTCTCCCTATATAGTAGGCAGCACATTACACTTTCGTTAAAAAAAACACTTGTCAGTCAGAGTTGAATGTCGGACGGGTGTGTCAAACACTGTTTTTCTTATAATTTTAACCATGAACTCATGTAGTGCTTGGTAATCACAGTTCTCGGAAATATTAGCAACAGGTTTCATACTAAAAGTCTGTTTTTTTTACATTCTTGGCAACTTAATGCCTTAAACAAAGGTGGATCAAAATCAATTGGAAATTTCTTATCAACATCACCCCTACAATAATAATTCTGCGGAGGAATATCTCGTGGCTTATGAAGTAGCAACAACAAGAGCTGGAAAATACCTTTCTGGAACCAACAGGAGGTGCTCATTAATTTTAAGGATCTGTTTGTTGGAGTTGTTACAGTCGAATCATTTTTATTATTTAATGCAGGCTACACAAGGGTAACATTATTAAGATCATTAGAAGGATGTTGTCTCAACACAAAGAACTTGGAATTATTCTTTACGAGTAAACTTGCTTCTCTTTTCAAAGACAGCGAAGTCTTTGATTTGTGGGATCTCGCTGCTGGCGTGTCTCGATGGCCATTCAGATCTTCTTCTTGCGTATTTTCAATTATGTTATTTCTTCTGATTAAATTTAATTGTGTACTTGTGTTTTTAGAATGTGTATAAAATACTTCATATTATTATTTTGTCATATTAAAATAATTAGATGCTAGAAAGATTTCTGTACCGGTAATAATATTCGTTTCAATATTGAAGTGTTGTCGAGGGTAGGTAATATTCAGGTCATATCTGACTCTTTCAAGAATGAGTTTTTTTATCGTCACATAGGGTGAAAAAATAGTTTAAAAAATCCATAAGGGGTTTTCTGATCTCAATTTCATTCTAATTACAAATACTTGTAGATATATTTCTAATTACAAATACTTATAGATATAGATAGTATATTCTATTTTGTGTTTTCATTATTTCATCTGTTTGTCTGTCTTTTTTTATGTATTCATCGATTCATCATATTTTGTCGTTTATGTCACTCCTTTTTGTTCCGCAGCATGCCCCGATACAGGGCAACCTTGTGAGGCTGCTGCAACATTAATAATATATTGTATATTATTATTTAATCTTTATTTTAAATTGTTTAAATTTAAATTAAATATAATATGAAGGAGGAATAAATTTTCCTGAAATCTTCATTTCTTGATCTTTGCGAGTTGGAGATCTCTCATAGTATCTCTCACATTACATTAAAGTGTACCAGTATCATAGAGACATGAAATTTGTGAAGTTCTGTTATTGATAAATTAGATGTTTACTCTTCAATGAATTGTACATATTTTGTACATATCATTAATAATGAAAATTCTTAAACCTTTATTGTTAAATGTATTTTGTTAAAATTAATCAACTTGTCAATGGCAGAAGATACTCTCGTTATATCGAGGGTGGTTGCCATAATAAAGAAAAAAAAATACCTTTAATACATTAACTTACATTGATATTAGTCAGAAATAGGATTACTGTAAAAAAAATTAAATCTGTAAAAAAACTCTTTTTAAGCATAACCTAAGTTGTATATTTATAAAATACTTGGATAGACTTTTCCAAAAGCGGGTCTTTATTTTCATGTCGAACGTTAAAAAATCCTCTCTTTGTAGGTTGAAAATCTCTTAGATACCTAACATTCAATTCTCCCTTTTACACCCCACTCAGGAGCATATGGAGGCGACAAGAGCTCTCCATTGCGCTCGATCTTGCGCAATTTTTATGACCTCGTCCCACACCATGTCCAAATCCTTCAGCTCTGCTTCGAAGGAGCGGAACACAGTGTGAGAGGGTCTTCCTCGTCTTCAGGACCATGATGGGAGGAAGAGCAGCGCTCTCCTCGGCCAACCTAACATTACTCTTGAAAAAAATCTTAGTCAACTATAATCTAAGTGCATGTTATAACAGTTAAAAGAAATTCTTTAACAAACTATGAAAATTTGTGCATATTTTTGTACTCGTACACCAGCCGTTTGTCTTTCCTCTGTTTTTTCATGAGTTTCTTTAAAATATGCATAAATAATATGTTTTCTGTATTTTTTTTTCTATAATTCGAATTTCTTTCCATAACTTATATTCTATTTCATAATCCGCAAGAAGGGAACTTGACGTGGTCTTTGAGGGCAGAACACTAAAACACAACAGCTTCCCAAAATACCTGGGAGTCACCCTCGATAGGACATTGTCTTTCAAGGAACATCTCGGCAATGTATCAGCTAAAATCAAGACAAGAAACAACATCATACAGAAACTTTGCGGTACCACTTGGGGATCCACCGCAGAAACACTGCGCATATCTGCACTGAGCCTCGTTTACTCGGCTGCTGAATATGCATCCCCCGTATGGCTAAACAGCGCCCACACTGGTAGAGTAGACTCCCAGCTGAATTGCACCATGCGCATAATCTCCGGAACCATAAGACCCACACCTGTACACTGGTTGCCTGTCTTGAGCCACATTCCTCCTCCCCATTTGCGAAGACTGCACGCCCTGACCAGAGAACATGACAAGATCTCAAAAAAACTATGAAATGTTGACCAACATAGACCTCAACAACCTTAACCGGAGCAGCAGATTGAAGTCCAGAAACCCTCCACTGCGAACAGCCTCCAACCTACAAATGGCTCATAACAATGCATTTAACATATTAGATGCATGGAGCACTGAGTGGCGCGAATGCATGGCGGAGTCACCTATGTATCTTCTGCCTTGCATCACTGAAACACCGCCTGAATTCAATCTACCAAGAAAGACATGGTCTGCTTTAAACAGGGTCAGAACAGGCCATGGCATGTGCGCCGATTTCGCCCACAAATGTGGATGGCGGGAGTCTCCAGAGTGCGACTGCGGAGCTGACAGGCAGACCATCAGCCACATATTATCGGAATGCAGCAACAGGGCATACGAGGGTAGTCTCTCGGACTTCGCCATACTGACAGACAGGGCTAAAGACTACATTCGAGATCTGGATTTGACCATCTGACAAGCAGGAAAATTTCCCCTGCGCCCTAAACATTTTTTATTATATTGACTATTTAACAAGAAAAACAAAAATATACTTATTAATTGAACTATATATAAATTGTGATGAAATGGCCATACGCTAAATAATTAATATTTCATAATAAACAGGACCGGATGAACTAATTATATTCGCGTAATTACAAAGGTAAAGAAATAACGCAAGATATCTTAACATCGTTAGTTAAATGTCAATTTATTTAAACACAATGTTGCTTGGATTAAAGTTCACCGATTCGAATCCTGTAGTTGACTTGAGAGTAAATCTGTGCATTATAAAGGTTCTCACGGTAAGTGCAGATTGTTTATCTCTCAAGTTAATGGCCTATCTAATGGCGAACGGTGTTAACGGAAAGTAATCGTATTAATCCACAGATAAAAGGCAGACTAAGTAGTCCTTAAGTGCAAGAAATACCAGCAGTGGTTTTCTTAATGACGATGACACTAATATCTTCAGCTTGTATGTTGAAATATATCTTTGATATTCTTCAAGAAAAATTGAAAATAAAAACGTAATCCAAAATTATTTGCCTTGTGAATGATAGCCGTATGCATTCGTGCAGCAATTATGTAAATAAAGTAATTTAAATGAAACAGTCCATTTGGTATTCCACAAAAATTATAATTTCTCTTTTGAAAATAGAGTCGATTTCTGTGTTCATCCGAACGATTGGATAAGCCCAATTGAGAGCGGACCAGAGAAAATATAGGTTCTTGTATAATAGAGAGGAAAACACGTCTATATTGGTTGATGTCTGATTTAATAATATTGGAATAATTATTTCGCCAATTCTTTTATTGTTTTTTATATTTCCAGAAGAAAGTTGCGCGAAACATTAATTAACATAGGTAGCCGCCTTCGAAAATATAATTTAATTCTAATTGTGAAATTAAATTGACGTTTGACAGAAACAGTTGTTTGATAGTTGGTGCTATTGACAGAATGCAGATGGTAAATGTATGGTTTAAAACGGATGCATCAGTCGAAATTACATTGCTTAAAAAATGTATCTATTATTTTACAAATTTACCTAGATTCAATATTCATAGTAAGGACCACAGGACAAAGTCTGTCGAGGGAGTTAGTATAATAAAATAACCCTGACTAGTTTCGGAGCCATATGTGACAAATAAAAATTAATATTTGTCTTACTTTAATTAATCTAATAGTTCATCAACATACATCCAAGTGGTCTTCCTGGGTTTTGCGACCTGTTGATTATTGTCATTGCGAATTCGTTTGATCCAACAGCCCTTGTCTAGTCAAGTGTTCCGAAAAACCTTTTGCGTTCAAGGTACACCTATACCAAATCAAGAAATGTAAGCCTCCCATATTGATTTACGTAATACTTGAAATATTCCAAAGGACATTTATTTTATATTCTTATTCTAAATTCTATTAATTCTTCTGCTCGTAAAATCAATATACTCACCTAACATGAAAATAATATATTTGATCAAAAAAGTTAGAAAGCTTTCAATTTAGTTCACAGACGTTAAAACATTTGATTTCCTTGAACCTATTCTGGAATATAGATCGACTGTCGTATGTTTTCTAAAAGAACTCATACGAAAATCATTAAAATTCTATTAGAAAACCCATCGATCGACATTCTAGAATAGGGTCCCTGCCTTGCATTTTTCTATTTTGAGCTTATCCAAATGAGCGAACATGTCCGGCAGATAAATAAGTTTTCCTTCCCATTCTTTCCTTTTGAACACAGAAGCCAAAACTAAACCGTGAGCCTCTAAAAACACTTGGGTCTCATTTTTTCGCGGCACACCAACTGATGACCACGGTACACCAGAGTGCCGCGGCACACGCTTTGCGGAACACTGATCTACTCTATGTCTATGTGACTAGATCCGAGATCAAATTTTTTTTTGTTTACTCAAAATTTTTTCATTAAAAATAAATAAAAGTACTAATACCGATTATTTTTTTATAATCAGCTTATCTGTGGAGGTAGTTCAAAACCGGGATGTTTTTCAAGCTGCTATAAACATGTTTTAGTTTCACAGTCTACTTAGTGTCACCACAGGAACAAGATTTAATTGCATCCCCCTACCTCCCTTTTTGCTGGAAGCGGGACATTAATTGCTTACAGATTGGAAACAATGGTCTTCCACAGGGAGAGAATTGTGTTCCTTTCGACTGCGGATAAAATTAGAAAATAAACTCAATATAGTTATTACAAAATACAGTGATTCTTCATTTTTTTTTTCAAGTTTTAAAATAATATCTCATTTCTCTTAAATATCTTTTTTTTTAAATCCAAATCCAAACTCCCTTTACGCCCCACTTAGGGGCATAGGGAGGCAACAAAAGCTCTCCATTCTGCTCGATCTTTCGCAATATTTATGACTTCCTCCGACACCCTGTACAAATTCCTCAGCTCTGCTTCGATGGAGCGGAACACAGTATGAGAAGGTCTTCCTCGTCTTCGGGACCCTGATGGGAGGAAGAACAGTGCTCTCCTCGGCCAACTGTCATTCGGCATCCTTAACACATGTCCCAGCCAAGGGTTTAAATACCGAGTAGAAAAAAATACGTAACAAACCGGTTTTCGATGATAAAATATCTTCTTCCTTAGACAAAAAGCTGCCTCTCTTCGAAAACCTGGCTTAAAATGGCTGGCCTGGATTATTTTCTTAACTCATGTATTAATAATATACAAAAATGAGCTCCAAATATCAGTGCCTGGCGGCTCAGTCGCCAACTTTCGTAGAGAAATTCATGAGTTCGATTACCGGTTCCGTTGACCTTCCGTTTTGCTTTCTATAAAAGATATCTAAAGTGTGTTTGTATCCACTTTGAGTGAGCCCAGATACATGTTGATAGAAAATATTCACTAGGACAAACCTGCCTTTAGAAGATTTGAAATAAACTAACAAGAATGGCGTGGATCAAGCACATCTATATGTCAATTTTGAATGGCCAGTGCCCTTATTCTCGTAGCGGTCTTAATACGCTCTTATTTTGATTGACAATCATAAAATGGCGGATTGGTATTCACAAAATAAGACATCTAGTAGATATCTTAAAAATTCGTTATGTTTGAAATATCAGTATGAAACTGATCCAGTTCAAGATAGGATTTAAGATTAGATTCCGATAGTTTTGTGAATACGACTGCTTGCTATCGTGTCTTAATCTTATCGTTAAGTGATTTTTAAAAGCGATTGATTACGAGAATAGTCCTACAGGTCTGAAGTAAAGATAGAAGAGGCAATATTGAGGTGGTTGGTAGCCGAGCGGTTCAGTCGACGATATTCGTACGTACAGTAAAATAATGTGCTATTGCACATGGTTCCAACAAGTACCACGTGACTGCTGTTAAACTCATAAAAACTGTGACGTTTGTCGGGACCGGTGTGTGACATTTGAATTTTTATTTTTAATATTTTAGCGTTAACACAGAGGAATTTTATGTTGTAATCATATAATTAGTTAAAGGAAGTACCTATGGGCTTTGTTGTGTTTGTCTTGTGCTTGTGTATGAAAGGAAAATGAATTATTATTGATAATTGTATAGTGGAAATAAAATATGCACTAAACGCCAAAAATGAAAAAAATGAGTTGAGTATGAGGAAATGTTCTATAAACCATTGTCAATAGCCTAAATATTGCACTAAGTCCATATCGATGATCTAAAGGCGTAAAAAAACAGATCCAAAAATCATCATTGTACTATGTCTGTATGGGGGAAAAATCAGTTTTATTAGATTATCTCAAAATGAAGTTTTTGGCGTTTAGTGCGTATTTTATTTCCACTATACAATTTATCTTTAGTCACGTGACTGTCTAATTGTAATAATAATTGTAGTTAGTGATGTGACTAAAGAATCATCGTATTACGGGGTTGCTATGGCGATGCCGATACCCCATAAACAAGAATGTTTATTTAATATTAGCTGACGTGGTCTTGGCCTGTGTTTTATCGGCGTCTTTGCATTTGTTTTTTTTTTATTACTTTTCATCCCTTTCAAAAAAATAAATTAAATTAAAATAAAATACAAGAAACCTGAGTTTGAGAACGGGTGCACTAAGTGTGTTATTGGTAAGTATTGGTAGACAAGAACAGTCCGCAGCCCCATGTAGTGAGAGGGTAATGGAAAAATTATCCGAGTGTAAATATCTCATTAGTGGGGGTGGCTGAGGGTGGAGAAGTGATTCCAGCCCAAATCTTCCGACGTCAGGGCGGTGCAGCATGCCGCGATTATTCCCACACACAGCAACGGAAAAATAACACGAGAGATTTATCTGGCGAGTAATTGTTTAGTTTTGCGCTAAATGTACAGGGTGGTTGGACTTTAAAACACAATTTTGCTCCTAATAAAGCTACAAAATAATAAAATATAAAGCTTTTCGAATGTGAAAAGTTGACATGGGGAAAAAAAGGAATGTAGAAGAAATACAGAAGAGATTATAGCTCTACCTATTAGGATGTATAAAGGCTTTGTGAGATATGAGTAAAGAATTTCGCATGGATATTAGCGTTGTGATAAACATGATATTTAGTAATTTGAAGTATTATTATTGAGAAAGTAGATGTACCTGGATGAAAAACTAAGTAACTCAGCATGAAAGGTGTATCACTAAGGTACCTACTCATTAAGCGATTATTTGACTTTGTGGCAAATGAAACCGTCCGATCACAAACGATGCAACCTCCAATGACAACGGTAACCCTGAATCGCAGTAAGCTGTGCTGGCTCGGCCACTTCCTAGATTATAGAAGTTCTTCATACACACCAGATGGTACAAGAAGATGTGGCAGGCCAAGACTCAACATCAAGATAGCGTAAGATTAAGTCCTTCGGGATACCGGGTTATATTGGAACGGCGCCGAAGCCCTGGATATAGTCCAGGATAGGAATCCTTGGCGAGGCTTTGTGGCTCCACTTAGGGAGCGAACGTGGATCAAGTAAGTAAGTGGATAATCTGTTGGTGACTTTCACCAACGGTTCGTAACTTTTGGCTAGCTCTTTGCGTAGCATGACTGCCACATTAAAACGTTTCAAAAGGACTAAAATGAGGCCGAATTTCAAATCCTTTTTGAAATTTGGATCTAGCTTCATCAATATTTCGAATTAGCAGCAACCCCTACCATACTTGCTACGCTACTTTAATAAAGACCTGAAGAACATTGTGTAAAGAGTAGCCATTACCAATTCAGAGGACCAAATCATATCGATGGTTTGGAGCCTCCCTGAATAGGTTGATTGATTTTCGAAAAGACGACCCCTAAACAGTAGAGTAATTGTTTTTCCTCACGTTTACAAATAACTGCGACGATTAATTAAAATTGCTCTAAATATTTTCAAGAACTGTTGCAATGCCAAGCGTAAAAACCTCACCGTATTATGGTTAATGACCATGGTGTGCGTCTTAGACTTCCTGACCAGCTGTGACCATACACAGAGGAGGCTGCAGAACCAGCACGCTGGACTCCATCTAATACGTTACACTCATTACAGGGACTTGCTGACGGATGCTTTTAGATTGAGGATATATGTAAGTGACGGTGAATGCATTCAAAAATACTCCTAAGTGTTAGATATATATATTTGTGCTTCTTTTTAGATCAAGTGTTAACATATTATCATACTTCGAACTAGTGGACGGAGTTTTTCCTGCATCAGAAAATGCTGTCTTTAGTTACTTAAATCTCATAAAATCCTAATTTTCCCATTGAACAAGACTACGAAGTCAAATGTAACGCCCTAAATAATCCCGACGACAGAAAACTCGTGCTGGATCCAACAAACAACCTGGGTCTGAATTGCTTTGCAGACAACGGTCAAAATAATAATAACTTTCTTTATTCGTGTATAATATGATATAACAGACAATAATGGAAGTGTACATTCGTCATAATTTTAGTAAGAATTTAAAAACAAATTAGCATCCCCACTAGGCAAAAGCCTGTAACGGGGAGTGCTATCATAAAAAAATAATCAATATAAAAAGTATCAAAACAGCATTAAAAAAATTAAAATTAATGTAATGAATAAATTCTTCTATATATTCCAAACAATAAAATATATACATATACATACATACATACATACATATACTTATAAAAGATCTCAAAATACAATCAAATACAAAATACGATTTTAAATTGAACAATACCCACAACTCGTAATTTCGTCGAATGAATGTTTAAATGCCTTCTTCCTCAAGCCATCGCTCTCCAAAATGCCCTGGCAGCTGCCAAACGTAAGACTCTATAAAGGGTAGTCGCCTGGATGTTAAAATACAACAGGAATCGAAGTGGTCAAAATAGATGAGAACAATTTTTATGCATGTGGGGTTAAAGGGGTTCTTTTTTCGGTAAAAATGGGTACATAAATAATGCGAAACACATATCTAGAGCTGGGTAGTATAGCCATAAAAAAGATTTTTTGGGAACTCTGAAAAATATCAGTGGTACACCAAGAACATTAGAATATCAGCGGTAGGTTACGTCAAGGGTATTATTGAGTATCACCGGCAGGCTACGTCAACAGCATTCGAATATTAGTGGAAGGATACGCCTAAAGCATTTGAATATCAGCGGTAGGTTACGTCAAGGGTATTATTGAGTGTCAGCGGCAGGCTACGTCAACAGTATTCGAATATTAGAGGAGGGATACGCTTAAATCATTTGAATATCAGCGGTAGGCTACGTCGAGGGCATTGAATATTAATGGAAGGATACGCTTAAAGCATTTGAATATCAGCGGTAGGCTACGTCAAGGGCCTTGAATATAAGTGGAAGGTTACGCCTAAAGCATTTGAATATCAGCGGTAGGCTACCTCAAGGGCATTGAATATTAGTGAAAGGATACGCTTAAAGCATTTGAATATCAGCGGTAGGCTACCTCAAGGGCATTGAATATTAGTGAAAGGATACGCCTAAAGCATTTGAATATCAGCGGTAGGTTACGTCAAGGGTATTATTGAGTGTCAGCGGCAGGCTACGTCAACAGTATTCGAATATTAGAGGAGGGATACGCTTAAATCATTTGAATATCAGCGGTAGGCTACGTCGAGGGCATTGAATATTAATGGAAGGATACGCTTAAAGCATTTGAATATCAGCGGTAGGCTACGTCAAGTGCCTTGAATATAAGTGGAAGGTTACGCCTAAAGCATTTGAATATCAGCGGTAGGCTACCTCAAGGGCATTGAATATTAGTGAAAGGATACGCTTAAAGCATTTGAATATCAGCAGTAGGCTACGTCAAGGGCCTTGAATATAAGTGGAAGAAAAAATAACAACTAAGTTCGATTTTTAAATGGAACAAACCACCACGGGCTTACGACCGTCTTCTACTGTCATTTCGAAGTCTGGCTTAGTGTGATCACTTTACGTTAACAACGTTCGCCATTAGGTGGTAATGTGTTACGCCTAAAGCATTTGAATATCAGCGGTAGGTTATACCAAGAGCATTAAAATGTCAGTTGCGCGCTAAAAGTACTCACGACATTTAAACAGTAGATAACAATTGGGGCACTTGAACATCTTAGGTAGGTCTCGTCTAGGGTAGGTATATAAACAATATTGTCGCAGAGTTCTTGGTTGCATAATGCTATGAATATGCATATATTGCCGCTGCGTGCCACACATCATCATCATACGACCGACACGGAGACTCTGCTTGACTTGATCATTACACCTTCTCCCGAACTAGCTATTTCTCATGGACAGATGGCTGCACCAGGGTTCTCGTCACATGATCTAATTTATTTGACATATAAATTAAAAATGTTAAGAATGAAGCCCGAATTGCAGTCCTTTCGTAATTTTCGTAGAATCGATACGGATCATTTGAGACGGGATGCCGAAGGTATAAACTGGCAAAAAATTTACGCCAGTGATGATGTTGATGCAATGGTAGTGGAGTTTAATCGGTTGATTATTGAATTGTTTGATAAACATGCACCTATTAAAACTGTACCACTTAAACGACCTCCGGCACCCTGGTTAACTGACGACATTCGCAAATTAATGGCGAAGCGCGATAGAGCAAAGGTTAAATTTAGGCACACTAAATGTCCGGTGAAGTTTGAAACTTACAAATATCTTCGTAATCTCTGTTCTCGTCGATGCCGATTAGCAAAACGTGAATATTTTCACTCCAATATTCAGTGGTCCTCGTCAGGTAAAACATGGCGGTTTTTAAAGAGGAATGGTGTTGGTGGGCGGGCGAATTGTTCTGACGCCACTGCGATTGGCCTAGACGATCTGAACCGCCACTTTTCCTCGTTGCCCGTCTTGATCGATGCTGACGTGAAACGGTCGACGATAAACAAAATAAGGGGTCGTGTGTTTGATTTTGATTGCGAACCATTTAGTTTTAGGCTTGTATCTCAGGGGGAGGTGCGCAAGTCACTTCTGTCCATTAAATCGACCGCCGTTGGGTGCGATGGGGTGAGTTTCAGGATGCTGGCTCTAGTCATGGACGCTGTCATTCCTGCAATCACTTTCATAATCAATTCTTCAATGTCAAGTGGAATTTTCCCTGCCGAATGGAAGGCTGCAAATGTGATACCACTTTCTAAGGTTAGTTCCCCGTCATCTCCTAAGGACTTTCGTCCTATCTCAATTTTACCCTTTGTATCCAAAGTTATGGAAAGATTGGTCCACCTTCAGTTGAACGAATATCTTCTTGGCCACGACTCGTTTAACCAGTTTCAGTCTGGTTTTAGAAAGGGCCACAGCACAACAACTGCATTGCTGAAGATATCTGAGGATATAAGATACGCAATGGAACAGAGACAGCTGACTTTATTGACTCTTATGGACTTTAGCAGTGCATTTAATTGTGTGGATTTTGACCTTCTTTTGGCCCGATTAGTGGCTCTTAACATTGGAGATGCTGCTGTTCGATGGATTGAGTCTTACCTCAGGGGTCGCAAACAGAGGGTATGTTCTTCGGACGGAGTCTCGGACTGGTCGAGTCTTCAGGCGGGTGTTCCACAGGGAGGTATATTATCACCTTTACTGTTTTCTGTCTTCATTGACCCTATTACTCGGAACCTCAGCGGATCCTATCATCTTTACGCTGATGATCTGCAACTATATATTCACTTTGATGCTGGCTGTGCTGATGGTTGTTTTAATGATATGAATGTTAATCTCCAACTTCTGGACTCCTGGTGCAGGGAGCACGGTCTCCTGGTTAATCCAGCGAAGTCTCAAGCTATCGTACTGGGAAGCCCATATGCACTTCATAATCTCAATCTTGCTCCCCTGCCTTCTTTAATTTTAAGTGGATCTGTGATACCTTTTTCAGATTATGTCAAAAACTTAGGTATATTCTTTGATAAGAGAATGTCTTGGTGGAAGCAGGTCAATGAGGTCAGCAGAAAGGTTTTTGCTTCGTTGCACTCCCTTAGGAGATTGAAGAATTTCTGTGCGGAGGAAACAAGGAAGCGGTTGGTGGAGTCTCTGATTCATCCCCTATTTGATTACGCTGATGTGTGCTACCTAGATATTTCAGTTGAGGCTTTGAATAAGCTCGAACGCCTTCAGAACACCTGTATTCGTTATATATATGGCTTAAAAAAATACGACCACGTTTCTGAGTTTCGCCAACGTCTGGGTTGGAAATCAATCGCACGGCGAAGGGATGACCACGTTCTCTGTCTTCTGTATAAGATTCTTTTTGATCCCTCCACTCCTCTGTACCTTAAGGAACGATTCACATTCTTGCACCTGCATGGACTCCCACTGAGGTCGGCATCGAACAATCTTCTGGCTATCCCGCCACATAACTCTGGCTACTACACGGACTCTTTCACGGTGCATGGATCGAGATTGTGGAATCAACTTCCACTGCAATGTCGCGTTTGTTCGTCCATCAACACATTCCGCAGGATCATTGCCGGCCGTTAGTCTTCATTGTAAGATGAGAAGCATCCCCACCTTCCTCCCTATTCCTCCCCAACATCTAGTCCATCCTATCCCTATCCTCATATTGTATTTATATGTTTATATTATATGTATATATTTTTATTTATTTATTTATTCTTAGACATATTTTTATTTTCTATTATAATTGTTTATTTTTTGTCACTTGTTATCTATTGTTCTGTCAAACCTAATATATTCTCTTTGATTTAACTGGGTTGGCTGGCAGAGATCCTTCGGGATAAGTCCGCCCTTTCGACTGTCCTAATTACTGTCTCCACACTATATTTTGATATAATAAAGTTTTATTTATTTATTTATTATTTATTTATAATAGAGAAAAATAATAGCCGGGATTGTTACGGGCTTGCGGTAAGATAGTAATGAGGATCGTCCTCCGTCAACATAGAATCAAGTTCGTATCTTCAATGAACGTGATCGAAATAACTGACAGCCTTTCTTTCGGAGCGTTCACACACGAATGCCTCAGAACTCTAATACATTTAAAAAAAATCTCCATACCTAGTATTTATATAACAAAAAATGCAATTTACATTATATAGCGAGTATTACACTCGGTCAATTATTATGAAATTTCGAAATTACTAAGTACAATATTTTCAAAAAAATATTACCTACGACTGTAACATGTGACACATCTCGATGGAGGTCAACTTAGTTTAAGGTCATAAATTAATTCTGTTTCTACTTTTAATGTATAGTTGTCCTCTGTAATGTGTTTTGATAAAATAAATAAATAAATAAATACATAAAAATAAATCATTTATCGACGGTAAATACTCAACGAAATTTAAATTTGATTAATATAAAATCAATATTTGTCATTTTTTTCGTGTGGTCAAAAGCACAAAGGATTTAATTTTGTAGCGAGATGGTTGGTCGGCAAGTGGTATCAGTCGTCAGCTTTCGCCCGCACAGCGCACTGACGGTCGCGGATTCGAATCCCGGTGCCGATTATCACAATAAAAGCTTTACTTTATGAGAAATAATAAAAAGAAAAAAAATAATAATAAAAAAATATGTCGCAAAAGTATTTTTATTCCCAGAGCCCAGATTCATTTAATCATTAATCGATCATACCGTCAAAATGTTCAAATGTATGTACCTACCTTTAAGGATTTAAGAATAAGATGTAAAAAACTAATTTATTAATATTATTGGTGTTTACTGTCTAATAATTCATAATAAAAATGAAAAAAAAACACTTGTTTTATACTATACAAATTATTTTATATAACGAAAATGGTTATTTTTTTTAATGAATCTGGGCTCACAAATACACTTTTGTCATCTTTCACATAAAGCAAAGCTTGTGTTGTGAATGTGGACATGGTCGGAACCAGGATTAACCCACGACCTGCAATACGCTGTGCGAATGAAAGTCGTCGACTGATACCACTGGTCTACCAACCACCTCAATATACCACCTTATATTCATATTCTGGCACCAAATACATGACAGCAGTCGCAGTCTTTAAATTTGGTTGCTCTCTTGTTCTCAACAATTTCCTACTTTCTCTCTATATTTTTTATTTATTTAATTTTTGCTACATTTATAAAAAATATGATGAAAAAAAAATACAAAAATATTCCCAACTAGGCAAGCCTGTCTTAGGGAAAAATATATATTACATATTGGTATTCAAGAATATAAATGTTAGAACTTAATAACTAATTAGGTATATAAAAGCAATACTGCTGGTATACGTATTTTTAAATTGATAGTAAAATCTTTATAGTTTTACAGTTTATACAAAATTATACAAAATCATCAAAGCTTAATTATTTCTTAATCTACAATCTTAATGAAATAAATAAACAATTATAGGCCTCTTTGTTATACTTAACTAGAGGACATTGAGTAAATAGATATCAATGATTTCTTTAACAAATAAAATAATAATTTTAAGCTAGGAAATTCCTCAGGTGTTCACTATCATCCTGTTTCAAGAACTGAACAATTGATCTTTTAAACTTCCAAATCCAAACTCCCTTTAGACCCCACTTAGGGGCATAGGGAGGCAACAAGAGCTCTCCATTGCGCTCGATCCTGCGCAACGTTAATGACCTCCTCCCACACCATGTCCAGATTCCTCAGCTCTGCCTCGAAGGAGCGGAACACAGTATGAGAGGGTCTTCCTCGTCTCCGGGACCCTGATGGGAGGAAAAACAGCGCTCTCCTCGGCCAACTGTCATTCGGCATCCTTAACACATGTCCCAGCCAAGTCCATCTCCTCCACATAATAGTAGAGGTGATGGGCTCACGCTGGGTGCGTCGGCGTATAGCGTCGTTCGTGATGCGGTGGTACCATCTTATACCCAAAATTCTCCTGAGGCACTTCGTTTCGAATGCAGATACTTTTTGTGCCTGGGCCAGAGTCAGGTGCCAGGACTCACACCCATACAGGAGAATGGGCAACACACACGCATCAAACAGTTTACATTTCGTCTCGACACTAAACGCCGACGCCTTCCATATCTTGGTCATGAAGGCGCCACTTGCCATACCGATACGTATCGGGAGCTCAGCCCCGAGGTCACCAGTGGTGGTAATGGTTGCTCCCAGGTACTTAAATTTATCCACCCGGGAGACCTGGTGACCATCGATGGTTATCGGTAGCTGTTTATCGGGGCAGGCATTATTTGCCATGAGCTCCGTTTTACTGGCATTGACTCGAAGGCCGAGGCGTGCTGTTTCGTCGCAGAGTCTTGAAACACTGCGCTGTAATTCCTCCACTGTCGTACTGAACAACGCTAGGTCGTCCGCGTACTCCAGATCGCACAGTTCGCCCATTAGACCATCTCTCTGTGTTATCGGTATACCTCTTGCTCCTTGCATGGACTTTCTCAACAGGAAGTCCACGACAATTATGAATATAAAAGGAAATAAAGAAATAAACTTAATAAAGCTATTTAATTTTTTGTAACTACTGTCTAGTTGATTATATAATCTAGGACCGTTAAACAGGTCGCATTTCTGTCCCATAGCGGTCCTCATACGGGGCACAACGGCCTGTATCTCTAGGACTTTCCTAGTAAACCGTTTGTTCGGGTTCTGTCGTGCTTTTTTTATTGCTAAGTGGGTACTGCAGAGTACGGATGATATATATAATTGTCTAATCCTAAGGACATCGAATAGGTTAAATAGCTCTTTGGAGGGGTATGTGCGTGGTTTCCGAAGTATAATCTTAAGTATTTGCTTTTGAGCTCTATCCACTACGTTAATAAATGTTTCCGCACAACCTCCCCAAGAGACAATACCATACATTAATATAGATTGGCAAATGGCAAAATATACACTTTTTAAGGTTTTTATGCTTAGTATGTTTCGCAAATCTCTAAAAATATACATGGATCTTCTTAATTTATTAGCTATGTTTTTAGTATGCTCGTCCCATTTTAACTTATTATCTATCAAGACTCCCAAATATCTAATACATTTTGTGCTAATGACATCCTCACAGTTACATAATATCTGGTTCATATTACATGAATGGACTTTTAAAGATTTAATATTACTAGGCTGCCCTGCTTCTGTTATGCTAAACGTAATGAATTTCGTTTTTTCTATATTTAAACTGAGTAAGTTATCATCGAGCCAGTGTTTGACTCTGCACATTTCCCGTTCACTTTTTTCTAAAACTTCATTCCAATTAGTAGCAGTAAATAAAATGACAGTGTCATCGGCAAATGTGGTTATCTCTCCGTTTATATTCAGATCGCAGAGTTCATTAATGAATATATTAAATAATATTGGTCCAAGTACACTACCTTGTGGAACTCCGTAATGTATATCAGCCTTTTCACTAAGGACATTATCTATTTTAACTACTTGAGTTCTCTTCGAGAGATAACTCCTGAACCAATTTAGAGCTGTACCCTCAATTCCAAGATTCCTCATTTTGTGAAGTAGCAAAGGATGCGATACTGTGTCGAACGCTTTTGCTAGGTCCATAAATACAGCTATACACTTATTATTATCATCTAAGTTTTTAACTACACCTTGGGATAAGCGCTTTATCGCATCTGTTGTACCCAGTTTTTCTCTAAAGCCAAATTGGCATTTCGAAAGAATCTTATTGGAATCTAAGTAGTGAGTGAGTCTATTTTTTACAATTTTTTCTATGATTTTTGATATAGTATTGAGGATGGAAATTGGTCTGTAGTTTTTCATAATCTGGTTGTTGCCCCCTTTATATAACGGTAACACTAGAGCTTCTTTGCAGTGGTCTGGGAATAAACCACTCTTGAGACTTAAATTTATAATTTTAGTGAGTGGTATTTTCAAAAATGTATGATATTTTTTAAATATACTGGATCCCAATCCATCAGTTCCCCCTGTGGTCCCTTCTTTTAAGCTTAAAATAACTCTAGAGACTTCATCACTAGAAGAAGGAGTAAGAAATATATTGCTTTGGAATTGTTTTGTTTGTTCATAATTAGTTGATCGGTGCCTATTGTTATTTAATTTATCCGCCAGTTCTTCACCTACACTTACAAAGTAATTATTAAAGACGTTTGCGACTTTACTTGGATTTTGATTAACATCAAATGTTCCGCTAATAGTAGTTATTTTACTTATGTTGGTATTGTGCTTTTTTATATTGGCTGCTTCCTTAATAACCATGTTCCATGTTTCTTTTAAGTTGTTTTTACTTAGATCAATTTTTCTCCTAAAGTAGTTTTCTTTAACATTTTTGATAATCGATGTACAGATATTACGGTATCTTTTATACTGATCCCGTATAAGTACATCCGCTGGTAAAAGTTTACATTTCGCATGTAGTTTGTCCCTCTTATCAATACAGTTTAAAATACCTTTTGTCATCCAGGGTTTCGTAATTTTATTTTTCCTAATAACTGTATGACTATGTTTGTTTACGTATGTTCCTAAAGTTTGTACAAAAAAAGTTGTAGCTTCGTTTACATCATTTGATTCGGTAATAAATGACCAGTTCTCATGTTTTAAGTCATTAGCTAATCCTACGTAGTCAATTCTTTTTACAGTACTTTTGATTTCAGAGTTAGTAATTTTCATATTAGAGCTTTGCAGTTTAAATAGAATTGTGTAGTGATCTGTAATTGTGTTTTGATAAACTAATGCCTCACAAAGTTTTTTAGATTTAAACATTACGTGATCAATACAAGTTTCAGTTGTTTCACAAACTCTTGTTGGACAGTTTATCGCAGCTTTAATTCCATAATTTGCTAATATGTTGAGGTAGTTTTCACTGTGCTTGTTGTAAAAACAATTGAGAGTGTCGATATTAAAGTCACCCGTTAAAATGAAATTTTCCTTATTAGAATGAGAATTAAATATATTTTCAAGTCCCTCAAAAAATGGTTCGAGCATGCTATTATTCGCGGGGCTACGGTACACTGCAACGACCGAAATATTATCATTAATATCTAGTATCAGACAGTTAGCTCCTGCCAGTTTAACTTCCGTTACTTTATTTACTGTATATGTATTTTTTACATAAACAGTTACACCGTCATTTTGAAGAGGATGGTGGCTTGTGTTATATACCGTGTATCCGTCAATATTTTTTAGATTAGGTTGCAATCCTAGCCTACATTCAGATAGCACGAGAATGTCTACATTGTAATGCAGTCTTTCTAGAAGCACATGCAACTCATCAAAATTTTTGTTTATGCTGCGTATATTTAGTGTTAAGAGACGAAAATATTGGGAATCATTAAAAAATGCGTTGCATGTCGTTATTTCATTTGAAGTTTGTGTATCAATTTCTTCGAAATATAGTTGTCCCTCCCCATCTTCATGAAAAAAATCATTCATAACCATTAGAGCAGTTTACAGAGTACACTACTATCATGATATATAATAACAATAATGATTCCATTTCTAAATTTAAGCGCTGAAAGTACTGTTTTACATCACGGGCAATGTTTAAAATGACGTATCTGTATTCAGACGAGTAGGTAAGAGGTATAACTCTTTTAAGATACTGGCTTACTGTTAAATCATCATCCATATGACATACTACAGAAATATAATGATAAAATGAGAAATATACATAATCTGAGATACAATTGTTCAGTTCTAGGATTCTCGTACATATAACAAAATAGAAATCTAAAGGATTAAATGTATAATAATAATAAAAATAAAAATAAGTGTAAAGGCTGATCGAACCAAGTCCATAGCAGGTGTGGTTAACCGTCAGTCAGAAATTGCTGGCGTTCAGGTCTTCAAGGGAGTGAACAGGTGTCTGCTTGGATTCCTTGTTAACTTTAATAAAGATTTTCCCACTGTAGATCCAAGTCTGGAGAATCTCCTTGTTCCTCACCTTTAGTCTTGCCGCCTGATAGATTTGGTATTTTGCACTTGTAAGGTGTTCATTGACAAATATTGCATTCTTATTAGGTGAACAACTATCTAAGTAGGAGGTATTCAGTTTATCTTCAACTATTTTATTTTTATTAAATGATCTAACATGTTTTAAGAATTTATATTTTATTTGGGAATTGTTAAACAAAACTGTTGTCCTGTTACTCACTGAGGCACTATTGCTCTTTGCACGATTTATACTGAACACTTTAAAATCCGTCCTTTGTAAATCTCCTCCTATCGTCTTACTTATCTTCAGAATAGCCTCTTCCGGGCTGTTGGACTGAGGTATACCAATAATATCTAGCTTATTAGATACCTCTGTTTGCTCCATGTTGTTCAACTTCGCTTCAGCCACTTTTAAACGGTTAGCCAGTTCTTTGTTCTGCAGTTGAAGCTGTTTTATTTCAGTGCCATGCAATTTATGCATTTCAGTGATTTTTTCAATGGCGTCCTTATGCTCGGCACTTATAAAGTTCAGGGCTTTTATAACCTCATTAAAGTCATTTTTCATATTATCATATGCAGTCAATATCATTGATTGGAAGCCGGTCATGCTGTTGTCGATAATGCTCCTAACTTCACTAAGCCCCTTGACAGTTCGTGCCGCGCCTTCTATTTCTTTGTCGTTTGTAGAAGAGTTCACAGAGCTTTCTGCCTCTTCACATCTTTGGCATTTCCATACAGATTTTGCTTTATTAGATATCTTGTTGAACTGGCTGTTGGATAATCCTACACAACCGGGATGGTGGTCCTGGGTACATGCAACACATGTTAATACTCGGCCACCAGCTGTCTTATCGCAAGTAGCGCACTTGCTTGTGGGAGAGCTCTTCTTGGAAGGTGCCATGGTTTGGTTCTCGACTGATTTAGATGGAGTGCAGTAAAGCAGGTATCGGATTACAGGGTGGCCGGATGGTGTAAATTATTATTACTGACACTGACCGTGGTGGGACTGTACAAAACACATTCACACTTGACCTGCTATTATTATTACTACCACTATTCACAGATTTTAAATATTAGTAGAATGATAATTCACCACTAATGTTGGGTGACACTTGGCTAACACGTGTGCACAGAGTAGAGATATGACATTAGGGTAATACGACCCTTAAATTTTTTCAGATATTAAGAATTCAATGTAAATTAGTACGTCAAGGATCTGATTTGTTAGAGTTGCACGTGTGTACTGGGCGAGATCTGAGATTGAACTATATCATTAATTATTATTATTAAATAATATCTACTTGTTGTATACATGCCATTTTTTGACATGTTGAACATGTCGGGAATTTTCATGATAAGGAGTTTCGGAGACTTAAACATAACAACCTAATGGCGAGCGTTGTTAACGTAAAGTGATCACACTAAACTACCAGCCTTCGAAATAACAGTATAAGATGGTCGTTAGCCCGTATAGTGGCTCCTTTCACTTAAAAATCGAACATAAATAATGAATTGTTAGAGTCATTAGGCCACATATTCGACAAATTATTTTATTTTTTCAGAGAAGATTGAAAATGATCGAACAGAACGAAACGCGTCTCTGAAAAAAATAAAATAATTTGTGTAGTATAAAACAATTTTTTTTTCATTCTCATCATGTACACAAACATTCTAATCCAAAAGGTTTTAAAAGTATAAATTATATGCTGCCCATTGATTTCTTTTTTACAAAACCTACGTGGAAAGCTTATAGGGCTTTACTATATGAACACACGTGTCCACGCTGTGCTTCGACTGTCACTTTGATTACCGACTGCATTTTGAATGTCAACTTGCGGTCTCAAATAAGTAGAAGAAGTGGTCTTTGGTCGCGCATCACGCAACATCGGGCTGCCCGTAAATGGTGCGCATTAGAAAGATACATAATATGTCACATGGCTGTCTAATAAAGGTGTTTTATATGAAGCTGTAAATTTTTCATGAATATTTATTTTTCAACTCGTACGTGGTCTCGTGGCTGGTTTGTTGGATACGTTTCGCCCTATGATAGTATGTGAACTGTTTTATCCATATCTGCTTGGTTTTTTTTTTAATTATACAATTATAGCTGATATACATCTCAGGACATCGATCAGTGGAATCTGAAATTACAAATTTTATCCCAAGTTAAAACTATTAAAAAAACAACATAATTGCATAGGTGGTGTTCAATATCAACCATAAAAGAAAATATGTTCTGTTTTTAGATTCGGTTCTACGTTCTGACCCTGAGCTTGAAAATAGAGTACATTTTCCTAATGGTTGATACTGGACACCATGGAAACAACAACGTTATTATTACTCATAGTATATGGAATATATTACTCATAGTACATGGAATATACATGAGTCTTGTGATCGGATTTCAAAAAAAAAAAAAAGATTTCGCTGAAATTAATTTTCTCGACGTTTTCGAGGGTGTAGATTCCAAAAATGCAAAAAAAATATTTATAAATTTCCGCCTACGTGTAGGCGTTGGTATGCCAAAAATGTCTGCGCACCCATAACTCATAGTAATTCTTATCCGATTTGATTGAAATTTGGTAGAACGATGTAGATGAGTCAGTAAAATGTTTTTCGAAAATTTTCTTTCAATCCTTTACGAAGTAAACGATTGAAATGCTAGGATACCATGCAATATGATAAGCGAGAAAGTGATAATTTTATTGTATATATATATATATATATGTGCGTATGGTGTCAATGGCGTTTTAATTATTATTTTCACAAAATAAATAAATAAAAAGAATTTAAAAATGTCAAATTATAAAATTTAAAATCATAAAATAAATTCTTTGTCTCGAAGCCAATCCTTGGCTTCGGTCGTCTGGATATTTAAAAGTTCATCCAATGTTCCATCGAACCTACGTATTGGAACCGTTGATTGTGAAGTTGTGGTTCTACTTTTAAGCGTCTATTTTTAGGTAAGAATGCCTTCTATCGCCCTCTGGAATGGGGTATGGAGTGGTTAAATCGCTGGTGCTGATCATATTTTTCTTTTACAACACAAGCATTCTTTGTGTGCACTTTGGGTGCGCTCGAAATAATAACAATAAGAACACCGATAAAGAGATTTATGGACACACAAATTCTAAATAATATCAAAAACATTTGACTGAAAAATCGCAGAAAGACTTTGGGCCTATAAACGACAAGCTTTCAATAGGAAATATGAACAAGAAATCACGTATGTAGGCAGTCAAAAATACGGTATAGTACGGTATGCCGGAATATAGTATGGTAGGGTAGGGTACGGCTAGATGTACCTATGTAACAACACGAGATATAACGAGTTAGAACACTTTTGATTGTGCTTCAGCATTCGCTCGTTTGAGTATCGGATGGCCCGTAACAGTAACGAACCATCTCGTTATTTCACAGGGTTTAACAACCAACGACTTCCGTCCTTATATTACTCGTATTACTAGCTGTCGGCTAAGAGTGAGGAGAGCGTTGTTTTTCTTCCCATCAGGGTCTCGAAGACGTCAATCTCATACCGTGTTCCGTTCCTTTGAGACAGAGCTGAGGGAGATGGACACGGTGTGGTAGGAGGTCATAAGCATTGCGCAAGACTGAATGCAATCGAGTGCTCTTGTTGCCTCCCTATGTCCCTGAGTGGGGTTCAAATGAAGATTAATTGATTGGTTGATTACTAGCTAATAGCTGGTATCCGGTTATCAGCCAAACAAAACTATTCATATCTCTCGAAAATGAATGAAAGTTAAAAAGATGCTATTCTAGCAGCTACATATTTCTTACTTCTTACGAATAAAGATTTTCTCTCATATATAATTTCACAAGAAATTTTAATTGGTGTACTTACCTTCTTCTTCAGGTCATATGCAGACATTGCATCCCATCAGTCACCCTGCGATCATCAGCCACCCTAACCTTAGTCCGCCAGAACCGTTTCACTAGCAAAGCAATGCCACATCTGGCTCCACTTCGTATTCTTTAAGGTCCCTATTGATGCTCGCCAACTAGGCCAACGGTGGTCTGCCTGGCCCCTGGCTGGGATTTCAATGTCAATGGCTCTCTGGATCATGTTTTCCTGTGGTCATCTCATACCATCTTAGCCTGTTTTCTATTATCTTTTCGGTTATGGGTGCGACCTTGAAACTTCCTCGGACATGGACGTTTCTAACTCTATCGAGTCTGGTTTCTCCTCCGGCTCATGTGAGCATCTTCATCTCTGCAGTGTGCATGCTTTGTTGGTGTTTTTGAAATGACATATATAGATGGTTTACTAAACTACATAGGGTTTTCCTTATAGCGCTTTTAAACGGGCCATAAACACAGCAGATATTTTTTGACGAAAAATGTCCGTAGGAGCTATAGATTGCACTACTCAAGACTACATTAAAAAGTAGGTACACAAAGTTTTGAAGAAACACCTTGATGTTTTATTGTTATTATGGACTCGCTTACCGCTGGTTTACGAGTCCTTCCATATCGTTAGTTATCAGTCGTTAGTATGTTGACACCACGCAGGAGGGCAGGGGTGTCACACAGGTGCGCGGGGAGCTTCATCAAACCTGATCCTGTGGGTAATTATTATTCCCGGGAATGCACGCACACTCCACTACTCCCATTAGAACTTTCCACCGTATAAATACAGCGTGGTACCTCAATTACGGTTTACTCTTTAGTATAATATTTTCTTTCTGAGAAACATTCTTTCTAAAATTTATAATTTGTTTCCTGATATTTACATATTATTTTGATAAGCTTAAAAATACGATAATTTGTTAATAGAAGATTTTTTTAGACTATGGCAAATAATAACTTAAATTGTTACCTTTTGGGACAGCCTTTAATAGATCCAAAAAAAAATTGTATTCTACATTCGATCGTTGTGGATTCATACTTATATGAAAAATAACACATTTCTCTTAACAGTATGATAAATCATATAACAGTGATCGTGTGGGTCTAGCAAGACAGTTAAAACATATTTCACCATACTTTATTTAAGCAAACAAACGGTTCGATTATTATTATCCAAAAGATGAAACAGTAAAAATTAACAACTATAAAATAAACCAGCAAATTTTGCAATACTCATGAAAATATGTCAAGATACCTCTTTCTGAATTGAACGTGCGATGCTTTAATTTGACGGTTGATTCGCTTGCCCAGTGGTCTGAGTGAGTTTTTCCTTTGACACTGACCCATGGGTCAACTTTATCCACCAAGAAAGAATCTTGAAATAATTTTAACATCAAAACACAATATGTAACAATTTTATACTATCATTAGCTGACCCGCCCGTCAAACTTCGACCTAACCCAGAATAAAAATAATAATTTTAACTTATTACATGAATTAAATATAATTTACGACATAAAAACGCAAAAAAAAAATAGCATATTAACTTATTGCATTATGCAATATGATTGTTGATTCGGATGCGGGATGAAGTTCGACGGGTCACAAGTTTGAATTTGAAATAAGAGCAATTATTCCTCTATAGTTACGTAACTTCAAAAAAAATCCCAGAGATGGCGGTCTAGTAGGAAATAAGTCACAATCACAAATGAAACATGTTACGTTATTAAAAAAATATATATTGTTGCGAGATTAGCCTCTCGTTTAAACCAAATTTTACCGAATTATTATAAGATTAAATCAATAAGAAAGTGATCGAATTTCAAATTTTAAGCGCTCGGGGATGATTTGGAGTTTGATAGTTTTTGAGGACAAAAATTATGTGGGGTCTCAGAAACGAATAAAAAATGGGGCAAGACATAATCTCGAAGATTCGAATGTTCGGAAAGAATAATTTTATAAAAATCAAAAATTTGAAAAAAAAAATGAATCACGGCAAACCATGATGTATAAAACTCCCGAGTCTAAAGAAGAAAGTATGACATTATGAGACGTTCTAATTTCAAATTTCGTTGTTTTTTTTTTTTTTTTTTTGTGTGAGCTCATTCCAATAAACCGTGTTTGAATGCAAAATTTCGACACGATCAAAATCAAATTCTGTCACTGAATGCCTCACCACTTCTCTGAAAAACCCTACAATTAATCGCTTTAAAAAATGCAACAGAGATTGCTTGAGCATGTGACTGAAGACAAAATATCCGAAGATTCTTGGGCTCCCTCCGTATAAGGAAACTATGTTATTATTCTCTAAACGACCTGCATGTGGGGCCGATTCGGATGAAAAAAAAACTTTTATCAACAATGGGCAGGTGCTAGTGATGAATTCGCCCAATACAAATATTATCAAGTAGTTAAAAGATTTTTTTTTTATATCAGCAATAGTGATTGCGAAGAATAAAGCGCAATAATCACAGCTTGTAAAAAGGCGTTATGTATAATCATGTAGGAAATTAAAGATTCTTTTCGTACATTCGTATTTTAATGACTGCCAAATCAAAGGCTTACTTAGTATAGTATTTTTTTTTTACACAAAATGAATCCGTGCTCACTCGAAGTGAACACAAATACACTTTTGACATATTTCACACTAAGCAAAGGCTTGTGTCGTGAAAGCGGAAATTCGACCTTCAATACGCTGTGCGCATGAAAGCCGCTGATTGATACCACTGGACTACCCACCACCACATTATTTATTTACTCATAATATTATTTTATAGAGACAGACCAGCAATCATGTAGTTGGTGAGTGCGAAAAAAGATCATAATACGACAGCTTCTCGGAATTCCACGCTCTGACCGTCGACGCGATTGCATACATTATGAAATTTGACATTAGCATCTGAAAAGCGGGAATCTTGTATTTACCTTTTCTACCCCTTTTATGTCAAACGAAATGTGATTGGCATACGCTAAATGAATAATAGTATATTATTTACAATGATTTATTCATAAAATTTAAAATACCACAATAACAAACAAATTGCCGCGTCACAAACAAATTTTGTGTTGAAGTTTTAAACACACACGAATCAATAAGAGCAAACAATGGACAATCAAGCTCCAAAACAAAATAATATTCCTTCTCCTATCCCAGCAGGTTTTTTTTATTATGACAAAACACATTACAGAGGACAAATATACATTAAAGGTAGAAACAATAGATAGTTATGGCCTTAAACTAAGTTGATCTCCATCGAGATGTGTCACATGTTACAATTCGCATTCATAGACTGTGAACTAAATTTTGCATCAATAAGTTATATACATTCACGCAAAGAAATATAATGCAAATAAAAATTAAAATAATTTTAAAATTTATCGAAATAAATTAACTTCCCTGAAGACACCTCTGTCAACATATCTTGTCCTTTTAAATATTATCACATATTTAGTTTAATGGTTGACCATTCCTTCTACTCCAGATGCATTCTTACTGCTACTTTTTATCTACCATTTAGGTCTTCGATGCTTTGGACAATTAATTACCAGAGAACTGAAATTCCGTCGACTGCAAGGATTGCTCGATGGGACAATGTTTCTTCAGATATTTAATGCCATTTATACAGTTTTTTTTTTAATAAATATAATCACGATTTTACAAAGTTTTATATAATTAATGTTACCCTAAAAGGGCAAAAAACTAGAAACATTTTTTTTACTTTGTTGCGTTAATTATCTTGTTTCAAGTAGTCGAGAAAATTAGTTCTGTCACCCTACGAGAGCGACGAATTAAGATGGCGTCGTAAAATTCGAACAAATTGTTATTTCTGTCAAATTGAGAGTTTTTAAATTGTTTTTTTTTTTTTTGCTTTAAATAATTATATTTATTGAAAAAAAATATATAGGATATAAAATAATATTCATGAACAATGACAAAAAACGTAGAAGAAAGTAAATATAAATGACAAATAGACATGCGGTGTGGAAACGACACGTGAACAAAAAGTTATTAAAATTATAATAATTGTAATTTCTGACAAATGTGTCTTCTTACAGCTGTTGTTCGAACAATTTTTATTCGGAATAATTGATTTTCGAACAACTGTTTTTCGAACAGTTTTCAACGGGAAAATCCCATAAGCGAGCTTATTATAAATATAACGTGTTTGGGTTAAATAGCCCAATTTTCAGATTAAAGAAAAAACTAATTATACATATTATTATTGGATCAATAATTATCTTCTTCTTCTTCTTCTTCTCAGCCTATTCCCGTCCACTGCTGGACAAAGGCCTCCTCCATCTCCTTCCACACCGCTCTGTTTTGGGCTTTTTGGACCCAGTTGACCCCAGCGTATTTGACGAGGTCGTCTCTCCAACGTAGTGGTGGTCTCCCGACGCTCCTGGCGGTCGTTCTGGGTCTCCCAAGTTTCAACCCTCTTCGACCATTTCTCTGCCTGCTCTCTTGACAAGTGACCTGCCCATCGCCATTTGAGGGAAGCGATACGTTGGGCAATATCTGCAACCATAGTGATGGGCACAGAAGGCTCCCAAATTAAAATTGATGGAAATGTTATAGAAAATACCCAAGAATACATTTATCTAGGACACGCCATAAGACTAGGCAGAGAAAACCAAACCGCCGAAGTCAAAAGACGTATTGGATTAAGTTGGGCAGCCTTCGGGAAAATGAGTCTCATACTGGTCACATACTCAAAAACCGTAAAATCCCCATGAACCTTAAACGCAGAGTTTATGAGACGTGCGTAATACCGGTTGCAACATATGGCCTGGAAACAGTGACGCTGACCAAGCTGAGTACAGAAAAAATAAGGGTTACCCAAAGATCCATGGAAAGAGCCATGCTGGGTATCACCCTGAGAGATAGAGTGAGAAATGAAGTGATACGACAAAGAACCATGGTTGCAGATCAATAATTATAACGTACATAATTTCTTATAAAATCATAACATATACAAAATACATTTACTTAAATATTTTTATGGCGCCTACAATGTGACCCCCTGAGACCGAAGCCATTGGATTGCTTCATCCGACATTCTGGGATGATGTGGCGTTAACTGTTTTTGAGGCATTCCGAAAGCACATTGGCAGTTTGTTGTTTCACCAGTAGGCCGAGAGATCATTTTAAAATGTAATCTCCGAATGATCATCTCTTTAGAGCGTTAAAATTGTTTCTTCCTTAGGCTACGGAGCTTTCCAAAGTATTATGTAGGGGTGCAATACAACATTTTGTTACTTTATGCCACCGTTAATGTCACTTAACTTAGAATAAGGATACTGGAATGAGGATACTTCTAGCTAGCCTTTTTCTCCATTAAAGTTACTACAAAAAGGAAAGTATTTTTATGGTCAATGACATATTTCAACTGCAAATAAGAATAACAATAAAATAAAAGCACGTCCAATAAATTTTGTGACAACCCTACATTGAATTATCACAAAACGGACATAACACTTTACATAATTTTATAATTTATATATTTTTTTAATTATTAACGTCCTAGATTCATAAAAATGACTTAAATGGTCACATAATTATGCTGTCCATGTATTGGTGTTAATAACATAAGAGCCAACATGATGCAATACTCTTGATAATTATTATTATTGATAACAAAAAGCCATTTAAGGTTCATAAATATGTATTTTGGATCTGCCTTAAATATTTCTGATCGACGATTTTATTTGCGCAATTAATAATTTTGTGCATTTTATTGATTCTTTTTTTTTATTCATAAACAGTATTAAATATATGCTTTAAACGGTACAATATAAAGCACACGTACCTATTTATCAAGCGCACAACGGCTCGCAGTACTCAAAACGTTTTGCCTACGCTTGTACATCCATACCTACTCTGAAAAATTATTTTTTAATGGACTTACGAGGGGAACACACTTCACCGCCGATTTGCTCATCTCCCGCAGGTTACCCCATATCGAAAAGCTGTGTGTGATTTTTCATTTATTTATTTTTATTGAACAAAGACAGGAATAGAATACTGAAAAACACAAACGAAACGAATCAAAAACATGGAATATTCAGTATTCCAAAAACAGGTAGGTATCTCTCGCATAGCTTAAATACAATCAACGACTACTGAGCGTTTATTAAAAAAACAAATAAAAAAATATTAAAACAGTTCGAAATGTACATATCGCACCCCTAGAATGAAACCTCGGTAACTCAAAAAGTGTCGATTTTGAGTTAGCGTCATTTTCGAATTCTTGACTCGATTAGCTACACGGCGATATAACCCACGTTACGATATCTTTATCCGTTCTCAAAAGATGGCCCGAAACGTCAGTTTTATTGACTGACCGTACGCTGGAGGGTCCGAAGATTACTCCGTCATTTTTAGTTGTGTATTAGACATCGTGAGTGGAGGTCGGTTGAATATTCACTTATTTTGACTTACTAAAGTTTATGTGAATTTAATCTGGTAAGTTTATTTTTTATTTCGTATTGATGGAGTTTTGTTGAATGTTTATTATGAAAAATAATTGTTCATTTTGACTTATAGGGGTTTTGGTGGTGTTAAATCGCAATACTTTTTTTTATATTTAGAGTTGATAAGTTTTTCATGACGTAAAATGTAAATTTTGATTTGCCTTGGTTTTCTTGAATGAAATTAAACCTCCATGTTTCTTATTTATTTAATTAATTAATAACTTTTTATTGAGTAATTAGATAGTCTAAGACTCTATTAAATAATATTTTTTCATCGCAGTGAAATTTTGAAAACCAGAAGTGAAAATAATTAACTTTTTTGAGTTGCTCGACTTTACTTGATTTTTCAATGTTTGTTAAGAATATTATTTTTTTAGAACAATGAAAATCAGGATAAAAATCATATTGGACCTCGTCAAGAGGAAAAACGATGAAACGGAGAATCGTGACTAGCCAACTGAAGAAAAATTGAAATTACAGTGAAAAGGAAAAGTACAAAAAAGACCCAAATGCCATAGTAGTCGTCTATGATCTCCAAGCAGTAATGCCGGTTCTCAAACGACAAGTCTCTTTGGTCTTTTAAAAGTCAAGAATAAATTATTGTTTTAATATTACCGTCAGTGATTTGGATGCAAAGAATGTGGATTGTTTTTTTGGGACGAGAGTGAAGGAAAGTGCGGTGCAATAGAAATCGGAAGCTGTGTTTTTGCGTTTATAGAAATGCAGCTTAATAAACATCCTAGTGGAGACATAGATCTAATATTTTTCTCCAACAATTGCTGTGGACAGCAAAAAAACTAATATTTTTTATTAATTAAACAATTATTGTTTTATTTCAACAATTTAATATAAGTTTATGTACCTACATAAAACTATATACTTCCTTAGTAGCTTTGTGGGATAAGCGCCAACTTCTGATGAAGAGGCCCCGGATTCAATTGCCGGTCACCTCAAATTTCTACTCAGAGTTTGAACCCCCTCTCAGATTCGATGGGACTGGTGGAGAAAACATAAACATCACACATCTTATAGCGTAACTCAAAACAACCTTACATAAAGTTGTAATATTGTTGAGATGAAAAGTATTGAAACTCTTCTGTATGTCAGATAAAGTAATGTAACTCTAAATAGTGCTCAAAAAAGTATCTCACTGTCAATACAAAACTAGTGCATCTCAAAAACCCCCTTTTTTAGGGGGTTGAAACAGACAATACAACTGTAAGTCAATTTAACAAGCTTTAAATAACCCAACCTCAAAAGAAAACCAAGAATTTTTTTTATATCTCTTCCCAATTAACTACAATCAGTTTTTCGTGTTTTCTGAAAAATGAGGTTTTTTGAGTTAACCGAGTTTTAATCTAGGGGTGCGATATGTATATATATACTAGCTGACCCGTCGAACTTCGTCCCGCAATAACATGTCCAGATAACATTAAAAAGCCGTTCAATAAACTTTACAAGAATATCACGCGTTGTATTGATTAGTTTTGTGTAGGTATGTTCCCAGTTCGTTTGATGTGAATGCATTCCGTTTCATATAATGTTTAGCTACAATATTATATTGACTGCAAAAAAATTTAATCTCTATTCGTCCAATGGACCATTAATCTCTTTCTTGTTACAATAATAATAATAATTAATGGTTGCTGACTGCAGTTGCGGTTGTTAAGAGCTATTGTAAACGGTTGTTTGGTCATCAATATAGGGGTATCTTCAATCACTGCAATGCCTGTTCGAATTTATATATATATATATATATATATATACGTCCTATGGTCATATATCTCTATGGTACCTACTTCACCGAGCAATAAAAAAAATAATTGTGGCAATAAAAAGATTTACAATAATTAAAACAAGCGGAATTCTGTAAATAGACATTTTAAGTCATTTTAAAACCAAGCAGATTCCACCAGGGCGGTATTTAGAGATTTGAAAAAAAAATGTTTTAAAAAGCCAGTTACGAGACAAATTTCTTAACAACAGCAACAACTGACGCGTGAATAAAAGTTGAATATGCATACTAATAGTATGTAATTTTCAACGTATTTCCACGCAAAACAACTAACAAAGTGTAACTTATTAAAATCCACATAATTATAACATGTGAATCAATATCTAAACCAGGGATGCACATACTTATAGGGAGCAGGGGCAGCCACTGGGGAAGATTATGAGCCAAGGACGGGCCGCACTGAAAGTTTTAATTTTTTGATTTCGTATTAAACCTGTTAATTTTGTAAAAGTAGGATGATGTGTTCATAGCGCCTTTTCGCATTATATTCCTTTGGAAAGGCCATAGAGCTGTTGCGTATTAAACACACAATATTGACGGCTATTCTGAAATGAAAAACAGACGATTGAGTTGCGTCGTATCCAATTTTTATTGAGACTTTTGACATTTATCTATTTTGAAAATGTTTTATCCAATACATTAGTTATGAAACTACTGGCAACCGATTAAGTTCTATGCAAGAGCTTTTTGCGTTGAGTTGGAACGTGAGTTTGAGAATACCAGTCATTATTACGCGATTAAACAAAAAAGTATTTCTCGGTCCAAATATCTTGAAACTGCCGATTTTCATCCTCATCTCCTTGCTTTTTTACTAGTTCCTGGCTTATCCATATCGAAATTGATACATGTGCTTGGTACGACGAGTAGAATAGGTACGAACTAAACCTGAACCAGAAAGTGGAAGGTAGGTACTTAATGCCGCATTTTTATTTCTAACAATTTAAAAGTTTCAACAAAAAGTCAAGAAATATTGTTACGTACGATTTCCACAGTCGATATGTCACACAAAAAACCAAAAAAGTAACTAATAAACATCTTTTTTTAATAATCCTTCGAAAAGCTACAAAAGTAATCTATATATTTTGGCCAATATTTCTCATATTTTGGCCAATATTTCCAATATTGTCGGCGGGCCGCAGATAAACTGACAAAGGGCCGCATGTGGCCCGCGGGCCGCTGTTTGTGCATCACTGATCTAAACCAATATATTTCTACAAAAACTTTCCAGCACAGAAGGCAGCAAGAAATCATATTCTTTCTGAAAAATAGCCTTTTTTTAAAATCAATGTCAAAGTCGTGAGTCTTCTGTGCTAAATCTATAGCTATTTTTTATTTTATATTATATTTTAGATTTTTATTTTATTTTTATTTTCAACATTTCTGTCTATTTCTATAGACAGAAATGTTGTAGGTAGTAATTTGTACTATAAACAAACTGGGTAAAATATTGTAATATAAAAGGACTCTAACCTTTAACCCGAGCCCTTGGCAGTTTTCAGCCATCAACCCTACCTCTTTTTGACAGATTAAAAATCTGTTGAGATTTTAGTAAGTTTAATTTTTAGGAATAATTGGCATTACTAGGATTTAACATTACAATATCAAACGCATTACTTAGTTTTAAATTACAACATAGTTGCATAGACATAAATACGATTCAACAGTAATAATAATTTTAAAAGATAACTCATAAAGTTTTATAGTTTTTTTTTTAATATGTTTACCCAAAACAATGGTCATTCGAAAAACTCTAGAGAAAAATAAATGATTTGGTAGGTGCTATAGTAATATAATCAACAATGAAATTCTTACCACCGAAGCTGTTTGTCGATTTATTGTGTGGATTGCCAGTCGAACCACGTTCACACCGCTATCTGGACCAATTATTGCTAAGATCTCTCTGTGACTATATCTATCAATATCATATGAACTGTCGCTATAATAGAGATTCAACATTACTTTAATATTGTAGTATTTTATTCATCCGCTTGGCGCTAGCTGTAGAATCTCTATATATAAAAATGTAGCCCTATTTCCGTGGTCATCCCATCACGCGTCTAGACCAAATTCGCTCATTCCATTTTTGTCGTTTCCTTTTATCAGGATTCGGTTCTTATGAAAGAAAACATCGTGGAAAAGTAGAAAATTTAAGAAAACTCAAAGAAGGTAACCTTCATAGTGCTTTTTACAATATTATTATAGTAACTTTAATACATGCACTACACTACTCGCGAAGTTCCTCGACGAAGTATTCGAGAAAGTTGACCGAAGTCCAAAGTACGTCGCCACACACTCGTTCTGCTTCGCAACGCGTCTTGGATAATGTTCAAGTGGCAGCAAAAACCGACAACAAACGGAGGTCGCCCGAGGTTGGTCGAAGTAAGGCGAAGTGCCTCTCCACACTATCGTATTCGCCTAACTTCGATAAATATTGCCCAACTTCTTAGTATGAATTGTCGAAATATTTATAAAATCCTTTTAAATTTTGTAGAACAAAATATGATTTTAATTTGATTCTTTTTTTTTTGGCTTTCCTTAACTCTTGGAGATGAATATTGTCTATTCTTTTGCTAATATCTTTATAATTTAAACCACGGCGCAATACGTTCCCAATAGAATGAGTCGCCGGTAATCTAGAAAAAAAAAAACTTCGATCAACTTCGCGAGAAGTGTAGTGCAGGTATAAAACATTGATGATACTCAAAAATTATGAAACTTTATCAGGTAAACCGATAATAATATACAACTTGTAATAAGTAGACATTCGAGGTTAGGGAAACTTTAATGCAATGTAAAATGTTTTAACCCGAGTTAATGAAGGTTATCCGTGGGGTTGCCGGCTAAGAATAGCACCCCTGCTCTTTTTGCTGGTTTTTCGAGCATCCTGTAAGAGGCAGGAAATCAAAAAATGAGATTGGGACCGTGAGGTTGACCATAAACCTCAACCGGTCAGAAAAGGCCTCGGACGCCTTCGAGCGCAATGGAGAGCTCTTGATGCCTCCCTATGCTCTGCGGGGTTTAGGCCCCTCGCATTGCGGGTTGGTTTGGGGGGGGGGGAACCGCGTCGGACTTGATTTGTGTGGGGCCGGCTTATTGGTTTGTTTGCTTCGATCGAACTAGGGGGTCGGTTTCGTGCGGGCTGGGCTTGCTTCGGATTTGTCTCCTCCGGGCTGGCTTGCAGTGTGCGGAGGGCCTTAAAGGTGAATGAATGAATGAAGGCCGTTGTAAGTCCTCTACCCTAATGTCCGAATTCAGTGTCTAATTATTTGTCTTATTTCCAATGAGGCAGTCTTTCATTTTAATTCATTTCTTTTTAATAAGTAGTTAATAAGTCAGTTTGACGATGTTTTAGAATAACGTTTTAATGTAGGTAAATATACAAAAAAGTATTAAAGTTGAGGATTATCGCCGCTCTATTGTTTTGTTAAGGTTTTTAATTAAAAAATATTTCACCGTAATGAAAATATTTTACTGTCGTTTCCGCAAATAATGACAAATGTTTTAAGGATATTTTTAATTTCGTAATAAGTCGAATGGATCCCGAAAATTTATATTGTCATTAATTTTAGTATAATAAAATAAAACAGAAAGTTTAAATTTTGGTTAATATCGGAGCTATTTTTGGAAGCAACCCAAAAAAGTCAATTATTTATAAAATAAAACTAACAATTTAAAAATGTATTAAATTTTCATTATAAAAATGGGTCAGAAAGCTGGAGTATAAAAAGCATGAAGAAGATCTATTGAAAAAAGCTCAAAGATGAATCATCTTCTCAAATGAACGAAAATGATGTTTTTTTTTTTATTTTCATAAAAGTTTTGAATCGAAATCCATCTCTGGTGCGCAGTGTAGAGCGAATACCGCGAACCAAAACCAATTTACAAAGTTATTAAAGTTGTTTTTCCTTCATCATTCTGTCATTTCGTTACTTTACTTGTGTCACTATTGCCTTATACGTGACGCAAAGGAAAAAATGCCTTCATTACTCACATATTATTATAAATAATAATAATAGTATCGACGCACATTCATCGCTTGTAAATAATTGTCTTCTGACGACAGGGTTGGCACAAGTAATTATTCTTTATTTATGTGTTTTTTAATCGACTATATTTCCCCAAATACTTTATCATGTGAATATTGAATTAAAATTTATCTAGTGACTACAAACTACTACCATCAGAATGCACTCCGTTGTATTACCTTCTTTAAAAAAAGGGGAAATCAAACTCAGAATGTCTAAATGCATCCACATAATAAAGACTAGATTTCCCGTCAGACGGAATTCCAATTTGTGTAAAGATAATAATTAATGACGTATTCAACCAATTTGATTCCGTCCAATGCATCTATTTAAAACTATGCTTCAAGACAAATTCTGAAAATCGCACCAACTGTCAATCCACTTACAGTTAATTGACAGTTGTTGGTGCGAAGTCAAAAGTCAATCAAAATAGAGAACGTTATACTGTCAAAAATACTAACAGGTTGCCGAAATATATCCAGCCATTCACGCGTAATACGATGTCCAAGGAAATAGGACGCCATTTTTGTATATGTAAGTTGATTTTTATTTTATTTGTTTTATTGTTTGTTTTGTCATCACTCATCGCAAAGGTGAAAGCTGTGATGGTGAGTGTTTGATTTAAATGATTTAAATAATTCCAACAAAAATGAAGGACGCTTATTTTATTTTAAGAATTCTTGAAGGGCGTCCGTAGTCTAGTCAAGCTCCTGGGTTGATTTGTGGTCGGCTCAGATATTGATGATGATGACTTTAAGAAGGAAGAAAAAGGTTGCGAAGCTGAGACTCATTTGGAAGGATAAGATTGCTGAGGGTTTCGGTTGGAAGACAACACCGGAGGAGAGAATATGTTGGAGACAAAAGTTGAAAGAGAAAGTTGGCCGTGGAAATGTTGAAGGTGGTTTTGCCCGTTGGAAAAGACCGGTTAATGAGATAAAAAAAATCCTTATGTAATTGGTTGGGCAGGAAATAGGAACATTTTGTTTATTTCTTCGTTTTTCAGACCCAGACGACCCTGTGAGACTTCTACCACTCCCTGTCCTATGCGAGCCGCATCCATCCGCTCCCGAAAACCCTTCTCGCGTCGCCAGACCTCACTTCTCCGTCCAGTTTTCGGACTCCACTCGAGAAATTTTTTGATCCATTTATGTCATGAAGATAATTATTGTATAGAAACATATTTTTATTATTTGTTTAAAAACTATTTATTATTACGTGAGTTGGCAACCCTGTTTTGCTCCACAAGCCATCATTATCGATGTCAATATAATAATCGACAATCAATTTTATTACAGATATATCTCATTAGTGCAGCTCAACTATTTATTTATTGGTTCGTCTGCACAGCGCGTCCCAATAACTCTCATTCCGGAGATAGATCCATCGCCTGCATCTGTGTCTGCCTTATAAAAATGTCCATTAATGAGCTTTGTTGTATCAGCTGGTACAAAGAGTTCTTTTTCTGGATGTTTGCCTTTTCCGTTATTTACATTTCTTTCTCTCAACAGTTTTCCTGCAATTTACAATGGCATCATAGCATTTCTTTTAGTTAATTTATTTTTGTCTCACTTTTCCGGTATACGCATATCCTTTTTAATACATAAAATATACATGGGTGGACCTTGTACACATCTATCATCTGATTATTTAGTAAACGAGTATCTAATTATGGAGTACTTTGAGTGACTTTGTTTACCTCGCTGTTACAATTATATTGATTTGTGCATTGTCTTCGATTACTCCTGTGGCTGCATCATTCTGTCCATAATTCGGGTTAATATCAAATTTAAAAAATACTTTACCGACATACCTACGTTGTCACTGGTGATTACTGAATTCGAATTTGTTTAATGATAAATAAATTACTTGTTAGCCAATATAGGTTCGAAGATGCATCTGTTTTAAAATATTTTCCATCGCACCAACTATCGGTTAAACAACTGACGGTTTCTGTCAAACGCCAATCGAATTTCAAAATTAGAATTAAATTATACAGCATTTGGAAAGTTACTTACTTCAAGTTTTCTTCAATTCGTTAATGTTCTGCTCAACTTTTTTTTTATTTTTATTTCTTTAATAAAAAAGAATAAGCAAACTTGTTCCAGCTGTTCACACGTGATGAGAAAACCATCTCCATTTTTATATATAAAGAATCAAAGGAAGGTCAACTTATGGAAGTACCTTGCAATCAGTTCCTCCACCTTCTTAAACGCTAGTTGCCCAAATTCTAATATTACTTTGGCTTAAATTAATGTTGACTATGAAATAGAAACGACATTAGACCGACTTCTTTTGCTGTTTCGAAAATTTGCAAATCACAAAGCCAGAGAGATTTGTTCTTAACGGATTTCTGACTACCGATCGATAGCGGGTACGATTACCGGTCGGGTCAGAATTTTTTTGTGTTTTTTTTTTTACTTCAATTTTCTTCTTAAATTGGAGAGAACTGGTTGTACGTAAGATATGCTATAAATTGGACTCCTTAGTCAAAAAAATGTTCGCATTAAATTTAGACGTCTTGATAAAGCCAGGGCCTTATAGCTATACAAGTCTTTTCTTAAAATCACGCATAATCCAGTAGGAGCTAGGCAGACAATACGGACCATTCATTCCTATCCAGACAAACCTCAATTTTGTCTCCTATTTCTTTTATTCCTGACTTCCGGGGTCCTTAACAATAAGTCCAATTATTGATGTTTTTGGAAAATATTATTTATTTCAGTTGTTAATGTTTCCTTCGACGATGTTTCAGCTTGAAGCTATTTTTCATAAAAACAGCACTGGTCTCGAACCTTGAAACTTGGAAGAAAAACTTAAACTTTATGTACAGACCTTAAAGGAGATTAACGAAAATGTAACAACTAATGACTAGAGACTGGAAAATTTCGCGATCAATCTACGCTATAAAAAAAACAAAAGAGGTTTGCGGATTTGACGCAGCCAAATTTGTCTACTTTTCATATTTCCACAGCATAATGTCGTATGGAATATTGTTCTGGGGAAGGGGAGCCGATTGGAGTAGAGTTTTTGTTTTACAAAAAAGAGCAATACGGCAACTAATGGACATTAAACCCAGAGAAACATGTAAAAATGCCTTCCGCGAACTGGGAGTACTAACATTGCCAAGTGTGTTCATTTATGAGTGCTTAATATATGCCTACAAGAATTTGCCCAATACTCCTCTTAACCTCGACCATCACACCTATAACACCAGGGGTAAACAAGATGTAAGGCCATTGGAACATAGATTGGCAAAGGTCTCAAAAAGTTACATCTGTAGTAGTATACGTTTATTTAACAAGTTGCCTCATAGTTTTAGAGCACTTAATTTATTGGAGTTTCAGAGAGAGGTGAAGAAGTATCTTGTTGAACAAGTATTTTACAATATTGACGATATGCTAAATGGGACCGTTGACTCTATTATTTGAGATTTAGGTTAAATTGTGTTTTGTTCATTTTGTTGCTTGGTGCCCATTTTTAAACAGGTTGACGTGAAGCTATTTTGAGCCCTTTACACTCAAAATAGCTTTGATATTATTGATCTTCAATCTTTAAATTGTACTTTCTTTTCTTTTATTTCTGCCAGCAAGAAAATATGTATATTATTTTTGTTCTGTATACTTATTATATATTTATATTGTTATTTTGTATACTTGACGATTCCAAGTGCCAAATTCATGGCCTAAGGATGAAAAGAAAGAATAAAGAATAAAGAATAATAAAGGAATCATTGAGAACAGAAAGGAACCAAATTTAAAGACTGCGACTGCTGTCATGTATTTGGCTTAAAGGAGATATACCAACGTGCAATGGCAATGATAGAGGAAGGACAGTTCTCTAAAAATAATCTTGAATTTGTGTCGAAACAATATCGTTAAGACGAAATAAAAGTAGAAAATCAAGTTAGGGGTCGATATAAGGGGTTTAATCGCCCAATAATAGGTTCGCCCTCCCCAGGGTCGGCAGCAGAATATCAATGTTCTAATCAAGTCCACTTACTACGGAGTTCAATTTCCGTGAAATTGATTGAAAGGGGTTGGCTGCGAGGCTGAGAAGGCGAAATAGAAAGGCGATAGAAGGAAGGAGAAAATTGGATGCATTTCACGTTTTGTATTTGTTTTCTTAAAGCGAAGATTCTTTCCTTTTTTTGTTTATAACTTTTTTTCTTATATTAAAATTAACGCCTCGATATTCTATCACATTTTTATATCAAATCAACGAAAGTGTACAAAAATACAAATTCGACACATCTAAAAATGAATAATGTGATCATTCAGTAAGCTACTTAAACTTTATGTCGTGAAAAAGAAAGATTTTACGCACTTGGGAAAGAACCCACGACCTCCATTACAAAACAGTACGAAAGCCGGCGTCGTAACCTAAAATCTACAACCACTACAACTAGATTTTTCTTCTTCTTCATATGCCTTTCCTTAATGGTAGCAAACATCACTCCTATCACGATTTTGAACTAGCTTTATTAAATTTCCATTGTCTGAGATTTTTGAGCCAATACTATTTGCCACCTCATACCCCTCCTTTAACTAATTTCTTGAATTATTATAGAAAGAAATGTTTTTGCCAGTATGTGGCTAACAATTAAGACCATTCGTCGCTTGGCAATGGTCAGAAACTCGTTTTTGCACCATGCCCAAGACTCTTACATAAGACACCATACCGACTGACGAGATGGATCTTATTCTTTCAAATAACCACATCTCATATATCTTTAGTTTAACCTCTACTTCATTGATCATTTCTTTCATTGATCACTCTCCCGAGAGTGGATTGCCGCGTTGCAAAGAAGAAGACAAACCTCTGCTTCCCTGCTTCGGGTTATCCGCTACTAAAATTACACCATGTATACTCACAGAATATGGATCTACTGACAAACTACTAAGTTACTAATAAGGTAAGTTCACACGTACATCACTCTCGAATAAATGGATTGCCATATCAAAAAAAAAGATGAAGAAATTAGATATACTAGTGGTCGACCAATGTTGGAAATTTAACCATAACTTGTTTAAATTATAAGTTTTAATATTATTAAGTTCCGTTGTCAAAGAATGAGAGTGCGAATTTCCAAAATTTTCTTTAAAAAAACAATGACATAGATACGTCAAATTTGAAAATGTGGATAGATATGTACAAAGTTGTTTTCTATTATTATTAAAGACAAACAATATTAATATATTCTCAATTTGACCGCAGATAAACAAAAGAATATGTGCGTCTCCGTCAATGTAAAGTATATCAGAGAGAGTGTGTGAGTAACAAATACATAACATTACAGTAGTGTTTATAATGTTTTTATTATTGATTTAATCTATTTTAAATGCATAATTAAAAAAAAAATATTAGCATTTGTCACTCCTTTTCCAAGTGTGCGAAATTTCATACTCCTACATCCGCTCAATATTCGTAAAAATTGTCACAAAGTTTTTCCTTCACGTATGAATAGATATATGTATGATAATATTAAATAAGATCTACGTATAGTTTATCTATGCCCTATTTTGACAAAACACACAGCAGGGTAGATAGGCTGCAACACCAAGCGACAAGTATAGCTTAATTAAAGCTTGTTGAAGGGTGTGGAGGTGTTTAGGTACACAGCGCTTGAAGTATGTCACTGTATGAACCAGCCACATTCTTCAAATAAATTAACTTTACATACGAAACTATCTTAGTAGGTATATTTATTTCATATTCAAATTAATTAACGATTTTTCGTATCTATGTATAAAAATCGCGCCCCTTTTCTGAGGTCATCGCATTTGTTGTGTTTGCTGTTATCAGGGGAGGGTTCTTATGAAAGAAAAACATTAAGATGCATTTATACCAAACGAACAAAGACCCAGAGATTGAAAATAGAGTAGGTATATTTTCCTAATCGTTGATACTGGACACCATGGAAACAACAACTTATTCGTAGACGACGACAGTTCTTTCTGATTAATGTTTCCTTGTTGACTATATCAACGATTAGGAAAATATTACCTATTTTCAATCCCTGTGTTTCTGTTCGTTTAGTAAAAATGCACCTTAAGAAATATTAGAAAAGTGATTCGATTCGCAGGATTCGAACCTCCGTCCCTCGTCGTGCCATGCAGAGACGGTAACCACTGTGCCAACTGCCCCGTCGCTAATTTCTTCATAATACGTCTATATAACTAGTAGATGTTAATGAGATATCTGATGATCTGTTACAAATTTTCCGCAAGTCGAACATGTTGAAAATTGTCATAATTATTCGGGGATTTGAACATTACCACCTACTAGCGAACGTAGTTAACGTAAAGTGATCACGCTAAGCTAGTCTTCGATATAACAGTAGAAGACAATCGTGAGCCCGTAGTGGTTTGTTCGTACCATTTTAAAATCCAACAGTATTAAATCAGTCATTTTGTTTTTGATATAATAATAGGTATATTTGTTAAGATCTTGTCCTTAAAAAATGGACACAAGAATCTAGACAGACTTAGAACGTTGTGTGCATATCTTTTGATTTGACAAGAAATATCTTTAACTTTGCGCAAACAGAAGAGAAGCGTTTCAATTTCGTGCACATTAGCAAAAAAAATATATAGGTAACAGGTATACAGGCATCAATAGTATGTCGTATAATGTGATGGAATTCAATTGGAGGCGAGTTATTCAGATTGATTTGGGGAATATGTATATATGTAAGAGTAGCTACTGGATGTATCGGAGAGCAATAATTCCATCCACAGTAGACTAACTGATTGAGTCCACACACCACCACGGTGGGACAACCATTTATCAAATTGAAGTGTCCATGTTTGGGACAGTGCGGTAACGTAACGTAGCAACTGATTTAAAATTTTCACCGTTTCTTATTCACTTTTTACTAGGTAAGGATTTCCTCATTCGTGTTTAAGTCGCTGATAAAACAGTGAAACACGATTATTAATTTTTACAATATCCTTTTACAAAATAAACAAACGACAACAAAAAATCCCACCAGGTCTGCCTGAATGTGATGAACGATTGAAACGAGGTTTATTTCTGCATGATGAAACATGAAATACATTTCATCTCAACGTGATGAAACTGTGAAACACCATTTAATTCAACACGGTTGAAACGAGATTTTGTATTTTCGCCATCCGTGTTTTAGTAACAAGATGGCTATCGTAATTTGTCGATAAAACTGTGAAATATATACTAGATTTATTCATTACAAAATAAATAACAAACAAAAAAAGCAACAAATCCCACCAGGCAGAGCCTATACGTGATGAATCGTTAAAACAATGTTTATTTCAATATGATGAAATAGTGAAACATGATTTATCTCATCATGATGAAACTGTGAAAAAACGATTTTTCTTGACATTATGATAGTGTAAAACTTGGTGGTATGGTGTATTTCATGATAAAGTGGTGAAAAACTGTAAAAAAAGGAATGAGGAATGGTTGTATTGTCTCTGTAAACTCCCAATGATAAGAAATGGGTGCCTGGGTCCGTACTTATCACCGACATTTTCTTTTGATGAAACTATGAAAAACGATTTTGTATCAACAAACTGACAACTCCGAAGAAACTGCTGAAGATCATGGAACTAGAGGAAGACGGCAGAAATACTGAAGCAAAGTCTGTTCACTGGACAAGTGGCGTAAACCAGTGTTCCGCAAACGGTGTGCCGCGGGCACACTGGTATTTTTATTTTATTTTACCTTAATAAAGATGATCGCACTCAGCATAACAGCATACGCCTTTTCGCTGAGTGCGATGAAAAACAATATTACATAAAACAACAACAAATCAAAAACCAAACATATTTTGGATTAGAATTACAAGAATAAAGGTATGCCGTAGTCTTCAGTGGGTGTGCCGCGAAAAATTGAGACCCAAATATTGTTAGAGGCTCGTGATTCAGGTTTGTCTTCTGTGTTTAGAAGAAAAGAATGGGTGGTAAAATTTGTTTATCTGCCACATTCGCTCATTTTAATGAGCTCAACGGAGAAATGGAAGGCAGGAATTGTAATATTTTAACGTCTCCTGGATAAAATTGAAAGCTTTCGCGCCAAGAGTGTGTATGTATATCATCAGGTACGCTGTCAATGGTGGTACCTTATGAAATGTTTCGTCATGTCTGCCGAATAAGAAAACAGTGTCGGCGTTGATAGGGGAAAAACTTGGGAGCTATTAGCAGAAAAAATGAACTGTTACTTTCCTATGTGTGACCTGCAACCTATGGACTGGGTAGGAAATGCATTCTTGGACACTATTTCTGTTGGACACTGATCGCATTTAAAAATTAAAAAAATACGAAGAGCTGGCCATAATCCATTCAATAATGGCCTGCATTCAAAGCGTGCTGTTGCAGTGCTATCACTATTTTGCCACAACTTACGATTGCGTGAATTGTGAATTGCGATTTTCAACTCTATACTATTGTGTTTGCCTACTCTGGGCTATTATTAAATCGAAAAAAATGAATGGCTTAGGAAAATCAATGACTGGCTAGCCACATGGGTGTTTAATGAAAGGAAAGGGGGGTTGGGGTAGGGGGAGGGAGGGGGTGGGGGCAAATATATTTAAAAAAAATAATTGGTGTACCTCTGATTTTTTTTTATTTGGTAGGTGTACCTTGAACACAAAAGTTTGCGGAACACTGGCGTAAACCATCATACATAATAGGGAACCTTGCCTAGTTCAAGAGTAAGCAGGAAAAGAAATGGATTTGACCATAGGTGCAAACCACGTTTCAGAGAACCAATGAAATATTTAAAATATCTTAGTGAGTGACAGTGATACGCCAATGCGTCAACTCTATCAAAGCAACGGAAGTATTAACTCCGTGCAAATTAAATGAATCGGTGATCTCATTCAGTGATGACCGTCGACAAATTACGATACATTGGGGTGAACCAGTACCTACAACCCACAATACCTATATATACGACATACTAACCAAATAATACATCGTAAAAAGTTTTAAAGAGGTTGGGTAGCCTTCACCGACTAGCTCACAACTTTTCTTGGCCTCTTACCTTATACTTTACCGTCTGTAAAGTGGGTGTGAGAACAGTCTTCGGGATCCTTATGGGAGGAAAAACAGCGTTCCCCTTGGCCAACTCTCATTAAACATCCTTAATGTCCCAGCCATGGTAGAAGTGATGGGCCTGCGCTGGGTGCGTCGTTCGTGATTATGTGGTAAGAACCATCTTCTATAGTATATAGGTACTTTTTTATGGGCTTTGATCAGGTGCCAGGACTCACACCCACACAGGAGAAAGGCAAAACAAACACATCAAACAGTTTCCATACAACGGCGCCACTTATTTATTTATTTCCATACCGATACGTATCGAGAGCTCAGCCCCGAGGTCACCACCACCAAGGTGATAGTTTTGATCTCAAGAACCTAAATTTAGCCACACGGGAGACCTGAAGATCATCGATGGTTATCGGCAGCTGTTTATCGGGCCAGGCATTATTCACAATATGAGCTCCGTCTTACCGAAATTGACTCGATGTTTAAGGCATGTTGTAATTTAAGATTCTGGACAGAATGTCAAAAAGAATGTGAAAATGTTAAAAGAAAAGAAATACATCAATAATAATTACATAGTAGTTACCTTAATATTATGTAAGATTTACATTATGGATCACATTGTCTCAATATATAGCAGCAATATTTACCTATCTTCTTTATGAAAAAAAAAACTTATTTTCTGCAGAATTAAATACGATATCAATTTGACGCGTGAAGGAGTACACTCCCAATAATGCGAGATTGGATTCCAGATGAATCTGATCCTTTAGCAGGACGGCATAATCGCCTGGGCAAAGAGTCTACCCATGTACATCCAACCCACTTTAAGGATATAGCCGTATTGTGAATAAAGAGGGTTAAAAGTTATCATTTGATTTGATTGCTATGGACCTTTAGTATGTAATACATAGATAATAAACTTTTGAAAAAGATACACCCTCTGTCGACAGTATTGTGAGTTAAACCGTATGATATTTTGAACGGTTCGTCTGTAACATGACAAGTATAAATTTCTTGACTATGAATTTTGCTAAATAAATAGCAGTCATAAGTTTCCACTGGAAAATTTGATTATAATGTAAAAAAAAAAGTAATAGTACATAGGTACGTTGCTTTCACAATTAACTTCAATATAAAACATTTGTTTACACACATGCTTAATCATTTTTTGACCCCCTAAGGGACAAAAGGATGGAACAAGAGCCTTTAACCGCGCTAGAGCGATAGATCGATAGATCGTGCGCAACCTCAATGACCTCCTACCTAAAATCTCTTGGCATCGAAGGAAAGGAACACGGGGTGAGGTGATCTTCAGCGATGGGTTAAATATTGGTTGCGGTTCGTAGGCTACCACCGCTCCTGAATAATCCCGCACAGCAATATTTCGCATATTGAGAAGCCACCACAACCGATCACGGCCCTACACATCCTACAGCCCCGGTACCTTTGTCGATATTCATTTTTATTATTAATTCTATGTAGCTATATACGTCTATAGTTTGAAGTTCTAGCCCGCTATTCGATAAATTAAAATCAAGCGAATCGATATTTGATTGATAGACTACCGAGGAGACGGAAAATGAAATTTGAACGACTATTGGGGTGAAAATCATAAATATCTTACTGAAGATACTATAAAAAAGCAAGATTGATCAGAAGTAGAAGAAAGAAGACTGCACCCACAATAAGAAGTCTCTGGAAGAAGCGAGAGATGTTTGTATGGATAGAAATGGAGAATGGATGTCCTTTCCTCTTGGTCAGCCAAAGTGATGGATAAAAATGTAGAAGATTGATTTAACAAACCACATTAGAAAAAAAATTGCATCCTCTTGTTTCCCCATAATGTAGAAGAAGAAAGATTTTATTGAAGTGAACTGAACATTTTTGCTTAAGGAAAATGAATCTGCGGGACATGTAGAATAGTCAACTATTCAGGGTTGCCACCGCTTCAGGTCTGATTCGAAGTCAAAATTTTGAATGCTGGGTATCCGGCTATGTCGCATATCCACGGACGTCAAGGCTGTCTCAACAAAGGTTGTACGTATATTATTATTATTTCAAAACATTTATTTATTAAATAACAATATATCATATAAAGCATACATCATTGTATAAAAATTAATAAAAAATAAATTAAATTAAAATTTAATACAATGCTATATACTAAATATAAAAATATCGGTATTATCTCTCATGATACATCACGATGTAATGTAATCATGGGAGAGCTTCGAACTACAGAGAAAGGAACTTTCTTAACATCCTACATGAGGACAACAGGACTGCCTTTTGGATGGCATATCTGAGACCACAACAGATGCCAAGTTTCCCTAGATTGTCTTTAAGAGACTTAGGAATAACTCCATTCGTCGATATCACTATAGGTATTATGTGGTTGGTTGGTGTATGCCACATATCCTTGATTTCGTAAGCAAGATCAAGTTATTTAATTTTCTTATCTTGCTCGGCTTTTTTCAAATTTTCGTCATACGGTATAGTGATATCCACGAGATAAGTTATCCCGTTCCTACGATCAACCAATACAATGTCCGGACGATTTGCATTAATCGTTCGGTAAGTTTGTATTGGTATATCCCAATACATCTTAGTATTACTGTTTTGCATTACCGAAATTGGGGTGTACCTATAATAAGGTACTTAAAGTTCTATGATTTATTATTATTATTCGAAATCCACGAAAATTTTCTCAATGTGCATTAGTGATGATTTTAAAAATTAGATTTTCCTGATTATAAAATCAAATTAAAGACTTTTTTTGAGTTAAAGAAAATTGAATTTCGATGTTATAAAAAAAAATGATTCTATTTATGTTTATGGGGATTCAATGGACAACCGAGCAATGATACTTTTCACACCGTGAAGTTGCAGCAAACTGTAAAAATATTTAAGATTTTTATCTGTGACGAAAAAAAAGCATATAATAAAATCGTGAAAAGTTATATTTTAAAAATTATGCGGTTTATTCAAGTTGTATTTTATTTTATTAGGCCCGATATGTCAATTCGTATGTCAAATTTCAGTTACATTTTATTGACGAAACATACCTACCGACCGCCTGAATGTCAGTAAGCCATTCGTTAACTCATAGTTTGTTTGACAGTTCTCTGTTTTAGAGCCAATTTACACTTACCTACTGAGTAATTTTTATAATAGTATTTTGGAAAATTCACGAAAACCTGTGAAAAGTAGAAAAACATTCGAAAAAACTTTATTTACGTTTTTTTAGAACTTTTTCTCTATAATGCGGCGTGCTGTCCAAATCCATAGTTACAACTTGGAACCATATAATATTATAGTAACCTACACTACGGCGTTTTTAACGTACATATATTTTGTATATCGTATATACAGGGTGGAGCATAATGCACTCCCTAGTTTCACTCACTGTAGAGCGGGCAGGTGGGTTAGCGGAGTAGGAGAATTGGTGTTAGGTGGGGGAATCGACGCCATTTTCATTTCAAGTAGACGATACACAGTGGTCCGGTGAGCATCGAAGCTTTATCGTAGAAACGTTCTTAAAAAAATGATGGCTTACGAAAAACCCCCAGCGTCGCGTCGCCGCCACACTATCATTGTTTTTAACGAAATTTACTCAAATATTATTACAGTAACCTACATACAATCTATATAATAATTCAGAAATGTTTGTCTGCTTTCTATCGTATATGTGAACATCACGCCTAAACGGCTGAACCGATTTCACTAATTCTTTTTTTGTCGTGTTGGCTTTTATTACTAGAAGGTTCTTATGAAAGAAAAAATTAAGAAAGTTGCGTGGTAAATCTACATAATAATTTAGAAATGTTTTTTTATTAGCTTTTTACTTAATGTCATCGCATCACGCCTAAACGGCTGAACCGATTTCACTAATTCTTTTTTTGTCGTGTTGGCTTTTATCAGTAGAAGGTTCTTATGAAATAAAAAATTAAGAAAGTTGCGTGGTAAATTGGGAAATTAAATAAAACTCGCATTAGCCCCTCCTCTATCTAAATAATAATTCAGAAATGTTTTTTTATTTTGCTTTTTACCGTATGTCATAGCATCACGCTCAAAATACAAATGCTACATCAGATATGAATCTGCACAGAGCCGTGCAAAATGCCGGAGAAGGTTCTTTAATACAATTTGCTGCATTAACTTTAATATATTTAGAGCTAATTAAAAAACCCTATTTTTTAGGATCTTCATACAAAATTTTAATAAACATTAAAAGTGTCATTCTTCTTTTTCTGTGCTTATGTCAGTTATAGAGGTCTACAAAGCAATGGGAAGCTAGACTAGAACCTGTTTAATTACCTACCGATCAAGACTGACAATCGGAATCAAAAACGTAAAGCAAGACGGGTATAAGCTAGTACAATAATATTTTTAACCAAAAAAATATTATTTTACGTCATTTATAAGGACGAACCTTATAATCATTTTATTAAATCCAGTATATAATCGATTTCTTGAAAACGTATTTTTTTTTTCAGAAATCTCCGGTGTAGGGTGGCACCCTTGGTTGTCCCCATTCTCTCTCAACGTGTGTGTTGGTATGGGTTGTGTGCTGTGTTAGTATTTGTAGTTAATAGCAATAATCCTCACTAGATGAAGGTTAATGTCAACGGGATGTGACTTAACTCATAAAACCTTTTAATAACACTTCTCAACATTTTTTTTTGCAAATGCCATCTTTGGAAAAAATCTATAAATAAATCTAACCACATTATTTCAACAGCATATTTTGTGTTCGTGAAAAATATACTGAAGGTATATCGCATAAACATAATATGATACATAAGCGGAGATTCCTAAATACTACGGGAAAAAAATGATAAATTGTCCACATTTCTCAACGCGGTAAAGTTAATTTTGAAAATCTTTAACAGACAATTTCTAAGACAATCAAACAACAAATTACACTTTTCAATTGATTCGTCCGACAGGTTTTGCTGCCAGCTGAAATTCAAGAAATAAATAATATGTGGAAATTTATCTTACTTGGCAGAGTATACACTCGAATACAAGAAAATCTATAATATAAATTCCTCGTCTTCACACAAATGCGTACCTATGCATTTTTGAAGGGGGGAATATTGCCTTTATTAAATAAATGAATAAATAAATAAAAGAAAAGTCGAGTTAATGCGAATAATTATAACTCGAGGTCGGTTGAACAGATTCTTCCGATGTTTGATTTATTGGATTCTTCTCCGCTCCGGATAACAGAATAACTAATAAAAAGTTGAAAAAAAAATGGATAAGAAATAATATAAAATATAATATTAAATTAGTATGGAACGGATTTCCTGCGACGCCATAACAACAAAAATAAATTATTGTTAACTGTACATGATGGTTGTTCCCTATCATTCTCGCAAACGTAATTCCGCTCTTACTGTAGCCCATCCCACGTACTCCACCGTTTCGAGCGTTTTAGACAATTTTCGTACAAAGTTAACAAAATTATAGAGCACTTTCAACTGTGCAAACACAGCATCGGTGCTTCATAGGCGAGGTAAAATGTCGCGTTGTTCCCGTCTAAGCTTTGAATACATACGAATGAAATATGGATGTTTAAGAAATATTTAAATATTATTGTTTTAACTCAGTCGAATTAATTATGTATTTTTGTTTCTGGGAGCGCAGTGCACATATGGACGGGCCGCCTCTGGTTATGACGACAAGACAACGTCTGTCGGGAAAGCTAGTACTTAGTGTATAAAATCAGAAATAAAAAAATGACAATGTTTGCAAAAAAATGGCGGTGTTCATGAAAATGTCCTGATTAACACTTTCCAAAATCGACAGTAAGTTTGAGAATCTCTGGACGGAATGTAATGAAAGTCAAACTACTCACGCATGACAAAGGTAGTAGGGGACTCCCCATCACAAAACGCGCCATCAGAGTTTTTCCTATTAAATACAGAACCTAGTAAGTATACTGTATCTTAGCTTCCAAAATAGGGGAAATCAAACTCGGAATGTCTTAATGCATCTAGATACCTAATGCATCATTATTACTCTTCAACTTCACAGAGTATGGCTACCAGCGAGAGCAGACCGAATACAATAATATCGCGTAGAAAGTAGTGCGACAGTGGCTAAATTCTTAGTCACAATCTTATCGTCCAATAATCTGAGAAATGTAATTTTTATTTTGTTTAATAAGAAGGTTATAAATAACAAGCTTTCCCGACAGACGTTGTCCTGTAGTCCTTAATATGAATATTACTCATAGTACATATATGGAATATACATGAGTCTTGTAATCGGATTTCAAAAAAAAAATAGATTTCGCTGAAATTAATTTTTTCAACGTTTTCGAGTAGATTCCAAAAGAGCAAAAAAAATTTTTTTCCGAAAATTTCCCCGTACCCGTACGCGTACACCAAAAATGTGTGCGCACCCATAACTCATAGTAATTCTTATCCGATTTGATTGAAATTTGGTAGAACGGTTAGCCGTTCGATGTAGATGGGTCAGTAAAATGTTGAGATCAGTGGGGCTAGTACGAGTTTTATCGAAAGCTTATTGCGCGCTAATAAGCCCTTATAAGCGTGCAAATAGTGTTCTAAAATCAAACGATCGAATCGTTCGATCATTTTTGTATGGAAAATTTTCGAAACTCTTTCGATGATCGTTTCGATATTCGATCATCGAAAACTTATACTAGGCCTACTGTACCGTCAGGGGAACCCTCTTAAAGTATCCAAAGAAAATTTCACTTGTTCTAGAAAAAGGGCTAAAAAGGAAAAAAATAAAATGTCTTCGATTTTCATAAAATATAAATAAGGTATATGGGTTGATCTTATGCTCCTACATAAGCACGTAAAATTTGAGGTCCGTAACTTCAGTGGGTCCCGCTTAAAAAGGGCTAAAAATGAAAAAAAAAATCGATTTTCATAAAATTTGGTATACGGGTTGGTCTTATGCTCCTACACGAGCACGTAAAATTTGAGGTCCATAACTTCAGTGGGTCCCCCTTAAAGAACCGATTAATATTGAATATGTAGTTCTAAAGCCGTGAGGTTCCCGGCTAAGAATAGTACCTCTGCTCTTTTTTCTGGTTCTTCGAGCATCCTGTAAGAGGCAGGAAATCGAAAAATCAGATCGGGACCGTGAGGTTGACCACCTCGCGTCCTTAAATCTCAAGTGGTCAGAAAAGGCACAGTGAGCCTCGGATGCCTTCGAGCACAATGGAGAGCTCTTGTTGCCTCCCTATGCTCCTGAGTGGAGTTTAGGCCTTCCGCATTGTGGGTTGGTGTGGGGGGGTCCGCGGCGGACTTGGTTTGTGTGGGGCCAGCTTTTCAGTTTGATTATTTCGATCGAGCTGGAGGGTCGGTTTCGTGTGGATTGGATTTGCTGCGGATTGGTCTCCTCCGGGCTAGCTTGCGTTGTGCGGGGGGCCTTAAAGGGAGTATGTATGTATGTGTAGTTCTAAAGCAGATAATAATTGTCTTCTGGCTGTTATAATATACTATGAGTTCTGGGCTACCCTAGGTTAGCAGCTTTTTGATATTTCGAGTTTGTTTGAAAATACGTTTTAATGTTAAAAAAATATTTCTGAAAGCTTGAAAGATATTCTATCAAAAATCTGGGTAACAATGTTTTGAAACTCAATGGTAAATAAAAATTGTTATGGATTTTTTTTACAAAGATGATTTGAGAAGAAGAGAATCTATGAGCACCAGATTGAAGAACCAACAGAAAGGAGAAGCCGTCATGGTAGAAAAGTCCATAATATGCGGCTATTTGCTCTTTTATATAGCAACGCTGAGAAAAAATGTCTTGGCTTGACAGACACTACTTCCACCATGGCAGACTTTCTTCAGGTTTCAGCAATTTTTAAACAGCAGAACCGACCATAATATGATTTGCCAAAGCTTAAGCCTTAAGTACTAGATTTTTCCGTTAGGTAATGCAAAAGATTGAACATCAACTAAAACCGTTTAGTTCTTGCTGTCTGAAGAACCACACCGTTGCAAGCGGCCATATAAGTTCAAGGAATGCCAAGTATTTCTCACGTCAATCACATTTCAGACGCTTCCAACTGGTTTTTAAAATATTCACTTTCAAGTTCTAAGTCTCGTGACCATTAGTTTAAAACAATAATCTTTATATATAAAACGCAACGATTCTTTCTATCAATATTCATTTTAACCTGTGAATCATAAATCAGCCCAGAGGGGTTGGACCAACACCACCTATATATTAAGAAGGCCTTAGCGCTGGCTGCCATTTTGGCCTCTCGCGTCACCAGGCCGCTGGCATGTAGACAGATAATAATATTATCATAGCGTACAGGTAAGTACATACAGATATAGGTGAGTGAATGCTGGGCCTCACGATGTGACGTAGCGCTAAGGCCTTCTTATATAGGTGGTGTTGGGTTGGACCTGTGAAACTAACGAAATGTACCCCTATTCCGAATATAACTCACGGGAATTGCAGATGGTTGCGGAGCCTTCCGAAGTGTTCTGTATGCGTCTATGCTAAGATGGTTCAAGACCTGTGTGGGAAAATTACTACATGAGAAAAGAGAGCAAAGTGCGTATCGGCAAACCATATTTAAGGCCTGTTATGCCGTAGTTCAGGTCTATTCTCCGTACAATCGTCACTCCATAGCGGGTTACACCATCTTCTTCTGCAGTCTCAATCCAACGGATTGGTTTGCAGCAAAGAACTGCATCTAGTTTTCCATCTCGTCCGGTCCTCCGCAGCCCTCTTCAGCTCCATATAAGATGCGCAGCCCATATCCTCAAATAATTGTTCAAGGTACTCTCGACGCGGACGCCCCCTAGCATTCGTACCCTCAGTCATGTCCTCCATTGTGGTGTGCAGGATAGAGTAGTACACCATAGAGTCGGCAAAACACCACCATAAGGGAAACATGCAATTTAGACGACGTTGTGAGATTTATTTTTTTATTTATTCATCATATACGGCGAAAATGCCATTAATATTTTTAGATTGGACAGAAGCAGGCGAAGAAACTGGAGAGATCATGTCAGTAAAATGGAAAATAGGCGTACAACCAAAATGGCAAATGATGGTATTTCAAAAAGACTACCAGATCACTAAACCACTAAAACAATGAAAATTGTGTGCTCCAAATCGATTTTAATAGATGGTGCCAACCAATGCAAAGATAATGAAAGATAATAAAACTAAAATAAAAGCACTTACTTTTAGTGTGGAAGCGAACGACGGGTATCAATAATTATTGTTCGTAGCCTCATCGAAGATTGGCGTTACTTGCATATAAATTAAAAACATTATGTAATTTACAGGCTAAATCGCTGTTATTTCGACTAAATTAGACAAAGTTGGCCAATAAAACAGCCTGTCAATTAATTATGTTTTATCTTGATTTAAATCATACATAGTTGCACTCTCACGATATTTTATTGAGGCTCGAGCGCTTTCGTCTATCTCATGTGGACATTATCTCTCTTGATAATGTCTACATGAGGTAGACGAAAGCGCTCGAGCCTCAATAAAATATCGTGAAAGTGCAACTGTGTCTGTTTTAATTCATTATAATGAACATTCACTACATAAATACACAAACCATACAAAAAAATATGTTTTATCTTTTTTTATTTACCGTTTTTCTTTTCGCGTAGCAGCACACACCGCTTTCCGCTAGTTCACCATATGAATGAATGAGTTTCACTCAAAATATAACAATCTTGATAATATTTTTATTATAGTTTCATAACTAAATGAAGAGTAATATAGTCTAGCTCAAGTCTCACAACCATATAGAAGAAATGACCATTTCAGGAAGGTATTTATTTTTTTTGTTAAGGCTTAGTTTCATGTTTATATTATTATCATTGTAAAAGAATTTTTCCCACGTTATTAAATGCAACAAGTATTATTCTGCATTTCATTTTAATATCCGTTCTAATGGTTTCAGTTGAATCTGACTAGATAGGGTTGTAAAACTCCCGGGTTTTTCGCATATATCCGGTAATAAATAAATTAATACTGTTTTTCTAGGCAAAAGTGTCAGTATAGCCGGCGGAAAATATTGCCTGAGACATTTTTTTTTTCAATCAACAAGTCCCGTCCAATCTCAGACAGGCCAACCCCGGGTAGGAATTTCAAGTGAAAAAACTTTGATAAATTCTCACCTGACCGAGAATCGAACCCTACCCGGGTCTATCCGGAATTGTCACGTTTAAGGCAGAGAAATAATTAAACGAAAAAACTCAATATTTTTTTATAAGTAAAAATCCGGATTTTTCTACTGAAGTCCGGATTGCTCTACTGAAGTCCGGATTTTTCTACCTAAGTCCGGATTTTTCTTCGTTGTTTAATTTTATTATTCTAGTAGCCAAGGTAGATATATTTGGTCCACCAAAATGTTTTTCTGTCTTTACAAGCTAGCTATTTTTTTATTTAATAATTTTTATTGTTCCGTGGAACCCCCATAGGCTTAGGCTTAGACGGACATTGGATATGAACAAAATGTTCTTGAATGCTGCCCAAAAATTGATAGAAGAAAGGTTGAAGGGCGCCGCCTCATTTTGTACAAGGAAGGAAAGTTGCTGGGCGCTGTGAATCTCTCAGGAGCGCTGTGAATCTCTCAGGAATACAACAGTTTTAAATGGATTTTCTTTCTTGGAGAACAGCTAAGAGCGATCACTTCAGGCGTACAACGCATTCTCGGTCATGCGATTATTACATATTTCTACTGAATTGCAAACGTTGCTAATATAAAAATCATCTTTCAAGCCAGACTTCGAATTAATAGCATGAGATTCCCATTGTTGCTCAATTTTAGGCTAAACATAAAACCTACTTTTGTACGTAAAATAGATTGAACTTTATTCCTTATGATGAGGAAGATTGGATACTTCAGGATTTCTTCCAGCTAACCCACACCAAACTATATCGAAGTTGGATAAGTAAGTAATCATTTTTCCACATTCACAAACATTCAATTTTAATATCAGCTTTTTGACGCAAACATCGAAACATTGTCGACGTGAGGAAAAGACAAGTGTGATCAAACTTCCAAACAGCATAAGAGACGTGCGTAAGCCCGTAGTTGCTCCAATTTAATAATAAGTGTAATATGTATGATAGTACTTAAGAAACAATAAAAATTTATAATCTAAATTTACTTCATTAAAATAATTTTTAACGATGGGCTATTTATAAAAAAACGGGATTTTTTTATCGCTATTTTCTCTCTATACTTACTCTTAAGTTGTTTGATGACATTCATGCAGCATGCGCTTAAAGAAATTTTCATTGTTTATGTCCATCTTACTAATCTAACAGCACTACCAGAGCCTCCACCAGTTTTTTCATTCCCTTGCTATTGCCTAAGTTGTTTGATATAAAAAAACTGTCGTTATTTATAACGGGTTTAACATAAGATATCGCGTTTTGATCGCGTAGGATTTCTCATAAATGCGAGGCAATAAACGGGTACATTAGCGCGAAAAGGTGAAATGCTGTCGAGACTTACCTACTTAAGATCTTATGAAGAAAAATCTAAATACATTTATTTGGTAGGATATGTTTGTTGGTCGTCGAGGACGTGTGTGGGAGAGGGGTGGAAGTGGATGGGGGGTGGGGAGAGTGGTGTAGACAGTAAAGTAAGTATTAGCTGGATACAAAGAACCACTAATTGAAATAAAGGTTCAAACATATCTAACCTTTCTACATTTCTCCTCGCCTACATCACATGCTAACACCCCGGCTCACTACTTTTATTCTCAGAATGTTAGCACCATACTTTCTTTTTCTCCTGAATTTTAAAATACTCAAGTACTTCCAGTCAAACGCCACCTTCTTTTTATGCTAATTATGTCGTATATCCACGTGTCAAGATCAAAATAATGTAAGTGATTGTTCGATTTTTGAAAGCATTCGATCGAGTATGTCACAACAACAACAACTATTTGAGCATTGCAGGAATAAAACGGATTTTTTCGTTTTTATTCTTCAATGAAAGAGTAAGAGAGAATAATTGTGCTATGTGCATGCAACAAAAAGTTCCTCCTGTCTCGTTAGTCGTTTTCGCAAAGATTTTTAAGAGAGAAAACAGAAGACCTATCTTCCGATTAAAGAGACTTCTTGCGAAGGATAGGAGCCGGGAAGAGGCACTGGCACTCAGCAAGAGGCCTCTGGAGATGAGGTCTAACAAATAGGCAGCGCTCCATGAACAAACTACAGAATGTCACAACAGATCTTTATTTTGGTCGCGGTACACAATAAGGGGCATGATACACTATAGTCTTTAAACATTCTTAGAAAAAAGTGGTAGCACATATTGAGTCCCTGTTTAGGGTATTATTTATGTAGGTGCATCCTTAGATATGATCTCTGGTACCTATCAACATCTCCTCTAAATTGATCCAATCTGGATAAAATTAAAACAATAAATATATTATAATATCACGTTAGAAAAGAAAGTATGGTGACCCTAGTGGCAATCCTCTTAACTTGCTTTTATCATTCAGTAGCAAATTTTCACTTTAAGTTAACACAGCCTAATACCTCCCACCCACTCCTCCCGGCTCCTCCTCTTCTTTTACAACACAACTTTACACTCTTACAGGAGACCCCACCCACAACCCCCACCCCCCAGCCACCAACATTGACATGAATTATAATAACTAAGTGTTTTCTTTCCAAGAACAACACTCTCCCACAGGTTCCTATTGCCTCACTTTTATTATCTATAAAAAAAGATATCAAACCTAAGAATATTTTAGATGAACGAAGAATTTTTCACCAACAGAAGAATCTATTTTTTACCCATCACGCCGTGTCCCGTAAGGGGTAGGCAGAGAGAACGGGCCACCATTTTTTTTCTACCCAAGCACACTTTTCATACAACCTCTACTACTTCTCTTATCTGGCTTTGACGTTCTCCGAAAGACGTTCCCCAAACTATTTGACGCAATAATTAGGTATATTTATATACTAGCTGTCCCGCCCGTCGACCTTCGACCTACCCCAATTAAATAAATAATTTTGACTTATTACATGAATAAAATGCAATTTACGACATAAAAACTCAATTTAATTTAGCTAATAACTTATTGTATTATGTAATAGTTATCGTTGATTCGGATGCGGGATGAAGTTCGATGGGTCTTAACTTAAGTTTGAAATCAAAACAATTCCTCTATAATTGCTTTACTTTTAAAAAAATCCAAGAGATGGCCGTGTAGTAGGAAAAAATCACATGTGATGTCTGTTTACTTATTGTATATATTGTTGAAAGAATACATACATACATTCTCCCATCAAAGCCCCCCGCACGAAACCAACCCCCTAGTTCGATCGAAGCAATCAAACCAGAAAGCCGGCCCCACATCAAGCCCGCCGCGGATCCCCCCCCCCCCACTCCAAACCAATCTGCAATGCAAGGGGCCTAAACCCCATTTAGGGGCATAGGGAGGCATCAATAGCTCTCCATTGCGCTCGAAGGCGTCCGAGGCTCATTGTGCTTTTTCTGACCGAACGAGGTTTAAGGACGTGAGGTGGTCAACCTCACGGCCCCGATCTGATTTTTCGATTTCCTGCCTCTTACAGGATGCTCGAACAACCAGCAAAAAGAGCAGAGGTGCTATTCTTAGCCGGCAACCCCACGGCAAAGAATATACACCGTTTAAACCAAATTTTACTGAATTATTATGGTAAGATTTCATGTGAATTTAAAGAACATTTTCCAATTTGAACCACTACAAGCTTACGATACGATCATCCCTGCACTGTTGTTTCAAAACTGCACATACTTTTACTTTTATTCGTTATTAAAATCAATATAAAATGAACCCGCGTCATTTTTCTTCAAAGGCTGCCTTGGTGTGTGATCACTAGTGATTTTCGATCTTGTTGGACATGAACAAAAATGGCATGTTCTCGGCAGGAGTTTAACTCGCATCCCTAACAGAAAAAAGAAACAGACTATTGCGGAATTATTCTGAAATACTTAACCATCGAGAAATGAAATGGATGTTCAACGATTGCGTTGATTAGTATCAAATCAATCCACTAAATATATATTTAGAGGTAATATTATTTTATTTTGTAGAATTGGTAAAGCGGATACCTGATAATTAACAAAATCAGTCAAATCCATCAAAAAGGGCAAAAAATATGTACCAAAAATAAGGGTTAGTTTCAAAACTAGTCAAATTTTCAGATATTTAGTATCAAAATCAGTCAAATACATTACTACCAATCAGACTCTAAGGAAGCGGCGCGCGGTCATATTAGTTTTTAATTTGAAATGGTGTGGTGTGCTTTCATCGGTTCCTGCTACCTTTTTTTTTAAATGTTATAAAAATGGAAAATAATGGACACTTTATGGTTGAACAAACTTTCCAAAAGCCCAGGAAGTCTTTGGTATCAAAACAGCAACGGAAACGTCGATGTATCAAAATTGGTCAAATCCAAATTTATAATCGAGATGTTTTTTTAATTTTTATTCTACACAATAAGTTCTTTTAATTTATAAAGTCTTTTGACATAATTCAAAATATTGTTTTTTTTTACTTTTGACCATTAAAAGTTGGGCTGTGATAATTTTGTAGATTTCTCAACAATCTTGCTCAATGGATTTGACCATTTTTTATACCAACCGACACAATTCTAAAAGTTTATTAAGGGCCGAAATTACAATCTGTAGCTTATCCTGTAGCTTTATTGAGGAGGCTTAAAAGTTAAGTGGAGCTTACCACTCACACGAGAATATCAATCAAAATTCGACTGCGGCTTGGCTAAGCCGTATATATGGTTAAGTTGGTAGTCCTACTTGTCTTTTATCGTGGTTTTATCTATGCATTACGCTCCACATCTGTCATGTTCACCGGGACGCGCGCCATTGTTTGTGTTGTTGTTTTGGTTTTATGGATGCTCGCTCTTGGATTCTGACTTGGTATTTATGTGTTACGACCCTTGCTTCGATTATTTAACTTAATTAAGATACAGCTACGGAAAGTGAAAGATGTGTTCAATAATAAACATAACCATATATCATACATTCAACTAGGTTAAAGCAAAACGATCTTGTAATTATTATCAAACAGAGCGAACAGTGTATATATAAGTCAATGTGGTGGTCAAATAATCAAAGAAAGGGTCACGAATAAATCCAAATAGAATCGCTAGTGAAACAACCTAAGCAACAGCGAACAAATAAGCGTAATGAATCATAATTAATTAGACATTTCATCTTCAAAAAGCGTAATTATTGCGCGGCTATATAATGACATTTTAAATGTCAGTTTGTCCGTATAGTGACTTGTGGCGCCTCCTAGCGAGAAAAAAAATAACTGAGTTAAGCGAGCTTTACGCTGTTGAGGACACCCCAGGGTATCTCTTAACTTAAGGAGTAGGATAAGCCCCAAATTCGTGCTAAGGAGACATTGTAATCTGCACAATTTTGTTAAGCGAAGCTTAATGTGCTCCTCACCGTTAAGGTGGACCTTAAGCCTGTATTGTAATTTTGGGCCTAAAATTATTATGTAACATTGTATGATACCTAGGCAAGCTTACGTTGGTAGAGCGGTATGGCGCGACTGATGGCCATTAAATATTGTAAATAAACAGGCATTTACTTTGGGATGAAATAAAATGAAAAATGTAGCATTAATGTAAGTGGAAATGGAAGTAAGAGACAGAGAGGATAGGAGAGATAGAAGGCAGGAATGTGGCACTATGAGTGTAGTTGTGTACATAGCAACACATTATTCCTATCCACCAAATAGAACAAACATGTCTGTGACATATTCAACCAGACGGGTTCTTTCAACATGAGCTTAGGAAAAAACTTTTAACTCCTATCACACTAGCAGGAAAACCTGTCGGACAACAGGCAATTAATAAGGGCTTAATTGCTTCATTTTCCCATTAATCAGTAAAATCGTCCCTTAAAGGCTCTAAATTTTATGTTCCCATAATTTGTCATTTTACGGAATGGAGAATTCAGACTTCTGGGGTGGGACGATTGGTAGAGCATGGCGAGGGACAAAGTGGCATGGAGAAATCTCTGTAGATTACAAACCCACGTAGGATTTAACGCCACGGATGCCACAATTCGATTTTGATCCTACACGATTTTTCTAGGAATATCCTAGAGGGAATAGATAACGAATAAATAGGCAATCCAAAGATTTAGAAAGTGATAACACATCCTTAAAAACCCTGTCTACCCTAAATGTGTGGTAGAAATAAATACCTGGTGTCCTAAGGAATCAATGAGGGACTAACTACCATAGATTATATTCCAAGTGGAGCTCAAAAGGACTTTTTTTTTTTTTTTTTTTTTTTTTTTCGGAGGGGAAATCTTTTATAGACACCCAGTGTACGGGTAGTGCCGGACTCCCACCATCGGCTACCGGCTAAAACCCCCCCCTCTCCGCGCACAACGATGTTCCTACCTTTTGAAAGGTCTACCATCTGTTGGCTCTTGCGTCTTTCTATCTTCTACTGTTCTCTCCTCTGATTCTCTCTTTCATCGATCTCTTTTCCCGCGATGATCCCTTCCAGACATCTTGCCATTTCTGACCATTCTCTCTTTCCTCGCATCATGCATGAAATGAGTTCGTCTGGCGTGGGGAACTCCGCCAGCCCCAATGCTTGTTTTGCCTCTTCTCTGGCTCCCGACCATTTAGCACACTTAAAAAGAGTATGTTCTGCATCATCCTCCTCATCATGATTACAGTATATGCAGAGTCCTGTTTCGTTTTTGCCTATTCTCTTCAGATATTGATAAAATACACCATGTCCTGTCAGGCATTGCGTTAGACGGTAGTTAATCTCTCCATGCTTTCTCTCAAGCCAAACCTTTATGTCTTTAATGAGTCTGTATGTCCATCTCCCATTACCGGATGAATCCCACTCTCTCTGCCATCTACCAATTGTTTGTTGTCTTTCCCATTGAGTGTACTGCTGTTCGCTGGTTCTTCTGACTTCATTTTTATATATTCTTCCACGTTCTCCAGCTAATAGATGGATTGGTATCAGTCCTGCGAGCACCAGTGCGGCATCAGTTGAAATGGTGCGATATGCACAACACACTCTAAGAGCCAGTGGTCTTTGAGCAGCCATAATAGTTTTTTGTCTGTTTTTTATTGCTAATTTTTCTTCCCAAACTGGCGCAGCGTACAGCAACACCGACTGCATGGTCATGGCAAGAGTTTTTCTTTTATTGTGTTTCGGCCCTTTGGTATTAGATAGTAGCAATGAGAGAGCCCGGGTTGTTTTTAAGGACTTCTCTGCCACGGATTGAAGGTGTCTATTGAACCTGAGTCCACAGTCTAGGACTACTCCCAGGTAAGTGGTTTCTTTTGAGGCTACTATGTTCACGCCCTCAATCTGCACCCTGATGTCAGCCATTCTTTTCCCTCCACTCAGTAGAATTGCTACCGTCTTTTGGGGTGCTATTTCTAGTTTATGTTTTCTCATCCACGAACTTACCCCAAATAGGGTGGCATTTGTGTTGGCCTGTAGCTCATCAGCGCATTTTGCGGTGACTGATATTGCTAGATCGTCGGCGTAGCAGATAAGTTTTACACCTTCCGGGACCACAATACGCATAAGGCTGTCGTAGAGTATATTCCACAGCGTGGGTCCAAGGACCGACCCCTGCGGAACTCCTCCTCCAATTTCAATAGATGTCTTTCCCTCAATCAGTATTTTTCTATTTGATAGGTAGTCAATTATGCTATTAGTTATATATCCATCTATCTTTAGATCTATTATCTTTTGGCGTATTACTTCCCAATTCGCTGTGTTAAAAGCATTCTTTACGTCTATAGGGACAAGTATGTTTCCACTATTACTCTTTCTCGCTTCTTTTGCAGTGCATATTATATTGTTTACTGCATCCACTGTAGATCGTCCCTTTCTGAATCCATATTGGCTGTCACTCAGAGCTCCTTTATTGTCTAATTCCTTCGTGAGACGATTGTTGATTAAGGACTCATACGCTTTAGCCAACACGTTGATGAGGCAGATAGGTCTATACTTTGATTCTTCCAATGGTGATTTTTTTGGTTTCTCGAGTAGTATTAGCTTAGCTGTTTTCCAGTTTGTTGGAAATATACATTTTTTTAGAAGAGAGCTGAAGATCTCAACGAAGTACGTGGGGAAGCTTGCCATAACCTCTTTCAGAACGTCAGGTGGTATACCATCCGGGCCAGGCGCTTTGCCCGATTTGATGCGTTTTACCACCTCGTGTATTTCTTCCTCTTTGAATTTTTGAAAATTTCCATCATCTTCATTTATTGAGACCTTCTCAAGTATCTTATTTTGTGCACCTATAAACAAGGATTCAAAAACCTTAATTTTATCATTTAATGACAGTTCGACTCTAGGATTTGGTAATTTCATTCGGTTTTTTGCTATCTTGTAGGCATCCCCAAAGATATCCGACTCCAGTCCATTACAAAGTTCTTCCCAGTTCTTTCTCTTTGATGCAGAAATTTCCTTTTTCAGAAATCCCTTAGCTTCTTTGTATTTTGACATTGCATTTTCTCTTTTATCTTTATCTTTGCACCTTTGGTAGGCTTTTCTCAGTTTTCTCACATTCTGAATACTATTTTGGATATTTTCAGACCACCAGTATGGTAGTTTTCCTTCTTCTTCTGCTCTGATTTTTGGTGTACTCTTACTGTATGCGACTTGTAATGCTGTTTCACAGTTTTTAACGTTCGGTGTATCTGACATAGCTGCAAATACGCTTCGTAATTTAGGACGGTTTGTTGCACCATATATGTATTTATTTTGTTGTACTTTTTTATTCTTTTGAGATAATCTTACAAGGGTAAAGCGGTGATCACTTAGGGTGATCTCATCTGGAATTTCCCAAGATACGCCCTCCCTTAATGCATTCTCACAAACGAATGTGACATCTATAAATGATGAACCATTTGGTCTTACGCAAGTTGGTTCTTTACCATCATTCAGAATCGTTAGGCTCATGGATTCCACCCAGTCATTTAAGTATTTGCCCTTTTGGTTCATTATTTTCCCTCCCCAAGCTGGATGTTTGGCGTTGAAATCTCCTGTAACTATTATTTGTTTTTTGTTTTCAATATTCTTAATATCTTCCTGTATGTCGTCGAGTTCTTGTTCAAAGTCAGACAGAGAGCAGGTATTAGGACTTAGGTACACGTTGTATATAGCGTATTTTGTAGTTTCCACTTTGACTGCCCCTCCAATAGACTTGTAATTAGTCACGGCATATGTTTCGCTGAAGTTCACTATAAGCACATTCTTCTCATGATTTGTATAACAATTTGAGCCCCCGCATTTTGATAAGTTTGGTTCGCTAATTGCAATCATATCGCATTTAAGTCTGTGTGCAATTAATATAGCTAGGTCCTGCGCTCTTTTGCTCCTTCCTACATTTATTTGTAAGACTGTGAAAACGATGTATTTTTTCTCCTGTCTTTACTGGCCTCTTTTATGGCAAATTTTAAAGAGAAACAGGCACCGCTACCCGCCATATGTCCACTCTTGTCGCATAAGGGACAGAAGGCCTCTCGCGTGCAGTCCTTCAACAAATGACCCTCTTCGTTGCATTTGCGGCACATTTTTTCTCTGTTTATACCTTTGCATTGGGCAGCTTTGTGTCCGTATGCCCAACACCTGTAGCATTTTTGGACCTCTATGCGTTCCTTAATGTGACACATTGCAAGTCCAATTCTAATTTTCTTCTTACTCAAAAGTCTTTTGCTATCTTCCTCTTCCAGTATCAATGTAAAAGCCAGGTTTCCGCTTGCAGTAGGTCTCAGAGCTCGTATTTCCACTAGATCTTTATGTTGCACTGCATCATTCTCCAGTATAGTTTCTTTTATTTCATCTAACTCCGCAGTGGGGTCAATGTCTCTAATGTGCAATGTCTTCATTTTGTACTTACTTATAACTTTCACCTTATTGTCTATTACATTTTGTATTTTCTTGGAGATATTTTCTGCACTTCCCGTTACTCCCAAAATAATACCACCCTTTCTAGTTTTTTTGATTTGGCTTATTTGTTGTATTTCAGACTCGTCTTTCAATCCATTTTTTATTTTTTTGGCAATTTGAGCATAAGTATCGTGTGTGCTTTCTATCAGAACTTTTTCATGGTCGTTTCTTGTTTTCTTTTTGTTAAAGCCTGCCGTTTCTGGTGTTTTGTTTTTCTTTGCATTCATCAGCGTGACTTTGGCTGCTGAGCCCTTAAATATAGCTGCCACCATTTTATTTATGAGTAACAGTTCGACTCCATCTGGTGGGACGATTGTCACACTATCTTCAGTCGGATCAGATATTTCTTTGCCCCTTTTTGTCATTTCGTATATATCTCTAAGTTTTTTGGAAAATACTATCGTTGTAGTCCTTTCATTAATAGTAGGTCCGGTTTTTGAGTTGAATATTGTTTTGTTTAGTATATCTACATGCCTTACACCAGCATATGTATCTACTTTGCCTTCTATTGCTTCGGGAAAACGTTGAAATATCCTTTTGTCTAGTTTATCTTGTTTCTCTGGGTCTACTTCACAGAAATACACTACTCTTTTCGAGAAGCAGTTTACAGGGTCTCCTCTACTCGTCTCAATGTGATCGAAACTGTTTTTTGTCCAATTCATATTGCTTTTATGTTCAAAGTCTTCATAACTTGTTATATTTTCTGCGTTCAAGTCGAACACCGACCGTTTGCGGCATTCTGGACATTGGGGAGAACTTTTAGCATCTTCATCGAGTTTTTGTTGTTGTTTCTCTTTTTCTTTGTAACTCTGGATCTCTTCATTAAGTTCAGTAATTAGATTTGTATTTTGAAATACAAGGCCTCTAATTTCAAAGGCGAGTCTCTGTATTTGCAAATGGACGTTCTTTTTTCGCTTCACTATTTTCACTAGCTCATCTGCCTTAGCAGCCAGTGTTTCCTCTTCTTTAGATTGGCCAGTTTTTAGTTCTGGACTCGGAAGTTTTTTTCTTTTCTTTGTTTTGCGTACTTCGGTCTCTCCTTCGGAATCTGCAGTTATGTAATCGGTAACGTTTGGTGAGTCGGGTGGAGTTCTTTTTAGAGACTCTCTTTTAGTAAAGTTTCCTTTTAGGTCGACTTCTGCTTCTGTATTTAATTCCTTATATTCTCCTACTTCATCAGTTTCGTTAGTTCCTATCACGTCACGTCGATATTTGCCCTCCCCAGAATCCGAGGGGCAGCCCGAATGAGATTCGGGGGGGGATTCTCCTCCACCAGAGGTGGAGGTACCCCCCTGGGGTAAGTCCATGTTTATATTCGACATTTCATGTATTTTTGCTGTTTCTCTGGCAGCCGCCATAGGACATGTCTGGATAGACTTTCTTTGCAGACTTGAGGCATGTCCGTGCCTAGGTTTTGGTTCGCCCCGAGTATTTAATTTCCTCGGTACCCCACATATCTGTGAGGCGTTCCCCAATCCACCACCTGGGGAGGCGCCCGATGGGGGACCTTGGAACCCCGCACGGGCTCAAAAGGACTGCTTTGGATATGAAAAATGTACACGAATATGGGTCAATATTACTGCAAACCAACTCTTGAATTGCGACCAACGACAGAGAACCTTGTAAAAAGTATATAAGTAGGGTTGTTTGAAGGAGAGCGCTGGTCTTCCTCCAATCAGGATTTTGAAGACCAAGAATATTCCTTCTAGGATTTATAATTGTGCTCTTCTCTAACAGAACTTTGGTTATGAAGTGCAGTCAATAAGCCTTGCAGAATCAAGCAATAGGGGTCTTGTGAACTGAACAGGAAAATAAACAAAAGAAGTTGCATTGCAAATGGTGTGGATGAAAGAAGTGAAAGAAGTTTGTCTAGATCTTAAGAATATAGTTCCATTTTCTGTACATTTTGTATACCCGGACCTGAATAATTCGTAGGTGGAAATAACAAAGATTCTTTGTCTATTGAGATTGTTTTACCAACATTATTGTTTGAGATATTTTTTTGTACAAATGTAATGAATTTGTGTTTAAAGGCGAAAGCCGTTTATATTATGTAAATAAATAAATTATACTTGAAGTTCCCTTGACTATCACTCGAGAAAAAGCCTCCTTGACCCTAACTGCTTTAATCAGTTCCCCGACTTTTTGGATTCCATTCCAGGCCCTTGTATTGCGAAGGCATGACACCTGACTCATAAACACACCACGCCGTTATTCCTCGATCTTGCTTTCGAGGGTTAACTCTAGAAGCGGAAACTAACCGCCAGTCGGTACGAGATTTTACTATGGTCAGCAATTATCTAATATTTTCCCTTTTAAGGACCTACAGGTTGTTTATCATATTAAATCATCTTGTAGTTAGAGTTGTTCTCGTTACTAAATTTAACCGTTGGATAGTTAATAATTTTTCTCTTTAAGTAACGCTTAAAATAAAATTGATGAAACCCGGCTTTCACGCAAGGGAACATTTCCCGTAACTGAAGAAACACTCTATTCGAATCCGTACTCCGAACCTTCTTTGCCATCTCCTCCTCGCCAGGAGCTCGAAAAAGCTTTTGGCTCTCCCCATGCCGACCACCCTCCTTCAAGGACGAATTTAATCTCAACTCTTCACAATACGTATCGACTGTTTAAGTGTTCTTCACTAAACTTAAAATACCTTTTCCTGTATCTTCTTAGACCAGCTGACCTATCTTTGCCATTTCTATTCTATAAACGTTAAAACTGATGTCTTGTTAGCAAATATAGACCTATTTTAGTCCCCAGTTATTCTTTAAAAGGAGAAAAAAAAAATCAAAAATTAAATTCAAGTAAAAAATTGAATAACTTTTCCACATGTTTTTATTATCCTGACTAGTTTCGTAGGCACACGTCCTACACGGTCACAGGAGACTAAGAAACTGTATCTTAGTCTCCTGTGACCATGTAGGACGTGTGCCTACGAAACTAGTCAGGATAATAAAACATTGTGGAAAAGTTTTCCAATTTTTTATTTGGACTTTATTTTCAAATAAACTCCACCAAGAAATCCACCGGGAAAAGCTTTAAAAGTCGGCTTTTTTATTATGTGTCTTCTAGTCTCTTTTGTTATCAGAGAGAGCATGCCGACTTCAAGGAGTGCTGGCGACAACGCAGCTAAATCGCTCAAAGGTCAACCTCATCTGCACTTGGTACCCCCTACTAAAGATCTAATGGGGCTCTGGCGAACGAGCATTGGCAGTAGGTATATAACTTTATCATCTTTATTGAACTACATTTCCATCCGGCGCATTAGTCATACCAGCATGTATTTTCTTATTCTGGTGTATGGATGCGAAACGTGGATGATAAACCGTGTAGTAGGTGGACGTCTCGAGGCTTTTGCGGACAATCAAATAAAAACTGTTATCTGACAGGTTTTGCTGCTAGTTTATTCTTCTTATTATAATAAACACATTAACAAAATAATGATCTCCTCGCTAACGTCATAAAGAAGTAAAGAAGATGAGAATTAATTAAATGATGTATACCTATTAACTATTATTGTGAGGTCCTTTACAAGAATATATTCACAATAATAGTATGTACACAGTATCAAAGTAGAGTGGCTGAGTGAGGGGGGGGCAAAGAGATCTCATGCCACCCCCTTCCCCCTCCATCAATCCATTAGCAGCCAAAGATCCAAACGGTGTTCCACTCAAGCGGACTTGGCGACACACATTTTCCATTTCTGCCCATCACTCTATCCCTTTCTCCCCTTTTCGTCCCCGTAGCGGCGTCCTCTTCCCTCCAGCGTCCCTAGGTATAATTCCGTCTCTGTTTCACACCCCCTTTACCCCCCTCTCAGGAAGTTGAGGTCCATAACTCTTGGCTCGTCCATAATTGAATGCAAACTGAGTCCATTGTCCAGTGAATGGATGAGAGAGACATGCGCCGGTCAAATTTTATTATACGAATTTTGACTTTTTTTTATTTTTAATTACATAGGTAACTAAGTTTTTTTTTTATTTAAATAAGTTTTTTTTTCAATACGCAATATTGTTTATTAACCAATCAACGCGAATTTTTATTCTTGGGAAGATATTAAAAAATAACAGCGTCGCGTATTTTTTTGTATTATTTGCAAAATAATTTCATTTTTGTTCTACAAGCAGATAAAAAAATATTAAGATAATCAGCAGATACATATTTTGGAATTGAAATATAAAAAAAGCTTGCCTTAAATGTATTGAAAAAATCAACTCATTGTTTTTTTTTCTTATTATTTCATTGGCAATATTCATGAGAATTGGTAATTGAAAAATCTAAAACGCCAATAAAAAATAATTGTGGAGGTCAAAAAGCCTTGTTGCTATTTATACGTACTTTTGTATGATGTTTAGTCTTGTTTTTTGTAGCTGTTTGAAAATATAATAATTAAAGACACCTTAAAATGTAAAAAAATAACAAAGTTATGAATTGGTTAATCAGTGGAATTCAGCCTGTTGACCGGTCTCAGACTGAACGGAACTGGTTGACTGGAAAAGTTCCAGCGGCTATTATACTGACGCGTTCATATAGAAAGTTTAAATTCATTTATTATTCGTATCTTTTACTGTTTTTAATCAATAAATTATCATTGAAAGAAAAATAAATTATATTATTTCATTATTGTTTTACTCAATGAAGTCACATAGGCATATCGAGTACTTGCATGTTATTTTAACGAAAAATATGGATAAGCAAAATTTCTACAATTAAGTACGAGTATAATATAGAGCATTTTATTTCTTTTTTTTTATTTTAACAAAACCCATGAATTATTACATTTTTTGTATGCTAGTTCATTATTGTGTTGCTGTTTCCGAAATATAAAAATAAATTAAATAAATAAATAATCAATTTATAACTAACTTTATTTAAAAAACAATATTATTCGCATGTATGTAATTGTTTTTCAAAATTTTCAAAGTGTGTCTAAATTGAATATTGCAAAAATTACTTCGTTATTTTTTTATATAATAAAATAATTATTATATTATTTTGGTAAACTCTTGACCGGTGCAATGTCCAAGCTTTCAGCTTTAAGGAAACATCCTTTTTCTCTTTGCAGCGCCACTCGGCGGTAATGGATACGTCTTCTGAAAGCTTCAACATCCCTCTACAAGTCCCACCCGGCCCCTCCTGGCGTGCCACTCTCTCTGCCTCCTCCGTATCCTGGTCCCGTCCCGCTCCCGTCTTCCAGCCAACCTTCCGTCAACGCAAACACACACAAAATAATAACATGATAAGAGAGTGGAGTCGAAGAGTAACACTGCTTAGTGAAAAATAATTACTGTATTACGCATGTGTCTACTGTCTATATTCCTTATTTATACAGAAGGTCAAGGAACCATATGCCCTTTGTGTCACCGCGACCAAATCAGATCTATTGTGACATCCTTCAATGAATTCATGGAGCGCTGCCTCTTATTGTATCTCATCTTCGGAGGCCTCTTTCAAAGTGGCAGTGCCTCTTCCCGGCTCCAGTTACCCGCAAGAAGTCTCCTCAATCGGCTATTTGATGACACCGAAAGATATGTCCCATCTCACGGGTCGAATGACACCTTGGATTGGAGATTTTTGGGCAGAAAGGTATACTCCTTCCCGGCTGGTTGATTATGGATAATAGGGCTCAAAGAGGTTAAGATTCAAGAGAGGGATATGCCCTGAATGTTATAGGTGTATATCGCTTGTATGTGAGAGTCGAATTTAACTGCAGTGCAAGAAGTGGTTGATTCCACAGCTTACATATTATCATTCCACAGATTACATATTATTGACGCAGTCATCGATTCGAATCCTCATGAAGATGATAATGTTCTCATTGTTAAGCAAGCACTATTTCATCAAATCAGCCATACTGGATAGGTCAAGGTGCTCACGTCTGGGACATGTTTTAAAGATGCCTAATGACAGTTGGCCTATAAAGGGGCCTCTGCTCTTCTTCCTATCACGGTCCCTAATTGTCATACCATGTTATGACCTGAGGGTCTGGGAGGTTTTTAAATTACACGTGATGCCTGTTGCCTCCTTTTGTCTCATAGTAACTTTATAAGGGAGAACTATAATGATCATAAACAAATGTATTAACAATGTATCATTTCATAGACTTTAAAAATTCATAGATAAAGAATTTAAACAAATCGCTCCATTTTTACTTCCCATACTTTATCATACGTACTCGCAGGGGCCGTCTCCAGGGATGGGGAATATGTTACTCTGCACGAGTGTTCCATTCATATATTGTTGTTATTATTGTTTCGTACAATACACCACATTATGCGAATACTAGAAGTTATTACCTATCGCCAAAAACAGAACCCTTAGCTATTAAACCACAAGTTAAGAGTATTTTGACAAAATTATAGGAGATTTTATAGAACACAATATATTTTTTTATAATTATTTAGTGATAAAATGCCGGTAAATATTGACTAGAAAGTGGATGGTTGCAGAATAGTCGATGTTCTAAATCCAAAAAAGTAAGTTCATAAAAAATAACAACACCAAGCTAAAAACTAATACAAATTGCAATCATTTTCACCATTATTTATCGTTGATAAAGATCTTCAGTCCCTATTGCTACTAATTGTTTCATTGAAACAGTACACTTTAGAAACTGCACTGTTTCAATATTCAGAAAGATCTCGTATCTTAATCACGTATTCTGATAATTCTTAATCACGCTTCTGCAGCGAATCATCGAAGGCAAGATCGAGAGATGACGTGGTTTGGGTAGAAGTCAAATGTCGTGGATTCGCAATATAAGGGCTTGGACTGGAATCCACCTTCGGGGAACTGGTTCACGCAGCTACTGTCAAAGATGCCTTTGCACAAGTGATAGCTAAACGACCACGTGGGAATTTGACTGGGGACTTTGAGAAGAATAATGATTCCTACAGACAATTTTGTAAATCCGATGATTTGTTATTATTCTGAGACGTGGAATACCTGATACCTCTCCATTTTTTGCTTACTCGTATCACATCTGCTGATGCTGTGTTAATCACTATCTGAGTTCATATCTATAAGAGTATGTTTTGTTTTACCCACCGCGCCACAAAGTTAGCAGTGCAGATTCATCTTATGTCAGAATAATCGACTTTGTTTTCTTGTATCACTTCTGGAAGGAGTGGCCATGTTTAAGAGTGTTTAATCGTATTCAGCATCTGCTAAAAAGATTATGAACAACAAAAAAGACTAACTCAGTTTTAGAATCCTTTAGACGATTCATTTCTGTTTGAAACAATTATTGTCATTCGTATAATGTCCCTCATTATAGGTGCATATTTTGTATTTTAAACAATCTTTTTACCAATTTACTTCGAGAATGATGGAGAATCCTTCAGAATACGAAATAATGAAGAGTTGTACAACATCACTGAAGCTTTCAGAAATTTTCCGGTTGCTGGATTAAGTGAGATCAGAATGGAATATTCAGAGTATGCCGTCCCATCGATAGCAAGAATAATCGTCGACGGTCATCAGGGGGAAACGAGAACTTTCTGCAGGTGACGAATGGACGTTGCGACAGAAGATAAACGGAATTGGAGGCAAAGTTTAATGTCTACATCTCAATATGATTTGTAGAGCCGTAAAAAAGTAATTAACTGTTTCGTCTTTTGTTTAGTTTTAACCCAAACCTTTATAACCTTGTAACGGGCCTGCAAGTAAAATACAAAGTTGCACACTTGTCTATTTTTAAAACGCCACATTTGCGTTTCTCTATGGGACTGCGTTTCCTCCTGAAAGATGCCAATAATAATAATAAAACCGTAGAACTATCTGCTCGGAAGATTTCTGAAACGACCAAACTAACAAAGATACATCGTGTCGTTGTGGAATTTATCTGTGAATCGATTTTTTTCCAGCGACTTTCATCTTCTCAACAGAGATATCGCGACACGCGCTTAAATAATAATTATTGTAACTTTCTTCTCCTTAATCTCAATAATCTTTCATTGTTGAACAAACAAACATCTTCCCCCTATTCCACATCTAAGATTACTATCTTGGTCTATCTTGATTTTTTACTGTAAATTAAATTTTAACAACCACGTGGAACAAATAGCGACACAGTGCTACCGAACCTTGGCTTCATAACGCGAGCAACTAAAAATTTTAAAAGCATTACATCTATAATGACACTATACATATAAGTCGCTTGTGTGATCAAGATTGGAATATTGTGCACCTATATGGAATCCATATTACGAAAAGTAAAGGATGCAATGCAACTCGAAAAGATCCAGAATACCTTTATACGTAGGTCACGCAAACGTTTTGGTGGTGCACCATGTTGTGGTTCTCTGCCCACACTTGAGCTCAGACGTGAGGTGCAGGAGATTTGTACTCTGGGCTTAAGATATGCAGGTCGATATTCGATACACCAAAACTTATATCTATCCTCAGCTTCCGTCTTCCGACCTTAACCAGATCAACTGATATTTTTCGGTTGTCCGCACCAAGGACAAACGTGGGTTTGAGGAGGCCTATGTATCGAATGGCCAGAGGTTATGATTCCCTGCAGTGCTCTCTTGATATACTTGGCAGTCCACATCATGTTTTCCTGAAACAGATCTCCAGAGTTCTTTTAAGCAATTCTACTAATTTTTCCCCACATCCCATCCACCCTTCTCTTCCTTCCCTTCATCTTGCACTCTTCATTTGTGTTTGAGTTTATATTTAGCTGTTTTCGTATTTCACTTATACTAAGAGTTTTCCTATTGATATTTTTTTTCTCTCTTGTACATGTTGTACCTACCTATTAAAATCAATAATATACTATGTGACATGCGTGACACATCTCGATGGAGGTCAACTTAGTTTAAGATCATAAATTTATATTGTTTCTACTTTTTATATATAGTAATGTGTTTTTTTAAAGTAGATAAATAAAAAATATCGATATGTCTGAATGATGGTTAATGAAGGCATTGTTAATGACCCTTCAAAGCAATAGAAAAATAAGGTTCTAAGTAGTAGGTATTATTCCAACCAACAGCATTTCTTAAAAGATATCTATTATTTGAAATATTGATAGATTTTTTAATTAAATGAATCTCATTGACTCTTTCACGAAAAGCTTGTGTCGTGAAAGAGGAAGATGGTCGGCACCTGGGATCGAAACCACGACCACAGCACGAAACAGTGCGAAAGCCGGCGTCGTAGACGTAACCACTTCGGTCGTTTCAAATAAGATTTACACAAGCGGTCGTTTCGGGGTGTTATGTTTCAAATAATATGTAAAGTAACCAAACAGACACTCACTTTGCTTTGTTAGGCGATAATGCATATTGCTGAAGCCTACGTGGGGTGACCATGCGGTTAAGTAAAATATCAACTATTTTTTAACTACCTACCTCCTTTGCGTCTTATAGTAACATGAGATCTCCCAAACGGCATTCCCACCTATTTAAGTTTTCATGACATTAACGCTTGTGTAAAATAACAAAAATTTGTATGGAAACGTGTATAGCGACCCTACAGAATTTTTCGGAAATCTCCGCACCCCCTATAAAATTCCCGTGAGTTTCTCACATAGTTAGTGAGTAAAATTCGGAGCAAGGGTAACTATACGTTTTGGAAGTGAATCCGCGTTATTCTCAGTCTACAAATTCTTCCACATTTTCCTTATTCATTTTGTTTTATAACATACTTACTCCATAAGTATTTATTTTTATACAATATCGAAACACAACATGTACAGGTATAATTTTTATCTTGACTTTTCTGATAAAAAAAAACTCAAAAATCTCAAATAATCGTATTTGAGAGTGAATTAACAAAAGATAAAGAAGCATTTAGATGTATACGAAAATCATATAATGTGTGAAGTTATATCATCTTTGCCTACCCTGTAGATAACGTGAGAACTACTATGTATAATTCTGTTTATAAATCCAAATCAATACATACTTCCTCAACAACGTCCTAAATAGGATCGAGTCTTTAAATGCTGAATCAAAAATAGACTTAATATCCATGGATTATGGGGCTTGTACGAGTTTAATCGAACACTATTTGCACGCTAATAAGCGCTTATTAGCGTGCAAATAGTGTTCTAAAATAAAACGATCGAATCATTCTATTTTTGTATGGAAATTTATCGAAACTATTTCGATGATCGTTTCGATATTCGATCATCGAAAACTTATACTAGTGGTACTGGTAATGTAACTGCTTATTTGAGAGGTCACGTGAGTAATGGGAGCCCATACAAAATTGCTCGTTTTTAAGTAACACTCACAATTCATAAAAATCGGTTAACATAAGACAAAATTTGTTGTATTTAATAGTCATGTTTTTTTTAATTGATATATTTTTTAATAAACATGTCCATTAATCTTATAATAAGCCAAAGTAGGAAATTAGTGAAGCATTGTCACCCTAGGAGTGAAAGCAAGCACTCTCAATCATTTGGCACTCACTCTATTGTATGTAACTCCCATATTAAAGTAACTACACTCACAAATGCGTAATATGAGCACCTACATACCTACTTAGATACCATTATTATGATCCGTAGAATATCCTCAAACACATTGTCTATGCTCGCAAATATACCTAGTATTTACGCACAGTGTTGCCATTATGATAGAAAACTGATAATTTCAGGCTGGATGTGCCAGCCTCTCTTTATTCAGATAACGACCTCGGTACGTGTGTTTCTCTGAGAGTCAATAGATGGATTGATTCCCAGCCACAGTCGTATACCTAACCTGGGAATGAAAAGGCCGACCAATTGTCCAAGGAGGCAGCTACCTCAGTTACCTGTTCTACGACATACAATATCACAACGACGGACCTTGTCCATATTCTGAAACAACAAATTGAAACACAGATGGACTCTCAATAGGACGCTCATACAGAGAACTTTCACCCCAGCTAAGCCTCAGAACATGGTTTGCGGATCAGACTGAGCAAACAAGTGGTGTCCACCATTTGTCGCATGAGATTGGGTCACTGACTCATTCAGAATAGGTATCTTAAATTCCCCGTCCTGTGAATGTGGCTCGGAAGAGGACACTCTTAACCACAACTTCTTGCAGTGTCCTTTACATGATGGATATCCTCCCTCAGTTGGGAGTTCCGCTTCCACGAAACATCTCAGGGAGCTAAGTCGAAATAAATAACGTTAAACGTGAAAACTGTTAACGTTCCAAACTTTAACGTTAACCAAATTGAAAATGGTTTCCAAACCAAAAAAAGATGTGTTTCGTCTTCGATATAACAGCAGCGTGAAACGGGGGAATGAAAAATGTCCTGATTCCTCTCTCGAACTGGGACTGGACAGCTGGCCTCTCAGGAACAGACAACAGATCTTTTTCCTATGAACAGGATGGATGTGTCCTCTCTTAAAAGAATTTCTTGCCGGATAGCTCAGATGCAGAACACTACTCTTTACTCTCTCAGGGTACAATGGGCGAGGAGAATTGCTGAGACACTGTTCCTTGAAGATTAACCACACGGGTATATTAGCTTATGGGAGACAACCCAAAGATTCACCACACACAAGTATATTAATTTATGGGAGAAAGCCCAAAGATTCACCACACACAGGTATAAAAGTTATGGAAGAAAACCAAATTTACTTTAATAGAGTTTATTTTGTATTATTATCAGAAGAAAATATAAATAAAATGTTACAAACACGCGTTTAATTCAGATCTCAAACAATTCACACTTTTAATGACTATCCAAACAACACAACAGAACTTGATGTGTTCTTAGATTATTGGTTACACTTATTAATTGTAAACGCTAATTTATATTATACACTGGTTTCTTTTTTTTTTGTCCTTATTCACTCGTATCACAATGGCGTCGTCGAGCGCACGAAAAATCGCCCTGTTGGCCGAGGAACCGATTTCAGAGTGACGCCACGGTTTTTGGCGCGCAAGAACCAACGGACATTGCTCATCTGTCAAAAAACAATCATGCGTGTTCACGCCTGATTGGTTGAAACTTTAGTCTTTTATTCTACTTTTATGGCTAATTAAAATATTGTTCTAATCATTACTCTCATTTATTTAATTCTTTATATCAATAATGGAATACTAAATTTTACACGTTACACCCCACTCCAGCTTAGTGGGAAGAAAAAAAAGAAAACAACAAAAGAAAAAAAAGAAAATTCAACCCAGTGTTATCAACAAAAGACATTACCAAAATGTAAGCCGGACAACAAGGCTAGTTCCGGTAACATGACCCATACATAAGGTCAAACATACAATACACTTAAACATATTTTAACAACCAATATTAATATAATTTCTATATAGACTAGGCAATTTATAACTTAATTATCCAGCAAACAACATACTTTATTTATGCTCACAATTCAGGTGAGTGACAAAAGAAATGACATTATGTATACTATGAAATCCAGACCATGGACATTATACATTTTCTATATGCCACCATGGAATAGGTGAGCAATGGTCTTTTCATTCCTGAAAGTAATTAACAAGTCACTTATGATCTTTGTACCTTAACACGGAAGCATGAAATGTAATGGAATGAACAATTGTGGACTGCAAAATTACAAACTTCTTACAAATCATAAATGAGAACTTGGATATTAATGGAGAATACATCATACAGCACTATAGTTATCATTATTCAAGTCTGATTTATACTGATTGAATTAAAAAAAGAAGGAGGAGTGGCTCCAGACCGCACCAAGAGAGAAAATAGGAGAACACTGGTTTCCGTCCGCATACATTCTTCATACACATCTTGCATTCTTCCGCACGTTCTACATTTCCTTCATTCATACAAAAGATTAAGTTGGGTCCCAAAAAAAAAAAAACTATTAAACATGCTTACTTCACCCATAATTCTCTAAAGGCGTTAATCAAGAGCGAATCCAAAGTATCCGATCAGTATCTCAAGAATAATATATATAAATTTATACAGAAACAAACATAGAATACAATTGGTGGGTCAATGTGAACCCAAGGATCAACACATATAAAATAGTACAATTATAACAGGTTTAAAATTCAGATTATACTATACATATGCCTATCTGTGTAGTTATTGAATATTATTAATTTTTGGATGTTAAATTGGCGTACCACAGGTTCCAAATGAACTGAGGCCATCACTTATTTTTCACTGTATGTATTCACTTTTGTTTTATTATACACAGCCTAAACTTGAGCGATGGTAGCTCCAAGTATTAGAGAGATCTATTTATAGATTTGCCAAGGGTGACTTTCAACATTCAACAACATGCACAGAGTTTAAAATTAATATAACTTAGATTAATTAAATGAAATTCTGTATTGCCCAAGTATTTACAGAGGTATTCGAAGGTCTTGATATCGAAGGCTAGCAATGTTCTGATGGAAAATACAGAGCTGAACTCAGAAAAGAAGGCGCCATTCTGTCTTTACTAAAGGGAACAGAAAAACCCTGAATAGAAAATTAACTATCCTTAAAGATATCTTAGAAAACAAACAATATGGTTCCATGAAAAAGAGGCGTCCCACTTATCATGAACCTAATATATTCTTACAACGAGACCAACTATATTGGCAAAAAAAATTGTTTTACTTAAGCTAGGGATTCGAAAAGTATTTCAATAGTCTAACTAGAGACCATTAGATACCAACGATGGTTTACATAAACTAGCCGAAGAATTATTCTAATAAATACTATATCTAAGCCGAGGATCTGCGAGTTAAGAGATAATTTCTCGAAACAATTTCCACAAACCTGGCAAAAAAAAAAAGGAAATTTGACATTTGCGTATTCTAAGCCCGCATCGCTATAATGTGGAGCCTATTGGTTCTTTTCCAGGAGACACCAATCTGCTCAAAGCATGACACAAACTTTCTGATTCATGTCCTCGCATGATCAAGTCACTCAACAACTTGTGTCATTTACTCACACATGCTCGTCCTACAGTGAGCCGTGCAACAAATTCGAATGTTCTCGAATTTCCATGTATAACTCCGTATGTTCATGACACCTTGTCTTTACATCGACGTTGTGCTCATACGGCTTGTGGAATATTACCGCAAGACAAAAAAAATTGTTAAACTAAAATCTACAGTTTTATAGAGTAGTAAGGTCTATGCTAGTTTCCAAACATGTGAAGACTAGGATTAAATACTAAGCCATATTAAAACTAATAAAAAAATTAAAAGACTCCTTTATCGTTTAAGGAGAAACAGGAGGGGTGGTGACCTGTATAGGCAGACGACAAACTTGGCCAAGGAAACCATAACGAGGTCTTGGACGTGTCACCGTTAAAGTTTCCAATTCCAGACAAATCCCCTCAAGTTCCGCAATCGTTGCGGGTCTTCTTGCTATTAGGGCGTTGGCGTAACGCTGATGCAGACCTCTCTTTAATGCCTTAAGGACATCTGACTCTCGAAGGGGTGACTCTAAGGATTGGTTCAACAATATGATTCTCGAAATATAGTCGCCAGCACTCTCTAGGGGTTCCTGAACAGCAGAAAGGAGTTGCAATCTCTTATAATTGGAGGAAGCTGGAGTTTCAAAACGCCTAATGAAGGAGCTCTTAACGAAAGACCAAGAATGAGAATCTGAGTAGGTGGTGCGATGGAATACCAGGGCACGATCCTTCAAAAATTCTGGAAGGGCGGCACCTAAGTACTCAATGGGGTATCTACGAGATCTGGCTATTTCCTCAAGTCGAGTGAAGAACTCACGTACTTCATTATTACCATCATATTGTGGCACGGGCCAAGCCGAAAAATTAACTGACGGGGGTGCGTGGGCACTGGAACAGACGGATTTACTCTTTTCAGGTGGTGGCGGAGACCGGTTTTTATTAGTTCTAGTCGGCGTTACGACATCGGGAAGTAGCTCGAGCGAAGAAGAAGGTCGCGAGGACTCGAGTGCATTGGCCTCACTTATGATATTAGGAAACTCTTCTGAATCAAGAACAGGAGGAGATTCATCCACGGTTCCTGTGCCTGAACTAATAATGTTATTATATTGTCTACACTGGTCTCGCATGGCTTCTATTGTGGTTTGGGGAATAATTTTTCGAGACATTAACGCTTTTGCCAGGGTTCTACGCGTGGCATAATCTACACGTGGTATAAGGCAATCTGTGATTCCAGACATAATGTCTAGTCACGAAAAGATTCTCAAACGAAGAAGAAGAAGCGTACTTTAGCAATCGCAAAGGAAGAGAAGAGAGAAAAAAAAATGCCTAAAGAAAAATAAAAGAAAGTTCAGTATTGACGGGTATCGAAATGTCTCTTTGTTTCTGTATGCGCTTTATTATTAAACCTTAGTGGTAAACTAAACTTCAAAAGAAGAAGAACGCAACAGTCACCAAATGGTTTAATCACTTAGTCAATCTCGTCAGTAGGAATCTAAGAAGTTATTGGAATAAAACCCAACAATTCTAATCCACAACCGAAAAAAAAAGAAAAAAAAAAATTTTTATTATTCAGTGACTAGAAGATTCGCAAAGTGACGGATCCCCTTCAGATTGTTTGTAGTAATAAAACAAGTCATCCTTAACGATTGGTGAGAACAACATTAAAAGATTATTGATTCTCTATACAACCCGTACTAAATTTCTCTTGGTACTGTAACAATTGACAGGACGTGAGAGAAGGAAGATGAATTGTATAGGTCACTATGACATCATTAGACGAAATGATGTAACAAACTTTTCAAAATTCCATAAACATTTGTGTCACTTTTGACCTTTTTCAACATGAGTGTGCTCTGAGAAGAAGAAGAAGAGAAGACTCAAAGTAGTAAACAAGCACACAACACTTTAAGCAATCAATATTGATTGTTAAAAGGAAATTTTTTGGTCGCCTAGGAAATTCACTATATGACCAGAAAATTTTTACAACTCGAATTAAAGTTATTCTCAGTGCTGTAACGATTGACAGGACATGAGAGAAGAGGAAGAAGAATTGTATAGATCACATACGACACCAATAAATGAATTGATGTAACAAAAATTTAACATTTTAAAACATTTATATCAAATTTGGCCCTTTTCAATATGTGTGTGCTCCGAGAAGAAGAAGAAGAGAAGATTCAACGTAGTAAACAAGCACACGACAATGTACGCAATCAATATTGATTATAAAAAATATAATTTCTTTATGTCGCCTAGGAAATTCACCATATGACCAGGATTTTTCACTTGTCTAGAACATTTTATCAATGGGGTGGTTTATCTATTCTCCGATAGATGTCTCTGGAGGCTTATGACAATTTTTAACGGAGTGAGAAAACTGTTTTATCGACAATTATATTTTAGCACTGAATTCCACCACACATTGTTTAATGCAGAAATCGATAGATGGCAATAGGTCTCCGTGCTCTCAAATATAGACAGAATATTTCTACAAGTGAAATATGACGATTTAAAAATGCACTGTAACTACTCCACAGCCAATATTCGAACAATCACAAGAGAAGAAAAAAGACTGAAACTATTTCAATAACCAATGAATGAAATACAATGAGTGAGTATCTAGGAACACTTGTAGATTTTGGGTGATTCAGATTAAATTGTTCAAAATGATTTCTAGAAATATATGCTATCAGTTTCACTTGGCAAATCGACAGCAGGAGTTTAATTAGATATTTTGTTTAAAGAAAAACACACCTGTGGAATCCTCTATTGTGGTGATGTAATAATCTTCTTTCCAGGTAGACAGAATGCTCGGAATTGGCTCTTGAATCAGCAATTCTGTGCCTCACACGTTGGAGCGACAATGAAACGGGGGAATGAAAAATGTCCTGATTCCTCTCTCGAACTGGGACTGGACAGCTGGCCTCTCAGGAACAGACAACAGATCTTTTTCCTATGAACAGGATGGATGTGTCCTCTCTTAAAAGAATTTCTTGCCGGATAGCTCAGATGCAGAACACTACTCTTTACTCTCTCAGGGTACAATGGGCGAGGAGAATTGCTGAGACACTGTTCCTTGAAGATTAACCACACGGGTATATTAGCTTATGGGAGACAACCCAAAGATTCACCACACACAAGTATATTAATTTATGGGAGAAAGCCCAAAGATTCACCACACACAGGTATAAAAGTTATGGAAGAAAACCAAATTTACTTTAATAGAGTTTATTTTGTATTATTATCAGAAGAAAATATAAATAAAATGTTACAAACACGCGTTTAATTCAGATCTCAAACAATTCACACTTTTAATGACTATCCAAACAACACAACAGAACTTGATGTGTTCTTAGATTATTGGTTACACTTATTAATTGTAAACGCTAATTTATATTATACACTGGTTTCTTTTTTTTTTGTCCTTATTCACTCGTATCACAATGGCGTCGTCGAGCGCACGAAAAATCGCCCTGTTGGCCGAGGAACCGATTTCAGAGTGACGCCACGGTTTTTGGCGCGCAAGAACCAACGGACATTGCTCATCTGTCAAAAAACAATCATGCGTGTTCACGCCTGATTGGTTGAAACTTTAGTCTTTTATTCTACTTTTATGGCTAATTAAAATATTGTTCTAATCATTACTCTCATTTATTTAATTCTTTATATCAATAATGGAATACTAAATTTTACACGTTACAAGCGTCGTAATGTTTCCATAGATTTCGAGGCAACGTTTAACGTTAATTTTGAATAACTGTCAAAATTATTTTTTCGACTCGGGATTTGTATCAACATTGTTTAACGCACGTTGATCAACAGTTTTTACGTTATCTCTATGGAAATATCAACATATTGTTAACGTTGGAGCTGTCGTTAATATTTCGACTTGGCCTCCAGTTCTTTTATCTCCTCGTTTCAAAAACATATATCCTGTTCGTTATAAATTTATAAGTCTCAACGATATGGTATTCAACATTTGCCTTTCCTTCCGAATCTTTTCATAAGACTCTCATTTATGGTGTTAATACTTATTTAATATAATTTATGGCATTACAATCTTGCAGCAATCTCTATAGCTATTCATTTATTCTTTGCTATGAATTTTTCTTTATTTGCTCAAGACATGATCTAGATTTCTCATCTTCATACGTATCGGCGACTCAATGGTTGTTCCGGCTCTCTGAACTCCTAGCACCTTGTTCTGTGACCATATCTGTCCATTTATTATGTTCACACGCTTTCTGACTATTTACAACATTCACTTTCATGATCCACGCCTCGTGTCCATATAGAAAACTAACAACATGAATGAATGCATTTCACTCATTCATCAAAAATGTTGTTTATTTTTTGCCTTTCTTAATCTCAACAAGTGTTTAATCATGTTGATTATACAGATTTATGATATTTTCTTAGGTTGTATTACAGGTTCAGAACATTACCCAGGCAACTCCGGCTAAAGAAACTCTGCCCAACCATTCATCTTCTTCTTCTTCTTATGGTCGCTCACAATCTGACCTCCAGAGACCGAAGCCATTGGATCGCGTCATCCGTCAGTGCGTGCAAGTCCTGTAGTCCTTTTTCAAATGCGTACATGGGGCACTCGTTAATCAGATGGTCGATTGTTTGTGTAATCCCACATGCACATGCTGGTGAGTCCATCCATCCCCATTTATGTAAGTTGGAAGCGGTGCAGCCTACATCACATCGTATTCGGTTAACTCTACACCATATATTTCTGGGTTGCGTTGAGCCAGGCAGTTCTTTTGTCGGGTCAGCTACGAGGTTCTGGTTCCTTACTGACGATGCGGTCCATACTTGTCTCCATTTGTCTTCGATCGAGTAATCCGTAGTTGTAGCGGCAGCTAACCAGTAGGGTTTCGGGATTTCAGACGGCATGGAGGGGGATTATCTACATCAAGATGGATTGGTAGATTATAGTTGGACTCCACTTTTCTTACTTCTTGGAGAAAAGCTTCCTCTCGTCTAAGGTGTGGAGGTGCTATATTAGAAAGCACACATAGCCACGGCACAGGAGTTGGTTTTAGTGTGCCGCTAATGACTCTCATCGCTTCATTTAATTGAGAGTCTATGAGATTGGTATGTGCACTTTGAAACCAGGCTGGAGCGCAGTATTCTGCAACCGAGTAGACTAAACCGATGCTAGCGGTTTTTAACGTTTTAGCGTCGCAACCCCAAGTTGTTCCGGCGAGTTTGTGAATGATGTTGACTCTGCTCTTTGCTTTCTGCCTGACACATTCTAGATGTTTTTTGAACGTGAGAGCCCTGTCTAACGTGATTCCTAAGTATTTAGGATTCGGCTCGTTTTGATGTCGGCTTCCAGCAAAGAACACGTCAACTTCTTTTCTCGCATCTTTATTATAAAGGTGAAATGGTGTAACAACCGTTTTTTGTGGGTTCGGCTTTAGCTTCCATGTACTAAAGTAGTTCTCCATTGCTTTAAGATCTTCGCTTAATATTTCTGCAGCTCTTTCTAAGTTGTTGTCTTGACTCGCGATAGCGATGTCGTCTGCGTAAATGAATTTCCTCCATTCATAGATACCATCACCATTCATAAATAACTGGAAATGTCTCAAGTTCAATATTATGATACCCGGGTGGGATATAGGCTATCGAGGTCGCTAAAAATATTTACCTACACATAAACTAAGACCATTAATTACAAAAAAATATCCCGTTTTAGTTTTTTAAGCACGGATATGAAGGGATGTTAAGGGAAGGAAAACTGGTGACAGGATTGAAATTCGTCACCGAGAGTAATACTCGTAGTTCTGTCAATATGTTGGGCAAGTGTCATTTTTAAGGCGGAGCTATGTTTATTGAAACGGTTCTTGTCTCTTTCCATCTTGTTATTTTAAATTATTATGGCTAACATGCAGGATAAAAAATAGCAAACTTTTGTATAAAATAGCAAGTAATTGATTTTTTAGGGACTTTGAAAAATGTATCTTGATAAAAATATCCCAGGAAAAATATAATATATTTGAAGATATAACGACTTACCTACTATCAAACACAGACATTGTTATATACTTTTTTTTCTATGAAAAACGTACATACAAATACACGAAAAAATTAATAGATAGGTATAGGTACCAGCACGTTTTCTGGCTAAAACGAAAACAAACATAATTACTGTCAAAACAAAACATTCGAAATAATTAGTATGATGATTCTACACTCTCGCGAAAATTCTTCCATAGAATTGAAATGAGCGAGCGCAGAGACAATAGAATTTATAATTGGTCACATATTGTATCTATGTAGGTATACACAGATAAAATAATAAATCCCGCCAAACAACAAAAATGATACACGTGTGTCGACGCCATCTTGCATACGTACCCATGCAAGAAGTATTCTTTCTAATTGGACATCTCATTGCTGTGAGGACTGTGAACAAATTTTTCAATTATATTTTGTCTGCAAGTGGATTACTCGCAGACGCTTCAGGAACAGTTGGACGACGCCAGGTACTGATGAGACATGAGAGAAGAATAATAGTTTGCAGTGTTCTCAGTGTTGCCAGCAAGACGAAACACTAATTAAATTGTGTTAGGAATGCGAGAAGACTAATTGGACGTGTGTATAACAGGTAGGTACTGTTTTGTAGCGGACCTGCAGCCCGATTCACGGAAAAGTTTAAGTCTAAGTTCGAACGAAGTTCGATTCAAACTTTTGTGAATAGGGCTGCTGGTAATAATAATTATTGTAGGCGGCGACTATCTACAGTCTATGTACCTATTCACGGAGGGTTTGAATCGAACTTCGTTCGAACTTCGAACTAAACTTACACTTAAACTTTTCCGTGAATCGGGCTACTGGATATATCACTAATTGCGTCTGAATTTTATGACAGCCTTCATGAAGTGCTAGGCGCCAGCTAATGTCGCACCTGATACTTCACACAACATAACCTCACTCTTTTCCAGTATCACCTTCTAATTAGTTCCACTTATATCTACCTGCTATTTTCTATTTTTTTAAACAAATTTCAGGGATCTGTTTTCAGAAATAGTGATTTAATTGATTACTAAATTACACCAAAAGAGTCACGATTAAACCTATTTGCCAGTGCTAATTTTATTCTCGATCACTCTAAATGGATGTCACTCTAATGGATGACATCGGATAAATATTTGAAGCACTTCACAGAGAAAAGAAAGTAGGTATTCTTGGCAAAAGGTAATACCTACTTATATTATAAACGTCATGAAAATATGATAAGAATTGCTTTATTACTTGAATAGGTACCAACTTTAATAAAATAAATAATTCAAAGACACTTGAATTGATTTTAACGTCACCTGAATGATTAATTATTTGAAAACAGAATAATAACTTCCTCCCGCGCCCCGCCCACCTGATGGCACCTCTTTATCTCTCACTCTGGCACTACTTGTGCCATACCTCCCTCCCTCTCGCACTTTTCACCCCACCATACCACCCACTGTCTAATTTTAACGTCATCTCACTCACACAATTTGCAGCATCGAACTTATTTTAAAACAGCCATTCCCAAATGTTTCGGCTGTTAATAATAATATAAAATATATGTTATAAAATATATAATAATATACTATATTTGAGTAGTTATGGATTTCAGTATGTTGAAATCTCATTGGCTATTGATAAACTAGAGGTTACCCATAGCTATGTTTCTTCCTTGCCCGTTTTTACGACACAATGATAGTAAATAAGCATATTTGGATGAACTCATGCTGTACGTAATTTTCAATTCGAGGCGTAAGTAATTGATGGCTGTAGTATAGATACCCAAAGTTGTTGTCTATAGGTGCAAATACCTATGGTGAAAATTTGAAAAGTCTTAATTCAAATTTCCTATATTAGTTCACTTTTCTGCCACCTGAGTACGTATATGGTGTAACCGCCCTTTTCAAACAACAGAAATAACGCACTATTTTATAGATGTGTGTAATTCTTCAAACACACTATTTGTAACTTTGTAGTACTTAAAAAAATAATTACTTACTAATTTAAAAATTAAAGTAACTTAAACTAACAAATAATTAAGATTTCATTTTTTTTATTCTAACAGAATGAATATAAAAAAGAAATTCAGCAAGGGTTAAAACTTACAGATTAACACTGTCAATAGACGATTGATTTTTTTAAAGGGTAAAAAACATAAATTTAAAAAAAATAGAGACCTTCGTGCTGTCTTTTAAAGAGAGACACCAATCACGAAGGTCTAACGAAAGAGAGACACCAATCACGATGGTCTAACGAAAGAGAGACAACAATCACGCAGGTCTCGACTAGACCCACTTTAGAATTCTGTCTGTGCACAAACTTCTATTTTTTTAGTTTATATCGGTTTCATTACCCTGAGTGCATAGTATTCAAGTTTTCCGAAAATAGTCCAACATTGTCCTTTCTTACTTAGCATTTCCACTGTTTTACTAAAACTTCGATAAAATTAATGTTGATAAACAGTTTGAGAAAGTGTGTGACGTCTGATATCACGTTGACACCACCCAATGCCACCCTGGTGGGAGACTCATTAAGCGCATTCCCCAATTATGATGTTTATCTAATATAACTTAAGCCTGTCTCTTAACTCCCTGATGATACCTTTACTTACCTACCCCTATATCCTATATACCTACCCATCAATACCAATATCCGATATCTTTAAGCTCCCATACTCATACCCTTATATTTATCGTTATTGGGCTCAAAATTTGACTGATGTGTATATTTTTATTTTAACAAAATTGTGTTTGACATAAAATATAACTAACCGAACTGTAAGTGGGGGTGTGTTGTGCTTCCTCCCCTTGCACATTGTGATTCTCAATTAGAGCTTCCCCACCAATTTTAGCCGTTTCAGAAAGTCCACAAAACTACTGCATCGCAGTCTGCAAGGAGATGGTGAAGCGCTTCTACTCCTTCTGCACAGAATCTACTGAGGTTCCATCATCTTCGAGTCCAAGCTTCCTATACGGTGACCCGTTAAGGAGCATCTAAGAGGGTTTTAAGACCTATTTTACTTATGCTCATGATGGATGTTCTTCCGATGTCCGTTCCTTCTAAAAAGTGAGAGTGATTTAGACGTGCTGTGGGAAGAAGTCATTGAGGCCACACAAAATTGTTGTCATACGATTTGTCAAGATCGCAAGGCGCAGATGTTTGAGGCACGTCGAACGATTGGAGCTCTTAGATTGCTATGGTACAGATTGGAGAAAAAAAGTGCTCAAATCTGTACCATAGAGGAGACGAAGGAAAGGACGACCCAATTTGAGGTGGATGGACTGTCCTGAAAGGGGCCTCAACGCACTAGGCATAGTCATCTGGAGGAGAGTGGCGTTCAACATGGCAGTATGGCGACAACTTTTAGGTTAATGTTTCTTAACCTATGATTCATGGCCAAAGAATCTACCTTTAAATTACAGATTTTCTATTATATAAAAATGGAGAGCTATTTCCAGATGTCATCGCATCACGCCTAAACGGCTAAACCGATTTCGCTAATTCTTTTTTGTCGTGTTTGTTTTAGTCAGGAGAGGGTTCTTATGAATGAAAAAATTAAGAAAGTCGCGCCGAAAATTAGATGATATTAATGTGGTTTATAACAGATACATCAATCGGAATTACAGTGGTTAAAATGTAATTAATTTATCATTAAACAAATTCAAAATGATCACAGGACAACGTTTCTCGAGAAAATTAGATTCTGGAAATGCGAGTAAATGGCCATTATCTAGTGTTAAATAACTAAAAACGGGACGAAGTTCGTCGGGGCAGCTAGTAAGGTTATAAATGATCGATGTAAGTTGGAAATATTGAGAATTAATGAAAACCCTTTTGTAATCCTTAAAAAATAGGTTTCGCAGGAGGAAGCCACGAGCCAATTACAGCACTAGAGATCACCTCCGCTCCGGTAGGTACCAGGATCTGTTCAACAATACCTACAACTGACCTCTGCCACTGGCCTGGTCTTCCCGTCACCACCCCCTGACTCCCGACTCGGCTGGGCCACCAGAGGAAGGGGGCAGGTTGGGAGTGTAGCTAGACATCCTATGAAGAAACATTCACTGATAGCTTTATTGTTGCATCAAAAATAAAATGTACTTTTTTAATTCTAATGCAGTTTTACACGTCTAGACTTTGATGACCAACTTTTTTATGTAAACATAACATTTATTCTGATTTGATGATTGGAGATTTCCCCACCATCAACAGATATTCGAATCAGCAATACAAAAAATAATTAGCAATTGATCATAATTGATGTAATGTTTGTATAACAGAATAACTAATAAAAAGTTGAAAAATGGATAAGAAATAATATGAAATATAATATCTATTAAAATTAGTATGGAACGAATTTCATACGACGCCATCTTTGAAAAAATCCAACAACAAAATTATTGTCTTCTGCACCTGCACCCTCTCATTCTCGCATACGTAATTGCCACTCACAGCAGCCCATTTCACTTACTCCACCGTTTCGGACGTTTTAGTCAGGTGCAGTGCACAATGTACGGGCCGCCTGTGGTTAGGAGCAAAGGGTCCACCGAACAACGCCTGCCGGGAAAGCTAGTGTTATAAATGATAATAACAATTTATACGTGTAATAAAAAATTACTGACAAAGCTTTGGTGATCTCTACCATCCAACCACAAAGCAAAATAAAAAGTAGAAAGACGAAAGAAAAAAAAATTGCGGATATTGGCGGACATTCATAGGATATTCGGGAAGGATCAAGCGAAGTGCAGAGCTCTTGTTGCCTCCTTAAGCGCGTGAGGTCAAAAAGAAAGAATGAAAGAACAGTTAATTACAAGAACAGCTGAAAGAGTGTGTAAAATCTCAGACGCCAATAATTTAGGAGTATTAATGTTGTGTCTGGTTGTAGGCAAGAAAGGGTGTTAGGGAGTTTCTGCTCTATCCGGACCCCACCCGACCTCATATCTTCCCATCTTAATTTCCGCCACAGAGAAAATTAATTAAATTGCCGTCTCCATAATATGCAAGTCATGTATCATATTACATTTTGAGCTTGTATCTAATTAGTTTTGCGACCCCTACTCTCTCTGTCTTACCCCTTGCCTCCCCACTCACCTATGTCTTTTTAATAATACTAACGCCACCTATCTATCCTCTTCTTAGTTCTTACCCACCCTCCCTGATCAATTCTTTTTACACTATCCCTATATTGTAATTACTTTCGTCATAACTTCAGAGTTCAGTATAAAATATGTAGCAAAAATGCAGTAGAGATGAGGGCTCTACGAAGATAAGGTGGAATAACTCTGTGGGATACGGAAAAGAATGATTATATTAGAAGTTACATATAGTAGTGTGTGGGTGAATGTTAGTAGTGTGTGGATGGTACAAAGAGATGGTTTGGGCATATTGAAAGGATGAATGTCAACAAGTAGTAGATTAAGTAAACTTTCTTTGTATCATGTACTTACAATTATTAAAGAGAACACGCCGACAAATCTTTAGATTTGGCGTGACTCAATCATAGTATTATACTGGTTTTTGTAAATAAAAAAAAAAAAAGATAAATTCAAGTATAAGGTGTATTGGAATGAGGTATGTCGAACACACGACATGGATTCCTTCCGCAAAAAAGTCAGGACAAAAGTAAAAGAAATAGGTGAAAGAGTAAAAATAATAGTATGTTGTTGAAAAAAAAAACAAAAGTAGTGTTTCTGGATAGAAGACTGGAGGTCAGTTCTGACTGCCTTTATTAAAAATTTGGTTTTACGAAACGCATCATTTACGTAGAAAATAAACAAAATCGGGGTGCATCAGGTTGTATTTTTTAATCAAGATCTTCTCTCAACAAACCCCTACCCTATCTAACACTCCTGATGCAATTTTCTATTATGTGCAACGTCACTTTCATAAGTAAAATAAAAAAGTACCTTATTTCCATATTGTGGTTATATAATACCCCCCAATCTCCAACCACCCCCCTCTCTACCCCCTAGAGCCCCGCTATGGTAGAACTAATTAATGAGCGCCATAGACAATGGATGGTGCACGTAGAGGTGACTATCTGCTACCTGTTGTTAAGTAGGTATGGCGTATTAATTAAGTGTGACAATGTTTCTTTACCAGGATAGTCCTTCTTTTTTTAACCCTCACATAACAGAGAGAACGGTCCACCACTATTTTTTTACTTTTTTTTTCTAATAACAAAGCAAATAACAGCCCCCGTAGACAAATTCAAATTGGCGTTCGACTACAAACGAAGATTTCGCCAATGTATAGTGCGAAAAAATTAACTGTCCACTGGAACATATAAACAATTCCTACATATATAAAAATATTAAAAGTAGACAGTTAATTTTCTTCCTAGTCTACATTGTCGAAGAATTCGTTTGTAGTCGATCGCCAAATGGAATTTGTCTAGGACTACCTGGTGACAACTATATTCGAAGTGGTTGGTAAACCAGCGGCATCACTCGCTGGCTTCCATACGTATAGCGTACTGAATCGATGTTCGAATCCCGGTGCCGACCATTTCCACTTTCACACCACAAGCTTTGTTTTATATGAAAGATGTCGAAAATTTATTTTTGTTCACTTTTGGTTGAGCCCAGATTCAAGTACCTACCTACATACCTGAAGCACATCCAAATTTCGGATTTGCAAAACAATGATAACTTCTATGTTATATTGATTATCGCAAATCTTGTGGACATTGTATTGGTTGATCGTAATAACATATCTCATGAATATCCCCAACGTTTCTTACTTCTGACCTTTAGTATAGTATTTATAAATCACGGTGACGGATAAGAAAGCGTCAAGCCCATCAGCTGGCCTTCCTTGAGAACTGAATCGATGTGTTCGATCCACGTCATTCTCTGTTGGCCACGCTTTCTTACACCTTTTCTTTCAGCCTTATAAATTTTCTTTGTCATTCAGTTTACATGAATTCATTTCAAATGCACAACCATCTCAACGTATTGATTTCCATCTTTGTCACAACACTAACTTCCATTCCACATTCGTTCCTGATATTATATCATTCCTTTCCATATCCCACAGAGTCTTTCTACATATTATTCGTAGAGGTCTCATCTCTACTGCATTTATACCTATTACGTTTCACATCCATACATCATTGATGGTAAGAGGATTGTGTTATGTACTAGTTTTTTAGCTTGTATAGAGAGACGTTGTTGTTTCTCATAATATAGGTCTTAGTCACAGAATTCTATAGGTACCTACAATAACCTAGAATCCCGACTCGCGTTCAAAAGTGAAGCCGAAATATTGCAACTTTTGACAGTTTGGTTCCCAAAAGAACGTAGTACGGCGTAAATTTATTCAGTTGTTTTCTCGTGTTTTTTTACGATAAAACCTATTTTTACGATATTTTTTGATCATTTTTAAGTTTCTTTACAAATGTTAACATCATTTTTTACGTTCCGTTTTGACTACCTAGGTACCGTACTATCAAAATTGCCGGCCAAATCGGCTTCACTTTTTTACTATGAAGAGATATAGGAGTAATGATATGCCAAAAAAGTAAAAAAAAAAAAAGATATAGGAGTACTCCATCTAGGTAGTTATATATATAAAAATCTATGGTCTTAGTGCACCGCCCACCCTGTTACCAGCCACAAAAATAATCTTGAATAACTATGTAAGCAGGTTTCTGTAGAATCTGATGCTTCTTTCAAAATCAAATAAATAAATACCATAATGTAATATGCTATGGAATGTACATTGTACATAGAGGTCAATTATTGTTGACAACATCAAACAGGGGGTGTTTTCTTTGTCTGATAAATTGCGTAGTTTTTTTTAAAAATAGGTCATGGGGTGCAAGTAGACAGGTAGGTAGTTACCTACCTACCTCAACCCCTCAAATTCATAGTCGATTTGAACATGTTTAACACCTATTCTGTAGCATGTGTAGGGTAATCACTTGCTACAGAATGCGCTGCTATAAACAGCGGTGAATATGTCAGTTGAGAACATTGTCAACATTGTCACCCTAGTAACAAAAAAACATTGTCATATGTCATATATTTTGAAAGACTGTCGTCCTATCAGATGGCGGACCGCTCCCTAGGAACGCAGTGCATATAAGTTTCGAACTTGTTAACATTAAGCGATCACACTATAACCCAGCCTTCGAAACAGCAGTCGATGACAGTCGTAGGTAAGCCCGTAATGGTTCTAATAAAAAAAATATCTCTTAATATCCAGTTAATATCAAACAATAATTATTGATTTAATGTATTAATCAAATTTTAGTTCTATACACAATAAGTGTCACTGTAGGTATACTTAGAAGAGTGGTGGTCTTTTCTCTCTATCTACACACCACAACGTATTATTACTCACCTAAAAACATCGTTTTCATTGATTATGTGACGTACCTATTTTATCCGCTGTAATATAATACTGTTTTTTAATCTCATTATCAGAAATTATTTGCTGAAGAAAAAAGGCAAAAAAGAAAACGAACAGGGGCGGTGCGGGATGTCCGTCTACTTACATCAGATTTAATATAAGTTTGGGCAATACTGTATAGCAGGTTCCTCCCGCTGAAAGGGGAGATGGGTGTAGTCGGTAGCGCCACTGACCAGGACAAGTGCGGCATTATTGGATATTTGACCATGGAGAAATCTAATAGCTGTACACCTCCCTACCTGCCACCCGGCGACAGGGCCGTCTCTAGTCGTGTTAGCTGATGCCTGAGACGCTATAAAAAGTAATGCAACTTTATCAATTAAATATTAACTTAACTTAAATGTCTTGAAAAATTGGTTAGATGGTAACAAGCTCTCAATAAACACCTCGAAAACTAATTATGTGATTTTCAAAACGCAGCAGAGAAAGCTCGGTGATTATACACCCCCTCATATAAATGCAGATACTCTGAAGCAGGTTGCAACGATCAAATACTTGGGTATTACTCTTGACGAAAATCTAACATGGAAAACACACATAGAAAACGTGAAGAATAAAATTATTCCAATGACAGGTGCGTTGTATAGAATATCCAAGTTCCTTCCAGAGCAAACAAAAAAACAAATTTACTATAGTTTTATCCACTCACATTTAGTGTATCTAAATTCTGTTTGGGGAAATGCAAACAAGACTCTGATAGCCGAATTACAGATAATCCAGAATAAGTCCATTAAAACACTATACAATTTACCTAGACTGACACCTACGACTGAGTTATATAAGAACACGAATATATTGAAGTTATCTGACATGTACAAGTTTGAGGCTTGTTTGTTGATATATAAAATGGTAAATGGACACATAAAGCTCAACATAGCATTCACAACGTGCGATACGTATCATTCGCATAACACGCGTGGTTCTTCAAACTTTGTTATCAGTAATGTCAAAACTAATTACGGCAGGCGAAATATCGAGTTCCAAGGTATGCAGTTCTAATCGTCTGATGAAATATAAATCTCGTATGTGCACCTTTGTTTTTTTCGTAATACGAAAGGATTAACCAATACAGTCAAGAGCGCAGCGACAACGTGGCGTCGGCAAACTTAAATGGAACCGATAATAGATTTTTTTATTTATGTCCTTATCAGATATGATTAAAGGGAGATGGAGTGAGTACTTTGAGTCAATATTAAACCGTCCCGAGCCCTCGTCACCTTACAACTTTGAGGAGGAGTTGACTGGTCTGAATATACCTCAGGCAACTGGGATAATGCGACAATGCGGCTTTGTACCTGGAAGGTCCTGCACGGACCCAATTTTCTGTGCCAGGTGCATCTTTCAGCAGTGCAAAGAGTTTAAATCTCCAGTCGCTTATTGCTTCATAGATTTTGAAAAGGCCTTCGACAGCCCACATAGACCATCGATATGGAAATTTTAGCTCTGTACGGTATACCTCCGAAGATAGTTAAAATGGTGCAGTCCCTGTATGAAGACTCCGAGTGTAGCGTCAAAACGCCAGGTGGTCCTACTGAAGCCTTCAGGATCACTACGGGAGTCAGACAGGGCTGCGTACTGGCTCCATTTATATTTATTATTGTCATGGACTTCCTCTTGAGAAAGTCCATGCAAGGAGCAAGAGGTATACCAATAACTCAGAAAGATGGTCTAATGGACGAACTATGCGATCTGGAGTACGCAGACGTCCTAGCGTTGTTCAGTACGACAGTGGAGGAATTACAGCGCAGTGTTTCAAGACTCTGCGATGAAACAGCACGCCTTGGCCTTCGAGTCAATGCCAGTAATACGGAGCTCATGGCGAATAATGCCTGCCCCGATAAACAGCTACCGATAATCATCGACGGTCACCACTCACCAGGTCTCCCGGATGGATAAATTTAAATTCCTGGGAGCAACCATTACCACCTCTGGTGACCTCGGGGCTGAGCTCCCGATACGTATCGGTATGGCAAGTGGCGCCTTTAACAACATGACCAGAATATGGAAGGCGTCGGCGTAAACGCCCTAAAGTGTCGAGACGAAATGTAAACTGTTTGATGCGTGTGTGTTGCCCATTCTCCTGTATGGGCGTGAGTCCTGGCACCTGACCAAATCCCAGGCACAAAAAGTATCTGCATTCAGTGCATTCGAAACGAAGTGCCTCAGGAGAATTTTGGATATAAGATGGTACCACCTCATCACGAACGACGCTATACGCCGGCGCACCCAGCGTTCACTTCTACTATTATGTGGAGGAGATGGACTTGGCTGGGACATGTGTTAAGGATGCCGAATGACAGTTGGCCAAGGAGAGCGCTGTTCTTCCTCCCATCAGGGTCCCGAGGACGAGGAAGACCCTCTCATACTGTTTTCCGCTTCTTCGAAGCAGAGCTGAGGAATCTGGACATGGTGTGGCAGGAGGCCATAAACGTTGTGCAAGATCGAGCGGAATGGAGAGCTCTTGTTGCCTCCCTATGCCCCTAAGTGGGGTCTTAAGGGAGTTTGGATTGGATTGGATCAGATATGTACGAATCCTGCAATTCATAATGATAGATCTTTCTAGATTTGAGTGGCTGTGAGTGCAGAGTTTTGTATATGTTTGCGTGTGTGTGTGAGTGAGTGAGATAAATATGATATAAGGTTATATGTGTGAAAGAGATAGATGTAGTGTACGGTTGTCATAAGTGTATGCAAGTAAGGGATGAAAGGATGCTACCTGGAAGGCTTGAATGCAGGTATATGAGGTATGGCCGAGAATGGAAGATGTATGAAAAGACAGTCGTGTGGAAGATCCTAGCATGCAAGGCGTGTGTGCTAGCGATTTGTATGGGTATTCTGGAGTTAGTCGTTTTTTTTGTTTTGTTAATGTCGATGTTTTTGTATTTGGTATCCTGAATAAATTGTCGAGTATTTGAAAAGGAGTTGTTTTTATTTAAATTGCGCCCACAAACCGTCGAAGCTTGTGAAACGGGTTAAAAATAATTCCTTCTCATCCTACTCATCTCCTCACTGTCCCTCCATCTGAAGCTCTCTCTCAGGGAATTTATCCATCAGGGCGCGTTTAACTGAAACAGGAGCTGGGCTGGTGCAGGAACATTGAAGAGAAGACCAGAACTGCCGGCTGCTCTTGGTTGGAGCAAAACTCAATAATATCTCGGGGTCGATGGGATCAATAGAATTGACCGATCAAGACACAAGTTTCACTTTTTATTCTGAGAAGGTTCAAGTGTAGAATTGTTCCCAAGCAAACACAAATTCACCTTACTTAGAAATTTATTGTTCCACAAAAAAAATTAGAATGCAATATTAATATTGTACAACAGTTATCTTGCCTTTTGACAAGTAAAATCTTAATCACACTATGACAGTATAATGTTTTAGAAATAAAATTAAGACTTTCACATACAAGTTTTATCACGACTGGTAACCGTCGGTCGACTTTTGAATTTTACTTTTCTGAGACAATATTTATCTATTTTTACTTATAATTTTAGACAGCACATTGAACTGATCGCTATCTTTAATTAATTAACCGGGTGGAAGTTATTTAGATGTTTAATTACGGTGCTGGATAAAAGTTAAACTGAACGGCCATTATGGCGTCCCTCTCGATCAAAAATTACCACATCTCGATCTCACGGAACAAGAATGAAGAGTGCAGGCGCCGAATTCGCGCCAAAGCGAAAACGGTGCATAGAACAACTGTCAATTCCATATATCGCGTGTCGCCATTCGATTGGCTAAATTTTTTAAAACTTTTTTTTTTTTAATAAATTACTGCTTTAGTGTTGCGGCCATTCCTCTTATCTTTTATTTTTTATTTTGACACGTTACACCCCACTCCAGGTTAGTGGGAAGAAAAAAAAGAAAACGGATAAAAAAAAAAAAAAATTCAAACCAGTGTTACAAACAAAAGACATTACCAAAATGTAAGCCGGACAACAAAGCTAGTTCTGTTAACATGACCCATATATAAGGCCAAACATACAATAGACTTAAACATATTATAACAACCAACATTAATACAGTTTCAATAGGGACTATACAACTTCAAGATTCCAGTATCATAGGATATTTGCAAACTCACAACAAAGGCAAGTGACAAAAGTCAAGCAACATCATATACACCAGGAACACTTGATACAATTTCCATATGCCATCCCTGAATAGGTGAGCAATGGTCTTCCCTTTTTTCTTGTGCACTCAACAAGGAAACATGAAACTCAATGACAATGAATAATTGGAGATTGTCAATTTAAAACTTTCGTACAAATCATATATGAGAATTTTACTATTAAGGAACATACTTATAGAATAATCTAGGTATTACTAATCAAATCTGATCTGCACTGGTCGAACTTAGCAAGGGGAGTGGCTCTAAAATCCGTACCAAGAGAGAAGAAATAGGTAAACACTTGTTTACATTCCCATATACTCTTCATACATCTCTTGCATCCTTCCGCACGTTCTACACTTACTATATTCATACAAAAGACTAAGTTGGATCCAAAAAAAAATTATAAAACATGCTTACTTCACCCATAATTCTCTAAAGGCGTTAAACAAAGAGCGAATCCCAAGTATCCGATCAGTACATTACGAACAATACATATAAACTTATACAGTAACAATCTTAAAATACAATTGGTGGGTCAATGTGAACCCAACGATCAACACATATAAAAATAGTACAATTATAACAAGTATAAAAGTCAGACAATACCATCCGTGGGTCAATGTGAACCCAAGGATCAACACATATATAAATATTACAGCTATAACAATTATAAAATTCAGATAGCACTTATACATATCCCTATCTGTGTAGTTATTGAATATTATTAGTTTTTGATGTTAAATTGGCGTACCACAGATTCAAAAATGAACTGAGGCCATCACTTATTTCTCACTGCATGTATTCACTTTGTTTTATTATACACAGCCTACTTGAGCGATGGTAGCTCCAAAGTATTAGAGAGATCTATTTAAAGATTTGCCAAGGGTGACTTTCAGCATTCAACAACATGCACAGAGTCTATACTTAATATAACATACATTATTAAAATAAAAATCTGTATTGCCCAAGTATTTACAGAGGTATTCGAAGGTCTTGATATCGAAGGCTAGCAATGTTCTGATGGAAAATACAGAGCTGAACTCGGAAAAGAAGGCGCCATTCTGTCTTTACTAAAGGGAACAGAAAAACCCTGTATAGAAAATTAACTATCTTTAAAGATATCTTAGAAATCAAACAATAGGATTCTATGATTAAGAGGCGTCCCAACTTATCACGAACCTAATATAACCTTACAACGAGACCAACTACATTGGCAAAAAAAATGATTTACTTAAGCTAGGGATTCGAAAAGTATTTTTTAATTGTCTAACTAGAGACCATTAGATACCAACGATTGTTTACTTAAGCTAGCCGAAGAATTATTCTAATAAATACTATATCTAAGCCGAGGATCTGCGAGTTAAGAGATAATTTCTCGAAACAATTTCCACAAACCTGGCAAAAAAAATAAAAAGAAATTTGACATTTGCGTATTTTAAGCCCGCATTGCTCTAATGTGGAGCCTATTGGTTCTTTTCTAGAAGACACCAATCTGCTCAAAACATGACACAAACTTTCTAATTCATGTCCTCGCATGATCAAGTCACTCAACAACTTGTGTCATTTACTCACACATGCTCATCTTATAGTGAGCCGTGTACCAAATCCGAATACTCTCGAATTTCCAACGCATATTTCTGTATACGTTCATAACACCTTGTCTTTATAATGACATTGTGTTCACACGGCTTGTGGACTATTGCCACAAGGCGTAATATAAACTTTCCAATCAAAGTTCACAATTTTGTAGAATTGTAATTTTTCTGCTAGTTTCCAAACATGGTGAAAACTAGGATTAAAAACTAGATCATCCTAAGATTAATAATAAAAAAAAACTTAAAGACTCCTTTATCGTTTAAGGAGAAACAGGAGGGGTGGTGACCTGTATAGGCGGACGACAAACTTGGCCAAGGAAACCATAACGAGGCCTTGGCAATCCATGACTCCAGACATGATGTCTATTCAAGGGAATATTCGTAGACGAAGAAGAAGATGAATAGTTTAAGAATCGTAGAGAAATTATAAGGAAACCAGTTCGGTATTTGCAACTACCGAAAATGCTATGAGGATTCTGTCTTTGACGAATTATAAACTGACATGTGGACAAAGAAGAGGAAGATGTGATACGCACCTCCACACTATGAGGCAAGGAAGAAAGATGAAAAAAAAAATCCTTCTAAGATTCTCTATGTAATTGACAAGATAGTCACCAAATGTTTCAACCATCACTCAGTCCTATCGGTATGAACCTAAGAAGTTATTGGAACTAAAGCCAACAATTCTAATCCATAACCGAAAGAAAGAGAAAAGAAAATTAATTTATTCAGTGACTAGAAGATTCGCAAAGTGACGGATCCCCTTCAGATTGTTTGTAGCAATAAAACAAATCATCACTAGCGATTGGTGAGAACATCATTAAAAGATTATTGATTCATTATACAACTCGAATTAAGTCTCTCTTGGTGCTGCAACAATTGACAGGACGTGAGAGAAGAGGAAGATGAATTGTAGATCACTACGATATCATTCAACGAAATGATGTAACAAAAATTTCCAAATCCCCAAACGCTTGTATCAAATTTGACCTTTTATCCATATGTGTGTGCTCCGAGAAGAAGAAGAAGAGAAGATACAAAGTAGTAGACAAGCACACAACAATGCAAGCAATCAATATTGATTGCAAAAAGAGAATTTTTGTCGCCTAGGAAATTCACCATATGACCAGAATTTTTTACACAACTCGAATTAAAGTTTCTCTTGGTGCTGTAACAATTGACAGGACGTGAGAGAAGAGGAAGACGAATTGTATAGATTACCACAACATCATTAAACGAAATGATGTAACAAAATTTTCAAAATTCCCAAACATTTGTATCAAATTTGACCTTTTATCCATATGTGTGTGCTCCGAGAAGAAGAAGAAGAGAAGATTCAACGTAGTAAACAAGCACACAACAATACAAGCAATCAACATTGATTGTAAAAGAAAAAAAAAATTTGCCTAGGAAATTCACTATATGACCAGGATTTTTCACTTGTCTAGAACATTTTATCAATAGGGTGATTCGTCTATTCTCCGATAGATGTCTCCGGAGATTTATGACGATTTTTAACGGAGTGAATATTGTTCAAGTGAGAAAACTGTTTTATCGACAAGTATATTTTAGCACAGAGCTCTACCACACATTGTTTAATGCAAAAATCGATAGATGGCAATAGGTCACAGAATTTCTCATATAGGGACAGAATTTTACAAGTGAAATATGATGATTTAAAAAATGCACTGCACTATACAGCTAATTTTCAAACAATTACAAGAAAAGAGAAACACAAGGGCTGCCTTATTTCAACAACCAATGAATGAAATACGATGGGCAAGTATCTAGGAACACTTGTAAATTTTGGCTGGTTCAGATTACACACTAATCTTCTGACCAAATCTCCATAGTAAAATTTAGATCATAATTTGCATTTATAAATGTTAAAAATGATTTCTAGAATTATATGCTATGTTTCACTTGGCAAATCGACAGCAGGAATTTAATTAGATATTTTGTTTAGAAAAAACACACCTGTGGAATCCTCTTCTTGTGGTGATGCAATGGTACTTCCTTCAAGGTAGGTATGATGCTCGGAACTGAGTCTTGAATCAGCAATTCCCTGCCTCACACGTTGGAGCGACAATGAAACGGGTTAAAAATAATTCCTTCTCATCCTACTCATCTCCTCACTGTCCCTCCATCTGAAGCTCTCTCTCAGGGATGTTTTAGGGCGCGTTTAACTGAAACAGGAGCTGGGCTGGTGCAGGAACATTGAAGAGAAGACCAGAACTGCCGGCTGCTCTTGGTTGGAGCAAAACTCAATAATATCTCGGGGTCGATGGGATCAATAGAATTGACCGATCAAGACACAAGTTTCACTTTTTATTCTGAGAAGGTTCAAGTGTAGAATTGTTCCCAAGCAAACACAAATTCACCTTACTTAGAAATTTATTGTTCCACAAAAAAAATTAGAATGCAATATTAATATTGTACAACAGTTATCTTGCCTTTTGACAAGTAAAATCTTAATCACACTATGACAGTATAATGTTTTAGAAATAAAATTAAGACTTTCACATACAAGTTTTATCACGACTGGTAACCGTCGGTCGACTTTTGAATTTTACTTTTCTGAGACAATATTTATCTATTTTTACTTATAATTTTAGACAGCACATTGAACTGATCGCTATCTTTAATTAATTAACCGGGTGGAAGTTATCTAGATGTTTAATTACGGTGCTGGATAAAAGTTAAACTGAACGGCCATTATGGCGTCCCTCTCGATCAAAAATTACCACATCTCGATCTCACGGAACAAGAATGAAGAGTGCAGGCGCCGAATTCGCGCCAAAGCGAAAACGGTGCATAGAACAACTGTCAATTCCATATATCGCGTGTCGCCATTCGATTGGCTAAATTTTTTAAAACTTTTTTTTTTTTAATAAATTACTGCTTTAGTGTTGCGGCCATTCCTCTTATCTTTTATTTTTTATTTTGACACGTTACACTTGTTTTAATTGGAGTAAAAGGAGAGCAGTTAACATCACTATCTTCTGTGTATTTGTTTGTTCTATTTCACTACATTTTCATCAATTCGTCTCTTTTATTTTTATGTTTGTTAATGAAGTAAAAAAAGGGATGTATATTAAAACTAGGCGTTGAATCTTTAGCAATTGCTTTGAACACGATGACAGTGTATTTTTGCACCAAAATACCCGTTGTTATCGATTTTACTTAATGAAACCGTAAGTCCTTAGTTAACGAAACTGAAATGTACGTTTTATTGAAGATTGAAATTTAATTAAATATAGTAATAATGCTCCCTGAAGCCGCTTCTGTGATGACAAAATAGCGTACACCCATGGCCAGTGGCGTTATTAAAGTTTTTCTCCATATTAAACATTCCGAGAACCAAAAAATACATCGTCAGTTGTACCCAATATTATGTAATAAGCTAGTCTATCTATAATATAATATCCTACTATACAGCAATATATTAACCATTTTACTTGAGCCAATATATTATTTTATTATTAACCAGCCAAAGTTATTAAAATACCAAAAAAACACTTGTAAGCATTAAGAATATAGGTACCTACATTGAATAACATAACAAATACATAAGTGATTTAAACTTCCTAGCGCTAATACTAACACGTGAGTGTGAAGGAGAAAAAATTAACAATTTTCTATGGCAATATCGCCATATAGGTATTTGTCAATTTTCTATGATCGTACCTGTGACTAGGCAGAGTTGCGCTGGCAGTCATCGATGGCACCATATAAATGTACTCTTGCCATATTGCAACATCAGTGTAGCATAGAAATATGGCATTATCGCCATAGCGTGGGACTCCCACCTTTAGCAAAATAGAAATATTGGATTTGTTTGTTTGTTTTGTGTTAAATGTGCCCTTAGATGTTAATTAGGTAGATACTAGCTAATCCTGCAAACGTTGTTCTGCCATATAAAATAATTAATTTATTCCTGTGAGAGTGAATTATGCAACATCTATGACGCGCATGTCTCTACACCCGTGGTCGTCAAACTGCGGCCCGCAGTTTTTTGTGCGGCCCGCGACGCGGCGCTCGATTTCTAAAGACAAATCTTGCCAAAATCGATTTTTCGTACAAAGTTAATTAAATAGAAAATGGGTGTCGAAAACACGAAAATGCCTCAAATTAAATGAAGTTACATGAAAAACGTTTGTATATTTCTAATAAAAAATCTTTAATATAACGTAGGTAACACAATTTTTTTCAATGTTCATACGAGGAGATTTCAAAGTATTCTCGGTATGGATGAAAGAAAAGACAGAAAAGTGGAAGGAAAATGCAGAAATATCTGAAATAATTTTACTACACTACACATATTCAACCCCTAATGCGCTTTATAAAACGCCAATTACTTTCTTTACTTTTCGTATACGAATGCTATAGCATTTCCGGAAAATCTTCACCCATAGTGGGCTGAGTACATCCTCTTCTACAGGCTTGGCTCCAGCGCAATCAGCCCGTCCACCGTCAATTTATTTATCTTTTCAACAGCCTTCAAAAATAATTTTTACCTTACTCTGAAAATTGATTGTTTTTGGCCACCTTGGACTTTTATTTTTTTTATTTAACCCTTATTGTTGGAAAATAGCTTTCCTCTTTCCTTTAATATTTATTACTCGGTTTCGGGAATGAAAATTGTCAGTAGGTACCAGAGCTAGGCTTTGGTAGTTGATTGAAATTTTGGAAACCATAGTATCGAATACCAGCCTTAATATCGAATCGGCGCGTTGTCGTCGAGGAGCAAGGCATTGGCGGTCAATTTCGATTGCTTTATGATTTTCAATTGCTTCCTACAAAACCAGGCATTGTGCTTACGAATACTACTGCGGTAATTCTTCGGCCTATTTTGAATTTGTCAATAAGCACAAATTCTTTTGAGTCCTAGAATAATGTCGTAAGGAGAATTTCGCCCGGTTTCATGACTTTGAACTACTTCGGAGGGTTTCTTTACGCACTGTATTGACTCACGTTTCTCTCAGGGGCATAATGACAATATCAGTTTTTGGTTCCAAGTAATAATGCGAACAAAAAAAAATCTTCTAGAATTTTCACCACAGAGCTCCATAGAAAATTGAATTCGCGTTTGTTACTGCGGTATTGCGAGTGTTTGTGGTAGACATCTTCACCAGACTTTTACAAGATCCAAAAAGTCATGAACTATCGAGTATTTTAATGCGTCGGCGACGGTATTTACAAAAATCGATTTTGTCAACGTTTTTCGTTACTTCTTTTGAAAGATGTGGTGAACGGGGTGGGTCTTCAATTGAATATTCTTCGTTTTTCAAAATTTGAGAAAGGGATGATGGGAGAAAGCTTAACAACAAAGAAATATGAGTGGCAATCTCTGACAGTGCTTTGGGAGTGACATAATTTTCTGGATTTTTGATAAAGATCAGGGATAAAGATACAAAATAGTTTAGTTTATGGCAAAAGATATTTGACAGGGTGACCAGATGTTTCGTTTTAGTTATTAATAATTATTTTTTAGCCATTCTATTTTCTTAAACCTTAAGTCGCAACGCCATTTTTTCACTGATGTTTATGGGATTCACGACGAGTTCATCGAAAATCAATTCATCGAATGATCAATTCATCGAAAATCAATTAATCGAAAACGAGTTCATCGAAAACCATTATTTTGAAGATATTTTAGAGAAATTGTTTATGACCTAATAACAGTTTGGTCACTCCTATAAATTAAGGATGGCGGCGATTTTGACATACGTTGGAGTATTTTTTTTATATATTATAATTTAATATCATAGGCATATGAACAGATTATTTACAAATTAATTACCCGGCTTTCTTATTGGACTTTTCTGTTTTTTCATACCGAAACCGAGTATTACTGACCCCGGCTTTCTTTTACGACCTCCATTGTTTTTTATATGGAAACATATCTTTATTAGTGCCTCATATAATGGCCGAAAACAGCGTCTGTACCCCTCGCCCCCCCCTCGAAGAAGATGTTGGCAGATCTTGTCACATTCGTCCGTCCGTCTGTCTGTGTATCTGTCTCGTCCGTTTGTTAGTTTATTTATTTGTTTGTTTGTTTATTTATTTATTTAGTTATATATTTATGTATTTATTTGTTTATTTATTTATTTATTTATATATTTATTTATTTATAAATTTATTTATTCATTCATTTATTCATTCATTCATTTATTTATGTATTTATTTATGTATTTTTTTTTTTTTATTATTTATTCTATCTATCTATCTATCTATTTAGTTATTTATTTATTTATTTCACTTTTCTTTGTTATCTACTACAAAAATATCAAGATAATTATCGGTCAAAATGTGATAGATAATAATTAATTATCGACGACAAATACTAAAATACGCTTTTCGACGCAAAGCTGATATCGATACAAAAAAACAAAGAAAAGTGATAGATAAAAATAAATATCGCATACTTTGAAAGTAATTAATATTTTTTAATTTTATTACAGACCTCCACCCGGACTCGAGTGATTTTGGAATACTTTGAAAGTGTGTGATATTTTATCGCAACGATATGAAAATAGGGAAAATAGGAATGAATAAATTGAAGTCCAAATATTTCAACACATGAGTTTGGTTGTCAAAAAGGGTGTGTCTCTCAAATATCTTCAAAATATTTATTTTCGATGAATTGGTCATTCGATGAATTGATCATTCGATGAATTGATTTTCGATGAACTCATCGGTTACCGTTTATGGCCATAGGGTGAAATCACAAAGAACGCTGATTCCGATCGGCGCAAATAATGTTTCTATGTATTTGAATGAGGATACGCCCAGCAAATTTTTATCCATCCATTCCAGTAGCCTTGCTGAGGTCATCAGAACACCATACCCAAGGTCGGATCCAGCTTTGGCGCCAGGGGGGGTCACATGGTAAAAAAGGTCATTTCCAAAATTTGGTATCTGGAAACTAAACATTTCCTTAAAAAAAAGCCCACCCCAAGGGGGGTCATGACTCCCAACCCCCCCCCCTCCCCGCCCCTGGATCCGCCCTTGGGTCTACCAATGCTTCTTCAACCAGTTCTTGACCATCTTTATGGCCATCAATCCCTAATATTCTGCATCAAATACCCTTTTATAAATTGCATCTTCTCTTCTATATTCCATCTCATATAAACATATTTTTTGCATTGGAATATAATAATATAGTCAAAGTATGTGGCTTTACTTAAAATCCTGCTTATCAAATATACATACATCCCCAGCGTCACAACCCTTAACAGCCTGCCTTGTTAGCTGCCTGTCTCCAAACCTCCCTGTCACTGGCTGACACCTTCCAGTTCCTTTGCCCCAGAGCCCTGCAGTCTGCAACGAAATTACCCACAATCGCAGATTTGGCCTTCCAACGCTTCTGCTTCCAACTGGATGATTAAACAGCACTCCTTTTTGGAGCTCCAGGTCATCCATACGAAACAAATGTCCTAGTCAGCATTTAGGTACGCCAATTCCCTATCAGTTCCGCTAAAATTTAGCCTCAACTAAAATTTTGTATTTCGCGGGCAATGTGATTTCAACCAATCCGAGCAATATTGCTTAAGAAATCTATCCAAGTGAATATAGCTGCAAGTTATTTCAAACTAAAGATTTCCCCATGTCAAAATAATTATCATCATGGCCGCCAAATTTCCTTTTTCTCAAACAAATTCATTTTGATGAAGAAATATAACTACTATTAACCTATTTTTATGACGAAAACGAGAGCAAAATAAATTTTTTGCTGAAAATAATACATTATTTTGTTTTGATTGTTGTTTTTTAAGAGAGGTGTCTGAAAAAAATTAAACGATTTTGACATAATATAAGCGGCTCCTCTAAAATTTTGGCACGTCATTCTAAGGAGCCGCTTAAATTAATCGAATAGTGGTTCATTTTAGAGGAATTGTGATAATTTAAGTGAAAAAATCAGCTCAAATTGACTCTTTCATATATTTTTTTGGCGGATTCCAAGCTTTAGCGGATCTGATGGGGAATCGGGTGATAGTCTGTTAATCTTGATGAACTTGACTACACTGATATTCTGGTTTAGATCATAGAGCTCAGCGTTGTGTAGTTTTATAAGAACATGTATACTGGAAATCCAGTTAGCCTATAATATAATATGAAGATAAACACGTGTTACATATTGCAAAATATGTTTAATAAAATTTGTTACTTACAGATTTTGGCACTATCACAAGCAAAATATATTATAAATGTACCCAAAACTGAATATAATCAATATTATAAGCTCTGAGAATTTATTTAAAAAAAATTAACTATAGTAGTAGGTACTTTTTCTATAAAAACTTGTACTTCATATAAAAGCAATAAATACATAGTGATTTAGTACACAAAGTTTACATAAATATTATATGTATTTCAATAATGGCAAAAAATCTATAGAGTATTTAAATAATTTTTTGCAAAATATAAAAGCAGATTAATACTGCAAAGTTGAACAACTTACAAACACACCTTTTTGTTATTCAATCATTTGATAAAAAGCATAATATAATAAACTTCAGATCTGAGGTTACAAAATAATATCTGATATATTCTAAGTGTAAAACTGATGAAACATGGTGTGGGGGGAGGTCATAAACATTGCGCAAAATCGAGCACAATGGATTGCACTTGTTGCCCTATGCCCCTAAGTGGGTCCTAAAGGGACTTTGGTGGATAAATGACGAGTTTTCTGGACCACCAACATATTCCAATATTAATAAGATCTAATAAAATGGAATGCAAATAGTTGTGGACATTTCTTGTAGATTTTTCATTTTTAATTTTAAAATTTCACCATCCAATCACATTTTTAAGTACACAAAAATAAATATTCACTATAATAATAGGATTAAAAGCACAGAATCAATTTTGTCTTTTTTTAAATGGAAATTAGGTAAATAACTGAACTTCAATAATATAATATGTGGGTTTTAAAATGAGTATTTCATTTTTGTGATATTTTAAAAAAAAAAGCAATTCTGAAATCATAATAGTTTTAAAAGGCATTCAAATCTAAACCTTAATATTCTAACGCTTAAAAAACTATATAAAAATAATTTTTGGTAATTTTTCAATTCATGATTTTAAAATCTATATAATATACCTACCTATCTTTTAGTATTACGTTTGTTTAAAAATAATGAGTGATTTTAACGAGAAGAAATATGATTAAAAAATTGCAAATCCTAAAAGATATCAATTCATATTAGTTAAACTATCGTTCACATAACCAGTTGAATTAACTCAGACTTAAAGAATACATCTTATCAGGAAAGTGTATAAGTAAGGTTAACTAAAGAAGATGACGCATAAGCTTTGATCTATGGTAGATTAGTAAAACGTTTTAAGACAACAAATAGGCATAAAGCTCTTTTTTCAAGTATGGAAATAGTTCAAAGACGTCGCTCCAAAATGGTTGTATGGATCGGCGGTACTGTAATACTATGAAAATATAAAGATATTGCATTGTAACGAATCTCTATAATGTTTTATGAATAAAACAGTCAATGATTGTCTGAATTTTTTCACTAAAGATGATGTGCAAATTTCAATGTTAACTAACGGATTTTTAAAGAACGTTTAACTCACAATTGATATCTTTGCACTAAATTATATAGTTAACAGAATAATAATAATAATATGGCTTGTAAAGATTGTTCTTGTTTACTAAAAAATAAATATAAAAAAACTAAAAACAGTTTAAAAATAACAAAAAAAGGCACAGTGAATGTGTTTCTTGTTCTTATTATGCTGGTTTTACATTTATACTTAAGTTAGTTAAAACACTGCACACTATTTAATATTCAATTTGTAAAAATACTGGGTTCGAAGGGAATATGAACAGTTTTTAAAATTCATCGTGACGAGCAATGGCTTCTCCGTAATCAGTCGCCTGTGAACCGACAAAGAGATCGTACTTGGATAAGATTTCGTCTTTAGTAAGCTTCTCATCGGCGTCTGTGTCGGCTTCGTAAACCAAATGTCTCGCCTCTGCCTCGGCATGGTCGAAATCAGGAGGTGTGATCCATCTCTTTACTTCGTCAAAGTCCAAAACGCCGTTCTTATCAGTATCGCTACAAAAATAACATATTTATAAGATAAACTAGCAGTAGGACCTGTCGAACGACAGCCATAGAAAAGAGTCATTAGTAAAATTGTTCGAGTTTCCTATGTCGTCTCAATTTCACTCTAGGGTCCAAACTTTACCGCGTTGAGAACTGGGGACAATTTAACATTTTTCCCGTATGTACAAACCTATGACCAAGTATCACATATTTCATCAACATAATATTTCCTGCGGACACCGTTTACTTCAAATGGCGTAGCAACTTTCAACTTACAGAGGAATATGTTATTTCAACAACAAAAATACCAAAACAGATGAACTTATCAATAATTATGAAAATATAATACAGCCTATGACACCCACGGATAGTGTTGTTTCCCAAAAGTGAAAAAAAAAATCAAATCGGTTCAATAGTTTCGGAGCCTATTCAATACAAACAAACAATCAAATCATTCCCCTTCATAATATTAGTATAGAAAAATAAAGAAATACGCTCTTCATTTGATTTATGGATTGATTAATTTACAACGTAGCACTCACCGGAATTCTCCAAAATGTTGCCTTTCCAATTTCACCCAATCTGGTTCTTCTTCACCGTCTTCTTCCGGACGAAACATATCACCAATGTATTCTTCCATGCTGATTTGCATGTCCTACATTAAACAAGTGTTGAGTTTTGTAAAAAGCGATCATTTTGAATAAATACACAAACATTATGGCATGTGAAATGGAATCTAGCTACAGTTTGGTAAAATTAAGGAGAAGAAATTTTGGATACGGATATCTGAATAATATTATATCTGTTTCAAATATTACGGTTACGGATGCTTATGAAATTATTTCGGATTACTTATCCACTAGGGCAGTGTTCCGCAAACGGTGTGCCGCGAAAAATAGAGACCCAAATATTTTAGAGGCTCGTGATTTAGATTTTTCTACTCAGTTCAAAAGAAAAAATGGGTGGTAAAAATTGTTTATCTGCCTGACACATTCGCTCATTTAAATGAGCTCAACAGAAAAATGCAAGGCGGGAATTCTAATATTTTAACGTCTCCTGGACAAAATTGACAGCTTTCGAGCTAAGTTAGTGTAGGTATGTATGTATATCATCAGGTTCCCTGTCAATGATGAACGATGGTACCTTATGAAATGTTTCCAAACATCATGTCTGCCGATTGAAAACACTGCCGGCGTGGATAGTGAAACACTTGGAGCTATTAGCAGAAAAAAATAAATGAACTGTTACTTTCCAATGTGTGACCTGCAACCTGGGTACTGACTGTGTAAGAAATGCATTCTCGGATACCATTTCTCTTGGACACTGATCGGATATTCAAATTAAAAAAATAAGAAGTAGAGCTGGCCATAATCCTTAGTATCTTTGCATTCAAAGCGTGCTGTTGCAATGATATCACAATTTCCACAACTTACTAATGCGAATTGCGATTTTCAATTCTGACTATTATTAAATCGAAAAAAGAACGGCTTAAGACCAAACAGATTTTGAAGAGAGAGAGAGATCTTAAAACACGATCAATAAAGATAAGTAGAGCAGCATTATCAATGACTGCTCCAAATTTTGCTGTGCTCAGTTAAAAAGCCTCATTTTTCTCATTAAAAAATGTCTTTTCATATTAGCTTTTTTGATTTTATGAGCAGAAATAAATTAATACAAAATAAGCATTGTCTTTGGATCGTTCAAGTATTATGGGGGGTCGGTGTCTTGTCAAATGTTACCAGGTGCCTACCACCGGGGCGGGAAAGAGGATATTTAAATGAATTTTGAGTAGGTATCTAGCGCAAATGAGAAAATAATAATGACTTTCAGGTATACAAAATAGCCACATGGGTGTGTAGGGAAAGAAAGGGGGAGGGGGGAACAAAACTTTATGGCGTGTTTCATGGGGGGGGGGGGGGGTTTTAAAAAAATTATTTGGTGTACCTCTGATTTTTTTTGATTTGGTAGGTGTACCTTGAACACAAAAAGTTTGCAGAACACTGCACTAGGGTGCTTCTTATATGGTCGAAAAAAAAATTCTTTCTAATTTTTTAGAGGTCATCCCTGTATTTTATTCTATGCTATAATTTATTGCTACAGATTTTTTTTTAGAATTTTTAAACAACTTTTAGGGGTCGCTACCTCTCGAAGAAAATCTCATAAGTCGATATAAAAAATAAAAAATATACCGTCGTGACCCCTAACTTCGCCTGTGGTACCTAACTTCGCCTGTTTTGCTAAAATTCAATATTTTTGTATTTTTATCTATAATACGATCTTCATTTAATATTTGAATGAAAGTCTTATTCATAATGGCAATACTTTTCCTTAAATTTGGTGCTAACTTCATGCGAATACGTCAGATGGTTGGTTTCAAGTTGGCGCGAAGGCAGCATTCATTGTATTGTTATGCAAAACTTTCACTTTAACAAAAATCTGTCAAAGATAGGTTCCTGTATTGGAATTTAATATATTACAAAAAGAATCTAATGTTTATAATGAAAATCGGTAGAACACTATCTATTATAGTTTATAATTTATTTAAATAAATATTCACTGAGGCGGGTTACCTCCAAAAATGATCCAATCTTCGCCTACCTATAGGGTTGTCACAACACACTTTTTTTTGGAACATGGAAACAAAAATTTGGTTAAGTTGTAATAAAATGTCCTAATAAAATGTATAGGATAGCCTCATGATAACAAAACTGTTTTTTTTATTCTTAAATTTTTAAGAATAACTGTTCTTACAATTTGCGTTGTAGGTAATGTATAAAAAAATGTAACATGAATTCTAGTTTTTTTTTGACAACCCTGACTAAAGTTTGTCAAATGTATGAAAACAGATTTAAATGTGTACCTAACTTCGCCTAGTGGAAATATATTGCTAAAAAAGACCTTATTGTATTCTCGTTATGGTTCATATTGCTTTGTATGATGTTCACAACACAACTGTATTATTTTTATGTGTCTGTGGTGCACACTTTAATACTTACACGTGGTAGGCGAAGTTAGGTAAAAGTTCCCCAACTTCGCCTGCCGTCTTTAAATGCTAATAAAATGGTAATTATTATAAAATACAGGTATTTATCATGACATTCCTTTAGAATTCTTCTTATTGAATATTATTTTCAATACCAATTCGTCCAGTACTATTCTATTTTGGAGCTATTCAAAAAAAACTTCTGAAAACCAGGCGAAGTTCGGGGTCACGACGGTATATATTTTTATTTTTTTTTATTAAAGAATTAAATCCTACAGAAATATTAAAATAAAAAAATATTGATATAATAGATACATAGCTATTATAACAATAACTGTAAGCATAATTTTCCAATTTAGATTCCGTCTCCATACATTTTCTATACAAACTTTCAACAGCTGGTAGCAACCCCTAAACTATGTTTAAAAATTCTGAAAAAAATCGGTGTTCCATTTTTTACATAGTAGAATTGAATGACAGGGTGACCAGTTGACATTTTAAAATTCAAATTTTAAGAAGCACCCTATTAGGGGGCGTTCAAGTATTACGTAACGCAACTTTTGAAGATTTTTTACCCCCCCCTCCCCCCCATGTAACGCGCCGTAACGTTTTTCTGTACCCCCCCCCCCCCTAAATGTTACGTAACACTCTGGAAGTGACTATTTTTTACTGAACTCTCGTATAATACTATTTATTATGTTCCATAAATTTTTCTTTATGTTTTTTTTTATGTTTTTCAAATTTCATTGGTATTTTTTTGACATAGATGCGTTGGAAAGTCAGCATGAGAGCCTTTATAGGCCAAGAACAGTTGATTATGTAAATCCCCCGCTTTTGCAGACATTATAGTACCTATCTACAAACTCACTAATAACGCTCACTACAAGCAATTTGTGTTTATGCGTACTGCGTGTTTAAAGCACTAACGAATACTAACAACGAAAATAAAATAAAAATGACGTAAGTATAATACAGTCGAGGGATTCCCCGTAAAAAATAAAAGAAAAGGTTTGCTAACTTAGGAGAGCGAAATGAAAATTTCGACATACAATGCAGTCGAGGGACTCCCCGTAAGACGTAATCGAAAAAGGTTGCTTTTTACGCAGAGAAATAAAATTACATACAGTAGAATTGAGGGACTCCCCGCATTACATAAACGAAAAATCGAGGGACTTCCCGTAAAACATTGTCCAAAAGGGTTGCTAACTTCGGAGAACAAAAAATTATGTACATTACAATCGAGGGACTTCCCGTAAAACATAAACGAAAAGGGTGTCCAACTTGGAAGATTTATTTCACAATTTTTTTTATTTAAGAAAAAAAAATGTTACGTGACGCATTGTTCGAACCCCCCCTCCCCCCCTTGTAACACACAGTAACGTTTTGCAAGACCCCCCCTCCCCCCCAAATTGCGTTACGTAATACTTGAACGCCCCCTTATCCACCATTTTCGGATAGTTTAGAAGAAATAGTTTTTATAGTTTTTTGAAGAAATTAAAAAAAAAATACAAATAAATACATTTCAAGAGTCAAATCTGAGAAAACGTAAATTATACTTAACAAAAAGTAGTTTAAAAAGCGCGTCTCATTTATACTCTATGCCACTATCCATAAATATTTGAAACTTTTAAATCAGATTCAGTAAAGGATAGAATTTTATTTGGGTGATCCGATAGTTTCAGAGCTCCATAAAAATGAACTAACGAAGGCGCTATTTGTCACGACCTAAATAGAAACTAAAAGCAACATTGAAAAGCTTTTTTTTATTCTAAACACTTCTTCTTTGAGCACATTATCCATCAATGTTGGATAAAGGTGCCTATGCGTTGTATGTTCATGGATTTGTATAGATCCTTATGACCACTAACCTTGTTTTTATCAATGTCTTCCAATGTTTCCAAGACCACAATATCTCTCATCGATGAATCTTCCTCTGGATGCAAGAATGACTTGAACTCTGTTCTGTTTAGAGCACCATTTTCGTCCCTGTCAGCATGGTGCCACCTCCTCCTGTCTCTCTTGAGCATAGCAGAGTATGAAAAGCCTTCATTCTCATCTTTCCTCACTTCATTTTCGTCCATTTCATCCATAAATCCGTAAACTCCTTTCTTGTACACCTGTAAAAATAAAGGTCATTTTTTTGATTAGTCTTTTTTTAAAAAGATTACTTGAATAATTTTTTACTAAGTCAAAATGTTTCAACATATCTAGGGGAAAAATGGGATGGAGAAGAAGGGTGGGATGACCGAGACTGAGGTGGGAGGACGATGTGAAGAGAGAAGTAGCGCACTCTTGCAGGTGGATAATTGGAGAGGGGCGGCAAGGGAAAGGGTGCTGTGGAGGCGAAAGTTAAAGGAGGCCAAGGCTCAATTTGGGCTATAGTGCCACTGAAGAAGAAGGGCAAAAGTAATATATTACTGAACTGTAATTTGTACGGCATCTTAAATATGGGCCATGTGATAACCTATGTATATTCTAAGTTAACGCAAAAAAAAAATAGAAATACGTACAATTATTATAACTGCCAAACATAATTATATTTGAATGAATTTAAACAAACACAGTTGCACTTTCACGATATTTTATTGAGGCTCGAGCGCTTTCGTCTATCTCATGTAGACATTATCAAGAGACTAAAGATACATAAAATTTTAAAAAATAAATTGAAGACATGGTACAATATTGGTAGGAGAAGATAATACTACTACCAGATGACAAAATTATTATTATTGCGTTAACATGCAGTTGGGCAAGATATTATGATAAAAATGTGTTCGAGGGTGACAAAAGGATGGGTGTGCGTGGGTTGGGATGTTGGGAATTTATATAGAAACATATGTATGTAGGTATTATTTTAAAGTAAAATGACTAACTAATTGATTTGAAATAGTGGAGATGGTGCTGGGATTTGTATGTTTACAATATGTTCGCGGTTTTTATGAATTTCTAATGTTTCTAATGCTATTCTTCGGTTTCTCTGTCTTTCTGAGTGTAAGACCTTAACATTTTCCATATATAATTAATTTTATTATTGGTATGAAGAATTTTTTATCAAAACTTTATTTTATTTGTATGAAATGTTAAAATGGTTAATGGCCTATAACAGTCCATGCAACACATACTGAGAAATGTCCCCAGAATTCTTCCAGTAGCTGCGCTAGATGTCAGACTTCAGCGCTGTGACAATACTCAAGGTTGCCACATGACAAATAAAAATGAACAAATGAATATTTATAATTTCAATTTTAAATAATATTTCTGGTATACTCACATCCCAAGAAATGGTCTCGTTATTATCTGGATTGTGCTGTTTCCATTGTCTCTCAACATCCGTGTCGATGTAACGGTTCTGCGTGTAGCGGATCCAATCTTTCAACTCCGTCATGGTAACAAAGCCATCCTTATCAAAATCTATTTTATCCACAATCAATCTAAAATATTAACAATTTCATATATTATTACTTTAAGTTACATAATTTTAAACAAAAATTTACTTACATGAACTTAATAAAATAATAATAAAGTAAAGGCACTCGAAGTCTAAACCATTAAGCTACCATTCTTTTGAAAAGTATCTTATCATTTGTTATAGAAAAACCTTTAAAATAATCAAGTAATCAAATCAAGTATTGTAAGCCCTGCAGGGTAAAATATTTGAGACTGATATTGTACACCTCTACACCCATTTTTTGCACTTTTACTTAATGATTCAATAAGTAAAATTAACATTTATTTACTTTATTTAAATAGTTTTGCTATACTGCTTTCAGGCAGTAAATGCGCGTCAGGTATGATGGTCTCTTTCTCTTGTGATAGTAAGGGACAACGGCTATTTATTGTTAACAACCAGTGCTGCGTCAATCACAACGGATGGTCTAGGGACAAGGGACAGGCTGGAAGGAGGGGTATAGAGGGGGGTCGCATGCATTTAGTCGCTGGAAGCACTATAGTTTAGGATGCTTTTTGAATCATTTTCTTTGTTCTATTACGTCTCTCAAATATTTGTTGATCCATAATTCAAAAAATTATATATTTAGGTATAGAAACATAAGGTGTGGAAATGTGAAGATTAATCTTAATAATACAGTAGGCGCCAGTTATTGTGACCACTGGTTAAGAGCCGGACACTCAAATCACCGAACTGAGTTTTGTCCCCGCTCCCCCGCGCGCACCTCGTCATATTGTGCGTGAGACAGGTTGAACTTTCTTCTCGCTGTCTCTGTCACTTAACTACCCTGCTGACACAATGATATTTTGTTCATTTCTTTATCCTTAGTCAAAATGCAATCGGAGTCAGGGTTGGCAGCCAAACCATAAATATCAGGTTAATTAATACATTTAAAAGTTTGTGTCATGTTAAATAATGGATATTTTTCAAATTGAATATAATGAATATTTATAAATAAAACTAACTTTGCAGTATTACAATATATTACATTTTTTATCCGAAATATAATCTATTGTAATACTGCAAAGTTAGTTTTATTTATAAATATTTATAATGACTCAGTAAGTATTACAAAGTTGAAAATAGTGTGTTTGAAGAATTAAATATAATGAAGTTCTATAAGTACCTACTATTTGTGTTCGTATTCGTTGAGTGCGTATTTCGACGAAGTTGAGTGACATTAATAAGACCAACTTTTTAATAGCTTATTGAATAAACGCACATGAGCTTTGTTTTACTAAAGTACACTCTTCTCGGTAGGTATAGCCGGCGGAAGTTAACTTAAAGCATTTTCTACCAATCAATCGGTCCCGTCTAATCTAAGACAAGATTCAAACCCCGAGTAGAGATTGGCTTCATTTAAGTTTATTTTCTTTTTATTTTTGTGTAACATAAAAACTTTTTTGTTCATATAATATATTGTAGGTACGTATGTAGTTATAAACCAATTACTATATTATCAACGTACTATTTACGCAATTTTGTTGATGATAGGTTCTTTGACTTAGCTACCGATAAAAGTCAAGAATTATGTGGTAAAAACTTATTATATCTAATTAAATTATATTACGATAAAAAATACGTCAAAACGTAATTTTATATTATTTTATGGAAAAAAATATTGAATTTAAAAATATTTGTAAAGAAAAAAATGTAGAAGGGAAAAAAACATGTAAAAAATAAATAAATATTAAATTTTTGACAACCATGGATTCTCACAAATATTGCATTTAGCCCCAAATGACCAACATTAGAAAGTGGAAGGTTTCTGCAGAAAAAAACTACAGAGTACAGAGCGACACGTCCGCCCGCCACAACGAATGAAGAATTTTAGGATTTGTATGGAGCGTATACAGTTTTTGTTTCTAAAGGAAAAGGTCCTAAGCGCCCAATCACTTATTACCGATTAATTGCAAAACTATATTAAATAGAAATAAAAAAAGACGATGGTTTTGAAGAAAATTAAAAGACACGCATTTTGGTATATTTTAAAGCGTTTTTTATTGAGTAGATAGCCTAAACCGTTATGATTTATAAAAATATAGAGCAAACTTTGAATTTTTTTTCTATCGAACTAAATTTGGAAAATATAAATTCAAATTGGAAGACTTGATAGCCAAAGCTCTAACTTAAAGCACACTTCCTTTTTTGTTGTTCTACGATACCTATTAAGGGAACAACGTTTATATAAAAACAGCCATTTTCGAGTGTCCGGCTCTTAATAGAATCAGCCGCTTTATAGAATCAAAAGTCCATGTCCCGAAATCCAAATGAAGAATTTCATACTATTTCTATCGGATAACAGAATCACATTTTCGGTTAATAGAATCAATTGTTCCAAAAAATTTTTCAAAAACACTTTCTTATATTTTAGCCGCTGGCATGCACATTTTTTGAATTTTTTTTTTCAATTTCGACTCAATAGACAAATTGCGCATTAGAAAACATTTATGGCTCAGTCGAGGTCAGTTTTGAACTGTTTCCAGCTGTGCGGGTGTTTGTTTATTGTACCTATGGTTATAAAAAATACGAACCCTGGAACAGGCAAAAAGATAAAGACCGAATAATGGTGAGCACTTTTAACGTGCTGTAATGACAGATGAGATTTTAGTTTTGGAAAGAGCAAATCTCCCAGATGTTTTAAATGCATGAAACACTTGCTAGTGATGTGGGTAGGTATATTTTTTACACAAATGCTTGAATGAAGTCACAGGTTTCCGAAAACTATCAGAAACATATGGACAGACTATCTTTTGTCTCGATTTTTTTGACATAAAAAAACGTTTCTTAGGTATATATTACATAAGTACCTGTGTTTGTGTGAAATATATGTAAGTGTGTACTAAGTACGTATATTCTATATAGCCGCCGCTTATTAGAATCGCCGGTTAATAGAATTAAAACCACTGGGACAAACGTGATCACAATATCCGGCGCCTACTGTAATTGGAATTCGTCTCATTCACCTAAACTGTTTTTGTTTCATGACTTGACACAAAAACATCACCTCTTGAATTACAGGCCACAAGGCCTAAATTAAGAATAAGATAAGTTTTGTTTGTTTTATACAGTTTTCTGTTAATGTCTCTGCCCCCGTAGACAATTGAATTTTGCGAATTTATCATCAACTTACAGCGCAAAAACAATTAATGCAAGAACATAATATAAACAATTATTCAAATAAAGACACGTATATAAAAGTTGACAGTTAATTTTTTTCCTTCTCTACATTGACGAAAAATTCGTTGGCAAAATTCAAATTGTCTAGGAGCGCTGATGAATAAATAAATTAATAAATTACCCCAATCTCCTTCGACTCTCCTCAGGAGGCAGTTGATCAAAATTCTTGGCTTGATCTTCCCCTAAGAAAGCCTCGTGGTCGTATTGAGGGTTGTGATGTTGGTTGGGGAAGTGTTCAGCATCTGATAAATCCCGGTCTAAGATTCTTTTCTCTTCGGGTTTAGGCACCGCGGAAGACGTCACCAGAACAATCAACAGAGAAAATACGCAGAAATGCATGTTTCCCTGAAATAATTAAATCTAATAATAAAAAAAAAAAAATCATATTAACACGCATATAATTACCTAATTTCTAGATGTTATCTAAGACCTTTATCATTAAATCAACAATCTTGATAAAAAAAATACAGTGGTTTTCAAAAATTCAAACCATTTTAGTAAACTTTATAAGGTAGGTAGGTACTTTTTTTTAATATTGGCAATCCAACCCCTCTGGGCTGATTTATGAGGTAGGTACTTCAATTTGAAAATATTTTACATTTTTTCATTCAGGATACTAAATATTTTTTTCACACTTATTTTGAATAGAATTCACTTTTACGAGTGGGTAATTTCCTTATTACATTTTTTTTTTATTAAAACTACAAAATTGTTCAAATATTTTGATAACACACCAACTTTTGATAGTTTCGGTAATTAACAAGTTCTCAACCTGATTTCATTTATTTTTATTAATATTGAGGAATTTCATATAAAACTGGGATTTTAATGGGTAAAATTATCCAAAATTAAGACAATCAATATCAAAAACACGTTTTAGTAATTAGAAATGTGATTTCTTCAAACAACACGATAATATAAATGAAAAGTGAAAAAGAAGATTACCAGTATCTTTAAAAATTAAATAAAACTAATGAAATAATGACATAAATGCGATAGTGTGTTCACAGTCTGGTAATAAATAAAATACTGCTCCAGTTAACTTAATCAAAATTGAAGGAAATCTCTAGAACGGCATCTCTCACTTCCTACTGACTGACGTGGAATTTAGTTATTAATTTTAGGCATTCCAGCAATATAATATCACATCTATAATATAACATTGATCTCTTGACCCCGTAGGAGTCCACTAGGAATCGTCCACATCATCTGTAGTTGGTACATACACAGGAAATGAACGAACTATCCGCAATACTTAATAATGGTTTTAAGAATTAAATATTGATTTCAGAAAAAAAGGTTTTAATTCATTATAAATATTTATGAACTAAATATTAAACTTAAAAACTTTCGATAAATACCTCCCCAAAAGCTGAAAACTGTCAAAATCTGTAAACAATGACGTTTACACCCAGACTATTAATGTAGCCAGTCAGTATGAAATTTTCTAGTGTGCTTCTTTAAAAAAAATATTTTTATAAAATGAAAAAATGGAAAAAAAATATTGTCCCACCTTTCTACGTGTTCGTAATGCGGTGTTCAGACGGGGCGATGTAAGGCCAGACGATTTCGCTTGCATAAAAAAAATATCGCTCGGTCGCCCATAGATCGTCTGATGTGTTCACACGAGTCCACCGACATACATTCAATCTGTCAGGTGCGCTGATTGTTTTAAAAATGGCGGACGTCGAGGTAGAAGTCGCGGAGTAATTGGAGTTAGTTGAAAATATTGTTTTAGACAATATAAAAAGACTCCTAATTGAGGAAAAATAAAAAAAAAACGCAGATATTGGGTGCGGAATTGGATTCTAAGGAGAAATAAATTTAGAGCAGTGCTGTCAACTGTCAAGAAACAGAACATACGGACGCCGCGCTTATCTGCGCATGCGTGAATCGTTCCACCAGATGCAAAAGTTGAAAGGCGTTCAACTTGAGGCGATATCGCTTTCAATCATTTTTATCGTTTCAGATTTATCGCCAATCTGTTCACACGGTTCAATTGGCTGGCGATATTTTAGTGTCCTGGCGATATTCGCCTCGTTTGAACACCGCATAATGCGGTGTACCAAAATATCGCCAGCTAATTGAACCGTGTGAACAGATTGGCGATAAATCTGAAACGATAAAAATGATTGAAAGCGATATCGCCTCAAGTTGAACGCCTTTCAACTTTTGCATCTGGTGGAACGATTCACGCATGCGCAGATATGCGCGGCGTCCGTATGTTCTGTTTCTTGACAGTTGACAGCACTGCTCTAAATTTATTTCTCCTTAGAATCCAATTCCGCACCCAATATCTGCGTTTATTTTTCCTCAATTAGGAGTCTTTTTATATCGTCTAAAACAATATTTTCAACTAACTACAATTACTCCGCGACTTCTACCTCGACGTCCGCCATTTTTAAAACAATCAGCGCACCTGACAGAAGATTGAATGTATGTCGGTGGACTCGTGTGAACACATCAGTCGATCAATGGGCGACCGAACGATATTTTTTTTTATGCAAGCGATATCGTCTGGCCTTATATCGCCCCGTCTGAACACCGCATAAGAATGGGTAACCCATTGCATGCAAAAAGGATGTTATACGGTGTTCAGACGGGGCGAATATCGCCAGGACACCAAAATATCGCCAGCTAATTGAACCGTGTGAACCTATTGGCGATAAAAATGATTGAAAGCGATATCGCCTCAAGTTGAACGCCTTTCAACTTTTGTATCTGGTGGAACGATTCACGCATGCGCAGATATGCGCGGCGTCCGTATGTTCTGTTTCTTGACAGTTGACAGCACTGCTCTAAATTTATTTCTCCTTAGAATCCAATTCCGCACCCAATATCTGCGTTTATTTTTCCTCAATTAGGAGTCTTTTTATATCGTCTAAAACAATATTTTCAACTAACTACAATTACTCCGCGACTTCTACCTCGACGTCCGCCATTTTTAAAACAATCAGCGCACCTGACAGATTGAATGTATGTCGGTGGACTCGTGTGAACACATCAGCAATGGGCGACCGAACGATATTGTTTTTTATGCAAGCGATATCGTCTGGCCGTATATCGCCCCGTCTGAACACCGCATACGGAAAGCCGGTAACCAAGAAAAAAAAGGTTGATAAATCCAGAATCAAACCAAATTAAGCGGGGAAAAAAGCAATAGATCAAAATACAAGACAAATACTATAAGTTTATGCATTTTCATAAATTTTTCGGATGATATTTACCTTTACTTTGGAATAACACGCATTCACTCAAAATACGTTTACTTATTTATGTATGTTTGCATTTATTTTTGGCTGATTTTAGGGGTCGGGCACGATGAGTGACTAAAAATCAAATAATATATTACTTAGTACAACACAATCGTTTTGATCAACAAGTTATTATTTTTTCAAGCCTATTCAATCCCATTTTACTTAATTTACAAGCCTTTTGAATAATAATTACCTATTTATTCAATAAATTAATATTTAAGGTTGAGAAGTCAAGAAATCAACAGTATCAGAGGTTGAGAAACTCCGATATGAAATTTTGTAAGATTATTTTTTTACTCTGTGAGTGAATGACAAAAATAAGCACAGTCACCATATAAGCGCAGTCATTTCTAATTATTTTTAATAAATCTGGGCCCACCCAAAGTGAACACAAATACACTTTCAACAACTTTCACAGAAATAAAAGTTTGTGTTGTTAAAGTGGAAATAGTCCCCATTGGGATCTGAACCCACAACCTTCAGTATACTATTTGTATATACGAAAAGCTGTCAACCAACCGCTGGACTTCTTTGTTATTCTATTAGCAGTCACTTTTCAACATGCCCAAACTACCTCAAATTATACATTATCATCTTTGTTACCTACTTCTTGTAGATGAAATGCCAAAAAAGAAAAAATATATATTTGTTGCCTTACTTGAAAGCATCAGAAATTATCTTGTTCCCCATATCTAAAGTAAAGCCATCAGCTACATAAGGTATTGGCTTTTTTCATCCATCCCTTAAGAGTTAGGCAGAGACAGAAGACATCCACTCTTTTCTATCCGAACACTCCTTTTGTTACATCCACCGCCAAAACATTTCTCATTAAACTTTATCCTTCGATTTCTAGTAAACGCAAACAGTTTCTGTAAGAAAATCTGGTTGTGTTGTGCAGCCTCACACACTTACCTCTTTTCAAGTTTTTTTTTTGTTTTTCAGCGACTTGTTCAAATGGGAACGTATTGCACTGTGGTTTAAATAACAAATGAGTGGTTTGGAACCAAAAATGACTAACCCACATTTTCATTGTTTTGAGAAATCGAACTTCAAAGTTTAGACCCTATAATTAAATATTTTGATGAATTGTGGTAAAAAATTATATTATATCATGCTGACATACTCTTTAATTATTTATATATTGATGAGAAAAAAATTTTGGATTATTTATAAAGGCTGTATTAATTAATAAAAACATAGTCATTTTTGGCTCTGACAGACAATGTATACATTGTTAGAGAATTGTGTTGGATAAGCACACATTAGTCACTTTTGGCGCTAGCCTATTTTGTAAGTTATTAAAACTCAATTAAGCTTAAAGATATATTTTCTAAAATATATATATAATACATGTGTAATTAAGCATAAATGATCTTTTTGTATTGATATTTTCAATCTGACTAGAAATGAATGCTGACTTCGTCTGGTAATCAAATTTGCAAAAAAAAATAAAAATTTCGATCATTCTATCATTTGAGATAGCCTGTGAACAATTCTTTTTGCAACCGCAGGAGTTCAAATTACAGTCTTTTCTCATTCTCAAAACACCGGTTGATGAAACATATTCTTCGCTTAAATTAAGTTTCCTTTTTCTTATATTTTTTTATGATTAACTGGATTAACAGAAGTAGAAATAATATTTGATGTATTTGAGGAGAGTGCATTGGTTTCAAGTACTTCTGCAGTATTTGTATTACTTCTAGATGATTCTTTGCCACCTAAAATGCATAAAAGATAATGATTGTCAAAATATGAAATTTATAAAGCACATCACTTATTTCTTAATGTGTAAGGGCCAAAAATGACTAACCCTCATATGTTCAGTGTAATATTTGAGTACTTATATAATTGTAATAAACATATAATTGCTATAGATTATTACATAATAATGAGTATAAATACCTGCTGTATCAATTGAATCAGAATCCGGAACATATTCACTGTGATCACTTGAGTAATCATCCGATATTTCTTCATATGTCATTTTCGACCGCCATTGTTGCGTTGAATAGTCACATTTGGCGCCAACACTAAAATGTTTTCGACGAGTACCAAAACATGCCGTCAGATGTCAGCACTTGTAGTATATATGAGACTTGTGGTCACTTTTGGCTCTAATAGATATTGAAATAACGGTGAAGGACACATGCCTAACTCATTTTTCTTAAAATTGTGGGATAGTCATGTTTGGCTCTGACCCACTCAAATGTTAATTACTATACTCCGCGCGCTCTAAGATTACTTCTGGTTACCGCTAACCCGTCTTGTACCACAATACCCACTCTGCAGCCCCTTACCCATGGTCAGGGATATTCAAATTGCAAACAAAATATTCATTCTTTTTTATTTATTTCTTAATAGGTACATAAATCACGACATGTTACTCATAAATGAAAATAATTACAATTTAAATAAATAATAAGAGGTACTACTTCAAGAAGCATGAATCAATATTAAACAATATGTTAATAATCTTTATGTTATACACTTTGTTTTTGTGGTACCTACATACCAGTATGTTTTTACTTGTTCTATCAAAATTTAGAAAAAAATTACTCAAACAAAAAAGATGTTCGAGTGAAAAACATTTTTGGTTGATATGCGATAACGATTTTTTGACAAAAGATTTCAATTAACGGCATTTTTATGATTCATCCATAATTATTTGCAGGTAGTTTTTTTAATGATGTAGGTACCCTTAATTTTAAATCAGTTAACCAAATTTTACAAAAGGCTTAAAGAAAAGGTGTTTTGAATAAGTCCTTAAATGTAGTAATTAATGGGAATGGGAATGAGGATTTTAAAGATATTGCAGTAAAATAATTAGCGTTTTATGACTCACTAAATTTACTTAAATTATGGTTTGTCAAAAATATTGTTATATGAATCTAATCCCTTCCAATAATCGTATTTATAAATGAATAAAGATAAAAAAAATACCTATATATAATAAGTTGGAAACACCTGGCGAGTGAAAGAGATGATCATAGTTCAAAGGAACTCTACTGCCGCTTTAAGTGTAACAGTCAAAGGAAAACAAAAAAAAGGCATTGGACCAAAGGCTTATTTCGCTCTACGAAATTCAAAAGGATTTTACCAATAGGTATTTTGGCAGTTAAAATTAAGAAGGTGGGCAATATTTTGGACATCAGGGATATTGAACAATACAGATGGTCCATCGACTCCATGTCCAATATGCACTTACACTATGGAGAGGAATCGAGATTCATTTTGAAAAACGGAGCATCACAATCTGTCATACTTGAATCTCATTTGTGACAGTGGCACTACTTCCTTTTTATTAAATTTAAGCCCATGATATGATACCATGGTTTATATGAAATGCTATTCAAGCTTTCTTTGCCATACTTCTAATGTAATGTCAGGCGTCTGCCTAGTGAGATAATAAATCCCAAAATAAATAAATATATGTAGATTGTAAGTACTTGTACTTATTATTGTATTTATGTTATTGGTATGGGAAATAAAATAAAATGTATTTGGATCTTCTTATTATATTCTCTAAATTGTATCACATCTATTTTCATATATTTATATAAGCATAAATAGCAGGCTAAGGTTTAGTAAGGGATGATTCCAAATCACTTTTTGAATCAAAATACACTTGAAAGAGCTTGGGACTTCATTGTAAAAAAATTGAAGTATAATAAAACTAAATAAAAATATTCAATTTTTTACACAAAATACTTTGATAAGCAAGAAAAAACGAAATTTGTTAATTAAAACTGCAAGATTTCTGTACATTTATAAAGTTTATTTAGAAGAATTAGATTTACAATAAAAAATAGGTTAAAAAATCTAGTATTTTTTTGGTACTTAGCATATGATGTCTTCTATATTTTTGTTGTAATCAAAACTGTTAAGTAAATTTTTACATGGGAAAATGTGAGGTTTATCACCAGTTTTTTTAAACTATATTTTTATCAAATTTATATTGGTTATGTCTTATAGAAATAATTCAAGTCTGACAATCATACGTACACATCATCAACTTGTCGTGGTTCGATCCCAGGTGCCGACCATCTTCCTCTTTCACGACACAAGCTTTAAGTAGCTTACTGTGAAAGAATCAAGGAGTGTATTTGTGTTCACTTTGAGTGAGCAGTGAGCACAGATTCATTTTATAAAAAAAAAAAAATTCCATAACGTCATTTTACATGAAAAGTGAGAAAGATTAGTAATCACTGGTACACGATAACTGCTTTGGTACATTTTACAGATATATTCAGAAAGGTTATTAATCTTTACTGCTAACCAATGTGACAATATCAACCAATCAAGATTATATTAAACACTTTGAGGTAATATTTAATCGATGATAATTTATTCTTAAACAACACTGCTAGCTCCCCTAAGTTGTAGGTATCCTGCAGATATATCCATAGGTAAATTCTGAATGGTTGCGTATTCTTCAGCATTAGCATACATAAGCTTCGAATAAGGATCTGTATAAGGAGCAATTAGTCCCGATATATCTGAATATTTTTTGTTTGGTTTGAAATATGGTGGTGCATTGATTGTGTAATCTGAAAACGAAAGATATTGTGATAATTTATCCTTTCGACCGTAGCTACTTGGTGGAACATACTTCGAACTTATTTGAAAGAAACAAAATATTTAGTTTTTTCCACAATATTTATTAAGCTAACCGGTTTTCGAATACCGAACGTCTTCTTCGTCAGGCTAGTAGATGTTAACTATTAAAAAAACTAAATATTTTGTTTCTTTCAAATAAGAAAGATATTGTATTGTAAGCTAATATTTTTAAAACTCACATAACACAGCATCAGCAGGCCATTGCAAAGTTCTCTCTGTGGCTATTATTTGTTTCAGGGATCTCCAAGCTCTTTTCTTGTTGCTGGTTTTACTTGTGTGCTTGAATAGAGCTCCCTTAAATACGTATTTTTTATCTTGTTCGACTTCACTCGAACCCATTTTAATGACCGTATTATCCTAATTTGAGTTCAAAATCTAAGAAATTTCAACAACAACAACAACAAACTACAATGACAAGTGACAGTTTTGACTTAAGTGATGGTCGATATTACAGAGAATCCATTATTTTTTCTATGGTATGTGTTCTGTGTTCGCAAATCTCCACGCATACGTCAATCATTATTACTCCGTTTTGGATTTTTCTGTTTTTGGTTTATTAATTTATTAGTTGTCAAAATGTGGACGGTTCTGTATTGTTTTTATGGAAAATAAAGAGTCGTAAAAAATTTAGACAATGGTAAATAATAAATAGAGCAGTTTCATGTTTTATCATTTTTATAGCTTGATTTACATAATATTGTATCTGTTTCGTGGGACACGCTGGGAATTACCTCTACCCGGTTTAAGAATTTAATAAATAATCTGCCAATTGTACATATTTAATGTGTATATATATTATTATCATTCGATGAAGCGCAATCAGCTTAAGATTAAGTTCAACTTGTGCTATTTTGTTTCAGTAAATATCATGGTTTCTTCTTCATTCTTTTTTACATGTTTTGGTTTGGGTTGATATTATGTTGACATTTATATTACTGCTTTACACTTAAAAAAATCAAAAGCATTATTACTTTTACCCTAAAACGTTCATTGTTTCCTGATGAATTTTGGGTAATTATTTACTTTACGGGCTTCTTCGATTTTTCACGATTTTTTATATGAAACACATATCAAATGTATAAGCAGATTGGTTAATAAGCATGTTATGGATTGATTTGATAACATTTGAAGTATTTTATCAACCAATTTTAAGTAAAAATCAATTTTAAAAGTTGCCTATTTTCTCGTACAAACTGCTTTCATGGAGTGACATTTTATTTTTTGATTTTAGAATCAATTGGTGTTTTTGTTTAAAAAATGAAAATATTGTTGGTTATTGTTGTTTAGTTAGTCAATTTGGATAGATTAGGGGATTTGATAACATCCTCGAATGATAAGACTACGACTTGAATAGGTTAGGTTAAGGTTGGAACGTAGTTTTTAAGGGAGGGTTTTTTTTTTTTTTTTTTAAAAATGAATCTGTGCTCACTCAAAGTGAACACAAATACACTCCTTGACTCTTTCACAGTAAGCTACTGAAAGCTTGTGTCGTGAAAGAGGAAGATGGTCGGCACCTGGAATCGAACCACGATGTCCGCAGTACGAAAGCTGGCGTTGTAACCGCTGGGTCACCAACCACCTCTTTTGGGGGGTGGATCCTCCCATACCTCTTCCGACACCTTCCCGAATGATAACACTACACTCTGTTAGGTTGAAACATATTCATTTAGAAGGGTCAAAAATCAAAGAAGCCCGTAAAGTAAATAATTACCGAATTTTGAAATCGCAAGATATATATACCTAATTTAACACTCAACAATATTTTAGGTTTGACATCAACATCAATTAAAGACAGTATATTATATTTCGTATCTTGTTTTTATTCTCAGGGTGGAAACGTTTCACAGCTGGAAAGAGACATAGGTTCCGACCAGTTCCCTCCAAATGAACATTATTTTGGATTAGTCAACGTAGGTAAAATAAATTATGATTTCAATGTTGAACAAAATTTGAAAGAAATTCTCATACCATTTTTTATTGCTTTTCAGTTTGGTAATACATGTTATAGTAACTCCGTACTTCAAGCTTTATATTTCTGCAGACCATTCCGAGATAAAGTTCTAGAGTATAAAGCAAAAAACAAAAGAACTAAAGAGACACTACTGACCTGTTTAGCTGATTTATTCTACAGTATTGCCACTCAAAAAAAGAAAGTTGGATCCATAGCACCCAAGAAATTCATTGCGAGACTTCGAAAAGAAAAAGGTATTTAGTAATAAGCTCTGAAATATCATAATGATAGGTAGAATGTGTTTAGTACATGAACTTCTTATTTCTAATTGCTGTAAGTCAATTTTACACATTTACAAATGTATTCACAGAAACGAATATTACAAATAGGTCTAAAACACTTATGAAATTATTTAATGATGTTATAATAACGTATTTAGGATGCAGCTTAATAAAATGTGACATTTTCTGATGATACTACTTGTGATACATCTATGGTTAGAAATTTTGTATTCTGTGATATAATGATAACTGAATATTTTTTATTCTTTTAGAGGAGTTTGACAATTACATGCAACAAGATGCCCACGAGTTCTTGAATTTCTTAATAAATCATATAAATGAAATTATTTTAGGTTCGTATCATCTGAATTCAACACAATTACAAAAAAATTTATAAGGCAACTAATTTAATTTAATGTGTTATTTATCACACCAACAGCTGAACGAAATCAAGCCACTGTTAAACCAAAGCCAAATTGCGTGGACACCAATAATTCCAGTTCTAGTCAGACCGAACCAACATGGGTGCACGAGATATTTCAAGGGATCCTGACGAGCGAAACTAGATGTCTGAACTGTGAAACGGTCAGCAGTAAGGATGAAGATTTCTTTGACTTGCAAGTGGACGTGGACCTCAACACGAGTATTACGCACTGCTTGAGATGTTTCAGCAATACGGAGACTCTCTGCAGCGACAACAAGTTCAAGTGTGATAACTGCAGCAGCTACCAGGAGGCACAGAAGAGGATGCGTGTGAAGAAGTTGCCAATGATATTAGCTCTGCATTTGAAGAGGTTCAAATACATGGAGCAATACAACAGACACATTAAAGTCTCTCACAGAGTTGTGTTTCCATTAGAATTAAGGCTCTTTAATACGGTGAGTATATCCAAACCTCAAGTAAGATTAGTCTTCACATGGTTGCTCTTTCTTTTTCTTCAATGACACTATAACTCCTATCCAAGTCCGGTGTGTATTCTAAATACATAAGATTCTTTGGTGATAACATCATCAGCAAAAGCTATAGCTGTTTTCCATTGTTTTATTTTATTAAAAGATAATTTTTTGGGGATTTAGATGTTTCCTTTAATTCTACACATTGTAAATAACATAATATCCTTGTTGGTTCTATGAAACCTCTTATAATAGGTAAGACACAAATTTTAAAGGAGGCGTGAAAAAACTGTTTAAAGCTTATAGGTTAGCCCAGGGGTCGGCAACCTTTTAGCAGTGGTGTGCCAAGCCACTCTACCAAGCCAAGCCTGGCACGCGTGCCATAGGTTGCCGACGCCTGGGTTAGCCTCACATAAGAGATTTATTTTTTCATCACCCATATCATTTTTAATATAACCTTAACACATAAGATATTTCATTGATATATACAGTTTGATGAAACTTAACAATTTAACACCAAAACCAAAAATTGACACATAGGAGGTCAATGATGATATTATATGCGACTCTCTGGTTCTTTGGTTATCCTGTTTCCATGATAATTTGGCTCATCTCACTTCACAAACTGCTAACTCCTGCTCTTATTTGGTTGGTTGTTTCCGGTTTAGAGATCCTTCCACTCTTTCGTCCTCTCACTATTCACACAATATGATCACATTGCTCAAAGATTGGACTAGCAAGGCAGTTCTCAGCAGTTTTTTGAGTTCCATACTTCAGCCCACCGCAACCTTTCTAACTCCTTATTTAGATAAATTAATGAAAGGTTTGAAGACAAACATAGGTACTGTATATATATATATAATCCCAGCAAACCACTGCTCAACACTTCAAATTGATATTTGTGTTGTTTCAGTCGGACGACGCGGTCAATCCGGATAGGCTGTACGATTTAGTAGCTGTTGTGATACACTGCGGTTCAGGACCTAACAGAGGACACTATATCAGTATAGTCAAAAGTCACGGTTTCTGGTTGTTATTTGACGACGATATGGTTGATGTGAGTAGACCATCATGTTTGTAACCTTTCAGTTTAGAAACTGGATATTTCCTAATTCAAACTATATATCAAAAAGCAATCCTGACAGATCTGTTACATTAGGAAAGAAAACTGACAACCTTTTGAAGGATCTTCATATATATTGCGACAATGTTTACTGCTTCCCTACAGTCAAATTTGAAAAACATCTGGGTTACACTTTATTATTATATTGTAATACTAGCTTTCCCGGCAGACATTGTCCTGTGGTCCTGATACTGAATTCAAATTTGTATATTGATAAATTTAATAACTGTCGAACGCCAATTTAATTTCAAAATCATAATTGATTTATATTGTAAAAAAGCACTAAGGTTATCTACACTAGTTAAGTTCTTAATTCTCTTGTATGCTGCACTACTTTCTTAATGTTTCTTTCATAAGAATCCGCTGACAATAGTGTAACTATAATAGTACAAAATGACAATAAGCAAAGTCCAGCTGTTCAGACAGAAAATAAGGCTCCAATTTTATACATAGAGATTTAACATCCATTGTATGATTTAATGTTTTTTGATATACATAAAAATACCCATGTAATATTTCTGCTTTAATTTACAGAAAATAGATGCCTCAACGATTGAAGATTTTTATGGACTAACATCGGATATTCAGAAGTCATCGGAAACTGGCTACATATTATTTTATCAGTCCAGGGATTGTACATAGAATTTTATTGTTACGGTAGCACTGTTGTTGTGATAATCATATTTTACGCTGGCAATAATGAAAACGTAGGTTAAATTTTAATGACGCTGATCTTATATCCTTCCGTCAGTCCTGAACCTCATACTATCCCTAGTTATTTCGAGACTGTTTACGCTATCTTATTCCAACATCTAACATGTTGGTTTTTCAGTTTGTAAATAGTTACGTCACACAAATTGTTGTAATTTTATATTATAGTTTGTAATTTTTTTTACAAATGTTTGAATCATGAAAATCAACTTTTTCGCCTAAGATGCATTTTATAAATAGCTGTCTACCTACTGTATTCGATATTTTTCGAAATTAAACGCAATCATATTGAGAAAAAAAAAAATTCACATTATGACCAGTCTAAAAATAATACAAATTAAGTACACAATGTTTCTAATTATTTTCTTGATATTTGTTATATCTTTTTGTTATCAACTGCTTATATATTTTTATTAGTAGGTATCACTAAAATTCCGAAATTATTATAATTTTTTTTTAATGTTTATCGTATTTTGAGTAGTTTTTACGTGTAAGAATATGTAGAAAGCCGATTCCGACACGCGCTGACCGGCGCAAAGATTGTTGCTATGGTTTCAATGCATTTAATAGTGGGTTTTTCGATCGTTAGTAATAGCAAAAGCGTTAGCAATAGCAACTTTTTAATCATTAATTTTGCATGATGAAAAAACGTTTTAAGCATTGTGATGCATGTTACTAATCGGTTACCATTTAATTTGACATTCCTTACAATCGAGGAACACCTGATAGTAAAGTATTGTGCTAATACTTTACTATTACTCCCGGCGTTGAACAACCCACCCTAAATGGGCATGCCGGAAAGCGGGTTCCTGCTTTTTCTGTGGGTATCCCCATTCAAATGCATAGTAACATTCTTTGCACCAGTCGGAATCGGCTTTCTACGTGTTCTTACACTATTCCTTGAGGAGTGATAAAAACGTCTTATCATTGTCATCAATTTTATTCTTAATGATATCATTATAGGAACATACTGTTATTTATTATTTTAGAATAATAGTTTTGACTATGTAAAATCGTTCTGTATATTATTACATTATTTTAAAAAATAAATTTAATGAATCAAATTGTAAATTTATTTTCCTAAACTCTTTTTGTTAAGTTTGTACTCATTTGGATGGCCGCTCTCCTGTCTAATTTGGTCTGCCCAACTTCTTCCTCTAGTCCCCAGGACACCTTCAATTTTACGGGGTTCTCTTAACCTTTTTTTCTTCATATATATTTTTTTTTAAGTTAGCACACGATATCGGGTGTTGCAGCTATTGTTTACTTCAAAATTTTAACTGGGAAAACACAACGGATTAAAGAAATAACTAAATTTATTTAAAGAATCTTGTTTTTAACCCTCAGAGGGTCGATTAATATGTCATTGATCTTGGGATCATTCATTGAAAGCAGTGACACGACATTTTAGGGAGTGGAACGCTCTCCCTCTCAAGTTCCCGAAAAAGGGTATCGCTTGAGAGATTACAACCGAAAAATATGTGGTCAATGGTCTCGTCATCCTCCCCACACTGGCAAAGAGGTGAACTAATTATACCGAGTCTTGCCAAGTGTGAAGAATCTCAATCTTGTCAGGAGGGTGATATTATATATTTTACTTCTTTTTTTTGTTCTGAAACCATGGCTGACTGTTTCTTCATACATAATAATATAACACTTCTATACAAAGGTGTATAGCCGGCGGAACTTATTGCCTGAGGCAATTTTTTCCAGTCAACCGGTCCTGTCCATTCTGAGACAGGCCAACCCCGGGAAGAAATTTCAAATGAAAAAACACTCTGACCCGACCGGAAATCGAACCCGGTACCTCGGATCTGAAGTCCACACTAGTACAACTAGGTTACCGAGGTCGGTAAAAAATACATCTTGGTCAAATAAGCAAAAGTCTTCACCAATTTGCCATATAGAAAGATGAGTAAAAGTCAATATCCTTATTGTTTAGAATGCAAATCTTGATATTTTGAGAAGAAACCTTAGTGTTTTTTTAGCTCATACTAGGACCGCAGCTTTATACAAAATGAGAGGTACAGAGCGTTCAATTACCAACTTCATATGGTGAATAATTATAGTGGCCAAGTAGTATTTTGTGTCTACTCTATTCCTTCTGTCTGAAAAAAAGTGTAAATCCCAGAATTCCGGGCTAACTCCCAGCTTGGCAAATCATTGTGGCACCGTTTCAAGCATCTGGATATCTTTTTTAAAATAAGGATCCACAGTTGGTAAGCATAATATTCCAATAGGGGCCAACATATGTTTTACACACTCACATAGCAGATCATGAGGGATGTCCTGTTTTTCAAAACAGCCAAGAAAATTCTACCAAAGTATCCTTAAATTAAAGAGCATAAATTTAATTTTCCGTAGAATAAATATTTTCCTTTACTTCAGTAGTGATGTTTGCCAAGATCCAAATCGGCTATTGACCATGATTGGAAGTTTTCTGTAAATACGAGTGTTTTCTTGTTATTCGAAGCTTATATTCTCATAAGAAACTTCTGTTATTGATAAGAAAATTTGCCCATGGGAGAAACATAGATTGATTTAATTATAATTATTAAGGTTAATCTCTATTTTTACAAAGGGCCCAAGAATCCATTAAAATTTTAAATGCTGTGCCTATGGAATTAGCTCTGTGGGACATACCAACACTTATTATAAGAAATTGTTAATTATTTAAGATTTTGCAGAGCTGAATGAGGGACCGTTCCAAGTATTACGTAACACATTTTTTTTACATTATTGACCCCCCCCCCCCCCCCCCCCGAGTTGCACCGTAACGCTCTTTGTTACCCCTCTTCCCATTCTCTAAACGTTGCCTAACGCACATATTACAACTATGTATGCCTCAAATCACAATTATTACTGTAAATTCACTAAATACCTTTGTTGCGGCGCCGGTAATACAATAGTAACGTTTTACAAGAAAACCCCCCCATATTGCGTTACGTAATACTTGAACGCTCCCTTATTATGTAAGGAATTAGATCATCTCATCAAAAAGCATGCCATAAAATCAAGGGGAATCAATTAAAAGAAAATTTATTCAAATATTTTTTTATTACAAACTAAGAACCTTAAGCGATGCACTCATATGGGATTGGAGCCAGGACAATAGTTCCTTTCTTTCCGCTGACCATATGTGCTGGTCTTGGCTGGGCAGGCTGTCTCTTCAAACTGAACAAGGTCTTCTTTTCGCGTCCTTGACGCTGACGTTCAAGATTTGTCTTTACTCTAGCCAAGAAGTCTTGTCTGCATTTTGAGTGCTTGACGTGTTCAATGCGGATATTTATTCTTTTGGCGATGATTCTTCCACGTACACGTTTGTTGACAATGACACCTAAAGCTCTAGGTGTAACGTTGTATACTCTACCAGTTTTACCATGGTAGGCTTTGAATGGCATACCCTTTTGTACTGCACCATTTCCCTAAAAACGAAATTTTAAAAATTATTTTATTTATTTTTAAGATTGTACCCAAATTGAAGTGAAAATTGTTAAAGATTTAAATCGGCTACTGCAGTGACATGGAGTTTCTCTAGAAAACACTAAAAATTTGTACAATGAAATTATATTATGAGCGTATTTGAATACATTTAAGTTAAAAAGATGAAGTTTCAATGATCTTTGCAAGTAAAATACAACTATTACATCGATAAATTGAAATTCAACTCAGATTACTAACCTTGATGTCAACAATGTCACCAACTTTGTATATTTTCATGTAAGTCGAAAGAGGGATGACTCCATGAGTGCGGAATTTGCGGGAAAACAAATCCCTGGTGCCACGACGATAACCCTTAGAATTGGTCATTTTGAATCCTGAAAATCAGAAATACAAATGCACTGTCAAAATCGTTCACACAACACGTGGTACAAAAGCGATATAAGAAACAATTCCGACTAATAAAACAACTTTTTAATATTTGAGTTTGATCATCTTATCATAACTAAACTCCGGAAAAAGAAAACAATATTATAAAATGTTTTCAAAAATGAAATCACTAAATTGAGAAGACGAACATACGTGCCCACCTTTATGAAGGTTCCGTAAAAGAGGAAAAGGAGGTTAGGAGGATTGTCATAGACAACGGCGACATCTTGAATTATTGTTGATGATGCTCGTATTTATGGTATTTTTGTTGAAACATTTTCTTTCTTTTTTGTTGAAGATGAATATTTATTTACTACATAAATGTTATTATGTTCATAAAATATTAATGACTATTTAAATGAAAAGTACCAATTATGCTTTTAGTTTAATGTTTTTGTTTTGAATGAACATAATACTCGACACGAACATGATATAGTTAGTTTTTTTATCTGTAATAGCAATACTCAAATTAGCGGGAAATTGAATGACAATAATGACATTCACACATACGTTTGTTTGTCAAAATTTGTTTACTTTTTGCTTATAATAATCAAGTTAATATTTTAAAATTCGTTTGATATTTAATCATTAACAATGTATAAGTGACCAGTTATCAATTAGATATGTATTTTGTCGATTGCTACGGAACTTTAGAGAACGATACAAAAACTCCTTTCAACTTTGTAAAACGAGAGTTTACAAAGTGGAATACTAGAAGTGAAAACATTCCCAATGAATCCTTTAATTCTTATACAACGGTCACTCTATTCAATAATGAATATCATCAAAGCTTGGGTATCAAAGATCACTTAAATGAATTGTTTTCATTTGGACGGTATGTTTAATTTAGATTTTAAAATTTCATTTAATGATTAGAACTTTTTTTAATACTAGGTTTATCTACTTTCTAGACCAATTTTTTAAGAAACAAACTTCTCTTTACAGGAAATATTTTGTATTTCTCTCCAAAGCCGCTAGAAATGTTGTTATGTCTGCATCAGTGGTGTCAGCTGAATACCAAGACTATGGACTTTTACGTCGCAATACGGTAGATTTGTTTGTTTATGTAAAAAATAGCCTTCAAGACATTAGGCATAGCATTGATAAGGGAGATATTGAGAAATCGAAAGTGCTTTTAGCAAATATCAAACACAACTTGCATTCATTCAGGCTCATGGTGAAAACAGTTGATAGTCTGCCAGATTATGTGGTTAGAAATTGTACATCAGAAGTTGGAAATCAGGTAGGTAATCATTTGCTTAACTCAGTTGCTGATTTTCTTTTCTAGGAAAACATAGCATAAGTGAACAAAAAGACATTTTTAATTTTGGAATGAAAAAGAAAATTCACACTTCCATTGACAAAGATGCAACAAGATCATAAATATTTTTACAAACTTATTAATTTTGTTCTTTTAGTGTTTACTTGCGTCATTCCACAACTTTCACATCTATTTGGAGTTACTTTGGTTGCATTTAACAACCATGCTGGATATTCACATCATGGAAAATACAATGAACGAAGAAATATTTCCAGAATCGGAAGATATTCAGCTGATAGGAGACTACGCTGACGAGATGCCAATCAACAAATATAATCAGGACATTGAGAGAGAATTGGAATGGATGCTCTATAATTTGATTCTTTTAGCCTGTAAATGCTGTGATAAAGTAAGAAATCTTTTGTTTTTGTTCTATTTGGGCAAATAATACACTAACTCTTTATGACAAAAACACATTTTGAATAACATTGACTTAAAGAACTCATCGTTTACTGTGTTCAGGCAAAATGCAAGGCATCACACCTGGCGTCAGAGGAATGATTTCTCCTTTCCATGTCCCTCACCCTTGGTCTACATCCTGTAGCTCTCGATTTGGAGGAGCTATCTGGAGTATGGAAGCTACTCCCTTCCAGCGCTGACTCCTCGCGCTGGGAATATGGTGGAGCCGGTTGGCTCTGACACCATGTAGCAGAGCAGGGCGCTCAGATGCTGTTTCCTGATTAGGTTAATTAGATGATAGAACAAACGCGAGTAAATCTAGACTTAGTTTATTGAATCAAATAATATGTGTTACAATAAATTACATGAATAAACGAATACAAATATTAAACTGATAGAAGCTAGTAAAGGCGTGTAGCGACAGGCGACGTCACACACGAGAATGATTTCTCGTTGCTCGTCTGTAGGGCTGGAGGCCCTACGGTTCGTATTGTCGCTCCTTGTTATAGGGTGACAATACGTGTGAGGAACAGTGGCGTTCCCGAGACAGTGGCGTGCCGCTACAATCCCTTTACCCCAGCCAAGCCTACATAGTACCTTTATTATTCTATTATTTGTCTTTTTTTCTTCTCACCTACTCGCATGGTTGCATAATATATTCTTTACTGGTGTTTTGATTGTACACACCGTCTATTATCATCTCAGTCAGTATAAAAATATTTGTCTTATAAAAGAAATCAATAATCCCACTTATGGGCATAAGGAGGTAAAAAAAATCTCTTCACCGTGCCTCCTCCCACAACATGTTCAAACTCTCAGCTCTGCGTCGAAGGAACAGTAAACACTATGAGAAGGTCTTCCTCATGTAATTCGATTTGTATCTTTTCCTTGAACATGCCCAAACCATCTCAGCTTATTAACTTTCATACCACATTCTTTCCTAATATCCTCATCTCTTTCCATGTCCTGCGGAGTCATTCCACATATTTTCCGTAGCGCTCTCATCTCTACTGCTCTAAAGAAATTACTTTGTGATTAAACTGAAACGCCTTTTATCAGTTGTTTATTTTTTCAGATAGGAGTCAAACAAATATTAAGCTGTTCTTGCGTGAAACAAATTTGGCTGTCTACTCAACTATTGATAGAGAGTTTACACATTCAGAACAAGTGTGCGAACTTCTGGCATTACTTCAATAAGATCATGCAAGCCTATGTGCTGAAGGTGGATAACAGCAGAGATCTGCCCGGGAAAAAAAACTGTAATGTCCTTTTCCAAATGAGAAATATAGTTTGTGCAAACAAATGGGAGTTCAACATATGATTACTGTTGAATGTCGTGCAGTTGCAAGGGTATAATTCTGACGGAACGTATGTGGGAGTAACATCACAAAGGGTATTTCATTTTATTTTTTTTTTTAAATGAATCTGTGTTCACGAGTGAACACAAATACACTCCTCGACTCTTTCACAGTAAGCTACTTAAAGCTTGTGTCGTGAAAGAGGAGAATTTATTACATTCTTAGATTTTTTGGACAGAAGGTACTTGGTGATACAAGTAGAGGTGGGAATAACGGCTTAAATTCAAAAACGTTATAGCTGTTTCGTTAATTTCAAAAAACGTTATTTTTAAAAGCTTAAAAACTAAAAGGCTTATTTATTTCGTAGCATATATACAATAGGTAGGTATACCTAGTTATAAAAAAATAACAACTTACCCCCTGAAGATAAACAATCACGCGATCTACACAGCACAAAAAGTATTAAAGAATAATAACAATAATTTATATTATGTAATATGAACAATATTTACATAAAATTTTCTACCGTACAATTTTTCCTTTTTGATTTTTTATTACTTTGTAATATTATTGTTGTATGGACAAAGTTCATAAATCCTGGTTCAGTACCGCACAACTAAGAATGAAGAATTCAATACGATTAATAAAATAAATATTTTTATAAATGTTGGTTCAATCATCAAAATTGTACTTTATATTGAAAATAAACCTTTTTAACCTTGTGTAAAAAATGGACTTAGGAGGGTTACATGTATACTGTCAGGCCGAGGCAATACTATATTATTACCTACGTAAATCAAGGAACACACACATTGGTATTCTAGCTACCTACCTACCCACTCACTTTCTTTTGTACACGTGCAGTTGGCAAGGCCACGACAGAGTGGCGGTGATAGTATACACGCCTATTATTAATATTTATACAGCCGGCGCAAAATAATAGTTTGAATATTTTAAACGGCCACGTTAGAAATCAGACGAATAACGTAAAGGCGGAAAATAATAGTGGATTATTTTTAACAGGCGGATATCTAGAGGTGCAAAATAATAGTTTGAATATTTTAAACGGCCACGTTAGAAATCAGACGAATAACGTAAAGGCGGAAAATAATAGTGGATTATTTTAGACGATTATTTTGAAGGTGTAAATAATTTTTTTTTGAGATATTATTTTTGTTAAGACTTATTTTCACAGCTTACGAATAACGATAAAGGTTTAATATGAATAACGTTAGAGTGGTTATTTTTTTTTATCGATTATTTTTATCAGCTTTCGTTATAATGCCCACCTCTAGATACAAGACTCTTATCATTTTTATTCTTTACATTATCTACAGCGCCATAATGGGAAACACATAATATATGATGCAATATATGCATGCATGGAAAAACATTGAATATTTTAGTATGCATTTTCAACATTTTTCTAGGCGATGAGTCATAAGTACAAACCCAAAAATCAATCAAATGTTTATAAATTATAAAGAATATGTAACAACTAATGACTCTAACAATTCATTCAATCAATCAATCAATTCTCCCTTTTACACCCCACTCAGGGGCACAGGGAGGCAACAAGAGCTCTCCATTGCGCTCTATCTTGCGCAATGTTTATGACCTCCTCCCACACCATGTCCATGTCCCTCAGCTCTGCTTCGAAGGAGCGGAACACAGTGTGAGAGGGTCTTCCTCGTCTTCAGGACCCTGATGGGGGGATGAACAGCGCTCTCCTCGGCCAACTGTCATTCGGCAACAATTCATTTCTGATGTTCTATTTTTATACGACCGTCTTCCACTGTTATTTCGAAGGCTGGCTTAGTGTGATCTTTTTACGTTAACAACGTTCGCCATTAGGTGGTAATGTCTCCAAAACTCCTAATCATGAGAATTCTAAACATGTCGAAAAATCTCATGTATGCAACAAGTAGATATTTAATAATTAATGAAAAATAGAGATAAAAGTTGGAAATTATTGAGAACAAGAGATCAACCAAATGTTTAAAACGTACTCAGCATAAATGCAATTAAAATGCCATACAATCTTAATCATAACATGGATAGACATTGATTACTATCCTTGCGCCATCTACAGCAAATAAAATGTTCCCCCATCCCAATAGACGAGTCTATATCTCATTAATAAATCAAATATCTACTTGTTGAACACCTACATAATATATGCACATGATTTATGAAGGAATTGGCTAGTTAGGCCAGTGGTTATCATATCTCGGGATGCAGTTTCAAGTCCTATTAGAGATTTTTCAATATGCAAATTTGAACATTGTTAATGTAGTAATCACACTTAAGCCAGCCTTCAAAACTTACGCAGACAATAGTTGTTAGCCCGTACGGGTCAAATTAAAATTTTCCATTTAAAAATCAAATTTCATTGTTGAAATATTGATTTTTATTTATTATCATCTACGCCTGAAAAATTTACCCGTATTAAAACAGTTCAAAGCTGGTTCGAATTCAGCTGGGGTACAGGATTTTTTGTGAGAACCAATTCCTAGCTGTGTGCCTAAATAAAATTTATTTTATTGTTTTTTTTTTTTTAGATAGTCCCAAATTACACACTTCTGAAGCAATTTTTGAATAACGAATCGACTGTAACCGAGTCCAGTCTTCGTGACCAAATGAGATGTGTGGTCAAACTGCTTACTATCTGGTGGGAATCCAAGAATGACATAATCATGCTGCTTTGGGAATATTTTCATAAAAGACTCAATTCCGCATTTAACATTGCAGGAAAAGAAGATGTTTCAACATCCTTTATCAAGTGAGTTATATAAAAATTATCTTTATATATACCTAAAATATAAACTAGGTCATCGATACTCAACCTGTGGCAGATTTTTCTTGTTTCCAAAGGTTTGCCGAAAAATTTACGTACAATCAATAGTGATAGGTGTGTTGGTTTACAAAAAATCTGCTATATTGACTTTTTTCAGACAAAAAGCGTTTTTTGAAAGCGGGCAGCTTCGTTTTTAGAGTGTGACGTTTAGCTAATTACAAAAAGCTTATAAAAAATTTTCAGCTTATTCAATGGAATGGATGGATTGCACATCCATGCACTTTCTCCATTTAGAGAGGCAGAATGCAATCCCTCCTGATTCCAATTGCCTGCTCGATTAGGTTAGACCGTTTCGTGGACAACTGTCACCTTCCTCGTCTGTTTAGGTTAGGTTAGGTTAGCCTTGATAACCATAAAACAACAGCTTCCAGGAATATGATTTGTGCAAAGGATATGCATCTGGCTTTTAGTTGACAACCGGGAGTTAGACTCATTGTTCCTTCAAACCGAACGGGTAGAAATTTCATACTGAAAAGTTACATGAATTCTATGTTCTTTTTGTTTTAGTTTGTCTGCGCCTCATATTATCAACGATTTGAAGTCCAGGTTCTCACTGGACCACTCGACAAAGCGGGACCTCAGGTGTGAGAGTAGTTATTCCCTCTTTATTACCTTACTGGGTGCCCATCTCAAGAGGAGTGTGGAAACAAACCAACAGAGCAATTGTCAGAGGATAAAGGGAAGGATTTTACCAAAGTTTACTCAAAGTAAAGTCCAGAGCTTGAACGAGTTGGGCATGGAGCACTTGGCGACATTATTTCTCATGATGGGCATTTCTACTGATTTCAGTGATATGGCAAGTATTCCTACATTTTATTTATACACATCTTGTATTGTTGACACTTCATCAATCCAAATTTGCTAATATAAAACACAAATTTATCTATGAAAACGAATTTACGCTATTTTTCTTTTTTTGTATTTTTTCACTCATCATACAGTGTCCTTTAAGGGATAGGCAGAAATAACAGACTTCCTCCCTTTTCCATCCAAGCACACTTTTTTCGCTTCTTTCACAGATATATCATTAAACAAACCTCTCCTGTTTCTTTTACATCGTCATTCTCTGCCGACCACACCTTACACCTTTCCTTTCAGTCTCATAGAATCATTTTCATCTCTTTTTGTAATCCTATTAGCATCCATCTTTTCAACACATCCAAATATCTCAACTCAGAAACTATCATCTTTGTAACAACACTAACTTCTTTACCACATTTCTCCCTAATAATTTCATTCCTTTGCACATATTCTTTGTAGAGTTCTCAATTCTACTGTATTTATTCTACTTGCATTAGGTGGAACAAATAATATCATCAAATATTTTTATGTTTTTTTTGCAGTGTTCAAAATTACAAAATCTCTTCAATCAAATCCCATTTGAGACATTATCTTGGCCGAAAAAGCAAGTAGTTATAAAAACACACATATGCGTACTGTATATGTATGTTGACAACAATGCCGATATGGACACCTCCATTGCACCTCTACTGACCATAGCCAATAAATATAGTTCATCAAGAGATTCGGAATCTATGGCCATCATGAAAATAATTGTCAGTGGTTTTCAAGATATAATCGATTCCAGTCAAAGTTTCGAATGCGGCGAATTTAAACTTATAGGTAAAACATAAAGCTTATTAACTTTTTTCACGTATGACGGGAATTCAAAATGTTCTCGTTATGACAATTTTTTTGTTAGGAATGAGGAATGTTTTAATTGACAATTAGAAAACTGGTTGGTTTTATCACAATCATGATTTTGAGTAAAACAAAATGTCCAACATTAAAATATTTACCAAAATCGAACATCGTACCTATAGAGATTTCGGAACATTGTGGTGAAATTCCTACCATTGTTTTGATCACACATTTTTACTGAAGATGATCTTGCCCACATTGCCAAAACTGCTTTTCTGAAGTGTGGTTTCCAAAACACCAATCGTCCACTTTACACCACACAGCATGGGGGCCTGACAATTTATTGCTTCTAAGGCTGAAAAAAAACATTATTGGATAACGATTATCTGATGATGAAGAGCTCAAGGTGACTAAAAACTCATGGAGGCTGTTGAAAAAATGATTTCTCGTTTTAAGAAGCGTATTAAAGTTGCGGAGGATTGTAAGGAGAAATATAATTAGAATATTTTGAACACCCCTCGTAGTACAGTCTATTTATATAGCTATAACATTTTTTTTTGTAGATTCCTGGCTGCCAAAATATTTATCAGTTTGTTCACTGTCTGATATGACCAACACTCTGGAGGTTGTGTCTTCCATTTTCACAAAACTCAACGTCCTAGCATCGTATCACAACTTTTCATCGGAAAATTCAATATCTATGGTCAATAGAATTTTTCAGCATGTTCTTACATGTCTGAAAACATTGTATGGATGTGGGACTATGTCGTTGGCGATTGCCGAAACGGCTTTTGCATTTACAAAATTTACCTTTGAGAATGCTGAAGCGGTGAAAGAATATGGAACATTTACGGAATTTTTCAAATCTTTTTTACTATCTGAGACTGTAAACGAAAAGTAAGTTTTTTTTTTAATTCTCCTGAGGCACTACATTTCGAAAGCGGATATGTTATATTTTATTTATACAGTAGGTTAAAAATCCTCTCAGCTCTCGTTGCTTCCCTATGCCCCAAAGGAAATATTGAGTGTGGTTTAAAACCATTTTTTTTCAGGGTACTACGTCACTATCTGACACAAGCACTCCAAGATGATAAAATCTCCGAGTCTTTGACAGCCGAAAACAAAACTTGCGTCAGCTCCGTAATTCACGCATGGATAAGGTGCTCCTTGCTGTCGGTTGATCATGGTGACGACGATACACACTTGATGCTGCTTCTGTGTCAACTTCCAGATTTCTTATCTCTCAATATGACACCATCGTGTAGTTCCAGCGACCAAATGAATCTGTGCAATTTCTTTCGATCAATTGGTGTAAAATGGAATATGACTCAAGTAAATGATATTTCAATTTTTTTTGTAGTTTTTATAACAGTACAAATGTTGTTTGAGCGAGAGTTTCAAAATCGAGTGCTAAATTTACATAACTTAAAAAATTGCAAATTACAAAGAAATTTTAGATGTTAATTTCTGAAGATTAAAAATTCAATCGTATTATTAGTGTTAACCCTGTAGTAATTAATAATCATTATAAATACACATGTTTAATTCTACACAGGTAGAATCACTCGAAAACGGGCTTAAATTTTTTTTATGTGTAATATCAAACAATTGATTATAATTATAATGAAGTCCAGGAAGTACTGAAATTACCTTTCAATTGTCTCAAATAACATTTTATAAATTTTCCTAATAATTTAATCCTCTTTCCTAAATATAGGTAGTAAAATTTTTATCCAGCAAATTTTTATACATCTTGTAATTTTTGACAAAAAAATGGAATGAAACGACTCAAAAATTATGTCATACCAAGACAGACAACAAAATCAAAATATATTTTACTTAATACATTTTATGCAAAGGTTTTTTGGAATTGCAATTTTTTTTTGCTAATTTTGTTGATCCATGTTCGGTAATGAGTTCAAATATTTCCTATTTTTACTTTGCAGAATTTTCAAGAAAAATGTCAGCTAAGAGAGAGTGTAAACGAATATCTAACATCGATGGATAAATATATTGTATCAGCTCTGAAGTCGCCTCTGTCGCAAGAATACGTCATGCAGATATTTCTCGTTTTAGGCACAATGTTTATCAACTGCTCTCCCATTATCTATTCCAGGGTATGACAAAATTTGCAAAAATAATTTCTTAGATAACTTATACTTTAACATTACTTATGGCCGGTTTCAATAATGTATCAGAAGTAATCTGTTAAATATGTACTATCAGAAAATGAACCATGGTTTATCAGTCTATCTTTACCCACATTTCAGTTAACAAAAATAGTCACTCTAAAGGTATAAAGGGTTTCTATCCGATAGCCTTCCGACGAGTTGTCATAGAAACTGTATATTTTGTACGAATATATGTCAAGAAATCTTTGCTCTAAGTATTAAGTATCTTGAAAATATTACATGAAAATTAGGCATTATTTTGATTTGATGATCATTTATGGCTATTTTTCTTAGCATTAAACTCAAGCACAAAATATTGATTTTACAATGTTACCTTTGTATAGAAAAGGTCTATTTATTTGTAAGTAATTTGTGAATATTATATCTGGGGATATTCTTTCTCCAAGTCAGAGTCAAAGATTCTGGCCTCAAACGATTCTTAACGCTCTCATCATTTTTCAAAAAGCTATATTTTCTTTAAGAAAACCAGTTTTTTGTCACTATACAGATCACGAAATCGTAAAATCGAAGAATATTAAAACCATAGAAAAAATATTGATCACAAATGTCACCAGCTATTAGATACGTTTTAACTGTTTAATGCTGATTTCTATAGAATTGAAAGATACACACAAAATTAAGATAGAAATTGTATATTTGTTTATTGAAATTCCAAAATGGAAAGATAGATAGATTATTGAAACTGGCCATTATACTCGAACATTACTTAATTAATAAATAAATGTTGTAGGCAAAACCGTCCTGTCTTCTTCACAGCGTTGTAAGCAATATTCTTCTTCCCCCCCAAATATTTATGGAGAAAAAAATACACCCGTACATCGTAAATGGGGTTTGTAGAAGTTGGTACATGTTCATGAAGGGTCTATATGTCTTGGATTATAAAAACGACATGTATATTGAAAAAGCAATGAAAGATATGATTGTACAATACCTGCCGTACTTTGTCAACAAAACTCTCAACACTAAAAATAACACATTTGACGTGTCGTTCAGAATGATTCCAAATAATGATACCACGAGTGATTTGATGTTGGAGAAGTACATCTTGGAAAAGATATCCGCTACTTTTGTGACTTGTCGAGGGAAGCTGAGTCATATACACGCACCAAAGGTAACAATGTTTGACGAACTATTAAAAAAAATCTATGTTAGCAAACATTATGCAATAATTACATTATTTTATGTTTGAATTTCGAATTGAACTACCATGAACTTAAGACTGTTTTGTCTACTGCTATCTAGAAAGCTGGGTTAATGTGGTCACTGTTCACAATGTTCGCCATTAGCTGAAGTGTTGTTACAAAAACGAAAGTTTATAAGTTGAAATGCTTTGGGTTTGTTGAAAGAATGGGTGTAAATAGAATAAGGAAGAGAATTTATAAGGTTGAAAGCAGGCGTAAGAATCATGTGGATCAAACACATAGATTCTGTCCTTAAGGAAAGCCAGGTCATAAGCAAGAGAAATAGGAGAGGATGTATGAGAAATGGTATGTCGGTGGAAAAAGTGTGCTTGGATAGAAAATAATGGAGGTCCGTTCTCTCTGCCTACTCCTTAAGGGACACGGCATTAGGTTGTCAAATTTAAAATCACCAATCCTTTGTGAATATTTTTCAACATGGTAAACCTGCAATAGTGATTTGCGTTCATAGGTCTGCTATGCCACACATATAGAACTGTTCAGGGGTCTAAGCCAAGTGTAATAAAATGGCCCCCAGCTGTATCGATCTATTTTATTACACTTGGCTTAGACCCCTGAACTGTGATGTAGGTAGATATTAGAATTCTTTAAAATATTGAGACATCTATTATTCTTCTTTAAGTGTCCTGTCAGGTCCCCCCGACGTTGGCGATCACTCTGGCGAAGTCTTCTCTATCCTGCGCCGTCCGGAATAGCTCCTCCACCGTTCCAATCCCGATCCACTCTCTTATGTTGCGCAGCCAAGAGATCTGCCTCCTACCAGCCCCCCTGCGACCCTCTATCTTTCCTTTCAAAATCAAATGGGGCAGGCGATATTTTATTTTTTTTCTATTATAAATTATGATAAATATTACGGCCACAAAAAATTTTGATAAATCGCTATGAATTAACTTTTACCATTTTTGTATATTTTTAATACCAATTTGGATCAATAAACACAGTATTAATTTTTTTTACATATTCTTGGTTTTTTCAAGAACTAGATCTTAAAAATTTGTTTCAAACATAATTCATGTAATGGTTGCATCAAATATTTAATAGTATCAGTATCATAAAAATGTAGTATTTCAATAAATATCTTTTTGGTTATTTTTTTAGGCCTTGGGGTTAATTCATCATCTTTTTAATTCCACGACAAATATCAAAATTATCACCATCATCATAAACAGTACAATGCTGGCAGTTTGCGAGCAGTTTATGTTTTCCGAAGTAGGAAGCATCAGTAAAAAAATATCCGGACAAATTTTGGAATGTTTGGGCAAAAATCAATATTTTATTGATGAAAATGACGAAAGTTTACGGTGAGTAAAAATATGAATTATTTACACTTGTCTTACACAGTAAAAAAATATATACTATTTTCTTACATTTATCAGGTATTTAATGAAAAATTAATCAATATGTAACAACTAATGACTCTAACAATTCATTATGGATGTTCGATTTTTAAATGGAACAACAACCGTCTTCTACTGTTATTTCAAAGGCTGGCTTAGTGTGATCACTTTACGTTAACAACGTTCACCATTAGGTGGTAATGTTTAAGTCTCCGAAACTTCTAATCATGAGAATTCTTGACATATTCAACAAGTCAAAAAATCTCATGTATACAACAAGCAGATATTTAATAATTAATGAAATATAGAGATTAAAGTTGGAAATTATTGAGAACAAGAGAGCAACCAATTTTAAAGACTGCGACTGCTGTCATGTTTTTGGTGCCAGGCTTTGCACTTGAACTATTTTAAGTAATGTCTGAATACAAATTCGAAACTATGGGTGAACGGAACGAGCACAACACAGAACTGTCATGGATGTCGCAGCTCACAAGTAAATGTCGTGAAAACGAGACTTTCTTGAACTCGAATGTCGAGCTCGTTATGCTAAATATCGCTCGTTAAAGTGGTTGATGACCCAGCGGTTACAACGCCGGCTTTCGTACTGCGGACGTCGTGGTTCGATCCCAGGTGCCGACCATCTTCCTCTTTCACGACACAAGCTTTCAGTAGCTTACTGTGAAAGAGTCAAGGAGTGTATTTGTGTTCACTTTGAGTGAGCACAGATTCATTTTTAAAAAAAAAAAAAAAAAAAAGGAGCAAATTTTTCATATAATGCTCATTCAAGAGGTTCCGTTGTATAGATTTTTTTAAACTTGCATTTAATATTTTATTTTAGCGATGATGTAAGAGAAATATTTGGTGCTGTCTGCCGAAAACATTTGGCATTTAATTCTGGTCCTCTGTTTAAATTACTTACGAATCACGTTCAAGTGTTGTCCCCGGTAATGGATAGTATATTGGCAACTGTTGATGGAGAAATATCTAAGGTGGAAAGAATGAGAGGTGTTGGGTTCGATAATGGTTTAAGGTAATTCATACCAATTATTACACTTACTTTATCCACATTGCTTCCTTGGTGGAACATGCAGTAACCGCGAAATTCCTAATTTCAGCTCTACCTCGCGCTAATTCCAAAGCAATCAAGACCACATCCTTTGTATTATCCACCTTTGGTCTTTCATGAAGTGAAGTTGATTTAACGTAATTTTCTCTACATTAAGAGCTTGTATCATTGGCTGCTTCATCAAGCTAACACATTCTGTATTAGAATTTTTATTTAACAACCCAATACTTTGTTTCCGAGTCCATGACTTGTTTCAAACCTGCATCTGGCGCTCTTATGTCCCCCATAGACTATCACTTCAAATTAATATCATCCATCGTTTTCAACACTGAAAATCAAGTGATGTAATGACTTGGACCACGCCCACTCAAGTTTCCCCATTGACGATCCCTTTGGAGTGATGGACGAATGGATTGACGCAATTGAATTTCGGACTGATGGATATCCGACTCAATCTATCATTACACAATAATCATCCATTTGGTTTTCCCACTCACTGTCATTTCTTGGAGTAACATCGTTCCATTTGGACGGATGGAGTGATAGTGAATGGGGGGCCTTATAATACGCCAAATCATAAGTTGTTATTTGATATAATTACAAAATGATATATCATTACAACAAACATGTTATTTTGTCAAAATTGTAAATTGTTTTATCTTGCAGGTTTTAACTTTATGTAACAGTAAGTTCACATGCTCAATTATTGTGTTTTGTTTGTTTTCAGAAGTAACTTAAAGGAGTTGGTAACATTGTACTCCAAAGTCAAAAGTCAACAATAAATAAGTATTTATTTTCATAATAAAAGCGTGTTTTTTTGGTTAAACATCATTGGAATCTTGTTGGGATACGTTCAGTCTTACACATGGGACTTTTTCCACACGAACTTCTTCTGATGTAGCATCGGTGACACAGAATGGAAACTCTTCAATACCGTAGCAAGCTGCTCCGTAACTTCCTTGGTTACTTAAAGTGATAACGGCTCCGCTAAAAGTCGGATATCTTTCTGCAATACGAATTATAGCCGTCTCGGCTGCTAGTGTAGGCGATGCACCTCTTCGCATTTCTTCCACAGCAAGAAAACTGAAAAATAACACATCTGTATATTTATAAATAAATTCCTGTTTCTTTTAGTCATCGCTGGACCAATTTCGCAAATTTTTATTTCGTAACAATTGCCAGAAGGTTTTTATTTTTTGATTGAGAAAGTATAGCAAAACATTTGAAAATTTAAAAACACTTAACAAACATTTTTTTTTTTACATAGAGTGAATGTGTGCTCACTCAAAGTGATCACAAATACACTCTTTGACTCTTTCACAGTAAGCTTTCTTCTTTTCCCTTGTAAACTTAGTGCTCTTGACAGTATGAATTTTTCTAATGTAACCTATTGGAGTTTGATAGTTGGCGTGATTGACAGAAAGCGTGCTGCAAAGATTGTTTGAAACAAATGTCTTGGTCAGAGTTATAGTGATGAAATAATAGAGGACTGGACATTACAATGGTGTTAAAAGCAACATTTTATGTTTGCAAAAGGTAAAATATAAAGGTCTAACCATACAAAAATTGTAAGTAATTGAAATACAGTAAGTAAATCAAATTTAATATTGAAGATTTCTCTGTTTTATGTTTAACGCACTTAGCATCTTTGTAATTTCCAATCCTAAATTAACTTATCGTTTTTCATATTCAATATTCATAATTAAGACAGACCAACGTCTGTCGGGAATGCTAGTTTTGAATAAAAATATAACAGGCAGGCACTCTTAAGTACTAGTCGAATTGATACTCATACAAAATATTCGAAACAAATCTCATAGGGGAGTTTTGTAGTTGTTATCAAATATGAAAAAAGAGGCTTTACCTTGGGGAGAATCTCATCATAATATCTCCGTCTCCAGTGGCTGCTGCAGCACCAACACTTTGGTCAGCATAACAACCAGAACCCGGGATGCCCGAGTCTGCTACTCTTCTGTAAAGTATACATATACTTGCACTCTTAACAGAATACAAAATTTTGCTGTAAGTCTATAACAATCTGGTTGCAAGTAAGTAAATGTCATATTTTTCTTTGAAAAAGAGTTTAAAAAAGGAACACGCTCTCATAATATTTTGAAATGGCTAAGCTACCATCTTCAGCGTGGAGTATTCAAATGAAACATCATGACATCAGAGTACTATAAAGTTGATAACAGTGTTGAAAATGTTTAAATTTCTATGAAACTGTCTATGGTAATGTCTGCAATATAAATTATTGATCACTTTCACAGGGTAGAGTTTCCTACCAATTTTGATCCTTTTGTCAAAGGAAAACATACCTATTCCTTTTGAAAATTTTAATGTCTTTTTTTTAAGGCTCAGACTTTAAGATCAGACTATTTCATAACTCCAGTTCTATTAATCATATAAAATAAGAAATTTTAATACAATTAGCATGCTAAAGGCAGGAACACACCATTTAGGAGTAAATAAAAAAGAAGAAGAAATAAAGCATTGTTACATACCCGGGTATCTTATGAGTGGCTCCGTTTGTAGAAGTCCCTGCAGCCAGATTGCCATCAGCGTCTATGGCCAGCATACCAATAGTGTCATGATTGTTAGGGCCCACATTATATTTATCTCTGGATAACTTAGCTGGGCTTGGTTTATACAAACGATATGGACCACAAGAGGTTTTTGGATCAGGTAAAACGTCCTATAAAAATAATGCTTTGATCATTTCACAAAACTGATTCAAACATAGAAATATTTTTGTTGTATAATTGAAATTTCAAACTATCAATGATTAGAAGTGGTTTGATCTTAGAAAATATGGAAATGCACAATGCACTGCGAATAATCTCAACAGACACTGATTCTGTCGGGACAGTAGAGCTAAGGGGTGACAACCTCCAATGATTCTAGTTTAAGGCGTTTTACATTGCAATAATGTTTCCCTACTGTCAAATGTGTCCTTGGAAGTTGTATATATAAATAACACTTCTCTATACAAAGGTGTCAGTATGTCAACTGGCCCCGTCCAATCTGAGACAGGCCAACCCCGGGTAGAAATTTCAAGGGAAAAAAAACACTTAGAAAAACTCTGACCCGACCGGGAATTGAACCCGGGACCTCGTGATTTGAAGTCCACGCCTATACATCTAGGCTACCGAGGTCGGTATATACAGGGTAATCTGAAAAATTTCATATGTAAGTGTCATCAATAATGAATATGTAATAACTAATGACCCTAACAATTCATTACTGATGATCGATTTTTAATTGGAACAAACCACTACGGGCTTACAACCGTCTTCTACTGTTATTTCGAAGGCTAGCTTAGTGTGATCACTTTACGTTAACAATGTTCGCCATTAGGTGGTAATGTTTAAGTCTCCGAAACTGCTAATCATGAGAATTCTCGTCATGTTCAACATGTCGAAATCATCAATAATCTTATTACAGAAAGATTTAAGATTAAGTTGTTTTGACAAGCTTGCAAATATAGCTATTGAGACAGATAAGGCACAATCTAGTCTCCTATCTCGAAGAGTTATAAAATAATTGTCCTTGTATTCGTGATTCTTGGAATCGTCTTGCATTAAGGCGGATTATATTATGAAAGTTTGCCCCCATAACTAAAGCAGAGAAAGGATTTGACAATAAATAAGTGACATACTTTCCAAAAGTTGGGTTGACAGTTATTATTTCTCCAATTTTCCCAAACTTTCTCTGAAAAATCGGTAACTAAAGACTCCTGCTTGAATCCCATTTGTGTGGCAAACTCTGTTGCTCTCTCTCCAGACAGGATGGAATGTTCAGTGTGCTCCATAACCACTCGGGCAACTCCAATTGCATTTTTGATGCGTCTCATAGATATCACTGAGCCAACATTCATTGTTTTTCTGAAAAAAAAAAATATAATTCGTTCCATAGAAATTTTGGATTTTGTGAAAGTTTTAGTGGATCTAAATTACTATAAACTGTCCTATGAAATTGTGAGTGCTCTTTAAATTGGCAAAAAAATTTACAAAATGATTTTTCTTAGGGAAAGATTGGAAACACCACAATAAGAGCTAGCATTAGTGACTGGATGATAAATAGACAAAACATCTCTGTTCTGGCGCGCTAGGACCACCTAGGTTCACACCAGGCGATCTGTCACCTAAAAAAAAATATCTAAAGCTTCACACCATACCATTGGTCAAAGCTATAACACCCATTTTGATATATTATTGTTATAAACTAATATCTACCCGTCCATTATCATGGCGTCTAAAATGGTCTCCCCGTTTTCATCAGGACTGCCCCCATATCCAACAGTGCTATCACACTGCTCTATTTCACACTCAGAACATCCTCTAACTATAGCATCAACTGCAGATTTTTCTTCTTTGAGATATGACCATGCTGAAAGTTTAAAGAATGAGTCAATAATAAGTGTACTGCACACTCTGTGGACACGAAACAACAGTCCATGCTGAGGCAATTATGATGCAAAAAAGGTGGCTGCTGTAGTTTTAAAAGGGTTAAGTATGGAAATAAAATCAATAGGCTAATAGTACAGATGGACCGACTAGTCCAGAATGCAGGGCCAGACCTTCCATAGGTGCAAATGGAGCATTTGGACGGATAGAGTGATAGTGAATGGAGGTCTTAAAGTTCGAGTAGTTTCGGTGTCACCACTGTATAATACTTAGGAGTTAGAGTTTTGCGCACAGAAGACCTTCAGACAACATTATCAACGTCTTGGACTTTTTTTGTCACTTATTCTTCATTGCAGTGCCGAAATTTGAAAAACCGGTTAGTTTGCCCGGCTCTAGTTAATAGGCATCTGGGAAGTTCCAATTCAGCTAATCACGAAAATATAAGTGTGAAGTAACATATTATTATAGTTTTATTTGAATAATAATATCAATGAAAATATTACCTGCAGCATTGGCTTGCTCGAACCTCCATGTATTTATTACTATTGGTTTATTTGACTTAATCGATGTGATACAAAAAGAAAAAAGCAATATACAGGAAAGCAACATATTCATTTTCGGTTTAAATTTTCTTTGGCACGTCTTTAAATGAATATAATACTTTTATAATAAAAACTACATACTTTCAATATTTTTCAATACCTAAATCTGATCAAATAGTATTTAAAAAGACTATCAGATTATTTTTTCATCGATAACAATAACAAAACAACTTTTCATTTCAAACTCTTGACAGCTGTCAAAAGATAATAAGATATGTATAAAAAAGTAAAAGGATCTATCTCCATATTAATGAAATTTTATCTACGTATTTCCATATTTTTCGATAAAATGCTACTAAAAAAGCTTTTAATGCTACTTAACTAATATTTAATGATGATGATGATAGGCTAAATGAAAGCTCTTTTTGTATACTTGTTGTGTTTGATAATACTTTACTCAATGAGCATATAGTAGGTATCTACATGAACGGCCCTTTCAAACAGACACCACCGTTATATTTTGTACTTGAGTAAATTTAAAGTGGTGTTTAATTTATAACAAGTGGTGTCCCACAGGGAAGTATACTGGGTCCGGTGCTTTTCTTAGTATACATTAACGACCTGTGTAATACAAGACTAAATGAGGGGGAAGTAATAACATTTGCAGATGATACCGTGTTGTTGTTCAACAAGAGAACCACACCAAGTCCAAACACCATCAATATTGTGTACCACCGATGCAGGGGAGGAGAGGTGACACTGGGTTGTTCCTGTCAAAAACTAGAGAGATGTAGTGTGGTCAGATACCTGGGCATCGAGGTGAACGAGAACCTCTGCTGGCGTCAACATGTTATTGAATTGACAAAAAGGGTAAGAAAGCTACTCTATATTTTTCGACAGCTCAGGGCTATTTTGCCGGTGAACAAACTGAGAGTGGTATACTTTGCTCTCTGTCATTCCCTCATCGGTTATGCTATAATGGGATGGGGTGGTGTCGCTGCAACAATTTTGGATCCCCTATATAGAGCCCAGAAGCTCGTCATAAAGGTGGCGTACGGCTTGGACTACAGGCACCCAACTGTGTCCCTCTTTATGTGTACCCGATTAATGAGTGTGAGACAGGTATATGTGTATAGGCTGGTGATGAGGGAAGTGGAAAATGGAATTGAAGGACGCACCCGAACTGTGGAAGGCGTCTCGACTAGAGAACAAACCATTCGAATCCCTCGTTGTAAGACAACTTTTTGTCAGAGGTTTCCAGCTTATTTGGGGCCTAAATTGTATAATACGATTAAATCTAATATTGCAGATGGAAATGTAAATGGAAAAAACGTGAAAGAGATGCTACTAGAAAAGGGTGTGATTCGGTCGGAAGACTATGTGAGCAGAAGAATTGTGTGATGGAGGAATGTCTGATGTATCGCAGGGAATACCCCTTGTAAGACTAAGTTTGATGGAAATGCTGATGGCCTGTTTTGTTATAATAAATTATCCCTATTATTTTTTTATATTTTTTTCTTCTTTCTTGTGGGCGTGGGAAGTGGAATGGTCTGTGGGTGTAGGGTTGTAGCCTACGTGGGGTTTTTTCTAGTTATTTATTAAACATCTAGTTATTTATTAAATTTTTAATTACAATCCGCCTCGGCACAGGCATTGCCTAGTGAGGTGGGAAGTTCGGAGTTTGCACAGTCTGAAGGCATTGGAATATGTAGTGAACGTATGTAATAGATAATAAGATCTATGTTATATGTGTGTTTTTTTTTGACTTGCTGTATTTGTTTTATTGTACCTAAGCTTGTGAACTCTGAAATAAAGTTATTTATTATTATTATAAATTTGTTAACAACTTCCAATGATTTTGATTAAAATTTATAATAGCTGCATCAATATGAAAATGCTGAGCTTATCGATTATGGCCTTTCCTAAAATATATAACAAAAATTCTCACCACTTAAGTAACATTTTTGTACTTGATAACTTGCTGTTAAAAGTAGTATCTTGTCACATTTTTGGTGGTGTTCAGGCACTCCCACAAAAGTTGTTACCAGCTTTCTCCAGTTTTGTTTTCTTTTTTATTTAATTTACCTACATTTACTATTGAAAATTCAACTGTCTGTTGTGCGGAGTTTGCCATAATATGAATTACCTAACATTTCTCTATGCAAAGGAGTTAGTAAAATGTGTGAAGCTTGATGCTTTGTTGAATTTTCTCCCAGCCAACCATTGAAAAAATTAACACTTCTATTTAAAAAAGATGTCAGTATAGCCAGCAGAACTTATTGCTCAAGGCAATTTTTGTAGTCAATTAGTCCCGTCCAATATGAGACAGGCCAGCCCAAGGTGCAAATTTCATGTGAAACTCTGACCCGATTGGGAATCAAACCTAGTACCTCTTGATCGCAAGTCAACACCTACACCGTTGATACTGTGATTTCTGAAGTCTGATTTGTTGTTATAAATACTTTAAAAGTAAAATTTATAGCTGAAGTTTTATTCTGCAAACTCAATTGAAATGCCGTTATACTAAGTACGTAGATATATGAGAGTTTGAATAATTATTTATAATGAAAATTATTCTATTCTCTGATTCATTGAATTACATTTTCTATAGAAAATTAAATTGTGAGTAGGGAAAGCTACATCTACACACTTATTGCTCTCGCAGGACTGGAAAGGTTTTAATACCAAAATGCATGTGTATATTAAAAAAAAAGATAATTTACAAACAACAAGCTACATTTTTATTCAAATGCATTTCAATTAATACATTTTTTACAAAATATAAACACAGGATTGTGATAGAATGTCCTTTGAAATAAGATCTATTGCAATACAACAAACAGTACGGAAAAAATTGATACAAAAACAAAGCATTACATATCAATGACAGTTTGGTAAACACTGTAATTGTAATTCACTGAACTGATCTGGGTATTTGGGAGCGGGAATATAAAATATTCTCTTTGTAAAGATAACTCCTCCGAATTGAAGTGTATAACAAAAATGGCGAGATCTGCTGGCCTTAAATGAAACAATACCAACAATGGTCTCTCATTTTTGACGATGAAATATCCTTACATATCTTATTTGCAACATCAGATTTCAATAAATTGATGAAAATAATTTCTAATTTATACATAATTCTATTCTCTTATATTACATATCACCCTTTTGTAACATTTGTGCGAACCTATTTGTTATAAATAAAGATACGTCCAAGAATCTATCCACACAGTTGACTAAACACGTTTCTGTTTTGGAATCCAGCTTATTGCCTGGTTTATCGATACATTTATCCCAACATATATCATTAAACTCGTGTATCTGAAATAAAGCAAGGTTTAATAATTATAACATTGTGCAATACAACAATACATTATTAATAGTTGAAATATATAATAAATTTACATTTTTGGTGGTCTCTACCCCAATGTAAAAGGGGTCAATTGGAGTGTAATAGCCGTGAATATCGTAAAATGGTTATTTAAGTGAATATGATAGAAAATATCAAAACTTTTCATCATGATTTACCTGAGCATTAAACTGAGCCTTTTGCTTTTCTACCAATAAAAATTCTTGTAGTTCTTGTTCATTTCCTTTAGGTGCAATACTTGACAAGTCAAAGTTATCCATTTTATACGATATTAATATTTTTTTTTTTAATATTTAGCAAATTCAGAGGTTATGTCAGGTTTAATATACCCAATTCCAAAAGTCGGTCGACAGTCGAATGTCAAAAGTCTGTAAAACATAGAGAAAATTTTACGTGATGTTTCGAAAAATGAAAATAAAAAATGTAAAGCGATAAAATTTCATGCTGTTTTAGAAAATAATACCTAATTAAAAATTAATTTAATATATTTTTATTATTTAATAGGTATATATTTCCATTTTGAATTTCTAAAGATTTTCTTATTTCATATTTACCTTTGAGTTCTCTTTGTCAGAGTTATATTTTTTTTCTATTTGGCAACACAGATTTGACCCCGATGAGTAATTATTATTTTTCTATGGTTTAAAAATATCGACGTCTGTTTGTCATTTTGTGTTTGTCATATTTTTATTTTACGTTATAATGGAAGGTTTCGGAGATAATTTCGATCAACCCGAGATTGATCCAGCGGCAGATTTTTTAGCAAGACAGCAAGATCAATTAGCCGGCTTAGAAGATGATCTAGAACCCGCTATACCTAACATTGGTATTACAGCCGATTTAGCTGACGACGAGATTCCTTCCGCTCCAGGTTTGTGGGCGTATTTTATCATAATCAGTAATTTCAGTTAAAAGGGTGTTAATTTTTTTGTGATTCTATGTCGAACAGTCACATGGCACATCAGTTGAGAGTAATTATCGTTATCCACCCACCATAATTGCATATAAGTGGTGGGTAAAAAATTGGTGGGGAGATTCGTAATGAGAAAGCAGAATAATTACATATTATGTTATTAAAACGCATCGCTTTAAGAAAAACATAAATAAATTGCGGTAAACTTGAGTTTTAGCGTCGCGAACATTTTTATTCGAATTATCCACAACTGTCATTTCCATGGTCATTTCATATGACGTTTCCATAGATTTTTATTCACGTATTTGGCGGTATCAGTGTTGCCTAGTCGCAGAAACGCGTCCAAATATTTCAAAATTTCGACCGACGGCAAACAACGCATTTTCTTTTTTATTTCCACTGACTTGCACCCGAAATCGACTGATGCAGCAAGACAACGCATTTATTTAAAAATAAAATCGTGCGACCAAAAACAAAACATTAGTAAGTCAAAAAATACCTAATTTATCACAATAATAATATTTATTTATTTATTTATTCATTGTACGGCTAAAGAGCCTTTTTTATAATAATATATAATAATCACAAATATACAATCATACAAACATTATCAATAACATATACCCATTTACAATTAAAAATAAATAAAAAATATTACACTTTACAGTTTTCAATGCCCATACCGCTTTAACAAATAATTTAAATCAAATATGCGGCAATTTATTTACATAATAATGTTTGATGACATTAAGAACATCGCAATGCAAAACAAGATTTTTTTTAATATTATGTAATTTTTACATAATAACCTAAGTTGTGTCTTTTTTCATATAAAGGCCCAGGCAATGGATTTTATAAATAGGTATATGTGTAATAAATAATTTGTGTATGTTGTATATTCTTCTAGTGTCGCCGATCACCTGCTCTATGTAGCTCTTATAAGATAAATTACATATTGTGATAAATTATTTTTGAACTTACTGAAAATGTTTTTTTTTTGTGGCACGATTTTATTTTTAAATGCGTTGTCTAACGCCGGTCGAAACATCATAGATATAGTACTATTGGATCGGTAATCTATGCAACTTTGGGGTATCATGATAAAAATAGCTGACTAGCTGCAAAAGTCGGAGGTTTTGTTTGCTAGAAGTCTGTATAAAACGTTCTGATTATCATATATTTTCGTGATTTGTGTCTACGTGAAAAACTGAACATGGTTAAATCGTGTTGTGCGTAAAATTGTATTCATTTTTTATTTATACAAAAAATTTTAATGAAAAGAAAATAAATATACTGGATGATAATTTTCAAAAGAAATGATTTCCAAGGTATATATTGCAAGGAACACCAGTGTAAAAAATAATTATAACGCAATTAGCTACTAAATATATGTTTTCTTTCAAAGAAAAAGTATGGAAAATAGAGGTTCATAAATATTGTCCTAAAAATGTGTATTCTGTATTATTCGCTATAGGAGACAAAATACATAACAAAACATGTCCATTCATCACAAACAAACAGAATTTTTTTAAGGAGAGTAATATTGTAATCGGAGAATTTTGCTCTAAACAAATAATACAAAGAATTCCCCCTTGCCGCTAGTCACGTGACCTTCCATACAAACAGTGTTGTCGCGGTTGACTGTATGTTTGACAGCTCGCATTACCAGTCCGATGCGAAATATTTGGACGCGTTTCTGCGACTAGGCAACACTGATACCGCCAGATACGTGAATAAAAATCTATGGAAACGTCATAGGAAATGACAGATGTGGGCAATTCGAATATAAATGTTCACGACGCTAAAACTCATTTTTACCTAAATTGCAATCGTAAAATGAGCTGTTTTGTTTTCGGTAGATTTGTGTCTTATAGTAAGTATTGTGGTAAATTAAAAAAAAAGTTAGATTACTTGTTTAGTATTTATGATTTCATATACTTTGATAATTTTTTACTATTTGTCTTCTTTATTAAATGTTTCATTAGAATACCAATACTATAATGAATGTTTTATTTATGTAATTATCATCATGAATATTCATTCATCTATAGATTATTGTCTGTCATTTTATGCCAAAAAGGAAAAAAGAATAACAATTGATTTTTTGTTTATTTGTGATGATGATTGTATAATCCATTTTCCATGAATATTAATTAAATAGCACTTTTTGTTTGCTGTATTGGTTCCACTAGGCTGCACAAAGATATATTCTTAACTCCACATTTCTTTGTGCTCTTACCTGCCTTTTATGTGCATTATTTTTTAACATGAATTGATCTTAAGATAATTGGTTTTGATTTTCAGTATTTGATAATCCATCACCGACACCCATCAAGCAAATAGAAAGAGAAGAACCAGAAAAGATTAAGAAATGGAGGGAAGAACAAAAATTGAGATTGGAAAAGAAAGGTTATAAATTTAAATTTCAGTAGAACAATTTATTTAAAAAAAATACCATAGATAACTTTATAATAACATTTTCTGACTTATTATCTTTAAACAGACGCCGAAGAAGAAATAAAAAAGGATGAAATGAGAGTAGCGGCTAAGAAAGAACTAGAGGACTGGTACGCCAATCATGAAGAACAGATTAGCAAAATCAAAGCTGCTAACAGGTAACATTATGAGATTCTTTATGAATAAATAAAACACTATGGAATTTTTGGTTTTTTGCAATCTCATCCAGCCAAATAAAGAATATAATTAGGTATATTATCCTAAAAGTGGCAACATTGTCTACGGATGTGTCAAACATTTGACACATTTTCGTCTGTAAACTGTAAAATAACATTAAACTATTTCATCTCAAAAGCCTGACAAAGTTCTATGATATGATTGTTACAGTTTTCTATTTCATAAAAAAAAATTGTGTGAATTTTTTGATTTTTTAACAACAGTCAAGAAGTTGAGAAGACAGTTTTAATTGAGTGTCAGACTCTTAAAAATGACATGAGCCAAATTGATCTTGGATTACAAAATTAACCCAAATACAAAAATATTCTTGATTTAGTTTTGAATTGCTTTTTGCATTTCTTGATGTAGGTACCTATTGTTCCTAATTCTTTGTTTGTGGTGTGTTTCATGCTTCTTCCAAAAATAGGGAAGCCGCTAAGTAAGTTCCATCATATACTAGTGTGCGTTTTTGTTTTTCAAACTATTGCAATTTATAAATCGGTGGAGGAAAATATCTGTTTTTTCATTTCTAAATTTATAATATTGATTCTTTTTATTTATTTGCATGCAGTCTTATTTTTATTATTTCAACTTTATACATTTTTTTTAAATATATAATTTTTTTATGTATGTTTTTCTAGTTCATGTTTTGTGTAGTTGCAAAAAAAACTATTTATTTTTATGTATCGAATTGATTGGGTGGTGTTTCTTTAATGATTTGATAGTATTTCAAAGATGAGGCAATATTTTTTATTCCGGTATTGCAGGATCATTACTTGTCAAAAGATAGGACATTACTCAAAATCAACACATTATTTTCAAAGCAATTTGGTTAAATGCAATATGTCCTCATTTTACAACCATAATGGCAAAATATCTCTTTTTTTTAAATTGTTTTTGATAAACAACCTAGATTGATTCCTCATTCGTAGCGTATTATAATGTTCTTGAGTCTCATTTTGCTTGCATTCTGATTATTTGCCATTCTGATTGCATCCAAATTGAAAGATGTGTCTGTGAACTCGTCTTGACACAGGCCCTTCCTAGTGGGAATGTTTGGAGTCACACTGGCTAATTATGAATTCTATTCCTGTTTTCGAGTTTTACAAAACATATTTTATTGTTCAAAGTAGTAAAGGAGTCACTTTGCTTTGAAAATACGGCTAAGGCTGTCTGTCCACGGCAGCGTAGCGTATGCAGCGCATACTCGTATTTTACCGTATTGTATACGATTGCTTGTAGCTGCACGTACGACACAATCGGTGCAGCAGTGTATGTGCTGAGTCATCAATTTTGGTTAGATACATTTTTGCATATGGACGTTAATCTTTTATGGTTAGGTTGAAAGGATTATGAGAAATTTATTTTTTATTTTCCTACATCTTGAAACCGATTTTTTGTCTAATATAATATGAATGAAGTGGTTGGTAGCCTAACGCCAGTAATCAGCATTGGTTCCGATGGTTGTGGGTTTGATCCCCTGTGCCGAACATCTTCCTCTCTTCCACAAAACAAGCTTTTCTTTTCCTGAAAGATGTCGAGAGTGTATCGTTTTCACTTTGGGTGAACCCAAATTATAATGTGATTGTTTTGCAAAATATCAAATAGATAGAAACTTGAAATATTTTGAATTTTTCCAGGAATGCGGAAAAACAGTTTGTAGCGGAAGAAAGTGATGAAATGGAACCAGGCACCGAATGGGAAAGAATCGCCAAGCTGTGCGAGTTCAATCCCAAATCCATAAAGTCCATCAAGGATGTCTCTAGAATGAGGTCCATTATTTTACAATTGAAACAAAGTACGCTGGTTGCTCCCAAAAAAGCATGAGATTAAAAAAATCAGCATTATAATTATTGTTTATTCCAAATCTATACTATCTCATTCCTTTATATCGTCCGCAGATATTATTTTCATGGATTACTGATTCTGCGGATTACGTTTATATTGTTGTTACTTTATAGGTTATATTATTTTCCAAAGTTTCGATGATGTCTTGTTGCAATAAGCTGTTAAGTCCCTAAATTTTTATTTCCCATTCTGTCATATTGTTTTCTAACGTTGACTTAATATTATGCAGTGCATTTTTACTTTATTTTTTCATTTTAATATTTAAATAGTGCAATTAGTTTTAATATTGTTTTAATGTATTTCAAGCGTACTTCTTTTTCAATTTTATAGCATTGTTTTTGTTAAAAAATAATGTTACGGGGTCATAAATAAATTAGAGTTTGTTGAAAATGCCTATTTAACTATAAAACTAAGTTACAATCGGCCATAAATTCATCCTCTCATTTTAAGGAGGCTTTTTGTAGCAGTTTCTAAAACATAAATCGTTGTAAAATATATATATATATATATTTTACAACAAAAAATTTTATATATATATATATCAGGTCGTAAATAAAAGATAAATGTATTAAAAAAACATTTAATTTGTTAGATCAATCCGCAACATATGAAAATAATATGTTTACATTAATATTGTAGATTATAAATAAACACATCAACAAAAATATATAATATGTTACAATATATAACATGACATCAGTAATTAATTAATAAATATTTAACTGTCTTTAATATCAGACTGTTTGGAGTACATATTATGTCAATATATTATATTATTATATATTAAAAAAAAATGTAATTATATTTATGGTTTTTTAATCCTCCGAAAAAAAACTTATGAAATATGTGTGCATACATAATATTTGACTGAATTCTGTTCAAATCTGTTTGCTGAATAAAATTGAAAAAGATAGACAGAAAAGTAAAGCAAGTAATAAAATGTTCATTTACACTTTCTATACAAAAGTGTCTGATTAGCTGAAGCTGTCTTAGGTAATTTTTTCCAGTGAACCAGTCTTGTTCAATCTGTGAAAGAATCTCTATCATGAACAATTCTACCAAATCAGAGTAGAGTGAGAGCTCGAGAAGTCAGAAGCATATTGATTTGGTAAAGATTGTTCTCTTAAAATAAGTAGAATTCTTGGATTGTTACGTTTTGAATTGAGGTTTGTTTTAGATGTCATGGTTTGTATTCTACCTTCTGTAGTTAATCTGCAAAAAACATGGTCGGCAAATATGTTTTTTCTGTTCATTCTTCGTAAGGATAAGAAATTTAAAACTGATAAATTAACAAACTGCACAATGCACAGAGATTCCTTATAGTGATATTATATTATACACATCTCATTTTACGCTGCTTTCGTGTTTTTAACTTGACAATTTCTTTTCAAATATTGAATTACTTTTCATTCTTTGTTAATAAAAAACTTATGGGGTAATACAAGCTCTTAAGCCCGCCATTCGCGATCACTCCAATGCATGTCATCCATTGTGGCAGATGTGAAACTTGAGTTTTTCTTTTCAATTGTTTTAACGAAATTTCACAACATTAATACACATATTTTTATATCATTAAATTTGAAGTAGAAGAGACACAATATATACCCTGGTGGAAGGGTGATGACAAATATGGACCACAATCGATTCAGGTGAGGACTTGAACCGTGTCCACTCGAGTTTCCCCTTTGAGGAGCTGTTGGGAGTCTACATCATCCATTTGGTTTTCCACACTCGCGGTAATATTTTGGAGTGACATTGATCCATTTGGATGGATGGAGTGATCGTGAATGGTGGGCTTTATATACCTATCACACAATTCTGTCATCAAACAGAGCAAAACACATTAGCTAATAATTCTAAAACATAGTTTATATAAATTGTTTAAATTCTTAGCATAAGTTAAAAAAATATCACATCAATTTTTTTTAGTTTATAAAAACAGAAAGTTAATACTAGCGAGAAAATACAGTGGAATAATATCACTATTCTAATTGCCTTAGCTTGCATAATATGTTTTTCTGTAATCATCTTATTTTGACATTGTCACAGGCCTTTGTGAGATCCTCTAGCTTCTAGTTAATAGCCTTGTCATTTTAACAATTATTTTTTTTATAAATATTAATCAAAATGAAAATAAATATACTCTTTGCCTCTTTCACCTTCTACCAACCACCTTAAGTGAATTAATCCAAATGAACTAGTCTTTACAGTACACAGAAGGTGATTTATTTTTCACCTCCCCTATTGTGCAGCGGACATGGGTTAAGGATGACAGACAGCACCGTTTGTCCTTCCTCAAAGGTCTCGAAGACCCTCTCATACCATATTCCATTCCTCGAGGCAGAGCTGAGGGATATGGTGTGAGAGGAGGTCATCGAAACTATATGCGCATTGGAGAGCACTCATTGCCTGCCTATGTCCCCAAATGGGATCAAAATACGGTAGAATTAATTTTCTAGTATTAATCCCACTATTTCTGTTGAATAATATGTGGTTTGATAATAAAATTCATAGTTTCTTCATGCCCTCACAATAATTTACCAATCTTCCCTGCGATATTTACCTAGGAAAGTATCAAACTTTGAGTGACACTTAGACTAGAAGTTTGAAGTCTCTCTCACAGTATATTCTGGATAAGGACAGACCATACATAATAAGAGTTTTATTGGTAGGTAAAACTGCCATATTCGTAGCTGGTCAACCACATAAAGTTCATGTTATTCCGTTAAACAGTGAACATGTTGAAATAAATTCTAGTCGTGTCGACAACTCTTTTAGGTTGCATACGAGATTACACAAACACATAGTGTCATTTACGATGCAGCTGTACCATTCATGAGAGGAGATACTTGCGAATTCGAGATATTTTTTTTTTATAATTTATGTTCATGTATTCATGAGTAAAAAATATTCTGCCCAAAACGGCAATCAAACTCGTGTTCAGAAACCACCTATACAACTACGCTACCAACGCCTGACAGCTAACAATAACCGCAGAGAACAGCAACTATCATGCAGACCCAATAAAAGATATAAAGCTATGTTTTAAATAGAAAAGATGTTAATTCAATACATTATCGGAGTTTAAAAGTATGTCCCAGCACACAAAATATTGTTTAGACATTTTCAGAATTAATAGTCTTCATAAAATTTAAATTTCTTATCTCTTTTACGTACATACATTTGATTTTAGCCTCACATTATCCTAGGATGAAAATTACTTCAGTCATGAAATGTGTTTCCCACAGCCCATCAGCGACAAAATATTACAACCCACATTAAAATTAAAAATACTTTAAATTATACATTAATATATATACAAGGCTGGAAATTTTATTAATTCTAATAAACATAAATAATGACTGTAAATCTTGGAGTTGATAAGCATCACAATATGAAAAATTCTGAAAGACCACAAAATAAGGGTTACAAAACCCACTAAATTTCAGGTAATTTTATCTGTGAATACTAACACTGTTGAATTTCATTTAAACGAAATTCCCAGATCAAATATAACTTCCCTAAAAGTACTGAATTTTGTAAGTTCTAGATTTAAAAATTGTTATTACGATTTTTCATACTGAATATTGTCGTTGGTTCTATGAAACCTCTTATGTGTTCGGATATAAATTTTACAGGTGGCGTGAAAAACTGTTTACAGCTTATAAGTTAGCCTCACATAGGAGATTTTTTTTTTTATCATAGCATTTTGAATATAACCTTAACACATAAGCTTATACTGACAACTATGTATAGAAGAGTGTTATTTATTTATTTATTATTTCATTGATCTGCAGATCGATGAAATGAACAATATGACATCAAACTCGTTTTGCGAAATTGACAAATAAGAGGTTTCATAGAACCAATGACGATATTCGCTCAACTCACAGAAATTTTGTATGGGCTGCGGAGCTTTCCAAAGTATTCTGAAGTAGTGCTATACATGTTTCCATACAAAATTTAGTTACTTCAAGCCAGCGTAAATGTCACAGAAACTTAGAATAGGAATACTGAAAATATTGTTTGCCTTAAAATACTATCTATAATCTATGGTTGATTTAAAAATAATTAAGATCCAGCCTTCTTCAAGAGTAAGGGTAAGAACACGTAGAAAGCCGATTCCGACCTGCGCCGACCGGCTCAAAGATTGTTGTCTATGGTTTCAATGCATTTAAATGGGCATGCCGGAAATCGGGTTCCTGCTTTTTCTGTGGGTATCCTCATTCAAATTTTTTTTTTTTTTAAATTAATGAATCTGTGCTCACTCAAAGTGAACACAAATACACTCCTTGACTCTTTCACAGTAAGCTACTTTTAAAGCTTGTGTCGTGAAAGAGGAAGATGGTCGGCACCTGGGATCGAACCAAAACGTCCGCACCAAACAGTACGCAAGCCGGCGTTGTAACCGCCAGTCTACCAACCACTTCATGCATGCACAAATGCATAGTAATATTCTTTTTGCCGGTCGGCGCGGGTCGGAATTGGCTTTCTATGTGTTCTTACCCTAGGACATGAGAGCTGTGATTTGTATTTTCCCATCCTTCCAAAAACGGCTGTAGCATTTCATATGAGGCTTGGTATACTGTTGCACGATACCTACAAAAAGATTATTACAAAGGTATGGTCCAAGCCAACTGTTTTAATTTCGGCATATCTGGTAATTCAATGTCACCGCCTAGAATAAAAGAATAAACAAAAAACAATAGAAAGAATACTTTAAAATGGCCGAATTGTTTGAGCAAATAAATAAAATAAAACAGTTGTAGCAGAGAAATTTATTTTTGCAATAAAAAATCATTCACAACAAAATATACGTAACAATAATATTATAATCTCTAATATAAATTAAAGTCGGGTTAGTGCGAACACTTATAACTCGAGATTGGCTAAACAGATTCTTTCAATCTTTGATTTATTGGATTCTTCTTCGCTCCAGATAACAGAATAACTAATAAAAAGTTGAATAAATGGAAAAGAAATGATAAAAAATATAATATTAAAGTTAGTATGTATCGGATTTTCTAACCGGTACTGCCACCGCCATCTGTTGGGGAAATAGGGAGATGTCTGGTGGATTGATATTTTGGCAGAAAGATTCTATAGATCAATGTTTTCCCTATGTTTCCACAGATGGCGGTAATGTTACCGACATTGTAATTGTATATTATAACCACATAACTTTTGATTTTTTCACAATGAGTAGGTATGTTAGCTATGATACCCAGCAATATTTTATTGACTTTAAGGTGGGACGAAGTTTAATGGGTCAGCTAGTTGAAATATAAAAAATATACCTAAGTCTCGTTTATTCACAGCCAACGGCATTTAAAATAATAATTCAAAAGCAGTCTTTGTACAAAAATATTACATAAAATATATAAAATCACAGAATCCACAGGCACTAAGTCAATCAGTCAATTGAGAAAGTAAATTGGAATTCGGTCGTAATGATCACAAAATAACCAACCAAATTTTTTCGTTCGTTATTTGTTCTCTGAATCCAATAGTATTTCTATCTGCATAATGGCTGTATTTTTTTTTAATATAATACTAGTAAGATAGTCACAGTTCAATTTTTTCTTAATATATACCTAAATGAAACTTTGAAAAAAAAAAGAAAATTAACATAACATGAAGGAATGGAGTTTTGTAAGTATCTGCTGAACTTTGCAAAAATATGCAGGCAGTTTATATGAATATTTATGCTGACAATGGATGACAATATTGAATTTTAGAATTTATGTCACGGATAACAAAGTCTATAATGTGAAAAAAATCACAGATCGTCAAAAATATTACAAATTGATCATAATAGTGCAAAATCTATACAACAATTATTGATGAATCTAACAAATTCTTTAGTTTTTGACCATAGACGATTTAAAGCAATTATTTTGACAAAATTCTTCTCTTAAAGAGTTTTCCAGCATTTGATATTCAACAGTTAGCCTAAAAGAATTTGTAATAAATGTAATACTTACTGGCAAATCTATTATTTCTAAAAGAGAAGATGGAGAGTTTCGGGCAGAGGCGGATTATAAAGTCAACAGATTTAAAGCTAATATAACAGTTGTCTATGGTGACTTCTCTCAAATGATTCTTGGCTTCACCAAAAACCATGTGTGATACTCCGTGATCTGTAATCTATTCAAACACAATTACAACATTAATAGAACTTTTTACAGAAATAGCAAAATCTATTGAAACACAATCAATATAATGTCTTTTATAAAAAATGAGCCCTATTTCGCATAGTCATCATATTGTGGCTGAGCAAATTTCGCTAATTCTTTTTTCGTCAGGAGATGGTTCTTATGAGAGAAAATTTTAAGGAAGTTGCACGAAATATTAGAAAAGTCAAAGTAGGTACCCTTCTTAATATTTTTTAAAAATATAATTTGATTTTTTTTTTTGAATTTTAAGTTATTGGTGTTTGACAAACTGTCAGTTGTCTATTTGTAAGCCAAGATTTGGCTTCATTTGGTGCAGTGGGTCGAAACCGTCATACAAAGCACTTTTTGTATGGATGGCAACTGGTTTTAGCTACCAACATTGAAAAACAAAAATAATATCATGAATTGCAAACTTGTTGTTGCGACGCGACTGTTTATGTTTGAAAAACATCAAGCTAAACTGAAATCTTAACGCCATTTTTAGCGGTCTGTTGTGTTATTGTATTCTTTTCGAAGAGAATAAAAAACCTACGGATTGAGTATTGAGGTCATTTTGTTGATATTCAAAGATAATCATAATGCGCAAAAGGTGTGTCATTTGTCACAAAAGTGATGAGAAAAATACCAATTGTGATGTTTATTTTTTGACTTTTGTGATGATTTTTTTTATCACTTTTTTCAAAAATTTCAAATATTATGTATTAAAAATATGTGTACAACAAATATTATGTATTAAAACTTTTGTCAAAAGTGTTATAAATATCTAGTAGGTGTATAGATACTCTTGTGTAAATTTTTGTAAAACTGCTATAAAGCTATCATTAAATTAAATACTTTTTTTTTAACCAATGACTTATGAGAAATTTAAAATTGCTTGGGTATGACCATGACTGCCCGCTGTCACCGAGCTGTCAACTACCAGAAAGGCAACATCACCATAATAAAAAATTTGTTTCAATGTTGGCTAAACAAACCATTCAGTACATTTTTTTCATCTATGGAGTTGCGTCTCTTATCCGTAAGGTATTATCTCTTTGGATTTGGCTTCATTTGGTATTTTTGTCACAACACTAACAAAATCTTAGAGATAAATCCCAAATCTAACTCAAGCCTGTGAATTTTAAGTATATTCATTCAATAATGGTTGGTAGCCTGGCGGTTAGGATGCTGGGAGGCAGTGGGTTCAATCCCAGGTGCAGACCATATTCGTCTTTTACAACTCAAGCATTAAGTAGCTTACTGTGAAAAGTCAAAGAGTGTATTTGTGTTCACTTTGAGAGAGTAATTTGACATTATTAATGCACTCCTGTAGTTTTGTATTTAATTAAGATTAAGAAAATTGTTGGTTAAATTCTCACCTTTGATCCTGACATGTTGATCGCAATGAGAGATTTGTTGGTAACACTAATCAATGATTTATCTCCGATCTGGGAACATCCCGGGACATCCAAAATAATAAGACGGGGACAATGATAGGCCAATGCGAGAATCACTTCATCAGTCACCGCTGCACACTGTTCCGCTGAAAATTGTTCCAATTCCTTCATGAAAGGAATCAAATTACAAAGGGCTGAAAAATTAATGCAAGTTATTTCAATGTCATTTATTTCAAAAGATTTTGGATGATTCAAGTTAATGATTTTTTCATTAAGAAAATTATTCATGTACATTTCACAAAAATGGATTTAGAACTAAACCTTTTTTGTGAATACTCATACTGTCCAGGAATCAAACCCAGAACTTCTTGATCAGAAATGAGTGCCTATATCACTAGGCTACCAAGGTTGATATATCAGCTACGAAAGGGTATTTGTCTATCATAGTCATTATTTCTAATTAAACTGTTTGTCATGATTTTTTTAATGCAGTCACTTTATCATCGTCCCTTCACCAAAAAGGTGTAGTTTGTAGTATATTATTTAATGATTTTCACCGGCATATAATTTTTTTTTTATTTACCTCTTGTTGTGACAGAAGCGCCCAAGCCTATATTGAGGACAGTTAGTTGTTTGCAAACTTTGATTGGCTCCAGCATCTCATCAATCACATGACAGTGCCTCATTGATAAATAATCAGTCTCACAATTCAATAATCCCTTCAGTATAGTCACATCTTCAAACAATCCTTCCCTCCGACATGCAATATTACTTAATTCTATTTTCAAAGAGTTTGGCAGATCCTTCAAAGCATCTTTATAAAGAAGGAAATCGGATGTTATCTTACGCAAGCATCTGAAAAATCAATTGAAAAATGATAAGAGAATGATGTAGGAAATTAATGAAATATTAATATGAAAATGACCATACATGCAAAGAGTTCTATAATATAGAGTGGCTAATATGAAGAAAATTCACTATAAATTTGTGTTCACTTAGGTGAGGGGGGCGGGAGGTGTGCGTGTGATGTTCCAATTGTGTTTAATTAATGCGCCGAAAACATTCATAACGATGACTTAGAAAATTTTAATTTACCATATAAATAACTTAATTATATTGCAAATCAATTCAACCTTTTTACTTAGTGCATTGTTTATATTTCAGTATATATTTTGTTTACTATAGTAACAAACTGTTCACTAAGCAACAATGTTATTATTATGTTGCTATAGTGTTAATTGAGTGGTTAATTGTGTCATTTTGAGGACTGATAAAATACAAGGCAAGTAAGCCACTCTACATGCTCCTTAGTTTCATAGTCTTGATAATTTTCTTTTGAAAAATATTTAGATGTTCCATATTTAAAATAAGTGCTATTTGTCAAAGACAATGTTAAGAGACCTTTCAGACCTTAGATTAGGAAAGAGAGGGGATGCATTACTTCTATGCATTGCCATACTAAAATCTGTGATCATTTGGACATTTTTTGGTGGCAGGTACAAATACATTTTTTGTACTAAATATAAATAATTTGCCAAAACATAAAATTATTAACTCTAAGGAACATGCATGCGGTGTCAAACAACAGGTAGGCACTGGAAGGAAGGAAACTTTTATGCACCACAGAAGATTTTAAAAGTGACAGGCTGGTGGCAAACAGGTATAAAAATGATCACATGCCACCGGGCATAGTTACCTATCCCTCTTTTTCCTAATCTAAATTTCAGACATACAGTTTGTACCATAGATAACTTTTTGACATTTTCATTACATCCAAAGAGAATAATATTCGGGATAGTTCAAACATACCAGAAATAACTTAACGGCCTCTTCGAAACCAAATTGAAAGAGTCAAAGAGTGTATTTGTGTGAGCACAGATTCATTTTATATAAAAATATGTGAGATCGATGAGTATACACCATAGTGCTATGACGCCTTCAGTATGTATAAGTTGATAGATTTCAATATTATTTTTGCCATCTGATGTTAATGTATTTAATTTTCACTATGAATTCGGACACCAAACTAAAATCTGTACCTTAGAGCATAAAGTGTGGGAGTCACATTTTAGTAATTTTGCAGGAGAGAGGATTTAGTGAAACTTGAAATTACAAAACGCGAACTTTTTTTCTATATGAAAAATATTAAATCTGAAAATATTTTTTTTTCACCAATTAGACCATGTTTTATGTTTAATTAATACAATTTTCAATATTCTTTATAATAAGAAATATAATGGATTATGCTCTAACAAAAATTGGACTTAAACATATTTTTTATTTCAAAAGTCACCTTTTTTAACAAGTGGTGACTTCAATATTTTGACCACTTATAGAACCTTCAATTGCGAATAAAACTGTATCATTAAGTCAAAATCGCAAAAAAGTGGACTCCCACACTTTATGCTCTAAGGTACAGAAATAGTTTTCTGCACTAGACACCAACATTAAGCTTTTAAGTAGTCTGATATAAATTTTGCAACAGGTAGCTCACTGATGTCATTGAATTAACATAAAACGCATATAAGATACATTCTATCTTACAATTTAAATAAATAAATTGTGAAAGGATTACAAACAAGAATGATGACCAGCAATCTTTGAACTTCTGATTCGATATAGCATTCGGCAAAATAAATTATGCTTTATCATGTAAGTACCTACCTGCTCCAAAATATTCCAAATTATACAAAAAAAAAATACTTACAGACATTCTAAAGACGGAACCACATTGAGAACATATTTCTTTTCCATTATGTTACCACATGAATGAATAATATCAATGTTACCGAAATATTTTTTAACACCATTTGTAAATCACAAAATTGTTACAAATTGAGATTATTATTACATATAAAATGACAATCCTTAGCTTGATTGCAAGAAAGGAATTTATATTCTGAAACTCGTCTTCGGTGTATGTTAAAAAGTTATTCGATTTCCATCAAACTTTAATTCCTCTCAAACGAAGAAATCCAAAATTACATTGTTATTATTTTCATTTTCGTCTAGGCAAATTTTACTTTGACAGAACAATTTTGACATTACTCGCTTGATATTGCTATTATACAAAAATAGGGCATCGATTTGTGTCTTTTTTAGTTTTTTATTAAGAAAGTACATTTTCAGTCAGATTTTTATAATGTTTTTTTAATAGAATTCTTCCAATTTCAAATACACGTTAGAGCTTAAGATTTTGTGTTAAATATCACATGACGTAATATTAATCTCTGTAAAGAATATACAATTTTTACATAATGTAAACATTAGCTATGCCGGGATATTTATCGTGAAAATGGCGGATGTCTCAGCCGCGGAATCGAAAACGAAGTCGAATAAATCTCTTAAAGCAAACAGTAAACGAACTAGAAATCCTGAAGGTGAGTAAATATCAGATAAGCTTTTTATTTTGTATGAATTTTTGTAATTTGTATAGTTCATTAGATATTATATTAACCACTAAATGTTAGTTGATCTATCCTTAAACTTTGACACTTACAACCTTTTGAGCGTCGTTCGGGCATTTTAAATTCTAAATACTCGCTTGTAATTGGCGCAATATATGAATCAGTTTTTTAAAGTATTTTCACGTTATATCCACGCTCGTGAATAATGTTGACAATACTAGTTTAAAGTTGAATCTTATTTTTTTAGAGTGGCATAAACAGAAGCAAAAAAGATTACGCATAGCGGGGAAAGAGCATGTTAATACAAATGGAAAAGTTGTGGCAGCCAAAAAACCTGGACCGGACTGCGGTTGCAGGCGGAAATGTTACCAAAGAATACCAGAGCAAGTTAGATTGAAAACATTTGAAGGATTCTACGCTTTAAAATCACACGATGCCCAAAATGCTTATTTATTTGGGTTGATGCGACAAATTGATATAAAAAGAAAAAGGAAGAAGGATAGTCTCAGAAGAACGTGCACTTTTGAGTATTTTGTCAGGGTCAGAGGAAGAGAAACCCAAGTATGCCAGACTGCTTTTAAAAACATACACGCCATCACAGAAAGAAAAGTTCGAGTGCTGTGTAAAAAGATGGACGAGGGAATTATGTATCCATGTGACAATAGAGGCAAGAACAGTGGGAACAGGGCAGGAGAGGTTAGACTACCCCCCGAGGTTATAGAACAAATCAAAGAGCACATCATATCTATCGTGCACACCAACAAATTAAAAGATTATATGCGAATGGATAAAGTCAATGGGCTGGTTGTGAACATATCCAAAATGTGGAAGGACTACATCGCCACATATGACCCTGAGTACGCGTCCGTAATAGGCTATAAAAATAAGAAAAACAATCAACAACAAGAACAAAATGTGACCGTTATACAAAATACATACACACAAGAGATGCCTGGCACATCTGGCGACACGTATCATTCTCTTTCCTACCCGGGCAGTGGGCATTTGATCAATATAGCAGAAAGCTATTTTGCCCAAGCCATGGTTTCTCAAACTCAATACCCAACACAACATTTAAGTGGTTATATTCACGCTGATAAACTAGGGTATTATCAACACGGTCAGTTGGTTGTTCAACCGAGTATGCAGCAGATCATAAGAACTGACACCATGACTCCTATAGCAACACCTATAACTGACACTAATACTTATGTTATTGTTCAATCGTTGCCGCAAACAAACCAAAACGAAAATTTGAAGCAGGATAACACCAGAGAACAAAGTGGCAAAGAAAAAAAGAAAGGTCCGGCTGTGAAACAATGGAGGTACAGCAGTATATTCCACGAAGAAATCAACGGTGCGACTTGGGCAGCTATCAAGACGAGGATGGCTTCTTATTTGTCTGAAATGGATGATGGATTCAAGAAGAAGGTGAAGGTGGAAAAACAAACCATGCAGCCGACCATTATACATCAAACAATTCAGCCACAAACTGTTACGATAGGCGCAGCACCTTTGCACATTCGACATGTGACATTGTAAGGTATTTACCATATTGTACCTATATTATAGTATCTAACATAGTGCCATATTTAAATTATTCTTTAAATTAAGTGATTAGAAATTCATTTTTGATGAAATTATGTACTTAAATTTTACAAAACCCAGATTTACGAAAAAGTTTAGCTAGAACTAAACTTAATTATTTACTTAAGGTGACGCTTCCTTAAAAATCTGTTTAGGTGTATGAAACAAATTTCAATCATTATTAAGATTTATTTTCACATTTTTCCACAATTAAACCAATTAATTAAAGTTAATTCTGCAATAAAATGTAAATTTCAGTTTCGTTTATTAAGGAATCGCAGAATCATTAAGTAGGTATAATCGATTAAGAAAAAGTGCCAAAAATGGCTATTTTGAGAGAATGGGCCCTTAATTTTCAAATATTTTACTAGTTAAACTTTCTCGTGGATTACCCTGCTGGTCAGACAAAAAACACATATGTATATGGATAACACAAAATTATTAAATATGTGTATTTATTCAAATTGTATTAAATGATTATGTAAGTGTTATCCATGTGCCGCGTACAACGTTTATGAGTCAATTTCTGATAAGTATAATACAGTTTTTGAAAGATTATTTACAAAATCTCATAAGTGGACTCAAATAAATTAAACGATAGTTTGGGAAGGAATAGAAGTGTTTCTCCGTGTTGCTTTTTTTCAATCATGAATATTCTATCTCCTGACTGTCTATTTGAAAGTTTACTCTGTAATGCAAATTTTCTTTTAGTAGGTTTTTACCTTACGCCGTTATTTATTCTTCATTGTCATGCCTGCTGGCAGATGTATTGCTCTGTGAAGTGTTGTCTAGATATTTTGTTTTATTTGTTTGGTCCAGAGCATCAGCAATCTGCTTCATAGTCTTGTATCTGGTGCTCTTTCAACCATTATCCGGCTGTCTTTCCCTCTTTTCACCAGAAAAATGAATCTTGGGATAAAAACACTGCGTTCGTGTGAGGTGTTTTACCCTATTCTGACAGTTGTTGCGCTAGCCTCAGATAATGTGAGAGGAACGCCCAAATCATTAAAAAATTTCCACAGAGAGTCCCAGTGTACACAATCAAATGCTTTGAGGTACCTATTTGAAATTCTCAGAATCTTTTATTTAAAATTTGTTCCTTGGTCCCCTTTTTCTTTACGAAACCTGCTTTTTCTGGTGGAGTTTGAGCGGTTATGTACTTTTTTCTTTTATTAGCTCAATCCCACTTCAAAGGTATGTGGTTATCATCGTCAAACTGTCTGCTAGTTTTTGTACCTCTCCGTTAGATAATGGGTTTCCAATAAAGTTTGAAAAATCCACCAGTTTGAAGATCTATTAAGTCATGTGAAGTAGGTTCGTTTATTTCATGCTACTTTAGTTCAGCTGAGCTAAGGCAGTCCTGTCTGATTGTATGAGATACGAAGAATTCTTTAAAGTCTTCTTCTGTGACTTGATGACTCCCCAAATGGCAAACATTTCTTTTCGGTCGATGTCTTTGTTGTGGTTTCGATTGTCTTAGGCCCCCCCCAACCCTGATCGGCTGCATCTGTTGTTGCAAAATGTGAAGCATCTTTTCCGAACTATTCTGCTTTTTTTAACCACCATCCTATGTCCACTCTTATTACCTTTTAATGGACAATAGCCGGTCTACATTAGAAATATAACCAACAATTAAATTATAATCGGACAATTTAAATAATATAGTTCTCTCTAAACTGATTTCATGTGCTCAACAATGATTCTTCCAACTTACCCGAGTTTCTCTCAATATCTGCAACCCACCACTGCAAACTATTTCACAACATGAATGTGGGTTTTATATTTGGAAGAGATCATTTTAATGAAATACAATCCGATCTTAACTAATTTTTGAAGTCTGTTGTGTAGGTTAGTCGCCTTCAATTCCTGCAGATGTTTAAATTTTACATCTAATACTGGGATCTGCCTATACAACTGTGTAGACAGATACATCCCAGACTGCTGAAGTATGCTCCAATCTTTGGTTATATCAAGCTTATAGCAAATGTCTTCAGATTGAGCATACGTCACAGTTCGAATGTTTGTTACAACATAATCTCACAAATTCTCACAAACAGGCTTTAGCAATCTAAGGTTTGTTATGTTAGCTTCATAATTTTGGATAGTAATAGACTGAGTTACTGATTTTACCTTCATTTTTTTATTTTGTCTGGGTTAACATTCTCCTCAGATACGTTTGGTAACATTTTAAGTTCACCATATTATGTCACATAATATGCATCATTATGTTATTGTCTTCTTTTCTTTCATCATCGTAATACACTAAATCCTTATTGATCAGATTATTTCTGATTCCTTTTGTTAAATGTGGAGTATCATACAATGGATTAATGTACTTGACAAATCTAAGGGAGGTTGTGCACTCCACGTTGATATGTGCGTATCAGGTAGGGATTGTAAGGCACGACATTGCTATTATGCATCGAAGCACCGCGAACACTAACTCGCTAAGTGTTGCGTCGTTGATACAAAGGATATCCATTCACATTGAGATTATTTCTGATTCCTTTTGTTAAATGTGGAGTATCATACAATGGATTAATCTGTGCTTCCACCATTCCTTGACAGTTCTTAAATATCTCGCTTTGGTGTCACTTCACTATGACTCATAGCGAATGTTTTTGAGAACATGCCCTTATTTTGGTCTCGCCATCTGAATGCTACTTACAATGGAGGCTTGAAATAATTTTCCATAACCGAATGGATATTATCAGCCTCCATCAAAGCCCCCTGTAAATAGTCTTCTCTCATATTTATAAATATTTCAAAAATATTGTTAAGAAATGGAGGTACATTAAAACAGCAATGAAAAGTTTTTCTAAAAATTTATAAGTTGTTGAACATGCATTTTTCTTGGTGGAAGTAATTTAAATAATCAAATTTAAATAAAAAAACTTTTTAACTATTCCACAATTTTATTACACCTGACATGTTTCGTGGCGTAAGAACTGTCAAGGAAGGGCGTGCCCCTTCGAAACATGTCAGGTGTAATAAAATTGTGGAATAGTTAAAAAGTTTTTTTTATTTAAATTTGAAAAGTTTTTCCTTCGCACGTTTTAAACTTCACAAAGAAAAGGCAATTAATTAGTTGTTTTAATGATCTGATTTGCTTTTTTGGTTTCGGCAACTCTCCTTTCTTTCTCATTCTGGTATTCTCAATTGCATGTTTCGAGCTACTCTAGCGTCTAATCACTCTAATCTAATCTAATAATTCGGGTAAAATATGTTTCATATAAAAAAGCTTTTCTGCCACTTTTGCTCTCCAAAACTCGTCATCCCGATGTATTATTTGGACTTTAATAGGAGTATTTTCGCCAGACCAAACTGCAAACAAGCATACATTCCGGCGTGTTATGTGTAATTGCCTTGGGCTTGGAAATACCAATCATGATTTTTGTTCACAATAACCTGGCCATCTTTCTCAACCCAGAATGTAACTTTTCTCTTCTTTATGGCGTTTTCTAGGGAAGATTGGAATGCCGATATTGGACATTTTATTTCAACAATTGTGTCTTCTCCCACCAAACCATCTGGAGTGGCTCCTATAAATCCTGATTCTTCATCTATAAATAAACCGCAAGGATTTATTACAATAGCCTCTCGTTGGGCAAGTTGCACTAATGCCACTTTTTCGTTATCTATTCCATGTTTTATAGCCAAGACATGGGAAAGGTTTTGTTTATATAATAAAGACTTGACTATAGTCCCGCTAGTAGTCTTTCTTCTTTTAATGACCTTTCCAAAATTTGATGCCGTAAGTAGTTTTCTGCGATGTTCCAGCCACTCACTGCAGCCTCCTTGTAAAATGGTCGATCTTTCGATGAAATCTCGTTCTTCTTTTGTTTTTTGCAAACTTTGCAAGAATGCTGTTTTCATTTTGTCTAGATCTTCAGCGGGAAGATCAGGCCGCAGGCAAGTGTCACCGTATGATTTATCCTGCAAAATAAATGTAATACACATTCTATTTTCTATGTATAGAAGATTCAGATGCCTTTTTAAAAAGTCTCTAGATACTAAAACTAGTTTAATTGTTTTATTGCTTTGTTTTTTGTATTCAATTGCTTTGTTTTTTGTATTCTTATTGCTATGTCATTTAGAACAACATTCAAAATAACAAGATCAAAGAAAGAAATATCAACAAACCCTTAAATAAATTTGTTAAAAATCAATGTTCTGCCATTGAAAATATAGTTCACTAATACTCAGTGGAAGAACTGGTTGTCCATAAAATAAGTGTCTCTGTTTGCACATGGATCGCTGTTACATGCAATCCAGCATTTGTCTTTCTCCAAAACATTCCCACCCCACTGAACTCGATGCGACACTCAGGATCGGTTTGGCAGTCGTAAAGAATGGAGCTCTCAATCCTATCGCCCGCAAGGTATGAAGTACGCTACATATGTGATTAGTTTTTTATACGCCAAAAGCCATTCATCGGCGGGAATTCATTTTCAACGGATAGAAATGTAAGGAAAACTGGTATTTGAGTGTTAAAATGGTGCAAAGAATTCAAAGGACGCACAGACGTTCATTACGAATAACAATCCAGACGATGATGGAAGATTGTCTAGGTGGAAGCGGCGATTCTGGCAGATCAAAGTCATATTTGACAGTTGATCTTATTTTCCTGTTTGGCCTGTTGGGCTAGACTTATCACTCGGTTCACGGCGTCGACTGTGGTTCTTCCCTGCCTAAAACCATACTGCCCATCATTGAAATCTCCTCTCTCTTTTATTTCGTTGATAAGCCTTGATAGACCTTCGTTTTCTCAGCCCCTTCGCTGCAGAAAACGAAGGTGTATCAGCATTTTATCGATTAAGCTTTTGAATATTTTCGCCAATATGTTTATTAAACATATAGGCCTGTACTTTGGTGGGTCAGGTAAAAATACCGTTCGTATCGTCTAGATATAATCGTTATCTGAGCGTTTTTAATTAGAAATAGTCTAGGGTCAGGCCGATGAAAGCGATTGAAAGGATTCACTATGCGGATATTACGTGCCACTCCATTTTAATGACGCCGAGAAGCGGACCGCGAACACACGTCACTCCTAGCCTAATTCCCCGCGCAGACTGGGTCGCGCACACCACGGATCATGCCGAAACTAACTCCCGGATCCAATGGATATCGGTACTAAAAATTGATATACAGAAGTCAATTGGTATTGGTACTTATTATTCATTATGATATAGAAAAAAATGAAAATATAAGAAAGCAAACGATATCGTTTCTAATAATCATCATAATATTGACAAGTTTGTAATGTTTGCAGAAATCAATCGATATCGTACTAAAAATTGATTGTGATATTGAAAAATAATTAATATATACAGAAGTCAATTGGTATTGGTACTTATTATTCATTATGATATAGAAAAAAATGAAAATATAAGAAAGCAAACGATATCGTTTCTAATAATCATCATAATATTGACAAGTTTGTAATGTTTGCAGAAATCAATCGATATCGTACTAAAAATTGATTGTGATATTGAAAAATAATTAATATATACAGAAGTCAATTGGTATTGGTACTTATTATTCATTATGATATAGAAAAAAATGAAAATATAAGAAAGCAAACGATATCGTTTCTAATAATCATCATAATATTGACAAGTTTGTAATGTTTGCAGAAATCAATCGATATCGTACTAAAAATTGATTGTGATATTGAAAAATAATCAATATATACAGAAGTCAATTTGGTATTGGTACTTATTATTCATTATGATATAGAAAAAAATGAAAATATAAGAAAGCAAACGATATCGTTTCTAATAATCATCATAATATTGACAAGTTTGTAATGTTTGCAGAAATCAATCGATATCGTACTAAAAATTGATTGTGATATTGAAAAATAATTAATATATACAGAAGTCAATTGGTATTGGTACTTATTATTCATTATGATATAGAAAAAACTTTAAAATATAGAGAAATCTAACGATATCGGTTCTTTTTATTCATCATAATATTGACAAGTTTGTAATGTTTGCAGAAATCAATGGATATCGGTACTAAAAATTGATTGTGATATTGATAATATTTAATATATACAGAAGTCAATTGGTATTGGTACTTATTATTCATTATGATATAGAAAAAAATTGAAAATATTCAGAAATCAAACGATATCGGTTCTCATTATTCATCATAATATTGACAAGTTTGTAATGTTTGCAGAAATCAAACGATTGCAATGTTTGCAGAAATCAATCGGTGTCTGTACTCATTATAATATTGAAAATTCTACAATGTATGCAAACATAAAGAAGCAAAAATAGACACAATAACAAGCAATAAATTGAAATATGCTGGATGAATGATATTCCTTTAGCACATTGTTAAAAGTCTAGTTGAATATAACAAAAAGAAAGAAAATACACATATATTTCGGTACTGAAGGATGTAAAAGGTCCCTCAGAACGTCGTTCGATTCATAATATAATGCAATTTTGAAATCAACGTTTTTATGTGTATATCAGTGTTTTATGTGTGTTTAATAATATTAATTCTACGTTTTAAAGCCAATTTATGAGCCTCCTCGCTAAAAAGATTGTTCTTCTTATCACGAAAATGTCGTATACAAATGAAAAAGGTTGATTTCACAATTGACATTTTTGTCTGAACCCAATGCTCTGGGCAACCATGAAGCCAGGAAAAGTCTGTGCTTTCTAAATATGCAAGCATACTTTGTTTAAGACCATTTTCCTAACAATGTTCATCTACATAGGTAACTATTTACTTTAGTTGCCATAGATTCAACATGGTTGGAAAAATGGGCATTCACATAGCACAAACTTTGCTTGGAGTCATTATACTCTTTGAACAATGTGAAGATGTGGTTCACATCAAGATTGTGACCTGCAAGCATTGTTTGTTGGCAATCATGGCATTGCACGTCCATGCGTTTTACCACTGAACCACAAACATATGTGCAAGCTTGCATTTCACCAAGTTGTGGAACCAGCATAATATCATTCTCCAAAAAAGGTTGGTTTTCCAGAGTGGATTCATCGTCAATGTTTGGTCTAATTACAGATGATTTCCCCTTAACTACAAAAGATTTGAGATCATCCAGAATTGCCAAATCATCGTCTTCACAGTTTTTATTCCTCCCGGTATTGATTAGGCAATTCATTAACGATGCTTTAAGGGCAGCAATGAATTGGGGCACATTCGGGTTAGGATTACTGCCGCAGTTGTTGCGAATGCATCCGAAGCAGTTTTCGAGCGGGTCTTGATTAATCCTTCTTGTACTTAAAGAGTTTATCCCCCGACTTTTTAGCATATGAAAAAAATTTTCAAAACCATTTAAGGTTCTGATCCACCCTTCCTGTGATGGAGGAATGCATCTAGAACCCAAAAACTTCATTGTTTGGAAAAAAGTTTTCATTTTGCTAAATAGAGGGAGATGGCCACTCTTAGAAGTCATATTGGTCAAAAAAGTTTTCCCTCTCTTCCTATCTGGAGTGGTCCCATTCAGCGAATCAAACAGTTCGTCCATCCACTCACAAATAGTTGCCGTAGCGATCGCTTCATTAGGAAGATCATCTGAAATACGAAAATAATGAGTCAATACATTTATGTTTTGGTATTTGAAAGGGATGAAGCAAGAACGAATTGCAAAGTAACCGTAGAAAATGAATGTCTTGAGCAAGTGAATGAGTATGTGTATTTAGGAAGCATGTTTAGTCGTGATGGAAAGTGTGAAAAAGAAATCGCACGTAGGAAAGTTGCTGGTTGCAGGGTGGGCGGTGCATTAAGACCTATAATGAGAAACAACAACGTCTCACTACAAGCAAAGAAACTAGTGCATAACGCAATCCTGCTACCATCGATGATGTATGGTTGTGAAACGTGGACATGGACGAAGAAGTAAGAGAAATAGGAGAAGCTGTATGAGAAATAGTATGTCGGTGGAAGAAGCGAAAGAAATATGCTTGGATAGGAAAGAGTGGAGGTCCGTTCTCTCTGCCTACCCCTTACGGGACACGGCGTGATGGGTAAAAAAAAAATTATGTTGAATTAAATCACTTGTGTTAATCCCATCATTGCATGTGTTATCAAAAAGAATAAAAAGAAAACTTACTCGCACCAACTTTGGCCATGATGCCTGCTGCTACAGAGTGACTCAACACTTGAGCAGCCAAACTAACTCGCATTTTTTGCCTCCCATTAGGCTCCAAATGACATCTTGAAAGTGATTTGGCAAAAAAGAAGTTGGGATTATTGCTATCCTTCTCAAAAAAACTCTTTATATGATCCCATTTGGCAATGCCTAAAATAATAAAATACTTATGATAAATTGTGTAGGTATGTGTAATTGTTATGAAAATATTTATTACAATAACAACTTCCATTACCTCTAACTTGCTTTCCATTCATATTTAGATCCTGGTTGAACTCAATGTTATATTTTAGGAATAAATTCCTAAAACACTTTAGCAAGTGAGGAGGATCCAAAATGGTAACAATATCATGGTTATCATACGTAAACCATGGTCGGTCGGCAGTGGAGCCCAAAGCATTGATCGCCTTGATGTTAACTCCATCTAGGTCGCAAACAGTGGCCACAATCTCTAATTTGGCATCAAAGCATGCTTTTACAACCTAAAATACATAAAAATTAATTAATTAAATGTATAAAGTGGATTCATGACTCATTAAAGGGTTTATTTGATTAAACTTACTTCTTTGATCAAAACAGCTAATCTGTCAGCAGTCACGTGGTCACCGGAGAAATAATAAGAAATGGGCTGCTTCCATTTCTTCCGTAATCCGATGACCATGAACACCAATGCATGTGTTACCTCTAACTTGCTTTCCATTCATATTTAGATCCTGGTTGAACTCAATGTTATATTTTAGGAATAAATTCCTAAAACACTTTAGCAAGTGAGGAGGATCCAAAATGGTAACAATATCATGGTTATCATACGTAAACCATGGTCGGTCGGCAGTGGAGCCCAAAGCATTGATCGCCTTGATGTTAACTCCATCTAGGTCGCAAACAGTGGCCACAATCTCTAATTTGGCATCAAAGCATGCTTTTACAACCTAAAATACATAAAAATTAATTAATTAAATGTATAAAGTGGATTCATGACTCATTAAAGGGTTTATTTGATTAAACTTACTTCTTTGATCAAAACAGCTAATCTGTCAGCAGTCACGTGGTCACCGGAGAAATAATAAGAAATGGGCTGCTTCCATTTCTTCCGTAATCCGATGACCATGAACACCAATGCATGTGTTGCAATATCGCTGCTCCGGCCATGATTTCCATGATCCTGGAATCCTTCTATGATGTCCAATCGTCTATTGTAAGACAAATTCTTCCTAATGGACATCTCATCGAAAGTCAAGATACACAGATTATCATTTGAGGCTCGTTTTGAGGCCATATCTTTAATCGTGTCGAACACCTGAGTGTTGAAACCACACTTCAACGGGATGTTGTTCAACGTTGACTTCAACGTGCTAACACAGGGCAGACAGAATAACCTCATAAGAAGTCGATAACAAGCCGGTGACCTTTTGTAAAGACCCAAAGCCATCACCTTGTCATCAACACTCCACCTGTGGCCTTTCTTTGGTCGTCCAATGTTAACCAGTTGACTCTGTAGCAACACCGCCATTGAACCTGTGATTTTTTCATTAAAAAGATTCTGAACTGCCTCAGAGGTAGACAGATCTTTTAATGAAAGTTTTTGTTTTTTCTTTTGCACGATTTTTTTGTGCTTCAACCTCAATCTATATATCTCCTTCAAATGATTGCGACACCTTTCATATAAATTTTTTTCTCTAGGAGTCATCTGTGAAACACTATTTAAATTAACTTCGCGTAATATGTTTCTCCGTGGCTTCTGAAAATTTTCAAAAAATACCTTAATAATTCATATCCTATAATTATGTAAATAGAATAATATGGTAAATTAATAAAAAGTTTGCAAAAGTTAAACAACAAATAAAAAAAAAAGTTGTGTGATATGCACTCACAAGTTTATTAGCAGGTGTTGATGTAGTGGGTAGACACAATGTGTTCATAGATGTTGGTGTGGACGTTAAGTGTAGAAAATGTGTGTTCGATTGTTCGTTTATCTGAAAATAAATAATATTAATTTAGTGAATGTGAACCAAGAATATAGAATGCATGGTATAAAAATACATGTAATGTAGGCTTACGTGTAGATTTGTATTAACTGATGTTGGTGTGGATGATGTGGGTAGAAAATTAGTGTTCGATTGTTCCGATTGTGCGTTTATCTGAAAATAAATTATATTAATTTAGTGAATGTGAACCAAGAAGATAGAATGCATGGTATAAAAATACATGTAATGTGGGCTTACGTGTAGATTTGTATTAACTGATGTTGGTGTGGACATAGTGAATAGACTACATATATTTTGTTTGTTTATCTGCAAATAAATTATGGCAAATAAGTAAATTTGAACTGAGAAAGTGAATGCATTATATGAAAAAAAGTGACATTTATACTAACTTGTATATCTGTACCAGCTGATGTAGGTGTGGATGTCATGTATAAAGTGGAAATATTTGTTTTATCCTTTGTCTGAAAATCAATGAAAATGGTAAATAAGCAAATGCTAACGATTAACGAACAACACACCTCGGCGAACGCAGAAGAAATATAACAAAAACAAAATGGAAACGCTGTCAACTCAGCATCAAAACAACGCTATAGTGTTGCCACTAAAAAAACTTTTCACGAGCTTTGGAATTTAAAAAAGTAATTGACTGTTTGACTTTTGACTTTTAATTTGTATGTTTAAAGTAGTTTTTTATCTTTTAAAAATGAAATAATGACCAACAATAATGTTTTATTCGTTTTTGTTACGTTTTAGCTCATTAATCTTATAAAGTCAATTGCATGCTGTTTTATTTTTTTACATGGCATTACCTGTTTCATGTTGTCTCTTTTTTATACATGCTGATTGTATAAGCTTATCTCGTTGGTACAAAAGATCTTGGATGGCGCACATGACTCTTCTACAGTTGGCACACCGTGACTGGTTCGCGCACACCACGGATCATGCCGAAACTAACTCCCGGACATTCGCAGTCGGGAATGACAGATGTACCAGCGGGGCGCAAATCGAATCAAAATATGTGCGTAATTCAAATACACCGCTACAAGTTGTAGGAATTTCCCAAGAGTATGCTAGCTGTTGGAGTTGTTCCTGAGCTCCTCCGACGACTCCCAGTTGTGCTATGGCTGAATAACTGAGTTACTCATTTTACCTTAATTTTTTTATTTTGTCTGGGTTAACATTCTCCTCAGATACGTTTGGTAACATTTTGAGTTCACCATATTATGTCACATAATATGCATCATATACCTAATTATTGGAAAATGCTCAATTGTATGTTATTGTCTTCTTTTCTTTCTTCATCGTAATACACTTAATCCTTATTGATCAGACTATTTCTGATTCCTTTTATTAAATGTGGAATATCATACAATGGATTAATCTGTTCTTCCACCATTCCTCGACAGTTCTTAAATATCTCGCTTTGTTGTCACTTATAAGATCTCCTATTGTAGCAACGGACACTCTGCTTTGATCACTGACAGTAGCTTTCCAATGCCACCTTCAAAATCTGGACGTTCAATCCAATTTTATTGATCTTAATGTAATAAATTTCCCTCTTGGAGAAAGAGACAGGGCTGGGATAAGCTTCTCAATTCGTTCATTCGCGATTTTTCTTCCTGATTGTACGCGTGGACTTCTCCTGGCGCATTTCCCGTAGGTACTGGCAATCCAATAGAAGAGCAGGTTATTCCATCTTGCCTGAAAATGAAATTGACGTCATGAAGAGCAACGTTGGTCGATACATGCGTTCGCATGTGGTCCAGAGTCGAGTCTTCCAAGCGATCTTGCCATAATTTAAGGGGTCGAGCTGGTTGTAAAAGGTCCTTCAGAACGTCGTTCGATTCATAATATAATGCAATTTTGAAATGAACGTTTTTATGTGTATATCAGTGTTTTATGTGTGTTTAATAATATTAATTCTACGTTTTAAAGCCAATTTATGAGCCTCCTCGCTAAAAAGATTGTTCTTCTTATCACGAAAATGTCGTATACAAATGAAAAAGGTTGATTTCACAATTGACATTTTTGTCTGAACCCAATGCTCTGGGCAACCATGAAGCCAGGAAAAGTCTGTGCTTTCTAAATATGCAAGCATACTTTGTTTAAGACCATTTTCCTAACAATGTTCATCTACATAGGTAACTATTTACTTTAGTTGCCATAGATTCAACATGGTTGAAAAAATGGGCATTCACATAGCACAAACTTTGCTTGGAGTCATTATACTCTTTGAACAATGTGAAGATGTGGTTCACATCAAGATTGTGACCTGCAAGCATTGTTTGTTGGCAATCATGGCATTGCACGTCCATGCGTTTTACCACTGAACCACAAACATATGTGCAAGCTTGCATTTCACCAAGTTGTGGAACCAGCATAATATCATTCTCCAAAAAAGGTTGGTTTTCCAGAGTGGATTCATCGTCAATGTTTGGTCTAATTACAGATGATTTCCCCTTAACTACAAAAGATTTGAGATCATCCAGAATTGCCAAATCATCGTCTTCACAGTTTTTATTCCTCCCGGTATTGATTAGGCAATTCATTAACGATGCTTTAAGGGCAGCAATGAATTGGGGCACATTCGGGTTAGGATTACTGCCGCAGTTGTTGCGAATGCATCCGAAGCAGTTTTCGAGCGGGTCTTGATTAATCCTTTAATTGCCTCTTGTCCTTGAGCTTTCTGCTTGCTTGTGGTGGGAGTAGTCCTGTTGTCTGGCATCTCGTATGTATCTGGATTATAGAAGATGTCTAGATCAAGGGGTTCAGAACTCTCAAGACTCTCTATGGGTTTCTCTCTTATGCTCCACATTGCCTCAGGAGCATGTATCGACAGTCCAAAAAATGGTTTATCTTATTATGCCGAAGCTCAGCTGCGGCCTTCTGATGTGATGGTGACATTCGCACAATCATATCCCTTGAAAATGTACTTGACAAATCTAAGGGAGGTTGTGCACTCCACGTTGATATGTGCGTATCAGGTAGGGATTGTAAGGCACGACATTGCGATTATGAATCGAAGCACCGCGAACACTAACTCGCTAAGTGTTGCGTCGTTGATACAAAGGATATCCATTCACATTGAGTTGGGTGTGGTCATTGAAATCCTTAGGGAACCCTTTCGAGAATTTTCCGTCCTTCATACATGGAGCGTCCGGATTGCCACTGCCGCTAGGACTATGAATCATGCACAACTTAAGGACAACTTCACGAAGCTATGGTTGGTCAGGAGGTGAATGATTCCTTTCTGGTGGAATTTTGGTGCAGATGAATTGGTCGATTCTATATCAGTTCACAGTTGTAGAAAACTTATCCCGCTCACTGAGTGTTATTAAAATGTGAGCGTGGGGCAGACCACGCTTCTGAATCGCACAGATGTGAGCAATCGACTTTGCGAATATTCCAACGTAAACCAAATCCTTCATGAGCGCATCTATTTTGATTTTGAATACCCGAGCTACTAAATCCGGACGATCGGCTGAAACTTTGAAAGAATGCTGTTTTCATTTTGTCTAGATCTTCTGCGGGAAGATCAGGCCACAGGCAAGTGTCACCGTATGATTTATCCTGCAAAATAAATGTAATACACATTCTATTTTCTATGTATAGAATATTCAGATGCCTTTTTAAAAAGTCTCTAGATACTAAAACTTTGTTTTATCGCTGTTTTTTGTATTCTTATTGCTATGTCATTTAGAACAACATTCAAAATAACAAGATCAAAGAAAGAAATATCAACAAACCCTTAAATAAATTTGTTAAAAATCAATGTTCTGCTATTGAAAATATAGTTCACTAATACTCAGTGGAAGAACTGGTTGTCCGTAAAATAAGTGTCTCTGTTTGCACATGGATCGCTGTTACATGCAATCCAGCATTTGTCTTTCTCCAAAACATTCCCACCCCACTGAACTCGATGCGACACTCAGGATCGGTTTGGCAGTCGTAAAGAATGGAGCTCTCAATCCTATCGCCCGCAAGGTATGAAGTACGCTACTTATGTGATTAGTTTTTTATACGCCAAAAGCCATTCATCGGCGGGAATTCATTTTCAACGGACAGAAATGTAAGAAACTGCATCTTTGATCTCCAATACTGTGATAAAAGGTCAACCAGATAAATATATACAAATTGATTTGTTTTGTTTGGAAAGTTTGTTATTCAAACGGAAAAGGTGTCAGGAAAGTTAAATAATACAGTATACTTCATATTTCAATTTTTTATGCATTGTCAAAATATACAAAAAATAAACTTAAATTACAAAAAATAGGAATGCTTTACAGCATGGCAAAATAGTTATCAATCAAATCTCTTCGGTAAAAATTATTGTCCGAAGAGTCCTGTATTTGTGATTGTTCTGTGGAAATTTCTGGTTCGGTATCAATGATGTTGCTATCAGGTGGTAGCAGGTCTTCATTTTTGATCCTACAAATGTTATGTAAGATTGCAGTTGCCACAATGACATGCTGGGCGCGACTTAGCGATAGACGCAATGGTAGAAATAGGACAGGAAATCTGCGCTTCCATACACCAAAACACCTCTCAACACAGTTTCTTGTTCGGATTTGTGATTCGTTGTAGAGGTTCTCAGCTGGCGTTTGAGGGTTACTTAAAGGAGTCATCATGTACTTACTTCTGCACGCTATAGCCGCTGTCTCCAAGAAGCATTCCGTCACCAAATTCATTGTTTTGGAAGCGTCTCTTTATTAAACTAGCATTGAAAATGGTAGAATCGTGTGCTGATCCTGGCCATTTTACAACAATATCTCTAATAAGAAGCGAGGCATCACAGATGCATTGAACATTTAAGGAGAAATAGCCTTTTCTATTTCTAAACACTTCTGCGTTTTCTCCACCTGGTGACTGGATCCTGATGTGAGTGCAATCAATAGCTCCTACCATACAAGGAAATCTACCAATGTTGTAAAAATTTTCTTTGATCGCTGCACTGCTGTCCATGACAATATATTTTGTTCTAAGCTTGCATATCGCCTGCGAAACTTTCCAAACAATTGAACAAGCTGAAGCTTTTGATACTCCAACAAAGTCTCCAGCGGCTAACAATATTGCTCCCAACGCATAATATCGTAATGCGACAAGTAACTGTGTGGATGGCGATATCGACCCATTTCTGGCCGTGTGAGGTTTAAGATGTTGGCCAATATCTTGTAGCAACTCTTCAGCACAACCTTTCGATAAACGAAATCGACATTGGAAATCAATGTCATCCAAAATGTTGAAATAATCCACGCGTTCTTTAAAAACACGTGGTCGCCGTGTCGGGAAAATAATCTCTTCGTCTTCTGATGCTGAATTATCTTATAAAAACTCGAAATCACTGCTTGACAACATAATATTACTTTCTATATTCACTGAACACTGAAATAGCTTTTATTCACGGAAATTTACCCAGCGGCGATCGAAATATCGTCGGTGAGCTGACAATACCTACCAAGTGCACTTTAGCAAATTGTTCAGGAGAGACAAAAAACTTTCTGAAATTCAAATTACTCAACTTTTTGAAAATGTAAAAATGCAATAACTCTTGTATTTATGTACTTGAATACCTGATTATACTATTATGTAATAAATATTACTCTAAATACATAATACCGTAGATAGCGGATATTGCTTCCTCAAAATGTGTACATAGCAGTTATTGCTATAGAAAGTTCCAATGAAACTAAGTATTTTGGAATAAAAAACAATTAACTTTATTATCAAAATAATATTATTTATACACCGCTATACTAAAAAAATATAAAAAGTAGGAACATAAAAGAATTACCTAAATATTTATTAGAAAAACATAATGAAAAAATACAGTTAAACCATTCATGTGTAATGGACCGACCGTGACAGTGTTATTTTAAGTTAGATAACACTCCCCTGCAGCTGCATCCTGGAATGATATGGAGGCCGAAGGTCATATCAGTCTTAAGCCCATGTGTTTTTGTACCTACATAATGATAAGCGCTTCCCCACAAGTGCTTTCAATTATGATATAGAGGGCATAGGTTAAATTATTAAAGCTCATATTGATAACACATATTTTTGTCTCAAGTAATATGATACTTTCATGATAAAACAATATCAATTGTAAGTACCATATTCCCACAGAAGTTGGAATATAATATTTTGTTTATTTGATAAGGATGATAAACTGCATCCTGTTTTTCTCTTCACTTCGTTCAGGAAGTATCAAGTTATCATTATAATGTACCAATAGATAAGGAACTATTCTAGTATATAAGCCATACAACTTAGAAAAGAGGGGCATTAGCATTACATTAAGCACTTCATTAAGATCACTATCCGATCACTCGCTCTAGTTAAGTCTATAGTAGTAAATCTAATTATAATATTGCTATGTAATTAATTGAACTTAAATAAAAAGACTACCGTACATATCGATGTTTGCTGATTTAACCCTTGGCACATAACAATAAAAAGTGGTGTCAGAAGAAAGGGATGAAATAATCGTCGCGAAATTATTTTCATCAAGAATTTATTCAATAAAGACCGATTGTACGACTGTTTGTCTTGAATCTGCTTAAGGCGATTTAGACAATTGGAAGAACTTCATAGTGCCAACATCGATTATTGCTGATAAGTTGCTGGACCGCTGTCGCAAACCTTCACAATTGAATCGTTGGGTCAACCGATACCAATTGCCTGCTGCTGCTGCAAGAGAGTATACAACCGACTGAGCTACGGATCTGGTGAAGCCGACCCGTGCTGAAGCCACATTAGAAGAAATCTACAGTCCAAACACAAGACGTCCTGATAGCTGCTAAAGGAAGAAGAAGCAATCCTGGATATGTACCGGTTAGTCTAATTAAGTTAGTTTTAATTTTAGTTATAAATTTTAATTTTAAATTAATTGCTGTACTTATTTGATTTTGATAATAATTAATATTTAGATTTTTGGGTTATTGCTATTTGAATTGACTATTGATTGATTGATATTAAGCAGTTTGTTTTGAAAAATTAATATTAACTTCATTGATTTTTTAAAGACTTTTAATTTGCTAGTAAACAATAAACAAAATTAAAATGGAAAATAAAGCAAATGTTGTTAAACAGGAAGAAAAAATTGATTACGAACGGAAAGTGACATTAGGGTTTTTAACTGGGTTTATTGAAGTTTTTCATGGTGAACCGGAAAAACTCAACTCATTTATCAGAAATTGCGATTATGCCATGCAGTTAGCTGACCCATGGCAACAGAATGTATTGTTTAATTTAATTATGGGTAAAATCAAGGGTAGAGCTGAAGCTGTCATATCTTGTAGGCAAATAAACGATTGGAAAGGCTGCAAAGAATTCCTTGTAGAAAACTTTAGTCGAACACAATCATTTATACAGCTATTGAGCGAAATAAAAACTTGTAAACAAGGTAGGAATGAGTCAATCTCCGAATTTACTCAAAAGATAGATCGATGTTACGCGAATCTATCTCGGGCTGCCAAATCAGAAACAATAGATCCAAACGAACTGATAGGCCGAAGTGCAGTTATCAAGGATATTGCGCTTCACGCATTTCTCACGGGTGTTCAACCCCAGTACGTTCAAATACTTAGGTCAAGAGAGCCTAAAACGTTTGAAGAAGCCGCCCAAATGGCAACGGCTGAGGAGAAATTTTTCCCTCAAACTACCAAATCGTCACAATTTATTCAAAATAAATATTGCAACATTTGTAAAAGAAGTAATCACAACACGGCTGAGTGTTTCAAAAAACTTAAAGAACCGCGTATTTTAAATGCTAGGGTAGATAACAAAATCATTTGTTATTTTTGTAAAAAAGCTGGTCATGTTAAAAGTAAATGCTATAAATATCAAAAATTCTTGGAAAATAATCCCAAGAATTTAAACTCTCAAAACCATTCATCCGCTGCCGGGGTGAAGGTAGTCGAAAGTTTGAAGGCAGAATAGTACCGGAAAATAAAGTAAAAATTAATAGAAGTTTAGTAAATATTAGTAAGTCACTTAGCATAGGACAAGTTACCGCTTACATAAATATTTGTGTAGACGAATCAAGAAATAATTGGTTAAGATTATTGATAGATAGCGCGGCTGACATAAGCCTAGTGAGACCGTCATCTATTAAAGATAAAACGGTATATGATGATTCACAGAAAATCATGTTGAGGGGTATAACCTCGGGATCGGCACAAACATTGGGTGTCGTTAATTTAACCTTAAGGGTTAAGGAAAAATCTATTACCCATCAAATGCACTTATTGCCCGCCAATACAGATGTTCCACTCGATGGATTGTTGGGTTCAGATTTTTTGGAAAAGACGAAAGCAAGGATCGACTACGGAAATAATAAATTGTTTATTGGTACTACAGGTATACCTTTCCATTTCAAAGACAAGGATATTGTCAAGGAAAGTGTAGCCATGGTAGTGCAGGCGCGTTCGGAAACGATTGTGCAAGTTAATGTTTTGAACCCAGAAATTAAAGAAGGCATGTTGCCAGGAAAAGAAATTATTCCGGGGGTTTATTTAAGTAAAGGAATATGTAAGGTCGATCAACAAGGGAAAGCTTTCGCAAGTGTTCTAAATACGTTAGAACGGTCAGTAAAAATAACTGAATGTAATTTGTTTTTAGAAAAGTTTAATGAAAATGAAGCGATATTGTTAGAAAGTGATTGTAATGAACAATCGAATAAAAAGTATAAAAAGGGTAATGTTTTTCGCATAAATAGCGATAGAGAAAGGTTAGAAAAACTTAAAAATAATTTAAGGTTAGAACATTTGAATCAGGAGGAACAGTCCTCGGTTATGAATATTTGTAATAATTTCAATGATGTATTTTATTTGGAAGGTGACGAGTTGTCACACACGTCTTCGATTTATCACGAGATAAACACCGGGAGTAATGGACCAACTTTTACAAAGTCTTATAGATATCCGGAAATACATAAAGCTGAAGTGAATAACCAAATGGATAAAATGTTGCAACAAGGAATTATTAGACCGTCAACGTCTCCATGGTCTTCACCTCTATGGGTAATTCCGAAAAAGGATGACGCTTCTGGTAAAAAGAAGTGGAGAATCGTAATTGATTATCGGAAACTTAATGATATAACTGTAGGTGACGCGTACCCATTACCTAATATATCCGATATATTAGATCAGTTAGGTCATTCCAAGTATTTTACAACATTAGATTTAGCTTCGGGGTTCCACCAAATACCAATGAAAGCGGAAGATTCTCAGAAAACTGCTTTCTCAACTCCATTGGGGCATTATGAGTATAATAGAATGCCATTCGGGCTAAAAAATGCTCCTGCAACCTTTCAAAGGTTAATGAATAACATACTTGCAGGTATTCAAGGAATTAGGTGTTTTGTCTATCTCGATGACATAGTTATTTACGCGAGCGACGTAAAAATGCATGAGGATAGGTTAAATGAAATATTTAATATATTAAGGAAACATAATTTGAAATTGCAACCTGATAAATGTGAATTTATGAGACAAGAAGTCACATATTTAGGGCATATAATTACGGAAAATGGTGTGAAGCCAGACCCGGGAAAGATAAATGCTATAGTGAATTATCCAATACCTTCATGTGTTAAGGATATTCAATCGTTTTTGGGATTAGTGGGTTATTATAGAAAATTTATAGAAAATTTTAGTACCATTACTAAACCATTAACTAAGTTGTTAAAAAAGGAAATAGCTTTTAGTTGGGGTAAAGAGCAACAAGACGCTTTTGATATATTGCGAAATAAGTTAACTGCAGATTCCATATTACAGTATCCAGATTTTTCTAAACCATTTTACTTGACAACTGATAGCAGTAGTTTTGCTGTCGGAGCAATATTAAGTCAATTTAAAGATGATAACGACCTACCTATAGCTTTTGCTTCTAGAACTCTGAATAGAGCTGAGACAAATTATTCAACCACGGAGCGCGAGCTCTTAGCCATCATTTATGGTGTCAAACATTTTCGCCCATATCTCTATGGTAGAAAATTTATAATCGTTACGGACCATAAACCGTTAAAATGGTTGTTTAATGTTAAAGATCCAAGTTCTAGGTTAGTCAGATGGAAGTTGAGGTTAGAAGAGTATGATTACGAAATCATATACAAAAAGGGTAAATTGAATTCTAATGCTGATTCTTTATCAAGGATCAAATTACCGGAATCTAATATATTGCATATTCAGAATATAGACAGGGATACTTACGAGGATTTCTTGAAATTTAATAGCTTAAAATTAGACCCTAACATTTATGATTTTAGAGAAGTTGATGATAATTTGTTATCTAGGAAAGATAACGTGTGCTTCTCCACATCAGGGGATTTAGAAATGGGTGACGAATTGTCCGATTTTAACATTGAAAACGTTGTTAAAAATTTAAACGAATTGAAAATCAAAACAATTAACGTAGGAGACATCTTAGAATGTTCTAATAAGGATAGTAATTACAAAATATATATGCTAGTTAATAGGCAAAATAATTGGGAAACATTATCGTATAAGGATTTATTTGATGTTTTAATAAAGTTTAAAGAAAAATTAGTTAATGAGTATATAGACTCAATTTCTTTTCCAAAATTAGGTATTAATAATAATTTAAAATGGGAAAAGGTTAGGCAAATTATTCACTATGTTTTTAGAAATAGTAACATTAAGATAACTATTTGTAGCGATAGAATAATGACACCGGATAAGGAAAAAATTAACGATATATTGTTAGAAAATCACGATAGTCCAACAGGTGGTCATTCAGGTTTTCATCGAACTTATAATAGGATAAAAATGAAATATCAATGGAAGGGGATGAAAAACGATATAAAAGAATACATATCAAAATGTGAATCTTGTCAGAAAAACAAAATCTCGCGAAAGAATTACACACAACCGATGGAAATCACTTCCACTTCTAGTAAACCATTCGAGAAAATTTGCATGGATATTGTGGGTCCATTGACGCTAACAGAAAACGGGAATAAATATATTTTGACGATTCAAGACGACTTAACAAAGTATTCCCAGGCTCATGCAATACCAAACCACGAGTCTGTAACTATCGCGGATAAATTAGTCACAGAATTTATTTGTAGATACGGTATTCCTTCTTCTATTTTAACCGACCAAGGTGCTGATTTCACATCAAACTTGATAAAAGAAGTAAGTAAAATGTTTAAGATTAAAAAATTACAAACCACCGCGTATAGACCACAGTCTAACGGATCTCTTGAGCGCACGCATGCTACGTTAGCAGATTATCTCAAACATTATATTACCAAGACCCAAACCGATTGGGACAAATGGCTTGATTTTGCTATATTTTCTTTTAATACGACGCCTCATACGTCGACGAAATTTACACCTCATGAGTTAGTATTCGGGAACAAACCAAATTTACCTAGTAATATTGTTCAAGAACCAGAATTCCGTTACACATACGAGAATTATGTAGACAATTTAAAATATCGTCTTAACAAATCGCATGAAATAGCTATTAATAATTTGTTAGATAGTAAACATAAGTCTAAGGAAAACTACGATAAAAAGGTAGCTTGTAATGAAAAATTTGATGTAGGTGATATGGTATATTTGCGAAATGATGGTTCCAAACCTAGAGGGTGCAAAAAACTCTCGCAGAATTATGCTGGACCTTATAAGATTGTTGAAATTAATTCTAATGTTAATTGCACTATATTGATAAAAAATAAAAGGGTTAAAGTACATTTAAATAGATTAAAACGTGCAATTATTGCAGATTCCTCGTAATCTTCTACATTGCCTCTAGTGCAATGACACGAGATGGCATTAACATGGTTGCTGGTGCCAACTATGACGTTACTTGGAAGGAGATACCATCTTCCTCTGGTATTTATTACAATCATATACATAGCTTAAATATTCAAGAAGGTAACTGGAATCTCATTACATTTTTAGATTTAAAGGGGTATAAAGACAAGCTAGATTTAGTTAATATAGTTCATAAGAAAACTGAATCTATATGTAATCAGAGTATATATAAGGAATTAAAGATGTGTTATCCAACATTCAAAATATTAAGTGAAATTGTTACTGATTTAAATAAGAAACAAATAGTGTTAGATGAAGTAGTACAAAGTGAACCAAAAAGGCAAAAAAGAGCATGGCTCGATATTATCGGTAAAACTTTTAAAACGATATTTGGTACACTTGATTCCGATGATGCTATATATTATAATAATATCATTGATAAGCTACACAAAGATGAAAATGAACTACATAGTATATTAAAACAACAAGTTCAAGTAGTAAAAACAGCTATTGTAAATTTTAATTCCACCATGAGTAATTTAAATGCAAATGAAGAATTGTTTAATAAAAACTTTGATAAATTTAAAGCATTTGCTGAAGAAGTTGATAAACATGTATTTAATATTGAAAGTGAATTAGGTATAGAAAATCATTTAACTAATCTAATGTTAATTGCAACTGAGTTAGAAAATGAATATTCACAGATCACAAACTCAATTATGTTTGCTCGTAATAATATGGTGCATCCATTTGTTTTGACTCCTAATCAATTTTTAGATGAGTTAATTAAGTCAACACCATACTTACCAAATTCATTGACCTACCCAATGCCATTATCTTTAAAGAACGTTGATAAATTGTTATCTATTGTAAGTTTAAAGGTTTATTCAGTAGATGGGTCGAGATTAATTTTTGTTTTATCAAATCCATTATGTAACTATTTAAATTATAACTTATATGAATTGATATCCTTACCAATGAAAAGACCAGATAATTTTTATGTTTTTATTCTACCTTCTATAAAGTACTTAGCTTTGTCTGATAATAGAAACCAATATATTGTATTCGAAGATTTAAGTGATTGTAAACAAACTATTGATGATAAATTATTATGTAAAGTAAATAATGCAAGATATTCTGTTCAAGGTAGATCTATATGCGAAATTGAATTAATAAATCCAAATAATAACTTTATACCAAAACATTGTAATACTAGAGTTCTAAATTATATTGATGAAGTTTGGCATAAATTGAATGAAAATAATTGGATATATGTATTACCGAAAGAAACAATTGTAACATTTAAATGCAAGGAAGATAATCCATTTGATGTAATTTTGAAGAATACTGGAATAGTCAATGTAAAAGCTAATTGTGTAATTTATAGTAGTGTATCAACTGTACACAATGTTAAAAATGAAATTGATTCGAAGATAACTTTACCTATAGTAGTTACTCCAACATTTAATATTTTAGAAGATGATTGTTGTAAAATTAATGATACCATAAAGCATATTAATGTTCCTCATATTTACCCAAGAATAAATAATTTAAATCGAGATGATTTAGCAGTCGCAAGTCATAAACTTGACGACATTTATAAAGGAATTAATGATATGAATGTCTCTGATGAGCATATTTTTAAGAAAATTGTAAACAATAATTATTTCTCTTTTATTATGATGAGTTTACTTAAATTATTAGTTGTATATCTTATATATAAATTTTATAGATATTGTAAAAAAAGGAATAGTAAAAATGACTGTTGTAGTAATATAACAAACTGTATAACATTTAATGTACTAAAGAAATCTAACAGAGTTTCAAATAAGGTTGTAGAAATACCAATGTCTGATGAAGTCATTGAAGAGATAGAGACACAAACAGTAACTCAAAGACCGAGACGGAGTTCTCGATTGAGTCATCAAATCATATGAGATCTAACACGGTTATATCTCATCTTAGGGCGGGAGGTGTAATGGACCGACCGTGACAGTGTTATTTTAAGTTAGATAACACTCCCCTGCAGCTGCATCCTGGAATGATATGGAGGCCGAAGGTCATATCAGTCTTAAGCCCATGTGTTTTTGTACCTACATAATGATAAGCGCTTCCCCACAAGTGCTTTCAATTATGATATAGAGGGCATAGGTTAAATTATTAAAGCTCATATTGATAACACATATTTTTGTCTCAAGTAATATGATACTTTCATGATAAAACAATATCAATTGTAAGTACCATATTCCCACAGAAGTTGGAATATAATATTTTGTTTATTTGATAAGGATGATAAACTGCATCCTGTTTTTCTCTTCACTTCGTTCAGGAAGTATCAAGTTATCATTATAATGTACCAATAGATAAGGAACTATTCTAGTATATAAGCCATACAACTTAGAAAAGAGGGGCATTAGCATTACATTAAGCACTTCATTAAGATCACTATCCGATCACTCGCTCTAGTTAAGTCTATAGTAGTAAATCTAATTATAATATTGCTATGTAATTAATTGAACTTAAATAAAAAGACTACCGTACATATCGATGTTTGCTGATTTAACCCTTGGCACATAACACATGTAGGTACTTTTAATTTATTTTAAATGTTGAATGGGCTTGTTTTTTTTTAAACAATATAATTAATAAGAAAAATAAAAAATGATTATTAAAAAATAAACTCTAGGTATCTTACTGAATAACTATATAAATCACACACATAAGTACTTAAATATACGATACAATTTTGGAAAAAATTATGTGAACTTTTGATTAACAAAAAATAAGTAGACACAACAAAACTAGATAATAATTACACTTTGGAAACAAAATAAGTGTAAATTAAAATGACTAATCATAGGATAATATAGAAGAAAACTATGTACATGAAAACATGTTCATAAAAAATGAACATAAAAGGTAACATTCATTAGGGTTTTTTTCATTTAGAATTTCTTTTTTTCTTCTTGGAGTTTGAATTATTACGTATTTTGTCAACGGCGACACCATCTTCACTAATATTATTGTTCTCCATGTTATCAATAGTTATTGACGTATACGGAAGATTGTCATAAAACACGTGGGTATCTTTAGATATTACACTTTTCAATTCTTGAAGATGTTTCCACTTTTTCAGTGAAATGGGTAATTGATTCTTATATGAAGAAGGGTAATTCAAGATTGGTTGCATATTTCTTGCTCTCATTGGAAGGTCTTCGTATTCGTCAGTAAACTGCAGCTTTATTTTAATAGCACCACTATGATCATAGTGCAATGACTTTATTTGATTCACTGTTTTGTCTCTCCCTGGTCTAATACTTGAATATCTTAAGTGTTCAGATCTTGTGTAGTCTTTAAAAAAATCGTGCGTTAACTGAATTACCTCATAAGGTTCTGGTTTTTTCCGGGCCTCTTTTGTAGCTTTAATATAGTCACTTGGTAGTTCGATAATTCGGTTTTTTAATTTCCTTTCTATACAACTGTGTACCGAATCACACGCCATTTGTGTATGTCCTCTTGTTAGAAACTTTTGATAAATTTCAACATGATGCAACATTGCAAAGTTAAGAAGAGCGTTTGCCATTATGTTGTTCCTATTTTGCGACGTACAACCATCTGAATAAATTACGATTGGAAGATTTTTTGACAAACAATGGCGCTCCATGTAATTTAGTAAGCAGGAAACAAAAGTTGAAGCGGTTAGACCACAGTCAGTCTCTGTAAACCAATAACATGTACTGTGATGAGTGGTTTCATTGTAAACAGTAAAGTTATGACATGATAACTTAGTTTTGAAATAAATTTTTGTTGCATTTAACGATGGTGTCAACTTTACGGCTTGCAAGTCCATGCATAAAAGTATCACTTCATTATTTGAAGCTCTTGTTTTATCTTTTTCGTGCTCGGATCTACTTGAATTTTTCTCTTCTACATGTTTAAGCCAAACATCCTCATTTACATTTTTATTTTCAAACTCGATGCATATGTCACACCGGTCTTTTTTGGGAGAAAACAAACTTAAATTATGTTCATTAAATACTTCTTTGAATTTTTTTCTACCCAGAGAGATTTTGTCGTTTTCTTCACAATAATTTTTATAAACGTTGTGTAAGGCCTTTATTGTAGTGAATTGCTGCTCCAAATATAATTTATTAGTGTCTTTTCGTACGTAATGTGATGGTAATTTGGGTAAATCATTGAAAAATATTTTTAAAAATTCTACGCTCTCTGCAAAACATGTGACTTTAAAATTGGACGGATTTCTCCTCTCATTTTTGAGATGTTTAGACTCACTTATTCCATAAGCACTATCTTTGACCCAGCTCTCCACCATCGAGCGTCTCAGGCCTAAGGTATTCATAAACATGATTTTGCACACCTGTACCAATTCATTTCCATTGTGTAATCTGTAAATCATTGTGGTGCTTCGTTTGATTGTTTTCGTTTGTGTTCTCCTAGCTGGAGGTTGAAGAGTAACATGTCCAGAAACAAATACTTTTCGCTGATCCCACGTCATCATTTTCCAAAATGTTGTAAATATTTTTATTCTAATGTGCTCTTCAAAATTTCCACAATGACGTTTTTTAGATTTTTCGCACACCTGAGATGAACATCGTTGCCCTATTGTTCTCGCAGGCTTCGAGACATTTTGCTTAAATACCCTATTCCTATCACGAGTAAATCCCAGATACTCTTCTCCTTGCATTCTCAGAAGACAATTTTTTTTCCTCTTCCAATTATTTTTATTTGCTAACTTTTTTCTTTTACGACCTTCCTCCATATCTCCGCAGTCAACTCTATCATTCGTTTTGTCAAGGTTCAGCATAGTATTTTCATCAATGAGACTAGGTGATTGGTGAATTGAGTTTTGTAACTCATTAAAAACTATTTGACTAGTTGATGGATCAATCGCATTTTGTAACTCAGTGAAAACCAATTGACAAGGTGATTGAACAAAATTAGGGATTTCTGGAGTAGGGATCTCCTCTGTATTTTGAATTGTGAAGTTAGTTTGAAGATGGAGCTCTTGTATTATAGTAGTTGATTCAATGTTGTCTAGTAAAAAGTATTCGCATACATTTTGAACTTCTGGTAATTCTGCTGTATTTTGCGTATACACTTGTTCTTCTCGAGTAGGTTGATCAATTTTTTGAGTGGGTTTACTTTGAAAATATTGATAATTTGAAACTTGTGCTTCTTGGTATGGTAGATCCATTGTTTCTTGTAAAATTGGAAGTATTTGAGTGGGTTGGCTTTGATCAGTTGAAATTGGTATCTCTTGGGATGGTAAATCTTGTGTTTGAGAGGGTTGCCTTTGATAATATTCAGTTGAAACTTTACCTCGAGATGGTGATTCTGTTTTTCTTAGTAAATCTTTTGACATGATGATTTCTGGTTCTCGAACTTGTAGTTTTTTCTCCAGTGCCATGTTCAGTATTCTTAATCCTCTCGAAGTCATTTTTCTGTGAAATAAAAAATGGTTTTAATTAAAATAAATTATTGAAATTCTAAAACTATACTTTTCTCCATGAGTTAAAATACAACAATAGCTGTTAAGTAACAGAAATTATCAGATAATTGCATTTGAAAGTTCAATTGCAATATCTGCTATCTGCCGAGGTACAACAATACCTGTTAAGAAGCAAAAAATATTCCATAATTTAACAAAAACTAATGATGCAATATCTGTTATCTACTGCACAAATATAAATGGGATTTTAAGTCATAAAATTGACAATATTTTATTCTAAAATATGAAAATAACAAAGAATAGATATCATCCTACCTTATAGAACTCAGCTACACTTCTAAAGAATAAAAATAAAAATGCACGGAGCGAAAAATCAAGGCAACAACAAACGCACGTCATTCCAGCGTATATTTACAAGGCAAACTGACTGTTAGCAGGTATTGTCCTGCTTTTCTACCACGTTATAGATGGTAGGTATTGTTTTTATCAAAAAACTCGGACTTCCAATTTTTTTTAATTTGTCAGCTATTGTCACAATGTGAGGAATGGGCATTAGAACCAAAATATGCAAAAAAACGCATTTCGCAAAAAGTGCGAGATGGTAGGTATTGTCAGCTCACCGACGATATATCTCAAGCGCACCACGTCAAACAACAAACTGTCACACAAACCGACGGTTTGATTGTCAAAACCGATAGCTAAACAGTCGGTATTACTAACCTACAGATTTCTACCGAAATATGGCTAACGGATGTTTATAAGACGCAAAATTTACCGATTGGTGCTTTTTTCGGTTTATTTCGTCGGTTATTTAACTAACGGATGTTTATAAAACCGGCCCTAAGTGTTGCGTCGTTGATACAAAGGATATCCATTCACATTGAGTTGGGTGTGGTCATTGAAATCCTTAGGGAACCCTTTCGAGCATTTTCCGTCCTTCATACATGGAGCGTCCGGATTGCCACTGCCGCTAGGACTATGAATCATGCACAACTTAAGGACAACTTCACGAAGCTATGGTTGGTCAGGAGGTGAATGATTCCTTTCTGGTGGAATTTTGGTGCAGATGAATTGGTCGATTCTATATCAGTTCACAGTTGTAGAAAACTTATCCCGCTCACTGAGTGTTATTAAAATGTGAGCGTGGGGCGGACCACGCTTCTGAATCGTACAGATGTGAGCAATCGACTTTGCGAATATTCCAACGCAAACCAAATCCTTCATGAGCGCATCTATTTTGATTTTGAATACCCGAGCTACTAAATCCGGACGATCGGCTGAAACTTTGAAAGAATGCTGTTTTCATTTTGTCTAGATCTTCAGCGGGAAGATCAGGTCGCAGGAAAGTGTCACCGTATGATTTATCCTGCAAAATAAATGTAATACACATTCTATTTTCTATGTATAGAATATTCAGATGCCTTTTTAAAAAGTCTCTAGATACTAAAACTTTGTTTTATCGCTGTTTTTTGTATTCTTATTGCTATGTCATTTAGAACAACATTCAAAATAACAAGATCAAAGAAAGAAATATCAACAAACCCTTAAATAAATTTGTTAAAAATCAATGTTCTGCTATTGAAAATATAGTTCACTAATACTCAGTGGAAGAACTGGTTGTCCGTAAAATAAGTGTCTCTGTTTGCACATGGATCGCTGTTACATGCAATCCAGCATTTGTCTTTCTCCAAAACATTCCCACCCCACTGAACTCGATGCGACACTCAGGATCGGTTTGGCAGTCGTAAAGAATGGAGCTCTCAATCCTATCGCCCGCAAGGTATGAAGTACGCTACTTATGTGATTAGTTTTTTATACGCCAAAAGCCATTCATCGGCGGGAATTCATTTTCAACGGACAGAAATGTAAGGAAAACTAGTATTTAAATGTTAAAATGGTGCAAAGAATTCAAAGGACGCACAGACGTTCATTACGAATAACAATCCTGACGATGATGAAAGATTGTCTACGTGGAAGCGGCGATTCCGGCAGATCAAAGTCATATTTGACAGTTGATCTTATTTTCCTGTTTGGCCTGTTGGGCTAGACTTATCACTCGGTTCACAGCGTCGACTGTGGTTCTTCCCTGCCTAAAACCATACTGCCCATCATTGAAATCTCCTCTCTCTTTTATTTCGTTGATAAGCCTTGATAGACCTTCGTTTTCTCAGCCCCTTCGCTACAGAAAACGAAGGTGTATCAGCCTTTTATTGATTAAGCTTTCGAATATTTTCGCCAATATGTTTATTAAACATATAGGCCTGTACGGTGGGTCAGGTAAAAATACCGTTCGTATCGTCTAGATATAATCGTTATCTGAGCGTTTTTAATTAGAAATAGTCTAGGGTCAGGCCGATGAAAGCGATTGAAAGGATTCACTATGCGGATATTACGTGCCACTCCATTTTAATGATGCCGAGAAGCGGACCGCGAACACACGTCACTCCTAGCCCAATTCCCCGCGCAGACTGGGTCGCGCACACCACGGATCATGCCGAAACTAACTCCCGGACATTCGCAGTTGGGAATGACAGATGTACCAGCGGGGCGCAAATCGAATCAAAATATGTGCGTAATTCAAATACACCGCTACAAGTTGTAGGAATTTCCCAAGAGTATGCTAGCTGTTGGAGTTGTTCCTGAGCTTCTCCGACGACTCCCAGTTGTGCTATGGCTGAATAACTGAGTTACTCATTTTACCTTAATTTTTTTATTTTGTCTGGGTTAACATTCTCCTCAGATACGTTTGGTAACATTTTGAGTTCACCATATTATGTCACATAATATGCATCATATACCTAATTATTGGAAAATGCTCAATTGTATGTTATTGTCTTCTTTTCTTTCTTCATCGTAATACACTTAATCCTTATTGATCAGACTATTTCTGATTCCTTTTATTAAATGTGGAATATCATACAATGGATTAATCTGTTCTTCCACCATTCCTCGACAGTTCTTAAATATCTCGCTTTGTTGTCACTTATAAGATCTCCTATTGTAGCAACGGGCACTCTAATTTGATCACTGACGGTAGCTTTCCAATGCCACCTTCAAAATCTGGACGTTCAATCCAATTTTATTGATCTTAATGTAATAAATTTCCCTCTTGGAGAAAGAGACAGGGCTGGGATAAGCTTCTCAATTTGTTCATTCGCCATTCGCGATTTTTCTTCCTGATTGTACGCGTGGACTTCTCCTGGCGCATTTCCCGTAGGTACTGGCAATCCAATAGAAGAGCAGGTTATTCCATCTTGCCAGAAAATGAAAATGACGTCATGAAGAGCAACGTTGGTCGATACATACGTTCGCATGAGATCCAGAGTCGAGTCTTCCAAGCGATCTTGCCATAATTTAAGGGGTCGAGCTGGTTGGCAGAAAATGCATATGTAGGCAAACATCTCACGCAATTGTTTGGTCATCAAATAAGTTCTAGCATCAGTCAGTCATTGATCCCATTCCTCATCAGACTTCAAAAGATAGATAGATAGATCTCTCGCTATTGCTGCTTTCTTGAATGTTTCATACAAAACTCCATCAAACGTGCGCAAGGACTCAAAACTTGTGGCTCCGAGAGCATGTAAGAGCAAGAGACGTAGGTAGAAACGCTCCTCATCTTTCAGACTAACCGTATCGGCTGCAATCTAGCCTGGTCACAAACTGTCAACGATTTCCTTCCAAGTCGGACTTGCAGTTAACGTGATGAAAAGGTCCGATGGTCCAAATTTCGCAAAAATGCTCATCGCATCACAGTAGCGCTCTCTCATGTTAGGTGGAGTTTTTAGAGAGAGTAAATTAATAAAATTGATGCATACCGCTATGAAACCTACCTCGATTCCTTGAGGTAGGCCGGTGACAGCTGTGCGCCCTATAATATTTAAGATTCTTTCGTCGTCAACCGACATGGGAGAGGTCGCTGATCCCCCACCAGTTTTTCTTGCCTCCCTATTGCATCTTGCCCTCCTTTTTCTCGCATTGTATTTGCAATCACTCCAAATCTTAAAGTATTAAATACATTTTAGTACTGAATATGTAGAGTTTTTGCTCCACTCTATATTAATCCTTTTTACCTTTTTCCAATTTTCTGCAGTCCTGCAACAATCTGGACTACATTTATTCAACTCCAACGTCAAATCTTCCCACAACTTTTTTATCTTTATTCTCCCTTTAGCACATTTCGTCGGCTTGCACATGTCTCCATGTCTACAGAATAATAAAGTCTACATACTGTCGTGCTTGGTCGTGCTCCTTCCTCTTACTCTCTTCACTTTCTCATGGGGTCCTCTGAAGCGGTGAAGCAATCTCCACCGACATGGGAGAGGTCGCTGATCCCCCACCAGTTTTTCTTGCCTCCCTATTGCATCTTGCCCTCCTTTTTCTCGCATTGTATTTGCAATCACTCCAAATCTTTACATTTTAGTACTGAATATGTAGAGTTTTTTCTCCACTCTATATTAATCCTTTTTACCTTTTTCCAATTTTCTGCAGTCCTGCAACAATCTGGACTACATTTATTCAACTCCAACGTCAAATCTTCCCACAACTTTCTTATCTTTATTCTCCCTTTAGCACATTTCGTCGGCTTGCACACGTCTCCATGTCTACAGAATAATAAAGTCTACATACTGTCGTGCTTGGTCGTGCTCCTTCCTCTTACTCTCTTCACTTTCTCATGGGGTCCTCTGAAGCGGTGAAGCAATCTGCATCCTCTTAGAAGTTCGAAGTGTAGCACAAGAGGGATGGTACAAGCTGAAGGCAACCTGAGGACGCCAGTCCTCTGAAGAGACGATAGGAAGTTCTTATACTTTGGCTAGCTCAAAAGCTCAGAACACTATGAAATTCTCTTATGAATTTGATTAAAATCGGTAGAGCATAAGACAGTTTGTACACTGAAACCACAGAAGATGGTATTCTTTAATCTCAAGATTTTGTGAAGTCCGAATTGGTAAGATATATAGAGGTAATTGTTTGTGAGTTATTGAAAAACACTGGTCACTATTCAATTACTGTTCTTTTATTCAAGGTAAACACATCTTTATTGTTACAATTACTTTTAGTCAAATTTACAGACACTTATTAGGATAATTCTTAAGTCAGTTTACACTTATTTTTATTCATATGACTTTCTTGGTTTTGATAATTACAATTTTAATGATTTTACTTAAAACACCTTATCAGCACTGTTCTAGTTATTTAATTAGGAAGTGTATAAAACAAAATTTTCGTTACGTCCTTCTTTCAATTTAATTTTGCAATAAACGACTGGGTGTTTTGTCTCCTAGTTCTATGCCTTTAAACAATCTAGCTCTACGCTCCTCTGGCGGTATACCTAATCTGGCTATCATAGTTTTTTTTAGGAAATCGTAATTGTTACCTTCTATTGCGGCGTCGGGAAGTGTGTCAAATGTGTCAGAATCTATGTTCGCCACTATGTAATTGCATTTGCTTTCATCCGTCTTAATACCGGCCAGTTTGAATTGTCTTTCTACTTGCCTGAACCATGGTTCAATTTTCGTATTCGAGATTGGTGGTATTTTAACTGTGACTCGTTCTGTAAAAGTAACGTTTATGTTATTAGAATCAGTGTTATACGATTGGGATGATTCGGAAGAGTCTTGCATTGGAATTTCCTCGACAGAGTCTTTGGATGTAGCCATTGTGTTAGAATATGAAAAATATGAGATATGGAATAGATATTCAATGCTCAAGTGAGAATGTTAAGTAATGCGACAATTAGAACTCAATTCAATTATGTATGAATATGGAATTATTATGGTTTAAGTTTGTATTGAAATGCTATGTCGATTGGGATCTGCAGTATATTCACTTCACTTTTGGTTTACATGAATATAAAAGGTTACCTTGTGTTTTCACGAGCTCGTTATATAAATCAAATGTATATCTGTAATCAGACAATCTAATGTTATGTTTGCCAAAAACTCTCAAAAAAAAAATTTAATTTGGTTTACAATCAATCAAAAATTACTAAAGTTATTAATCTGGTTTCTGATTATTGTTGTTTTGATATAAATGAATGTGAAAATAAGTTGTATTGTTTCCAAAAATGTGAAAAAGTTTCTCGAAAAAAAAATTATATGTGACATTACACAGTGAAAATTTTCTAACCTACTTACTTACTTACTTTTCGTGTGGCTTTGGTGTTATTACTCCGCCAGTCCAGGCTGCGTCAATTTTATCTTAAGCACCTTTAGAGTCTTGGGTTCAGCGCTGCAAGCCAGGTCACTGCCTCCGGACTTGCCTCGTGGATGTCATGGAGGCTTCCTTCGAACCTTTTTGTTCGGCACTCCGTCACCAAATGTTTCACTGTCTGCGTTGCTCCACACTCACAGTTTGGACTTTCTCGTTTCCCCCAATAAATAACAATTTATTGTATTTCTAACCTACAATTTATTGTCGGTAAAATATTACCAATATTTTTCAAGTTTTTAGATTTTAAATCAATTTCGATTAATCGAACAGTTAGGCTCTATTCCTGATTCAGGAATTATTAATTAAATATCATTACAAATTAAAATAAAGTTAAAAAAGGCTTTTAAATAATCCGATAAGTTTCTTCAATACTGTTTCAAAAAAGTTTGTGCTGAATGCCGTTTACAGTGGCATTCGCCAAAGAGTTTACTTGCCTGAAATGTTATCGGATGCCTCCTCCCTTCAGAACCTGTACACTGATTTTACACTTTTAATCTTTTAATTTAAGTTGAAAAATGGAATAAATTTTAGCATGGAATGCTACTATTAACAAATCAGCTGGCAGACGCCGTTAGACAGTTGCGAGTTGTAATGGAGTGAAGTTTGCGTCGAATGGTTTTGGAATAATAGACGCGCTTAAATTTGAATTTGGTGTTTTATGTGAGAGGAAAATTTTGTAGAAATATATGGAACAATGTTATTTGGATGGTTTTGTAAAAATGTTGGATGGAATAAAATGATTTGTAGTTAAATAGGTTGTGGCTTTAAGGTTGTTCAAGGTTAGGATTGATTTTATAGATAGTGTAGAAAAAGAGGGTAATCAGAAAATTTGTGGAGAAGGTCTAGGGGTCAAAAGGTTGCTTTAAAGGGGTCAGAAGGTTGTTCTATCGGGGTCACCAATTATGGGCTCAGATTTATTATCTGATCCATAGTTTTCCAGGAAATCTGATATTCTAATGATAAGTGGTTTCTATTGAGATGAAAAGAGATTTTCTCAAAGCAAATGGATAGCAAGAGAACTGTGAGCTCAGTAAGTAGACTCTCTTATGAGTTGAATAGAAGATTTGTGATTGCGTACTCACCAGCTGGTAATTTCTTTATAAACAATAACTGATAAAACAAGGAAGGTTCAACTCACTATTAAATGAAAAAAACTTTAACTTTAAAATAGCACGTTAGAACAAGTGAACTGTATGGAGAGGGAAAAACTAGGAAATTATGGGTACAATATACTTGGAGGGATGCACAAATAAATGTATGATAATTGTATACTCACCGGCTTTTGCTCTTGAAGTCACTTAGAACATTTAATTTTGAAGCAAGAACATGAAGTCTAACACGAAGTCACACGCACTATGGCCGGCCACTGTAGTTGAAGTGTTTTTGGTCTATGCATTTCTTCAGTAGTGCGGTGGTGACAATAATTCGGCAGTAGTAACATTATTTGTGCGGGACACAGGTAGGTATAGGAATAGAAATGCCCTTACATACCGCCCACCAATTTTATGAAGTAAAATTCCCACACAAAAAAAAGAAAACAAACTGAAAAACCCCAAAGAAAGAAATAATCAAAATCTACAACAACATCGCTGTACAAAACGCTGATCGAAATACAAACAACAACAAAAAAAAATGCTTAAGAAAAGGAAAGAAAAAAAGCAATCTGTTCTCAATGCTTCACAAGCGAAAGACAACCAAGCATTCACTGGTTCTCAGTAAAAAGTAGCATATAACATCTAGCAAATAATATTTTCAAATTAACAAAAACGTAATGAAAATAAAACAACAAAATAAGACTTGAAATATCATTTCAAACAAAGAAAACAAATAAGAGACACTTAGATAATTGTATACTTAAAAACTAGAACATGAACCTTTTACATGTGAAAACATTAATTGACAATTTTGGATTTAGTAGTTTTAGCTCCTCGACGCTTATATACGTTGAGCAGAAAGGTTCCCCGAAGTCAATGCCGAAACGCGAAAAGGAACGGCTGGGGTAAACTGTATTCGAAGGAAGGATTCCCAATAAAGGTGTTATAGAAGATGCTCTCAGTCTGGCACAGACCAGACACTTAGACAGACGAGACTTTATCCTACATCGAGCTGAAATGATCCAAAACTTTTGCTGGATAAGGAATTGCCGAGCTCTTGGTCCAGCATGAATGTAGCTCTTTCTGTAATAATCCATCAAAATATCGCTCAGATGGCCTTGTTTGGATAAAACTACAGGATGCTTCTGGCCTTCCTTAAGATTAGATTGCTTCGACCGCCCACCCACGCGCAATACACCCGATTCATCAATAAATGGACATAACTTAAAATGGAGTGAACAGTTCGCACCCAACTGGATGGCCTTTAAATCATGATCAAAGTGCTTACTTAGATCTATCTTTAGTATTACATCAATTGCAGGTTCACGTTTAGATACGATGTTAACGTGAACTGAAGTTTGAGCATCAGGAAGCTGTTCCATTTGAATCACTTTGGGTGAGTTAGAAGGCCAGTTTGACATAGGAAGTTTTAACCACGTTGGTCCAGAAAAGCAAGGGTGGTGAACAGTAAGTTGCTCAGCAAGCAAACCTCTAGAAGCAGGATTATCATGTGACACCACATGACGCCAAGATGCGTTGTTGGTGTTTTCATTTATTTGTTTTATGCGATTGGCTACAAATATTTTTAGCAGATAAGGAAGAGTCCTTAGCCATGACAAAACTATAATAGAATCTGTGAATAAACAGACATTGTTTATATTCACATAACCATTGACTGAAGAATGAACATAGTGTATCAATTTTGACAAAAGAAGAGCTCCTTGCAATTCCAGACGTGGAATTGTCAAGGTTTTCAAGGGAGCAACCTTAGATTTAGCTATTAGAAGATGAACTTTAGGAATAGAACTATGTACAACAATGTAGACTGCGGCGGCGTAACCGCGCTCAGACGCACCCGAAAACCCTACTAATGAACACGGAGTGTTTTCTGTGGTGCCCAAATATCGGGGAATATGAAGGCCTGACAGAAGTCCAAGGTTACCAGCAATTCTAGCCCACTCTTCTGCAACTTTTGCAGGAATGAGACTATTCCAATCAATCTTTTGCCGCCATAAGGTTTGGATTAGACATTTTGCCAGAAATAGAACCGCAGGACCCTTCGATAATTTACGTTCTAAGTTTTGTAATCGATGAAAGGCTATGTTATAAGAATCACGGAGATTTAACTTCTCAGTGATTAACGTAAGGGGTAGAGAAGTATCGCCGTAGCAAAGAGACTCGTATTTGTATTAGTAACAAAAATGATAGGGTGACCACGTGGCATCATGTCTTCTACAAAGTAAATAGATCAGATTATTTTTATTATTTGTAAAGCGGGAAGCGAGCTACGAAACAAATGAGTTTTATTTTTTTAAAGCATTTTTATTGTCTATCACAAAGATACACATGAATCAAAAGAAAACGTGCCAAAACAAAAATTGAGATACACTAAAGAAAAATATTACAATTAGAAAACAAAATACACTCAGTTATTAATCACTATTATCACTATCACTGCTACTTTCACTGACATTAAAAACAAACGATGAATCGTCAAAATAGTTGTCGTGTGCGATTTCCTTATCCATCATGTCCTTCTCAATTCCTTTAACATGTCTACACACATCCTTCCATTCCTGTGAGATAGTGCTGACTTTCTCAATAATAAGTTGTTTAACTGTCTCTCCGTTCAGGTTAACATTTTTACGTGATGTGTATCCTTTCAATACCGCCCAAATTTTTTCAATGGCATTTAGTTCTGGATGATATGGAGGCAACCTAAGGCATTCGTGGCCATGTTCTCCTAAAATTCTATCTATTTTGTACGTTTTATATTTTTCTTTATTCTGCAAAACAATCTGGTACAGTTCAGCTTTCAAAAGGTTTGGTGGCGTAATAATTTCCCTTTCTTCTAGCCATTGACGCATTTCCGCTTTCCTAGAGTTTGAAGATGGGGCTGGATTTTCACCGACATTGTGGTAGGAGGCATTATCGAATATTAAAACAGAATTTGGTTTCAAATTTGGAATCAGCTGAGTTCTTAACCAACGCTCATAATTGTCGAAATTCATATCTTTATGATAGTCTCCACTCGTTTGACCTGATTTGAACATTAAAAATGCGTTGGGTATGAATCCTTCTTCACCCCCAGCGTGTAAGATTATAAACCTGGCTCCTTTAGATGATGGTGCCCTAAACCCATTATTTGAATGATCAGCCCACGAATACGATGCCGAATGTGTTGTATGAACATAGGTCTCATCGGTGTATATAATGGGTCGTCCTTTGTTCCGAAATTCCGCGATTTTTCTTAAAAATTGGATCCGTTTTATTACAATATCATATTTTTCACACAGGATATTTTTGTTGTCCTTTGTTTTGCCCCATTTGAGCCCAATTTCTATAATTACCGACCGTAAGGATGTAATTTGTCCATCAAAATTAGTTTCGGATCGAATTATCGGTAATAATTTTCCCAATGTCGGAAATTCTTTTTTTTTTTGCAAGTGATAACTATATATTATATTTCTTATCACACCACTGTCAAAATCGTCGACAAATGATTTACTTTTCATCCTTTTGCGTTTCTTTTTAGGTGACGATGCTTCATTATTTGTTTGCACATCCCTATTATATTCTGATACGATTTTTTTCACAGTAGATGAAGTAATGCCAGTCATTTTGGATACCTAAAATATATATAATGCGGAATTAATGAACAGCTTAGGTACAATAAAAATACATAGGTTTTATGATACCTAACTAAATTTATATGTTGTCAAAACGATTAATAAATAGAGATCCCTCGTTTTTATGGGAGAAATGCAGAGCTATTGAAAAAAAAAAACTATAAAATTATCTTTTTAAATATGTTACAATTAAAATAATTATGAGACACGTTACAAGGTTAATAACATTCCCCATTTTTAATTTTTACATATAAACCTAAAGCAGAATATTATTTTTATAATTCTAGAAAAAAGATTATTTCTCAATAGGTACACAACTAAATACCGAATTATTCTGATTTTCGAGGCGTTTACTATTCGAGTAATATCTGGGTTTGTTATTGAATCTAACTGGTTGATGTTTTCTATTATCTATTGAATTTATGATTACATTTAATTTATCATCAAACATTTTATTTATTTATTTATTTATTATAGATCAACGCGACATTGTCGCTTTTACAACAAAGATAAAAACATTTACTAATACAATACATACATAATATTATGCACTTACAAAAAAACTTACAATTACAAAAAAAAAAACAATTAGAAAAAATACTAAGTATGGTACATTAGTATTCTCCATTATGTCTATGTACTGTAGTACCTATACATAGATAGGTCACACCGCAGGGCACCGCCACGCAAGACAACCATTCCTAAGTCGCAACACACCACCACACACACACCAACAACCAAACTCACACAGTTCATGGTTCATAGAGGGTGTCCCGTCTGCAGAGACATCTCAATCATACATTTTTTTCTTAAAGGAATATAGAGTTTCAGAAAATATGTCTGTGTTCGTCAGCTTGTTTGCATTTCTTAAAATTCGTTGTAAGGGAGAGTAATAGTGGTAGTTAGTGGTTGCATTGATTACACTGAACGTATCCACACTTCTGGTGCTCCGTCTCGGCACACGCAAACTTATCTTTTCTAAGAGGTCAGGAGCATCAATCAGTCCATGAAGAACCTTGTACAGAAACACCATGTCAGCGGTTCCTCTCCTTAATTCCAGGGAGTGCAGGTTATACTTTTTACGGAGCATTTCGTAATTAATGTCAACCAAGGTTATACCGAGTTTATAATTTAGGAATCTCAGAAATTTATTCTGGACCCTCTCCAACCGAGCTATGTGTACCTGATAAAAGGGCGACCAGAGCACAGAATTATATTCTAATAAATAATTGGAAATTGTTGCGTCTAAATTACTGGATGTTGACTGTTTCTGTTCAATTCCGGCTATCCCGTTTCTTTGGTAGACTCCTATTAAACAATCTGCGATACTAGCTAGTGTTTCTAGATCACTGTTATTTTTTATTATATGGCCTTGGACTTGTGGTGGGAGTTGTTGAACCCATAAGTGTTTAATGTTACTGTCCGACAGTTCTAATCCTGAAGCTAATCTTTCAATCTCATGCAATAAACGACTGGGTGTTTTGTCTCCTATTTCTATGCCTTTAAACAATCTAGCTCTACGCTCCTCTGGCGGTATACCTAATCTGGCTATCATAGTTTTTTTTAGGAAATCGTAATTGTTACCTTCTATTGCGGCGTCGGGAAGTGTGTCAAATGTGTCAGAATCTATGTTCGCCACTATGTAATTGCATTTGCTTTCATCCGTCTTAATACCGGCCAGTTTGAATTGTCTTTCTACTTGCCTGAACCATGGTTCAATTTTCGTATTCGAGATTGGTGGTATTTTAACTGTGACTCGTTCTGTAAAAGTAACGTTTATGTTATTAGAATCAGTGTTATACGATTGGGATGATTCGGAAGAGTCTTGCATTGGAATTTCCTCGACAGAGTCTTTGGATGTAGCCATTGTGTTAGAATATGAAAAATATGAGATATGGAATAGATATTCAATGCTCAAGTGAGAATGTTAAGTAATGCGACAATTAGAACTCAATTCAATTATGTATGAATATGAAATTATTATGGTTTAAGTTTGTATTGAAATGCTATGTCGATTGGGATCTGCAGTATATTCACTTCACTTTTGGTTTACATGAATATAAAAGGTTACCTTGTGTTTTCACGAGCTCGTTATATAAATCAAATGTATATCTGTAATCAGACAATCTAATGTTATGTTTGCCAAAAACTCTCAAAAAAAAAATTTAATTTGGTTTACAATCAATCAAAAATTACTAAAGTTATTAATCTGGTTTCTGATTATTGTTGTTTTGATATAAATGAATGTGAAAATAAGTTTTATTGTTTCCAAAAATGTGAAAGAGTTTCATGAAAAAAAAATTATATGTGACATTACACAGTGAAAATTTTCTAACCTACAATTTATTGTCGGTAAAATGTTACCAATATTTTTAAAGTTTTTAGATTTTAAATCAATTTCGATTAACCATTTTTGCGTTGAAAGATGAGGAGCGTTTCTACCTACGTCTCTTGCTCTTACATGCTCTCGGAGCCACAAGTTTTGAGTCCTTGCGCACGTTTGATGGAGTTTTGTATGAAACATTCAAGACAGCAGCAATAGCGAGAGATCTATCTATTTATCTTTTGAAGTCTGATGAGGAATGGGATCAATAATGGGTGGCAACCTCGTTGCCACCCATTAAATCATACAATTCCTGCCATCTATTGAAAAACTGCCTTAACTTTTTAAAGATTTCTTATGATTTCCCTTAAGTACAGACTTTCATCGGTCGATAAAACAGATTTTTGATTTATCAATAACCTTGTAGTTAGTGTGGTGTCAATTTTGATTCTAAGCTTCAGTTAGTGTTCGGTTTTTTGCTGCATCTACTTTTGTTATCTTGTGTAATCTTCAATAATATCAACATTATGGTAAGTTTTTATTTGATTATCTCTTTTTATAAGTTCATTCTGTAATAAGTGACAAATATTTGTTTATTTTATTGATTATTTAATTTTTTATGAGGTTACAAGCTGTTGGTGGCAATATTCTTGCCACTGAGTGTCAAGTGTATTCATGAGGAGGCAAAATATTTGCCACTGATATACAGAGGATTCAACAAAATTATTTCTTATTTTAGAATCGAAGACGAAATCTATTGATAAAGGATAACGATGACATTGAAAGAATAATTACGGAAATTCCGAGTGACCAAGAGTCAGAAGACGAGCTTGATGATAACGAAATGGAGAGTATGGAAGCATCAGCTGCCTCAGACACCTCTGCATTTTCTTCAAATGAAGGGTGTTTTTCACAAATGGAAATAGATCCAGTGAATGTGCTAGGAACTTCCTCCCAAGTCGAAGAACACTCGGCCTTTTCAAATTCGGCGCACGAGACTTCAAACCGATTCCCAATTGTGGACCAATTGCTGGAGTCGGATGACGATGAGGACAACGACCCAAATTTTCTTCCTAACAACGAAAGTTCAAGCTCTGAAGATGATTCTGAAAGTAACATTGAGGAAGAAGTAGATCCAGATTCTGATGCAGACGAAGTAGATTTGAAAAAAAATGATTTTGCTTTCCAAGATCGGGTGAATAATATGAATTTTGATGATGCTCCTTTACAATCAACATACATTTTTTCAAAGACCGAGTCTCCAATCAAATACTTTGAAACGTTTTTTGATGAAAAAATAATTGATTTGTTTATTGCACAAACAAATTTATACGCAACACAAACGTGTGCGAAAAATTGGACTCCAATTTCCAAACCTGAAGTAAGAGCATTTTTCGGGACCCTTATTTTCATGGGATTACATCCTCTTCACCAATTTCATCAGTATTGGTCAACGGATCCCTTCTATCACGTGAAACATATTGCTGATATAATGACACTCAATAGGTTTCGTAAAATATTAGAGTGTTTCCATCTAAATGATAACACGTTAGCCTTGCCTCGGACCGATAGAAATTTTGATAAAATGCATAAGCTTCGCCCAATAATTGATCATCTAAACAACACTTTTCAAGAAGCAGCACTCAGCACGAAGTGTCAGTCAATAGTTGAATGTATGATAAAATTCAAAGGCCGATCGACCATCAAGCAGTACATGCCATGCAAGCCAATAAAGCGAGGATATAAGGTTTGGGCTCGGGCAGATTCTAAGACTGGATATTTGTTTGAGTTTGAAATATATACTGGGAAGAAGGAGAATGTAGAACTTGGTTTAGGAGCAAACGTTGTAAAAAATCTGTGCAGGAAATTACATGGATCAAATGTCCATGTAACATTTGATATTTTTTTTACATTTCCACTACTAATGGAGGAATTGTTTCGTAATAACATATATGCTACGGGCACATTACGAAGTGATCGGCGGGACATCCCTCTTCTGATGAAAAAAAGAAGAAACTTACTAAAGGGGAACACAAATGGAGAATTAGGGAGCATACGGGTGCGAGTCAGTGGATGGACACAAGGTTGGTCAATGTCTTATCCACGGCATTGCATCCTAATGTAACAGTTGATGCTTTGCGCACTCAAAAAGATGGAACTCGCGCTGTGATTCAATGTCCTCAACCAATTGTTTAGTACACCAAACGTATGGGAGGGGTTGATCCGTTTGATCAAAAAAGAGGGACATATTCAGTTGGTCGACGGTCAAAAAAGTGGTGGCACCGAATATTTTATTTCTTGTTAGACTGTGGCATCACCAATGCATTTATTTTGCATTGCCAGAATCACTCGAGAAATCCTCTTTCCCATCAAAAATTCAGGAGAATTCTGGGCGAAGAGCTTATTGCGAATTTTACATCGAGAAAACGAACTCTACCATCCGTTTATGTTACAAAGAAGAAAGTCGCATCAGATGAGAATTATGGTGTTCCGACTACATTTCGTCTATCGGAAGTTGGTGTCCACATGCTGAAGCAAATAGACACCTTCCGTAGATGTCGTTTTTGCAGTACGAAAACTAATAATAAAAGATCTAAAATCGTCTGCACAAAGTGTGATGTTCCTCTTTGTGTTACACCGTGTTTCATGCAATTTCATAGGCCGTAATTAATTATTTATTTTTTATTATATTAGTTATTAGCTTTTTCCATTCTTTTCTACTTTTTTATAATAATAATACAAGTAAAAACAAAAAAACACTGCTTTCATTTTCCCCAAACCTAAACCATTAGTGACAACTATATTGCCACCCATTTTTATCACGAATGACTTACTGGCAACTATATTGCCACCCCCTGAAACTGAAAGCTTACAACATGTTTCAGTATTTTTCAAATATCACAATTGTTAAGTCTCCCATCAAAAGCTTAAAACTACTTTTATCACTAAAATTCAAATCCTGTGGGATTTTGTTGTATAAAGGGTTAATCGAACAGTTAGGCTCTATTCCTGATTCAGGAATTATTAATTAAATATCATTACAAATTAAAATAAAGTTAAAAAAGGCTTTTAAATAATCCGATAAGTTTCTTCAATACTGTTTCAAAAAAAAATTGTGCTGAATGCGGTTTGCAGTGGCATTCGCCAAAGAGTTTACTTGCCTGAAATCTTATCGGATGCCTCCTCCCTTCAGAACCTGTACACAGATTTTACACTTTTAATCTTTTAATTTAAGTTGAAAAATGGAATAAATTTTAGCATGGAATGCTACTATTAACAAATCAGCTGGCAGACGCCGTTAGACAGTTGCGAGTTGTAATGGAGTGAAGTTTGCGTTGAATGGTTTTGGAATAATAGACGCGCTTAAATTTGAATTTGGTGTTTTATGTGGGAGGAAAATTTTGTAGAAATATATGGAACAATGTTATTTGGATGGTTTTGTAAAAATTTTGGATGGAATGAAATGATTTGTAGTTAAATAGGTTGTGGCTTTAAGGTTGTTCAAGGTTAGGATTGATTTTATAGATAATGTAGAAAAAGAGGGTAATCAGAAAATTTGTGGAGAAGGTCAAGGGGTCAAAAGGTTGCTTTAAAGGGGTCAGAAGGTTGTTCTATCGGGGTCACCAATTATGGGCTCAGATTTATTATCTGATCCATAGTTTTCCAGGAAATCTGATAGTCTAATGATAAGTGGTTTCTATTGAGATGAAAAGAGATTTTCTCAAAGCAAATGGATAGCAAGAGAACTGTGAGCTCAGTAAGTATACTCTCTTATGAGTTGAATAGAAGATTTGTGATTCCGTACTCACCAGCTGGTAATTTTTACAAAATATATCACAGAAAATATTTCACTTAAGACTAGTTACATGTACCGTGCACTTAGATGGTTCTGAAGGGAAAGAGTAATTATTAAGGGTGGAATTTTTAATTTATATTGGTTTTTTCTCACAATAATTATTTGGGAATAGGAATGCAGAATAGTAACTTCAATATTAACAATGAAGTTACTATTCTGCAGGAATCTTCCTTGCTGTAGTTTGGTATTTGTTTCGGGTCCATTTCGCTAGATGGCGTTTTGCATTAAGTATAGGTGGCGCTTTATATTTATAAAAATTGATAGTGGATGCTCTGCCATAGAATTGTTCCCGAGCTCCTCCGACTACTCCCAGTTGTGCTATGGCTGAATAACTGAGTTACTGATTTTACTTTCATTTTTTTATTTTGTCTGGGTTAACATTCTCCTCAGATACGTTTGGTAACATTTTGAGTTCACCATATTATGTCACATAATATGCATCATATACCTAATTATTGGAAAATGCTCAATTGTATGTTATTGTCTTCTTTTCTTTCTTCATCGTAATACACTTAATCCTTATTGATCAGACTATTTCTGATTCCTTTTATTAAATGTGGAATATCATATAATGGATTAATCTGTTCTTCCACCATTCCTCGACAGTTCTTAAATATCTCGCTTTGTTGTCACTTATAAGATCTCCTATTGTATCAACGGGCACTCTGCTTTGATCACTGACTAGCTTTCCAATGCCAACCTTCAAAATCTGGACGTTCAATCCAATTTTATTGATCTTAATATAATAAATTTTCCTCTTGGAGAAAGAGACAGGGCTGGGATAAGCTTCTCAATTTGTTCGTTCGCCATTCGCGATTGATCTTCCTGATTGTACACGTGGACTTCTCGTGGCGCATTTCCCGTAGGTACTGGCAATCCAATAGAAGAGCTTATTCCATCTTGCCTGAAAAAGAAATTGACGTCATGAAGAGCAACGTTGGTCGATACATGCGTTCGCATGTGGTCCAGAGTCGAGTCTTCCAAGCGATCTTGCCATAATTTAAGGGGTCGAGCTGGTTGGCAGAAAATGCATATGTAGGCAAACATCTCACGCAATTGTTTGGTCATCAAATAAGTTCTAGCATCAGTCAGTCATTGATCCCATTCCTCATCAGACTTCAAAAGATAGATAGATAGATCTCTCGCTATTGCTGCTGTCTTGAATGTTTCATACAAAACTCCATCAAACGTGCGCAAGGACTCAAAACTTGTGGCTCCGAGAGCATGTAAGAGCAAGAGACGTAGGTAGAAACGCTCCTCATCTTTCAGACTAACCGTATCGGCTGCAATCTAGCCTGGTCACAAACTGTCAACGATTTCCTTCCAAGTCGGACTTGCAGTTAACGTGATGAAAAGGTCCGGTGGTCCAAATTTCGCAAAAATGCTCATCGCATCACAGCAGCGCTCTCTCATGTTAGGTGGAGTTTTTAGAGAGAGTAAATTAATAAAATTGATGCATACCGCTATGAAACCTACCTCGATTCCTTGAGGTAGGCCGGTGACAGCTGTGCGCCCTATAATATTTAAGATTCTTTCGTCGTCAACCGACATGGGAGAGGTCGCTGGTCCCCCACCAGTTTTTCTTGCCTCCCTATTGCATCTTGCCCTCCTTTTTCTCGCATTATATTTGCAATCATTCCAAATCTTAAAGTATTAAATACATTGTAGTACTGAATATGTAGAGTTTTTGCTCCACACTATATTAATCCTTTTTACCTTTTTCCAATTTTCTGCAGTCCTGCAACAATCTGGACTACATTTAATCAACTCCAACGTCAAATCTTCCCACAACTTTCTTATCTTTATTCTCCCTTTAGCACATTTCGTCGGCTTGCACAAGTCTCCATGTCTACAGAATAATAAAGTCTACATACTTTAAGAAAATATAATGAATATTTGCCACACAACCCACTAATATTCTTTTACAGACTTCCATCTATTTTTAATAAAACCCATAGTAAGAAAAGATACATGTGATTTGTAAAATAAAACATTGAACAAAATTACTTAACCCTTAAGCACTACCATCACTGATATAGGTCTATGAGACTCCCAAAAATAAAACTGAAATTCTTTCTTCTTCTTCTTCTTAGTCTTCTTTTTATTATATAAAAAATATGAAATACAAACTTACATTTTAACAAAAGATGTTGAAATAAATTTCACAATTAAATGGTTTTCTAGGTAAATTAACATAAAACAACAATTAAAGAAACTTTTTTGTTAATAATAGTCTGTTTATCATCGTATTGAAAGCTGCCATCTTGTGTGATATTGGATGTTGTGATGTTGCGTGAATTATTGTGTCTGTGTATGTTGGTTTTCGATATATTGAGAAATTGAACTTATTATTATGAATGATAAATCTAGAAAATTAAGTGTTTTGTTCTGTTCGGTCTCTAAGGTAAATTGAATGTTCGGATGTTGGTTATTGATAAAGTTGAGAAATAGCTGTAGCTGTCTAGATGTTCCGCTCCAAGTACAAAAAATGTCGTCTACATACCTATGATAGTTGTTAATGTATTGGGTTAACGGGTTTGTGGATGCTAGGAAATTTCCTTCCAGGTTATCCATAAAAATGTCAGCAAGTAGTGGAGATATCGGATTCCCCATGGGTAGTCCCTTTTCTTGTGTGAACATTTCGTTGTTAAAACTAAAATAGTTTTGTTTGACACACAATTATCTATTTCATAGATCCTTCTCCCTGCTTCATCCTCATGCTACATGATGCAAGTTCACTCTTTTGTCACTACATCATAAATTGTGAAGTTGTATGTGGCTAATCGTCTTTTATAAAACAAAGAATTATTGTACGGGTTTCCCGGAACGATCAAAACTAGCTGTAGGTCAAATTATATACTCTTGACTTTTCCTCCAGATTATTGGACTATTTTATTTTCAAATTGGAGAGCAATCTTTGTTGCCCCAATGCCTCTTTTAAATGTCAATCTTGGCAGATTCTTGCTGCTGCTGTATTTGTATATTTAACACTGTTGGGTCGATGTAGGTGCTTGGATAGTTAATGGTGAAATGCGCAGAAAAAGGTAAATACTGTCTTTATTGAATAGATGTACAAATAAAATTAAGTAATAAGTATTAGATAAACACGATCCGTGACATATAATCGGCGAGCTGTTGGGCATGTGTCACTTGTTGTAACGGGCAACGGCCCCTTTAGTTTCCCGCCGACGAGGCGTGGGAAGCGCTGCAAGGCGGTGTGCATTTCCTTGCTCGGCCTGCAAATCGGTTGTGGTACCAGCATTTCGTCGGGTCATCGGCATGTCGTGACCTAGATCGCGATCTGCTACGAGATCTTGGGTATTTTCGTGGGTCATGCGGACCTCGCTCATGGTGTCTGCCACGGCTCACCTCCTTCGCAATGGCTAATATTTCCATTTTGAGCTCAGCCGTAAACCGCCTCTCCATGCTTTGGTCGCCTGCAGTCGCCGATACCGTTGGGTGAATGGTTTCGGTGATTGCGTCCGCAAGCTCTGCGACCTTGTCCAGGCTAGTATTCTTCTGCGTGCTGAGGATCACCTGCATGTTGGAAGGCAGGCGGCTCATCCACAGCGTCCTCAGTATTTCACACGGAACATTATTCGATAATTTGGGTTCACCAATGGAGTTTTTGAAAGCAGCTTTGTTTAAAAAATTTAGGGAGTAATAAGACTCTTCTTCAAAACTGTTTTTGCAAAAAAGTAGTTTTTGTCCCCGCTCCGCTCTTATTTCCACCATATTGGCTAAATAAGGGCGTGGGCTATTATTTGTTTTTTTTTAGGTATAATTATAATTAGAAGAAAAATCAGCCCACTCGTAAAAATCACCTTCATCCATAGATTTTAAATTAACTTTTCCTGAATTTGCAGTTTTCACTGCATCTGTAAAGTTATTATAACCATAGGCTTTTCCTTGCTGCTTTAATGATTTCTCCACAGAATGGTGAAAGCTGTCTGCTGACATGAAAGTATTAAGTAAAGTTAACTGTCTCCTGGTATCAGCAGGCTGAAAATAATCTTACATTGATATTTTTTTGATCAGAAACGAAATATGAGATTCGTTGGACGTTTAACCTAATACGTATGGGGCTAATTCATCAAAAACTTTCAGTGATATAATTCAATGCTATGTAACTGACACTGACAAAGAGTATTTAGGATGTATGCGTTTTTCACCACTTTCATTTAATTTCCGTCTTTATTTATTTATTATTTAAGCGCCGGTCGCACACTACCCTCGATAGGGTCTGCTGTGTATACTGAGAAGTGAAAAGTGGTACCTGATGGAGGTTCCCTGCTTAGTGGGTTCCATGGGGCATAAGCGAGTGAAGACGTTCCCCTGGATATGCGGTAGGCGTGCTAGCAGGAAGCTGTTCTTCTGCGTGCTGAGGATCACCTGCATGTTGGAAGGCAGGCGGCTCATCCACAGCGTCCTCAGTATTCCACACGGAACATTATTCGATAATTTGGGTTCACCAATGGAGTTTTTGAAAGCAGCTTTGTTTAAAAAATTTAGGGAGTAATAAGACTCTTCTTCAAAACTGTTTTTGCAAAAAAGTAGTTTTTGTCCCCGCTCCGCTCTTATTTCCACCATATTGGCTAAATAAGGGCGTGGGCTATTATTTGTTTTTTTTTAGGTATAATTATAATTAGAAGAAAAATCAGCCCACTCGTAAAAATCACCTTCATCCATAGATTTTAAATTAACTTTTCCTGAATTTGCAGTTTTCACTGCATCTGTAAAGTTATTATAACCATAGGCTTTTCCTTGCTGCTTTAATGATTTCTCCACAGAATGGTGAAAGCTGTCTGCTGACATGAAAGTATTAAGTAAAGTTAACTGTCTCCTGGTATCAGCAGGCTGAAAATAATCTTACATTGATATTTTTTTGATCAGAAACGAAATATGAGATTCGTTGGACGTTTAACCTAATACGTATGGGGCTAATTCATCAAAAACTTTCAGTGATATAATTCAATGCTATGTAACTGACACTGACAAAGAGTATTTAGGATGTATGCGTTTTTCACCACTTTCATTTAATTTCCGTCTTTATTTATTTATTATTTAAGCGCCGGTCGCACACTACCCTCGATAGGGTCTGCTGTGTATACTGAGAAGTGAAAAGTGGTACCTGATGGAGGTTCCCTGCTTAGTGGGTTCCATGGGGCATAAGCGAGTGAAGACGTTCCCCTGGATATGCGGTAGGCGTGCTAGCAGGAAGCTGTTCTTCTGCGTGCTGAGGATCACCTGCATGTTGGAAGGCAGGCGGCTCATCCACAGCGTCCTCAGTATTCCACACGGAACATTATTCGATAATTTGGGTTCACCAATGGAGTTTTTGAAAGCAGCTTTGTTTAAAAAATTTAGGGAGTAATAAGACTCTTCTTCAAAACTGTTTTTGCAAAAAAGTAGTTTTTGTCCCCGCTCCGCTCTTATTTCCACCATATTGGCTAAATAAGGGCGTGGGCTATTATTTGTTTTTTTTTAGGTATAATTATAATTAGAAGAAAAATCAGCCCACTCGTAAAAATCACCTTCATCCATAGATTTTAAATTAACTTTTCCTGAATTTGCAGTTTTCACTGCATCTGTAAAGTTATTATAACCATAGGCTTTTCCTTGCTGCTTTAATGATTTCTCCACAGAATGGTGAAAGCTGTCTGCTGACATGAAAGTATTAAGTAAAGTTAACTGTCTCCTGGTATCAGCAGGCTGAAAATAATCTTACATTGATATTTTTTTGATCAGAAACGAAATATGAGATACGTTGGACGTTTAACCTAATACGTATGGGGCTAATTCATCAAAAACTTTCAGTGATATAATTCAATGCTATGTAACTGACACTGACAAAGAGTATTTAGGATGTATGCGTTTTTCACCACTTTCATTTAATTTCCGTCTTTATTTATTTATTATTTAAGCGCCGGTCGCACACTACCCTCGATAGGGTCTGCTGTGTATACTGAGAAGTGAAAAGTGGTACCTGATGGAGGTTCCCTGCTTAGTGGGTTCCATGGGGCATAAGCGAGTGAAGACGTTCCCCTGGATATGCAGTAGGCGTGCTAGCAGGAAGCTGTTCTCCGTGTCACACTGCAGCAGCTCCTCTATTTTTATCACGTGATTTAATAGATAGGTTATCACCCCGAGATCTTTAATAAATATTAAAAAATAACTAGGTGAAGGTTTGATTCACTGCCTTCAAGTGGGTATAGAATCTAGCGGATGCTAGGCTCATCCTGGCGCCGGTGTCTACGTACGCCAAGCCTTGATGTTCCGCTGCTACGATCTGCAGCACTGGACGGGCTCGAGGTCCTGCTGGGTATCGTCGTTCTATGACGAAGATGTCACTTCCCGCTACAGCAGCTACTGCCGTTGCTGGCTTCGGACGGCACTTCTGGCACTGACTTCTTATTACTCCCGGTTGACCGTAGCCATAACAGGTCAATTTGGGTCTTCCCGGGGTCTCAGCGGCGGCTACCTTCGCGGATAGATCAGATCAAGCTCGGAGGCTTCATCGTGCCTCTTTGCTGGCAACTCGGCCAACAGGAGTCGCTTCTTGCTGATGAACACATCCAGCGACGTTCCTTCTTCCTGTGCTGACAGTTCTAAATCTAGAGAATACGGTGGACGGGGCAGCAATTTAGCCGTGGCGACAGCGGAGGTGTGAGCAGGTCCGTTGTAATGGTGGAAGAGCACTTTTTTCTTCGCCAAATGGGGCCGTTTTTTCTGCGATTCGGCGTCGAATTGACCTAGTAAATCAGCATAGTACAGCCCTGTGACCGTTTTGCCCTTCTCCAGGTAGTCGATGTAGATCTCAACTTGTGAATCCCAGAAAACGGTGGCCATCTCCTTTCCGGCCGATAGGGCAGTCTTCGACTTCTTCGGAGCCCGTACGCCGGGTAAAATCCACTGTTTCAACTGTTCCTTAGTCTCTGGTGTGTACCAGTGGATTCATTTTCCCTCGACATTCACAAAGCGACGCAGATACTCCTTAGGATTGCGCTTCAAACATTGCTCTGAAGTTCCCACGGTTGCGCTGGTTGTTCGGAATTAAAATCTTACGGGGGATTCTCCGTTCATTCTTTTCCAGTTAACTTAATCCATCTTTCATACTCCAACTCTTCCAAAAGAACTATTAAATCGACGATTCTAAAATTACGGTTACGGTTTATGCGTCTTTTAAATGTACTATGATAGGATTCAGCATACATATTTGTTTCAACATTGGCAAGCGAAAATTCGCGATAGCACAATACCCTCAACTCAGGTCTTTTACAATAGTGTGATTCTAAATACGATACAAAGATTTCTATTGCATGATGTAGAGTTTTTTTTCTTCTATAATGATCATTAGGTCGTTAAAAAAAACATTTTTTCTTATATCTTTATTCGGGATTTTATTACAACACGACAATTTCCATGCTCGCACAAAAAATCTTTTACAAAGAAGACAGTTTTCTGGACATTTCACCTCCAATACAGCATCTTCTCCGATTAGTCCATCTGGTGAGGTTCCTAAAAATTGATGAAGAGGATGTATAACTATCCCACACCGAGTCGATTTGAGACCTATAAGAATCTCAAATGTGTTAATTCCTTTGGATTCATATTTCACACCATGCATTATTGGCAATGTTTTTACCAATGCTGTCTTTAAAAATGATTCGGCAATAATTTTCTTATTTGCTCTATCCGTTAATTTGCAAATTTTGCCGAAATTGGAGCTTTGAAGCCTTAAATGCCTTTCTTCATTGCGAATTTTGTGCTTGACCTCTTGTCTGAATTTCAATGTTTTTTATTTCCTGACCACTTTTCTGAAATAAGGAGAGAAAATCATCTTCTACTTTTTTTTCAAGTAATTATGCTCAATGTGAGCAGCACGCTTGTCAGCAGGTGGGACTATTTCCATAATGGGCATATGTCTCGAGTTACTTCTTGCACAGTAATTTATTGCAAGATTATGAAATAATGATTTGTAACCTACATCCATTCTCATGGTTACAGGCTGTGGATCATGACTATTAAGCAACTCTTGGGACACTTGTTTCTTCTTTAATTTTAACTGTTTTGCTTCAACTGGTCTGCCATGGTATTTCTTAGGTACATGAATGCTCTGTAGTTGACTGGTACATGTATCTCTTACTTTAATAACTTTCGATATTCCAAACGCTACCAATCCTCTCAAAACAACAAAAACATGCTTGCAATGTGCATCCGGGCCCAATCCAGCAGCACACTCACACTGTGTTTCATTTATCACGTTATTATTGTATTTCACGTGAACGGTATATGTAACGCTCTTTCTGTACTCTAAAGCACATCTCCCTAAAATGTATGTATTACCACAATATATTGCACTTCTAACACTTAACAAATATTTGTCCTCATACATGTTCTGGGATTTGGTCACGTTTTTATTATGTCCAACACCAAAACGATCAAAACATTTGTTGGAAACATTAAATTAAAAATAATATTTTTTTTTGTTATTACAACATTATTTTTTTACTGTATGTCAATAATTGTTACATTTTATAATTCAGTCATTAAAGCAAAGTCCGACAGTACACACGCATTTTTATTAACTCTCAAATTCACCAGGACCTGAAAGAAGTATTATTCCAATCTTCTCAAATCTCTCTTTTTACAACATTCTTTTGCCAAAGATGGAATGTCCGAGTTAGAATTGATATCTGCAAAGAGGTTATGCTCTGGAACAGACATTTCGTAAGCTTCTTCTTCAACAGGCGTGTGATTGAAGTTAGAATTCTTATCATATAATAATATAATAATTAGTATGTATTGATATAACAAATAGTATAAGGACATTTATTAAGAAACAATAATACAAACAAAAATTGATGGATAAAAAATGTACTAACCTTGCGACGAGTGTAGCTTTTTTTCCTCCTATTTTGGCATTCCGCTTTTTAAGCTCAGATTTTAACTATGCTAGAGATAATGTGCCATAGTCCCTGTTCATTTTTAATTTACTTAGGAATGAACACGATATAAAATTTAAAAAAAAATCTAGAATATCAACAAGACACCTCATATATGACGTTTGGTTTAATGAAATTTGACATTTCTGTTAGACCCTTATTAGGTGTGCTGCCATCTGGTGTGCGTTACGGGAAATTCCCCAGAAAACAACCCATGACTTCATATGCCCTCAAACAAAGAAGTCACATGGTGCTAAATCCGGACACTTTGCTGGCCATCGTGTTTATAAATCAGGGCTATTCTTGCAACAAAAGGCACATCCTCCAGCACCGTTGGTAAATCTTCCCTTAAAAATAGAAAACCATTTACATGGTGAATTAGATGGTGAATGGTAAGCTATCGAAGATTCTGGTTGCAGAAGAATTTTTCAGGACCCTGAGCTAGGTAGATAAACAAATGATGACATCTTGGGCCCATTTTGTTGGGACATATTTCCGGATGAATTAGCAAATTCTTCAATTTCGTCCCATTATGAACAATCAGCGCGGGCTCCCCATGAAGAGTTACTGAAGTTCACATACTCCGAGGCGTGCGGACAATCAGAAGAAAAATGACGATTATTTGTGGTTTTAAAACGACACTGTTTAAGAAAGGGTAATTTGGTTTAAGTTGTCTTGCAGAAGGATACAGTCGTCAATATCATTGATAGCAAGGAATATTTTCAAGACATCCGCAAACAGAAGTACTTTTACTCTTCTGAAAACCTGAACTATGTCATGTATAAATAAGTTTAATAATACTGGTCCCAAGTGCGTTCCCTGCGGAACTCCACTAGTTGCATAACCAGGGACAGAAATACACTCGTCTACAGTCAATGTTCTGTTTAGTTTTTTCCTTTGAGAGCTCTTTTTTCCTCTTTCAGAGCCTCTGTTTCCGCTTTTTGAGCCCTTTTTCCTCTAACAGAGCCGCTGTGTCCTCTTGCAGAGCCCTGGTTTCCTCTTTCAGAGCCCTGGTTTCCTCTTTCAGAGCCCTGATTTCCTCTTTCAGAGCCCTGATTTCCTCTTTCAGAGCCCTGGTTTCCTAATATAAGGTACGTCCTGTTGGTGGCGCATATGGCCACGACCAGACTTAACAGTTGGCATATCATCGTGATGCTACTGGCCTGAAATAACAAAATATATTTATCAGTAACTAATAATGACAGTGAGAAAAAGTAGATAAGTATTCAGGGGGTGTCATTAAAGAGACATAATAATTTATTATTGTTGAATCAATTATGTATATAAAAAAACGATAAATGTCTATTTTTGACTTGATATCAAAGATGCTATGGCATGAAACATCACATATTGTACAAATAAATAAATAAATAAAGTGTGATACGCACTTGACGACTGTACATAATATGCACATGCAGCGAATATAATGGTCTCCCCGTCATATCGTCTATTATTTTTTGGGGTGTTTAATAGTTTAAATTGCTCACACAGAAACGACAATGCAGAATTATCATTATCTAAAGCATCAAAATAATTTTCTATTAAAACTATTATATCGCTTAAATCTAAATTGTCTAACTTACTTCTAACACTTGTTTCTATAAAGTCTATCACAATGTCCAATTTGTTTAGGTTGTCTATTTTAAATATTTTGTTGGGGTATCGAGTCTTACTTACTTTATGATTGTTCAAGCACAAAACACAGTTCAATTCACTATCAACAAATAAAGATCCTACAACACTGGGGACACCCGCTACACTCAACAGGCATAAAGTTAGAGAAGAGTCCTCCAACACACAAGCCCACTTGTTATTAGTCTTCACAATATTATTTTCAAAATAACTTCTTATAAGTAGTATCGTTTAAACAAGACACTGTTTTTTATCCTCGTACGACTTCAGAGTTTGAAGGCTTTCCTGGATGGCTGTGTCCATCCTCTCTTGTTCCACGTCCAAGAGCCGCCTGGAGAGTTCTCCGCTGTTGGACAAATAATGTGGTGCATTTTCAAAAATGGTCTACACTGATCCTTCCTTTAGTTTAGGAACTTTCCTTGGAAAATCCACAAGTCTCCCCTCACACGACACGTGTCATGTCTAATAATCCTGGACTCGGGGAAATGTTTGACACATATCGCTGGATTTTTTAGATTCGACAAGTCTGTCGGAATCTTTCGGAGCCACTTTTTCCTCAGGGATTCATCTTTCGGAAGAGAAAAGGTCGAAATATAATCCTTCTGCGACTCTGAATGATAATTATTGGTCTTACAACCGTAAATACTGCACATTCGAGGCATCTTATCTGTAAGAAAACAAAATGATTACTATTTGTTGAAGTAGAATTGTATAGCGTAAACTTCTGTCAAAGAGGTTATGTGATTGATACATTCAATATTGGTTAGTTTATTTATTTATTTAAATCACATACGGCCATTAGGCCAATTACAAAACAATAACATAAAAATCATATACATAAGAATTTTTCTTTTTAAAAAACAATAAACAATACAAAATAAAACCCAGATAAAAAATCCAAAATCATTAAAAAAATAAAAAATATAATAGTTAGCTATGAAATAGTCTACTTTTATTCATCTATCGTGATCATATCATCATTGAAAAACAATAAAATAATGTTTGTTGTGTTATGTCCATAATACTTAGTATAATCATTACTTTTCACTGTTATAATAGACTAATAGATAAAAAATAGTAGACAAACGAAAATAAATAACATGAAACCTTGTATTTGACAACAAAATAAAAAACAAAACCACATGTCAATTATTAACAGTCTAAATACTCTGTAAATCATATAAAATACACGAAAAAACTTACCAATTTATACTCGTAATAACACTTTTGTACTCGTTTTCCAATGAAAATTATATGTGACATTGTGTCGTGAAAAAATTCTAACCTACAATCTACAATTTATTGTCCAAATATTTTAAGTTTTTTTTTAAGATTTTCATATCAATTTCGATTATTCAAACATTTATAGGCTCTATTCTTTTTTAAGGAATTATTAATTAAATATCTGTAACAATAAAAATAAAGTAGAAAAACAAGAGGCTTTTAAATAATCCGATAAGTTTCTTTGAAAATGTTTGAAAAAAAATTGTGCTGAATGCCGTTTACAGTAGCATTCGCCTAAGAATTTACTTGCCTGTAATGTTATCGGATGACTCCTCCCTTCAGAACCTGTACACTGATTTTACACTTAAGATTTTTTATTTAAGTTGAAAAATGGAATAAAATTTATGCAAACAAATCAGCTGGTAAACGCCGTTAGACAGTTGCGCGTTGTAATGGAGTGAAGTTTGCGTCGAATGGTTTTGGAATAATAGTGTAGAAGATGCCTATTGTAGAAGCCTCTCTTTGTGTTGAAATCTCTCTCTTCTCTTTAAGAAATTTTTCTTGGAGTAGACTTCCAGAAGGTGGTAGCAAGATCAGAAATTAGCTCAGCTGAAGAACACGACTGATGGATGGTCTCAAGGAATAGTGGGTTCGTCAGGAATCACAACACATTGGATATTTCACAATTGAGTCTTTTATTAGTAACACTTAAGAAGTTTAGTACAATTTCACAATGACACTCAGAATTATCAATATGGTATCTAACCACGATTCTGCCACGGAACAGTTCGATAAATATTGGTTTAAATTTAAAAATAATGATGGTAACATCAACTGTAACTAGTTTCTAGTATATTTTTAGTGTAATTAAGTCCGGATGGGAGTCGATGATAAAGATTTCACGAGATTGGCGAATGATGACTCGAGGTGTTCGACGATAAAATTTTACGTGGGCCGAGCGCGTCACCCGTAAGCGCACGTCCGTCGTCGATCGAAGACTCGAATAGATTCTGGCGCACACGCCCGACGCCGGATCAAGTCGGAACCAAAACTACGCGGAGGTAGCGCCTTCAACGGCCGAGGCCCGAACTCAATCCCGCACATGCGCACTATTAAGTATTACAAATTTTTCCCGCTACATCCCATCCATTCTTGTATTTACAAAGAAAAAAATAATAAAAAAAAGAAAGGACTCCAAGCAGAGTTCTGGCGAACAACGATATTTCTAATACTAAGAAACATTAACAAAATATCATCAAAAAAAAATTAACTGGAATATAATGGTTTTTCCCTTTTCTTTACAAATAAATTTGGAATATAATTCTATATCAAAATCTTATACAAATAAATTGGTTAGTCAAAACTAGGATAGATCCTAAGGAATACAGACTTTCAAGGGTATACGGTTCGCGTGACTACTTACATACTAGTTCATCCTTCCCATACACCTCATTCATACTACCTATCATAACTTTTCAATTCCTACTTACATACAAAAATTTAAAGTGCACTTACTTACATACGAGCCAGCGAAAGCACCCCTTGTAGGACAGTAAACAACATAAATCAATAAACGGATCATCCTAAAAGGTATTACAATAATAATTAAAATTAAAAAACATACAACAACAAAATTAACAAATGAAGCAATATACAAAATAATGCCCTAAGCTGTGCGTAGTATCTACTTTTGGGTTTACTGAGTTTAAAATGCCTCTAGCTTAGTTACAAGATTAACTGAAGCCGCACTCTATTTTCACTATTATAACTTCACTTCGATAGTTTAGGCACAGCCCTAATATGCAAGCGAGTTTAGAGATAACTAAATGGTTCTCGTAGTTTTAATTAGTTGAAATCATCAACGCACAGTAAGGAACAATAAGGAACTAATGGTTCAATGTAACAAAATTATAAATATACTTTAAACTAGAATTATCTCTGCAATTGCCCCGAGTATTCTACAGAGAGGTCAAGATGGTAATTGACTGCTAGCAGAATTTGTGATCTTCGAAACTCAACCCTAGGCGCCATTCTGTCTTAAGATATTAATTTGTGGCAAAACAGAAAAAGTCCACTACTAGACTAATGGAACTAACACTAAAGTTAGGAACAGGTGGAATCATTGTCAAGCAGCGTCCCACAAGAGCAATGAAACCGAACATACAAATAAAACTTTCTTTGGGATCCCATTTAATTTAAACGATAATTTAAACAAGGAACAATTCGTACAGAGGTAACTAACAATGAGTTAACCCAAGAACGTCCCAAAAACACACAATATTAGAACTACATAGAACAAGAAACAAAAAAAGGAAGACACTAGAACACTGACGATCAGTACGTCGTGAGAATCCAGATATCTAAATTCGAACAATTCGTTATCACACTGATCTGCTATCGGCCGACCTAGCCTTTGCGTCTGCGCACTTACTGGTCAATTGATTTTGATACCACCAGTACGCCTCCACAATAACATCTAGTAACAGATAACAAGCGTAGAATTCACTCCAACTATGACCAACCAAGCCTACAAAGATCTGTTCTAGACATTCACCCAACACTCAAATGGGTCGTCTTACAGTCATCAGTCATTATGCTTCAACAACCTAACGCTGAATCTTGACCTGATCAACGACACCTTCTCTACGCATCAACATATAAAAATAAACAATAATTCAGACTAAGGACTAATACTGCACTTGACGACAGTTTGACTCTTACTTATTCTTTACCTACGTACAAGATCTAAAAAAAAAATTATTACGCTAAAAGAAGTATCATAACATTGATAATACTTCAAAGGGGTTAAAAAAAGAAATTAAGAATTTTACAAGATAACTAAAAGGTATTAGGCTTCAAACGAGATTTGTTTCCGGTCTGGGTTGGTTTCCAAAAGCAGAAACCGAGGTTTTAGCAACAGAGGGTGTCAATCTTTCGAGTTCCAAACAAATGTCCTCTAGTTCTTCCACACTGGCAGGCCTACGAGCGATTAAGGCGTTGGCGAACCGGGAATTTAGGCCTATCTTAAGAGCCTTCAATAGATCTGTAGAACGGAGGGGTGATTCTAATGATAGGTTTATTAAAACTATACGAGAGATGTAATCTCCTGAAGTTTCGGAAGCACCCTGGGATGAAGTGAGAATTCTTATTCTTTTGTCACAAGCTGTGTCCGCGCTCTCAAATCTCTTGAAATATGACGCTTTTATCTCTGACCAGGTACGGTTCTCGCTACAGGTGGTACGCTGAAAAATCAGGGCTCGATCCGTAACAAATTCAGGGAGAGCCAATGATAGAAACTCCAAAGGATAACGACGTGACTTGGCGATCTCCTCAAGACGCATGAAAAACTCTCGCACATCTCCGGTTCCGTTAAATGGGCGCACGGGCCAGGACGAGAAGTTGACAGCTGGCGGTTGAGCATGATAAGTCTGAGAAGGAATCGAATTACTGGTAATCTTTCGAGTTGAGGAAGGTCGATCTGTCACTGAGAGACTCTGGAAATCGCTACTCAATGTGTTAAGAGTAGAAGGAGGTAAAGGTGTTTCCGGCCGAACGATGGTCGAGGCTCTAGTGTCAGTCTCCAGAACCGATCGAGGGGAATCTAATATTTCCTCAGGGCGCACCTCTGATATACATCTGCTGTTGTAATCTCTACATTGAGCACGAAGTAGATCCAGGCCAATCTCCGGTACAATTCCTCGTTGAGTTAGTGCTTTTGCCAATGTTTTGCAGGTAGCACGTTCTACGCGCGGGATGAGCATGTTTAATGAATCGGACATGATTGCTAAATGACTATGACAAAACCGTTAATGGGTGCTCAACAGGATGAATGATAAACGCATAAAGGTCACTTTATCAAACTTCCCCGAAGATTAAAGATCACTAAAGGTATTATAGTAAGCCGCACGAAATTGAACCGCTCTTAGTGTTTTTCAACTCAGGACACACATGCCCTTAAATTTTCGAGAAGTTCGATATGCATGAGGTTACGACGAAGAAAAGTTAGAGAAACGCTGGAATTCTTCAAGGATATGACGTTTTTCAACTAAAGGATAACCATGTGCACAAAATTTGATGAATTTTTTTTTTTTTTTTTTTTTTTTTTTTTATAATTCTACGCAACAATGTTGCTTTTACAATCCATATTTAAATACATTATTTGGTACAAAAATAAAAATACATATATAAAACACTGACCATTAGTGAAACAACAATATTATTTTGTCATCAAAACTCATACCACGCGACGTTCGCTCCACACGCATTCTTCATACACACACACATATAGGAACAGTAGGCGGGGCCACGACTCACTTCAAAGATGGAGCTGCATGTATACAGGGTGTATGATCCATTATGGAATCCTCTCGCGCAAAATTTTTTTAAAGAAATATTGTGATAATGAAAAAATATCCACATCCTGCAACAACGCGTTTCCCTCCCTCAGTAATCTTTGTATAGGCGAGTTAAACATGTAATTCGTAGTGCACGTGCTTACACTAAATGTATCATTAGTACGGGTGCTCCTCTGTGGAACACGCAGCGAGATCCTTGATAACAATCTTGGAGAATCGATTTTACCATTTATCAGTTTTTGCAGAAAAACCATATCTGACACGCATCGTCTACCAGTCAATGTCTGTAGCCCAAGTTCTTCGCGGAGCCAGGCGTAGTTAATCTCTTGAACCGGGATGCCTAACCTATAGTTGATGAAGCGCAAAAATCTTTTTTGTACTCTTTCAATGTTCCTCTTATGCACCTCATAGTATGGGGACCACAACACAGAGTTGTACTCCAATATGGGTCTCACCAAACTCGTGAACAATAAGACAAATGTTTTTATATTGCTAAAATTCTCACACAGACGCAAGGTGAATCCCAATGTCCGGAGTGCCCTTTCTATGATCGCGTTTATATGTGGAACAAATGATATCCCTGAATCCATCAATACACCCAAATCCCTAATCTCAGAAACCGACATCAACTCTTCTCCATTTATAGAATAAGAATGCCTAATAGGCGTTTTAATCTTGTAGAAGCTCATTATTTGACATTTATTAATATTCAAAAATAGTTTGTTTTTAAGACACCAATTGTAAAGCGAATCAATGTTTCGCTGCAGAATCCGGCAATCATGTACACCATTAATCTCCCTATATAACTTTAAATCGTCAGCAAACATGACAAATTCCACCCCCTCAAACTCCTCCAAAAGATCGCTTATAAAGACATTAAACAAAATGGGTCCCAAGTGAGAACCCTGTGGAACTAATATTTCCTCAGGGCGCACCTCTGATATACATCTGCTGTTGTAATCTCTACATTGAGCACGAAGTAGATCCAGGCCAATCTCCGGTACAATTCCTCGTTGAGTTAGTGCTTTTGCCAATGTTTTGCAGGTAGCACGTTCTACGCGCGGGATGAGCATGTTTAATGAATCGGACATGATTGCTAAATGACTATGACAAAACCGTTAATGGGTGCTCAACAGGATGAATGATAAACGCATAAAGGTCACTTTATCAAACTTCCCCGAAGATTAAAGATCACTAAAGGTATTATAGTAAGCCGCACGAAATTGAACCGCTCTTAGTGTTTTTCAACTCAGGACACACATGCCCTTAAATTTTCGAGAAGTTCGATATGCATGAGGTTACGACGAAGAAAAGTTAGAGAAACGCTGGAATTCTTCAAGGATATGACGTTTTTCAACTAAAGGATAACCATGTGCACAAAATTTGATGAATTTTGACATACATAAAGATATTGTGGCGAAAGTTTGAGAAACGCTGAAAAACCTTTAAGTATACGACGTCCTTCAACTAGACGATAACTATACGTACAAAATTAGATGAATTTTTGACATATACGAAAATATTACGATATAAGTTTGAGAAACGCTGTAAATCCTCGAGTACACGATGTCCTTCAACTAAAGGATAACTATACGTACAAAATTTGATGAATTTTTGACATATACGAAAATATTACGATATAAGTTTGAGAAACGCTGTAAATCCTCAAGTACACGATGTCCTTCAACTAAAGGATAACTATACGTACAAAATTTGATGAATTTTGACATACATGAAGGTATGACAAAAAAAAAAGGTTGAGAATCACTGAAATGAAATAGCACAAGATGTTTCACAACCATTGGTTAAACATTAGTGTCAAATTTGGTGAATTTTGACATACATGAAGGTATGACAAAAAAAAGGTTGAGAATCGCTGAAATTAATCTACAATAGATTACAGCAAAATGATTCACCTCAAATCTACTCGACTCAGTCCGTACGAACAATTATACTATGCCAATAGTTCCGTCCCATATAACGAAGAACAACTCAAGATAGTCCCACCAATACCAGAAATCGAAAAAAATTGAACATTAACCCAAAGGAATTTGCTCGTGGGAAAAGAAAAAATACAACAATTGAATATTCAGCAAACAGTAAAAAACTCCTGATCGCAAGCAACAGCCCCATACATCACACAATCACAATTCGCATGTCATCGTTTGCATTCCCGCGATGGTAGGAGTAAAATCAAAATTCTATCAAATTTGACGATCAAACTGAAGATGTGTATTTACTGAAAATTAAACTGTTAAAACACCAAAACACACGGCTGATCTATAAGATTTAAACATTGTCCAGACTAGGGATTGCAATCCGGATAATCGGATCCGGTATTCCGGCGGATCCGGCATCAAAATGCTCATATCGGATCCGGCTAAAATTGACGGATCCGGAGATCGGATCCGGTTAATCATATCAAGGGATTTTTCGACATACTCAACACGGACCGAACTCGAACCCGTATCCCTAGCTATTCTATAGAGTCATTGTTAGGGATTGCAATCCGGTCTCATTTTGAATCCGGCCGGATCCAAACGGATTTTTGTCAATCCGGCCGGATCCGATCGGATCCGACCGGATTGAAATAACCTTAATTAATTGACATTTTTAACAATAATGAAGGCTAAAAATAAAACAGCACATATACGAAAGTAATTTTATAAGGGTATGACTACTTCTAAATGGTAAAAACTATAAAAAAAAATAGTTTCAAAAGAAAAAAAATTACAAATTAGATTACGTATTATGAAAGTAAAATTCAAATTTAACGAAAATATTTATTTTAACCTGCTTGATTGATCATGATTTGAAAAGAAAGATTCTCAGAGAACCGACACCACGATAAAGAAAGATTCTCGAAAACTCTCCAACCCATTGTGGAATAAACCATTCGAGGTAGAGTTAGAAACTCCGAATTCGGAGCTTCTGCGATATCGAGAACGGCAGGCAATGGGGTAGCAAAGCAGAAGGCGTTACTGGAATGATCACGTCAACAAAACGGATCCGGTGATTCTGGTAGAGGATGAAATCACATCAACCAAAATACCCTTGGACGAGCACTAAAAAGATTTATTTATTTATTTTATTTATTTCATTATTTTATTTATTTATTTATTTTATTTTCCATTACACAACAAACAGTTTACATATATAATTATTGAAATTTACTGCCCCACTAGACAAAGTCTGTTCTGGGGCAATACTACTTCAATTCAAATCAAAGTTGGATGTGCAGTTAGACATCCGCGTCCTAGAAGTAATACTTATAACCGGAAATATTCAGAGACACTCCTATATCGAGAATAAATGTTTGAGAAATTATTTCAGTTTTATCCTTGAATATTTATTTATTTATTTATCGTATGGTCATCACATCTTAGAGTTAAAAATTACAATCACTATCCATTTAACATACTTTGATAAAATTAGCATGAGCAAGCTCGATTGTCAGATGTTTAAGTCTAAGTTTAAAATGTATTCTGTTGCCAATTCATTTAACGAAAAGAAATCGGTGTAGTCCCCTCCATACGCTCTCAACCTGCACTCGGACACAATGTGCTTCACAGTCTGTCTCTCCGCCCCACAGTCGCATTCTGCGGACTCCAGTAGACCACACTTGTAGAAAAAGTCCGCACATCTACCGTGTCCCGTGCGGATTCGATTCAATGCGGTCCAAATTTTACGTGGGTGACCAAATCCAGGCGGTTTCATAGATATACAGGGCAGACCATGTCCCCTCGCGCCCGACGCTTCCTCCCATCCAGCCTTCCACGCATCCGTAACGTCGAAGCTGGATTCGCTCAGGATTTTGGCTGTTTTTAGTGGAGGGTTTCTTGATCTTAACCTGCTGCTGGACAGGAGAAAGTCGAGATCTGGATGGCTTGGTAACTCGGGATTATTTTGTAACTTTTTATATTCCCTTATGAGGGCATTTTGTTTTTTTTTTTTTATTTTTTTTTTTTTTAAAGTATTTTTATCAACTTTGTGGTACTTTTCCATAATGATAATAAAAAACACAACTTTGCAAAGTATCACTTTTATTTTTTATAAAAACCAAAATATTTTCAACCACAATGTGGCCATCTTCAGTGGCATTTTGTCTTCTGAGGTCATGGGGCGCTATATGACTCAGAGGCGGCAGCCAGTGTATTGGAGTAGATCTTAGAGTGCCCGTGATGGTCCTAAGAGTATCGTTCAACTGCACATCCACCAGGTTGGTGTGGGCACTGTTTATCCAAACAGGTGACGCATACTCCGCTGCTGAGTGCACAAGACCCAATGCAGATATGCGCAGAGTCTCCGCTGTTGATCCCCAGGAGGTGCCAGCAAGTTTGTGGATGATATTGTTACGGGTTTTGATTTTGGCAGAAAGTTTAGTTAAATGTTCCTTGAAGGAGAGAGTCCTGTCAAGCGTTACCCCCAGATAAGTAGGAAACATGTTGTGGTTTAGAGTTTTTCCTTCGAAGACTACCCTCAATGTTTTATTTGCTTCTCTATTGTTAAGGTGGAAACATGTAACCTCTGTTTTAGATGCGTTGGGCTGCAATCTCCAGTTTCTGAAATATTGACTAAGGATCCTTGAATATAACTGCACACACAATCTAATGTATACCAGATAACAATCATAATAGTTTTGCTTTTAAATAGGTTAATATATTTTTTTTGGCTAATTATTGTTTCATGCTCACGCCATTTTTCTACGAGATGCCTTTTCATTGGATAGTCAATGCTATCAATACGATCAGTCAACACTACTTAACCCCACTTTGGGCACAGGGAGGCAAAAACAGCATTACACTGCGCTCAGTGTGACGGATTTGCCTCCTTTTCTCTTATTACCTTTATGAGTACCTACAACGACCCTGTGGAATTGCTAGGGATACGGATTCGAGTCCGGTCTGTGTCGAAAAATCCCTAAATATGATTAACCGGATCCGATATGAGCATTTTGATGCCGGATCCGCCGGAATACCGGATCCGGTTTTCCGGATTGCAATCCCTAGTCATTGTAGGTAAAATTGTAGGTACCCATAAAGATACAAAGAGAAGAGGAGGCAAATACGTAATACTGAGTGCTGTGGAATGCTGCTTTTGCCTTCCTGTGTCCGAGGTGGGCTTTTGAAGGTAGTGTTGACTGATCGTATTGATATTATTGATTATCGAATTAAGAGACATCTGTTAGTAAATGGTGAGAGCATTAAATAATAAAATTAGCCGATAAAATATATGTATTTTTAACCAATTTAAAAGTAAAATTATTGTCATTATTGTCTGCTATTCGTTAGATCAGTTCGGTATTCTGTCGTAAATTGTGTGCAGTTATATTATTCAAGGATAAAACTGAAATAATTTCTCAAACACTTATTCTTTATATTTTGTAAGGTTTGTGTATTTACGTAGTGAAAGTTCATTATAATGAATTAAAACAAACACAGTTGCACTTTCACGATATTTTATTGAGGCTCGAGCGCTTTCGTCTATCTCATGAGTCTCTTGATAATGTCTACATGAGATAGACGAAAGCGCTCGAGCCTCAACAAAATATCGTGAAAGTGCAACTGTGTTTGTTTTAATTCACTTATTCTTTATATACATATATAGGAGTGTCTCTGATTATTCCCGGTTATAGTTAAAACTCCTGGGACGGGATGTCCAACTGCCCATCCATATCTTTAGTACTCGTCCAAGGGTCTGCTGGTTGATGTGATTTCATCCTCTTATATTTACAAGAATCACCGGATCCGTTCTGATGACGTGATCTTTCCAGTAATACCTTCTTCTTTCCCCATTGCCTGACGGCCTCGATATCGTAGCTCCGAATCCGCAGTTTCCTCTCTAACTCTTCTAACTCTCCCTCGAATGGTTTATTTCAATGGGTTGGTGAGTTTTCGAGAATCTTTCTGACTTTTATAATGCATAATCCAATTTGTAATTTTATTTCTTTTGAAAATAATTTTTTTATAGTTTTTACCATTTAAAAGTAGTTATACCCTAATAAAATTAATTTCAAATACGTGCCGTTTTATTTTTAGCCTTCATTATTGTTAAAGATGTTAATTAATCAAGGTTACTTCAATCCGGTCGGATCCGATCGGATCCGGCCGGATTGACTAAAATCCGGTTGGATCCGGCCGGATTCAAAATGGGACCGGATTGCAATCCCTAGTCCAGACACAAAAACAGAATAAATTTCGTACTGTCTAACAAATGGAATAGTTGAGTTAATTAATCAGTACTGCAGTCAGTGTCAATCAAGCATGAAATCGTTCTCAAAACCATTAACAATTTCTCAAACAATTTATTGAACCAGACGCGTATGATGATCTCAACGTAATAAGAATTTTACTTGTTGTTTAAACTTTGTAATTATTTTTATGAGTCAATTAATTTCTCCAGATTATTTAACAATTTAAAATGCAATAGAATGTCAATTATCATAATATGCTTACTGACAGGAAAAGTCGATCTTCTGAAGCAGGACGGTAGTTCCACAGATTGCTTCTTGGGATGAAGAAAACACGCAGTTGGATTCCTTGGGGAAGTGTCATCAGACAGCAGAAGAAGTTGGCTTCTGTCGATGATGTGGTGGAACGCCTTCCTTCCTTATATGCCCCAAATCGTTGGTAGCGCCATTGTAGAAGATGCCTATTGTAGAAGCCTCTCTTTGTGTTGAAATCTCTCTCTTCTCTTTAAGAAATTTTTCTTGGAGTAGACTTCCAGAAGGTGGTAGCAAGATCAGAAATTAGCTCAGCTGAAGAACACGACTGATGGATGGTCTCAAGGAATAGTGGGTTCGTCAGGAATCACAACACATTGGATATTTCACAATTGAGTCTTTTATTAGTAACACTTAAGAAGTTTAGTACAATTTCACAATGACACTCAGAATTATCAATATGGTATCTAACCACGATTCTGCCACGGAACAGGGGGCCTATTTTCATATCGTGCGATAATTTATTTCGTGCGATATTTCTATGGATTTTCTATCACTTTCTATGGAATGTCATTATCTACGACTTTTTGCGTCGAAAAGCGTATTTTGGTATTTGTCGTCGATAATTATCTATCACATTTTGAGCGATAATTATCTATTGATATTTGTAGTCGATAATTGAGAAAAGTGATAGAAATAGTCAGTGTTTGACAGATGCACGGTTTTCGTTGTCGTTTCTCAGCGAATAAGTGATATTACAAAGGTATTTATTAATTCAGTTTGGTTTATAAGTAACTAACTGTTTACTCTGTTTGATTATGAAACGTCTTGTGTATTATTTGTGTCTGTAATTTAATCAGCATGTGTCCATATTTTTAGCAATTTAAGATGATAAGCGTCGAAGACATCATGTTCTTAGAAGAAGTGGAAAATTTGGAAAGAGAAGAGAGGCCGCAAAGGAGAACGTTTCAAAGGAATGATGCTTTCAATTTGAGTGATAGTCAATTCATAAAAATGTTTAGATTATCGAAAAATTTAGTCCTTAGACTAATGGAAACTTTAACGCCTTTTATGACAGAATCTTCTAGATCGAATTCTGTAGATATCAAAACAAAGGTAAGGACTTAAGACTAATGAATAGGAAATTTTGCTATAAATATATAGTTATGTCAAGAGGACTATCAGACTCTTTAAAAAAATTAACCCATAGAATAGCAGATATGAAATGCTCAAAGCAATTTGTGACATGCCCTTTTATAATGTAATGTCATGTATGTGACAATTTGTAATTGACAATGGTCAATAAAATTTGTAACATAATATATGTTAACTGATTTATGTAATACTTTCTAGATCTTGCTTGCATTGAACTTTTTTGGCACTGGTTCATATCAAAATCCCGTTGGCTGCAATTTGAATATGGCAGTATCACAAGCCACTGTGTCAAAAGCCATCAGCGAAGTTGTCGATGCATTGAATCACCCTTCAGTTTTTAATGAATGGGTTAAGTTTCCATCCACAATAGCGGAGTTAGAGGCTAACAGAAATGCGTAAGTGTATATTGTTTTGAAAATCTCTCCAAAATAGAAAAGTATTTGTTGTGACATAATAATTGTTAATTTATTTCCCATTTATTACAGATTTTATATTAAATATGGATATCCTGGTGTTGTTGGCTGTGTAGATTGCACGCATGTGGCAATAGTCCCCCCATCAAACAGAACACATGATGAACGTGCATATGTTAATAGAAAACATTACCATTCTATTAACGTACAGTTGGTGAGTACTTGGAATTTTTCTACCCATCATGTTTACTTATTTATTTTATTTTAGATCGAACAAAATTATAGTCATTAAATAAGTTATTACATAGAGAAATATAAAAACAGAGTTGTAGACCATTACAATTGGTATCCTTTATTTCTTTGAAAAATGAGTCTTGTCGAGTCTTTTTTTGCTGATTCGTGATATAAATGCAAACCCAATATGATTATACTTACATCTTGAATGCCTTTTGTTAAATAATTAAAAATATTATTGATTTAAATGTGTTTTAGATTTGTGATGCGCGATTAAGAATAATTCATGTAAACGCGCTCTTTCCTGGAAGCACACATGATTCGTTTATTTGGAGAAATTCCAGTGTAGATCCCTTATTAGAAAGCTTGTACAGAAGGGGACATCAAGGATTCTATGTTATAGGTAATAAATCCATTATCTTATGTTATATAATATACCCATTTCATTTTTCAAATTGCTCAAATATGGAAACAGAAACAAACTAGTGAAGAAGAAATGTAAATATGTTGCAGAAAATAAAAATTATTTCTGTCCTAAATATACATTGCAGAAATCAGGAGTGCAATTTTTGCTCCGACTGATGTAGTAAATTGATTATAATTTTATTACTATTTGTCTTTGCAGGAGATTCTGGGTATTATTTACGACCATGGATATTAACACCCATACCAAATGCTGAATCTCATACACCTGAAGATCGGCATAACATAGTGTTTAGAAGAGTACGAGCAACGATTGAGAGGTGTAATGGCGTTTTAAAAATGAGGTTCAGATGCCTACTCAAACACAGATGCCTTCATTATAAGCCTGAGAAAGCTACAAAAATAATAAATGCTTGCGTTGTCTTACACAACATGTGTATATTAAATAACGAAAGTAACGAATTCGAAGAAGAATGCGTATTCGATTTTGGTTCTATGGAATCAATTAATGATGCCGAGGGCGCTTCCACATCCACAAATGTGGACTTGCTTGCTGGTAGGGCGCTTCAACAAAGAGTCGTTAATAATTATTTCAGGAGGTGATTGGTGATGGAATATGTTGGATATGAGCTGTTGAGCAATATATCTCTATCATAACTGTGATTAACTGTTATATCGTACGCATTTATGTATTTTTGATATAGTTCTATTTTTTTTTATTTACTTTATTCTTCCTTTGCTATCGTTTTTTTTCTGTCCTGCTTAAAATGTTCATGGTGTGTTATGTTTTCTCCAGTACCTCTTCTTTTTTTATTTTCTTATCAATGAACTAAATTTTTACCCGAAATTAATTATTAATTTTTTTAATTTTATTATGCTATTTTAATTTAAAAAAATATCCTACACAGTGTTGACTTTATACATGCTCGAGTTGATTTGTGTTGTTTTGTATCATATTATTATACTGTTTTTTTTTTATATATATTTTCTTTTGTGTTGCTATTAATTGTAATTAATTCTATAAAGGCACATCAGTGCCGTGTACATGTTGAATAAATAAAAAAATAACCAACCACACCAAATGGAGACAAGAGTCTTTCAGAAGAAAATATTCATCAATATTGTCCATATTACACTATTATGTGTACTTCATTTTGTATATTGTAAGATGTTAGTTAAGTATTTTTAAGATGAAAGTAATTTATTAAACGAGGTATTAACTTGGTAAATATTGCATAATTAACAATCTATTTTAACCATTATCACATGTATCTAAAAATTATTAAATATTAACCCTAATTTCTTGATTTTGTTTTATAAACCTAATCTTTCAAGCATATAGTAAAAAAAAGAGTATGACTGTAAAGTATGGCCGAGGCGAGCGCTGTTCTTCCTCCCATCAGGGTCCCGAGGACGAGGAAGACCCTCTCATACTGTGTTCCGCTCTTTCGAAGCAGAGCTGAGGGATTTGGACATGGTGTGGGAGGAGGTCATTGAAACCGCCCAAAATCGTGTGCGGTCCTCGCAGACATTTCCTTACGAATAGAGCTGTGGATGAGTGGAACGGTCGCCTGCCCAGCTAGTTGTTGCAAAGAACACCAATGCATTTAAGAATGGACTTGACAGTTAATAGTGTGGCACAAGTGTGGGATATCAAGCACATCAGCTCCAAGCTGCCTGCTTGATGGCATTTAAAATATCAATAAATAAACGGAGCCAGTACGCAGCCCTAGCTGACTCCCGTGGTGATCCTGCAAGCTCCACTAGGACCACCTGGCGTTTTCACGCTACACTCTGACTCTTCATACAGGGACTGCACCATTTTAACTATCTTCGGAGGTATACCATACAGAGCAAATACTTTCCATATGGATGTAGAATAGTAAATGCCAACATCCTCAAGGATTGAGTGAGTTAATTCTATAGAAATTGTTTAATAGTCCTTCATCTTTCCAGGGTAAGATCAGTCTGATGCCAGGTATTGTACAATACCTACATCAATAAGGAGATATATAAATTTTTGGAATGAAACAAAAATATTATTGAATACAATTTATTTAGTCATTAATTAATCATTTAACAGTGATCACAGAGTTTTTTTTTAGAATAATTTAGTTATCATTTACCAATAAAATAAAATATCAATTACAAAGATAATAATGTTCTGTTTTTATCACCTATCATCATTAATAATAATAAACCTTTATTGATAAACAAAAAACACACAATATAAATATACACAAACATTATTATATAATAAACTATTTAACATAATTTTTAACAAGGTACCTCCAGAAAATGAGTTTATAACTCGTGCTTCTGGAGGGAATTCTTCTTCATATACTCTTGTTGATTAAAATTCAATACAATTTAATTAAAATGATAGGAATTTTCCATTTTTTTTCTTTTTTATATATATATATATATATTTTATTTTTTTTATTTTTTTTTACTACAACAAAATATTATACACTAAATACACATTCATGTTATTATACAATGTTTATATGTTCATTCATTATTTATATGTTTTCTCCTCCATAAATTTAATGATTTTTTTTAAACTTTCATTCATTTCTTTCAACATTTTCTGGTTTCCTCTTTCTAACTCTAATCTTTCTTTTTCGATATTCAGTTTGATTTCTTTGAGAGCCAATTTTTTTTTCTCAATATTTAAAAACTCCTCTGAATTTTTTACCATAGCCATCGCAGCCATCATGCTCCCTTTTGTTGTCTTTTTCTTCCCCTTCTCTTCCTCACACTCATTGTCCGATTTTGATAATTCCTCATTGAAAGATATAGCTATGTCGGCATTTGTCGAGGCAGAGCTTGTTGATGAAGTAGCACCTTCATCAATGTTAGATGGCGGGGATTGGATCTCGTTGTCCTCCATTGTGAAGGACACAATCGATTCAGATGCCCCAGAATGTCCACTAATTAAGGCTGGGGCTATAACTGCCATTATCTTTGCTTCTTCCTCCGTCAAATTTTCTTCTAGAGGCGGTCCTCCCCCAGTTGCTCTGGCATGGCGGTTTATGTTGGCTTGTTTGCCTTTCATTTTGGCCTTTGAGTCTTGCCAGCACTGAAATTGCAAAGAAATATATAAAGTTAACAATACACAGTAAATTGATATAGGGAATAAATAGTGAGTCTAGGGTTTGATGCCCAATAGGGGTATTTAGCAACCTAAAAAGTAAGCTTACTATAAACCTAGTAGTCATTTTCAAAACTTTCGAACAATACATAATTCTATTTCTACCGACCTCGATAGCCTAGTTGGTATAGGCTTGGCCTTCTGATCAGGGGTCCCGGGTTCGATTCCCGGTCGGGTCAAAGATTTTCAAAGTGTTTTTTCACTTGAAATTTCTACCTGGGGTTGGCCTGTCTCAGATTGGACGGGACCGGTTGACTGGAAAAGATTGCCTCAGGCAATAAGTTCCGCCGGCTATACTGACAGCTTTGTATAGAGAAGTGTTTTTTATTAATATTCTCTATTTATTACCACCAATTAAAGTATTTGTCATACCTAATAACAATTACAAATTGATAAGTATTGGGTACAAGGCAACAAATTTCTTATTAGGACTTATCTGCAAGTATTGTTATCAATCGAGGAAAAAAAAGTAAGTAAATAGCATTTGGAAGCCGGAGAACATGAAGGTAGGAGAGAGATAGATGTGGCTGCACACATTTGTTTTTACCATTACTTAACTGTGTGAAAATTGTATGGAGACAAATAATTGGTACTTTCCTCCATTTGTTTGTCGAGGTTTTAGTGAGACTGAGTCTTAGGTTCGTTGGAAAACAGACAGCAGACTGCTTGGACTGTATTTCAATAAATAAGTAATGTTATAATTATAATGTGATGGTTTTGTGTATAACAAAACCTAAAAATTTTGAGTATATATTTAGAAATAATTAATGTTAGATATAATAATTGTAATTGTGAGCTATGCTGTCAAATTAACAATGTATTTTAATACAATCATTGTGATTACCAAACTGAACCATAGTGTTCACTGATGGTTTAGCATGCATCATGAATTGAGTCTTATGTGAACTTTATTTCACCGATTATGAATAAAAAATTGAAGACAGAATAAAACTTACTTTCCGCCATTGCTTCCAATCCTTGCATGGGCCTCCTCCACATGCGTTAACTTTCAAGGCAATCTCCTGCCATCTCCTCTGCGCCACCTTGTAGGAGAATTTTTGAGTGATCTTTCCACCCATCAACTCTATGTCGGACGTGACAAGGTCTGCCAACATCTTCTTCTGCTCACTGGTGACATAGCCCACTCTGCGAGGGGTACAGACGCTACTGTTTTCGCCCATTGTAAGAGCCACTTATGCAGATAACAGTATGTTTATGAAAAAAACAATGGAGGTCCAAAAAGAAAGCCGGGTCAGTAATACTATATAAAACAGTTTCGGTATGAAAAAACAGAAAAGTCCAATAAGAAAGCCGGGGTCAACAAAGGATATCGATACACAAAAACAAAGAAAAGTCCAAAAAACAAGCCGGATTCTAGATTATAAACAATTTTCAGAATGAGTAAAGCAAAACGCAACAACACCACGAAACAAACTGACAGATTTCAAACAAAATTTCTGTAATCTGTGGATTGTACGCATGGGTTACCATATGAATGTTTTTTTTTTTGCGTTGTTATGTTGGTACGGATATCGCATGGTTTGAGATTATCTACGACGTTCGAAAATACGGATTTTGTGATAGAAAAAAAAGTGATAGATAAATTATCGCATACTTTGAAAGTGTGCGATATTTTATCGCACGATATGAAAATAGGCTCCCAGTTCGATAAATATTGGTTTAAATTTAAAAATAATGATGGTAACATCAACTGTAACTAGTTTCTAGTATATTTTTAGTGTAATTAAGTCCGGATGGGAGTCGATGATAAAGATTTCACGAGATTGGCGAATGATGACTCGAGGTGTTCGACGATAAAATTTTACGTGGGCCGAGCGCGTCACCCGTAAGCGCACGTCCGTCGTCGATCGAAGACCCGAATAGATTCTGGCGCACACGCCGGATCAAGTCGGAACCAAAACTACGCGGAGGTAGCGCCTTCAACGGCCGAGGCCCGAACTCAATCCCGCACATGCGCACTATTAAGTATTACAAATTTTTCCCGCTACAATAGACGCGCTTAAATTTGAATTTATGTGATAAGAAAATCTTGTAGAAATATGGATGAAAAAAAATTGACTGAAATGAAATGCATAGGGGTCACCAATATTTCGGAAGAGTTAATAAATGAATGAATGGATGTAGATGTGCGTGTAACCAATTATTGATTAAATGGTTGAAAAAATGTGCTGAAATGAATGGATTGCTGAAGATTGCGTGTTCTTTAGTCGGGGTCATCAATTATGGGGCTCAGATTTTATTATCTGATCTATAGTTTCTCCGGGGATCTGACAATCTAATTGCAAGTGATTTCTATTGAGATGAAAAAGAGATTCAAAGAGTTTCTCTCAAAGCAGAATGATGGCAAGAAGAGCTGTGAGTTTAATAGGTAGACTCTCTTATGAGTTTAACAGAAGGTTGGAGATTATTCTTGTACTCACCAGCTGGCCCTTCCTTTATAAAGAAAACTGATAAACAAGGAAACTCAACTCACTATTAAATGAAACAATTTAACTTTAAAAATAACACAAATAATTATATTAAAGATTTTAAACAAAAAATATCACAGAAAATATTTCACTTAAAACTAGTTACATGTACTGTGCACTTTGATGGTTCTGAAGGGAAGGAGTGAATATTGGAGAGTGAAAATCTATTTTATACTGCTTTTATTCTTACATTACTTTTTACTTTATACTGCATAATATGCTTTCAGCATTTGATTCTACAATAAAATTATTATTAAATGTAGATGAATGACGAACTCTTTTCCACCTATCAGCGGGCCTCGCCGAACCACTTCCTTCACCATTCAGCATTGAAGTTAACTCTAGCCAAAAATCCTCTGCCCTCAATCGCCCTTGGGCGGAGATTTGTGGCCGAGACAGATCTCCGTGCCTGTGAAATAGTAATGAGAAACAACGAGTTAAAATAAAACTTAAATGTCCGTTAATTATAATATTTATAACTAATATTTGATTCAGTTATTTATTATATTGTAGCTTTTGATGACACACAAGCTGCGTTTTTTTGCACGTCGGAATTACTGCGATTGTAGTAAATATATATAATGTGACTAGCTGACCCGGCCACGCGTTGCTGTGGCTAAAGTTTTTGTTATATTACATTATAGTAAACAATCTAAGAGGAACAATAAGAGAACATCAGTCACGGAGTCCACTATGCTTTTTCACACAGATGGTATTTGTAAAAAAATATGGTGATCTCCTTATTTGACTTTCTACTACTATAACCCTTTAGTACAATGAAATTATTTACGAACAAAGACGAAAATGTTGATGTTGGTATACAAATTCACTAGATTGATATTTGAAGGGGAAGTACGTTGAACACAATTAATTAAAATGTTCTTACACTTGATATTAAGCAGAAATCAATAGGTACAAAATAAAAATTTATCAGATTTATTATTTCCATTTAATTTTATAACAAATATAAGTATATTACAGTATAATATAGTAAATAACATGTGACGCTTAAACTCATGAATGAGGTAGGCAAGGCAGACAGTCTTAAACTTTTAAACATTAATATATATTTTTTTGAATTATAAATACTTTCAATTTCAATTTAATTTAACACCAATCGGTGCACAATGTTTTTGGTTAACCTGTCTTTAGATAACACAAATAGATTCGACGGTTTCCCAACACGTTAACACGCAACATATAGTTGCCCATGAGAAAAACATGGATTTTCCAAATCTAAACCACAAATGGACATTGTTTGACCTTGAGATTTATTTATAGAGATGGCGAAAGCTAAACGAATTGGAAACTGTAGCCTTTTGAAGGGTATGGTAGAATCTGATGGTATCATCGGAATACGTGGCAGCAGGACCACTTTTCCTTTAAACTTCCCAGCCAAAATGGTTGCTTCAAGAATGTTTCCGGTGATCTTTTTGATGACCAAACGCGTACCGTTACATAATTGAGGTGAATTCAAATTACGGAGGAGAATAATAGGAGAACCAATCTTTAATCGAAGATTATGTGGTGGCATTCCAGGGATATCTAATGAATTTAAAAATTCAATCGGAAAATTTACACTTTCATTTTCATCAACAACAGTATCGATTGATTTAAAAGACATCAGATCGCCTGGTAACAACTGTTGTATCTGGAAGTTAATTTCGTCAACATCAACGTTTTTGGCTGCCAAAATCGCCCGTTGACTAAGCCATTCATGATTCAAATAATTATTCTGTATATCCGAGAAAATACTCTGAATCAATTCATTTTTATCCTGAACAACAGTGCAAAAATTATAGAGTTTAAATAATAATTTCAATAAGAATTGAAATACTAATTTAATCGTTTAAATATAACAAAAAAATTGAAAAAGTGTAGGAAATTGTGTATCATTTTTGCATTGACATTTTAATTAAATTTTATAATTATGTGATAATACTTACATACATATATTCAAATTAAATTATAAAGTTTTGATCAACGAAGCACAAATAAGTAAAAAACAGGATTAATTTCACTGTATTATCTTCATTATAATATGAATTCAATTTACACTTCAGTCTAAGTAACACGTGGCCGGCTATGCTAACACCAAAAATTTAAAAAGTGGAAATCATTGAATTATACGGTATTTCGTTCACTACAAAATAAATTTAATTAAATTTATAGCGTCAACAACACGTGGTAATTATGCTGTTAAAATGTAGCTTATGTGACACGTTCGTAGATTTACCATAGCATCGCCATCTATTGATTACTTACTCAACCCAGTCGAAAGGTATCGACATCTGTTGGAATCATTTGGAGTTAACAGATAATTGTGACTGTCAAATAATAACAGACAAATAATTAGCAATAAATTAAAATTGCGACTATAATTTGAGATTTAAACTATCCTATCTCTCAAGTTGGATCGAACTGCACATGGTGTGCGAATTTTATTATAATCGGTTAAGTGGTTTAGGAGTCCATTGAGGACAAACATTGTGACACGAGATTTATATATATTAAGATCGCTCCAAGAAGCCACACGGATGGGTGACAACTGTAGCATGTAGAACTCTTATGAGGTGGAAAGTATCTTCTATTGCCCTAGAAGTGGGCCCAAATTGTAGCAAGTACTTCTCTATAGTGGGTAGACTCTGTTTGTGGGAAGATCTTCTATGAATCACCCCGCAGGCTGGGCACAGATGTACCAAGATGAAAGTTGGTGTCTCTTATGAATGACTCACAGGTGGGGTCATGCAGTATAGATGATCTTTGAAAGAAGCACTTGTATAACATAGTTCAAAAGAAGATTATGCCAAGAGAGAAGGGTGGCTCACTGTTCTGGGAAATACTAAGAGTATCTATTGTCCTTTTGACTAACTCAGTCAGAAAACTTGGTCACAAAGTCACTTAGATTTTTCTTAAAGGTTCGGTAGAGCATGAATCAAACCACTTGTAACAAAATTATCTCTTTTTCTCAAGGAATTAGTGAAGCTCGCTTATGGCAAATATTCTAGGTTATAAGATGAATTTTTAAAAGACTGTTATAGTTTTTGGACACAGATATCAATTTATTGCAAGAATCACATTTATCAGTTCACAATAAAAATCGATTAAATAACTTTATACATTTTAGAATATGTCTATGTGTTATTATTTAATTTACACGTCGTTTATTACTGTTTTTATAATAAATTATTATTACTTATCAGCACTGAGGAATTATTAACAGTTTATTTAAAGTTCTTTTGTTCAAACGAAATGCACTTATTATCGTAACCCGTAAGCTGTTAGATTATTTAGGATTTATTCTGAATAAGTTTATTATTGTATCAAACACTGGTTGTATACGACAAGATAAATAACCGAGATTATAGATCACAATTTAAATTGATTACTTATGACATGGAAATTATTTAATACGCAAAAGGCATTTTGCGCGGTACAAGGACCTGCGCAATGCAAGCCACACCGTCTCAATCGACAGGTGTTCTAACGAAGGCGTATGCTAATTGAATGACGCTGCAGTGTGGATACCATGTCTATTATAGTCTCCAGGGAGGTGAGAAACGCGCGGGGAGGATTTGCATGGAAGTTCGTTACCAAATTCGTTTAACCTAGGGAAAGATGGACTCGCCCGTGGCCCCAGATTGTCTTAGCCAATAAGAGAAGAGAATTGCAGACGTGACCATATATGGAATGTAATGCTATCAGTAAACAAGGATAGTTCACCAGAAAGTTCTATACTTGTGAGAATTTAGTGTATTAAGAAATCTCCATACAAATTTGTTCCCTAGTTTTTTATACTGGAGGAATATAAAATTGAATTTAAATTTTGAATTACGACAATATACTAAAACACAATTTATTTCTTCTGAAAAAACAAAGTTAAAATATTTTTTATTAAACTTGAATTAAGTTAACAAAGTGAGGTTCACAACAATTATAATATACACTTATCTTACCTGAAAAAACAAAGAAACGACAGTTGATGTTTATACTTTATCACTATGTAACTGAATTGATTTTATCTAATTTATTATTTACTACAACACAACGTGTTTTATACCGTCGCCATGCATTAGCTGTCAATATCCAAAATGCCATCTATTGAAAATTAAGTGAAGCAAAACAGAACTAAGGAACGTACCTACATGGTACTTTCTTACATATACATACAAAAATGGACACTATGATTTACACAACTGTGCTAAATAAAAACAAGGAAGATAATGTAGTTACCTTTCCATGTAATCGACCATTACAAATAACTGAGCTTGGCTCGACACCTGCCTGCTCGCCATTTTCAACTTTGTTTTGACAGTTGCAACGCGCAGATGATCTTCATGCGCAGGCGCACTAGACAGTGTTGCCATTTTTCTTACATAAACCATAGAAATGCATCTATTTCAACCGAATCACTCAACGATCCGACGCGACGCGACGCCGGCGTCCGAATGCAGCGACATTATTGTTAAAATTGCTGGTTGACTACCAGAGTTAAAAAAAACTGTTAATGTTAACGTTTGGAACGTTAACAGTTTTCACGTTAAACGTTATTTATTTCGACTTAGCTCCCTGGTTTGTTCGCTTAAGAGATTTTTGTATTACATACATCATAAATAGAATCTTCTTATTAAATAATATAATTGTTAAGAAATTGACTCATAAAAGGATTTAAATTTTTAATCAAAACAACATTTATGGTTGTACCTTTAAATGTAATGTTTGTAACGAAAACTTCATTTGTATTCATATACCTAATCATCCACACGAGAAAATTGACCCTCTCTTACTGCGTTCTGTTCCTTTTTTTTTGAGTAGTGTTAAAATTTGTAATGAATAAAATATCATCAGAATTTCGATTATATACCTACTTAATATGATTAGAAACAATTTCATTATATTATTATTACCTTTTAATACTGAAATATTTTGAAAATTATCTTACCGACCGTAACTACTTGGCGGAACAGTATATTTTAGAACTTTTTTTAATAACACGAAATATTTAGTTTTTTAATTTTATTTTTTTTATTTTTATTTAGTTTCTACAAAAGTTTATATCACCTAGCACTAAAGAAGAAGACGTTCCATCTTCGAAAACCGGTGATCTTAATAAAAAAAAATGAGAAAAAATAATAAATATTTTGTGTTATTAACTCTGATTTTTTTTAGTTCTTTTCACAGGCCATATAGCTGTGTATTTGTTTTTTTTAAGTATGTTTTGATCTCGCAATATTAAAAAAAATAGTTCTAAGTATGTATATAGGTACCTTCTGATATTAATTGTATGTTTATGAATATTATGTTTTTTTTTTGACAGTTATTTATGTACAGAAATCACTTATTTATTTAACTCATTTTATGTAATTTAGTCATAATAAATTCTCTTTATCATAATAATTGTGGTAGGTATGTTACATGAATTTTGTAATCGCAGATTTTATGTTATTTAAATGTGATATTTTCAACTAAATACTGTTTTTTTTTTAATGTTTACTCCTTTTTTGTAACCTGGATGAAGATTTTCAGATAGCTGAATTATAAGATGTGATGTACCTACCTAGAATCAATTTATTAAATCAAATATCAGAGGAAAGACATAGATATTTTTTAAATCCAAAATCACTCGACTTCGGGTGGAAGGCCGCATTGAATATTAATATTTTTTAGACTTCAGGCAACACGTCGTCAAAAGGCAACACTTATCTCTTCAGACTCTTTTTCAGCTTGCTGTCGAGTACCTTCATCTTCCTATTGTATACACCGACCGAAGTAGCCTAATAGAAGCGCTAACTTCTGATCAAGAGGTCCCGGGTTCGATTCCCGGTCGAGTCAGTAAGTGTTTTTTACTTGAAACTTCTACCCAGGGTTGGCCTGTCTCAGATTGGACGAGACCGGTTGACTAGTAAAATTTGACCTAAATAATATTATGCTCCGCCTGCTATACTGACACCTTTGTATGGAGAATTACTAATTAATTTATTTATTGAAGGATGAAAATAAAAGCCATTCTAAGATTAATAAAGTTTATTTCATAAGAATAAGCATAAAAGCCTCTTTTACTAAATTAGCACCTTTAAGAATCGAGCTCTACATTTTTAAATATATACATACATACATCATGGTTTTTATATATACAATTCTCAAGCTTAAAATATAATATATACATACATTTTGTTTTATTATAGATATATTATAAATTTTTATGAACATCTTGATATTTTCCTTCGGAGATAGGTAATTTACTGACAGTATAGTTTGAGTTCGTTGATAGTGCAGGCGTTCAAGCAGCATTCTTCGATGATTCCACCCCGTTTCATCCTGTGATTTCGGTGAACTTCGAAAATATTCGAATATGGAAGCATTGGAAACCTTGAAGAATCTTCTAAATTATCAGTTTGAGGGTCCAGATACAGTTTTATAAAATCATCTACGAGCATGTTGCCGTCAACTGAAATAGAATTGAATGTTATTTATTTAACATTAATAGAAGTTACAAATGGTGGGCTTGATTGTAATTCTGTTGTTTGATCAATGACTGGTTAGATTATATTATATTGTTCTAGGAAAGTGTTAACTGGCAATAGGTACATTCAAATTGACAAGAGCATTTAAATCAATGGTACAATAAAACTGAGTAATGAATCGTTTTTAATAGAATGATGAAAATTAAAGCTGTTAGTGTTAAGACTTAGATAAAAAGTATCAAATGCTATCAAATCATATCTGATTTCTTTCAACTGTTTGCTATCCTATTTTGTTTTTGTCACTATTCGAAACTATTATTACCTATATACCTAAGTAGTTTTTTTTCTGTTGTAGGTATATTGTACTAAATAAATAAAACTATAAATCAAGGCTTAGATATTATACATAGTCTCAATCCAAAACTGTCAGTTTCAACTGTTAAAACTATTAGTGCCGGGTATAGAGTTAATAGTATTTTTTAGTGTCAATGCTGAGATCATAGTTCAAAACCAAAACTATAAGTTTCAACTGAAGTTAGGCTTATATTATTTAATTGATTATTTAGTACATTATTTAATCTCAAACCAAAACTATTAATGTCAAGTCTTAGATTAAATAGTATAAAAATAAAGCTATTAGTGTCAAGGCTTAGATTAAATAGTATCAAATCAAAGCTATTAGTCTCAAGGCTTAGATTAAATAGTCTGAGTTGAAAATTATTATGTACCTATAGGTGTATATAAAATAGTATTTTAAACTCTTACTATTATGGTTGTATGTTCTCTTGTTCCAACCTGCAAATGCCCCTCCACAAACCAATGACAAAGTATCCGCTAGTTTTCTACCACAAAATTTATCCTTCTGAGAGTTTGCTCCAATAATGGCAAAGCATATCAGAACAGTCAGGGATAGAGAATTCATCTGCAAAAAGGTCATTGTTAATTATTAGGGAACTGGTTAAAATGTTAATGGCGATCCTAAAAAGCATTGCTAGGAAGACGTTCGGAGAAAGAATAAGAAATTGACGAGTTGAACGTGCATTATGGATGGAATGCACAGAAATTCACGGAAATTGAATTTAAATTAATCTAGAATAAGAAATATTATAGGAAAAATGCATGGTGGAAATGCTGAAGCAAATTGGGATGAATGAATAAATTGCACACTGAACTCATGAGAAGAACTCCCAGATAGATCACCAAAAAAATATAGAGACCTGAAAGTCTACCATAATATGCCACGTGAAGAAGAAGAGGAAAAACAATGAATATAAAGATGATAATAATTGTAATTTACCTTTTCAGAGTGTTACTTGGTTTGAATCTGAACTCAGAGTGATTCAAGAAGGGAAATAACTTTCTTTATATAGGAATTTTAAAGGCAAGTTTCAGAATAATAATTGTAATAATTAATGACGACAAGGGGCGAAGAAGAATAATATTAGTTACCTACCCATTTATAGAAAGTAGACGCTTTCTTAGTTATTCGGTTAAAATTAGACCACTGTCGTGAGTCTATGACAGATTCACTGAGATCATATTATAGAGTGTGTTTATTAATATCATTAAGGTTTTTTTAATTCAACATTTTTGCTCTGATCAATAATTATTATTTATTTGGACCAAAATTATGTAGAAGTCAGCTTATGGTCGCGGCAACAGAATGCACTGTTATCAGATATGAAAAAAGACTTTTGAACAAGTCTCTAGGGACACCCGGTTCATGCTAAGACAGGTAGTAATTGAGTGGAGAAAAGGAAACTGAATCACCAACCCCAAATGATTGTAAACTAAACAAATAGGTCTTACCCGTTTTCGAAGAGTTTTATGCGTCATCGAATGTGGTGTGTACAACATCAGTTACCTGATCTGCTTCTTCTAAATCAACAGGCATTTCTGGGTAAAATTTGGCATTACAATGCTATGCTTGCCAAGCACGTCCTTCCATGTTGACCCAACTGGGTTTACTCGACGTAGAATAATATCTTTCATGGTTTCCAGTAGAGATCAATTTCGAGGAAGTCTAGAACAAATCAAGCCCACGTACAGCTTCTTTTTTTTCTATAGATCCTGGGGATCTGTTCGTGCCGCCTCCTGTACCTCCTGTGATGTCGACTGCCAGCTATCTCTCTTCGTCTTTGGGGGTCCGCCTGGGAGTGCGTTTTTCATTCCAGTATCGCCTTCGTTGTCGTCCCACCTCACTTAGTCTTCCGTCCACACATGTTTCGGATATCAATATTTCTAAAACGGTCACGCAGCGTGTTTCCAGTTATAGATGAAATGGTTTTCATTTTTGAAGTTCGTAACCGAGATTTTGTTCTGGAAGTATCAGCCCGTGCCTCAGTTCTATAAGTGGCTATTGGTCGAACACATGTTTTGTATATCTTCATCTTACTTTCTGTCCACGTGTGTTCGTTCCTGTAAGGCTAAGGCATCCGGATATAGCCTTATTGATCTGTTTGAGAGTTTCGTTGTAAGGATCTCCTTTGCTGCTAATCAACTCCATCACTTGTTCAATGGGTTTGTTAACCACGACAAGTTTGCATATTGGTTATAAAATATATATGATTTTGTTGTCTATGAAAGTGTGAATTTTCTTTTTGTTCCAAATTTGAATGTCTTTTTGTTTTTCTTGATGTTCAACTCACTTTATAAGATTTTGCTAGTTCTTAAAAAAACATCAACCAATTGCTCTGTTAATTATATAGTTTTTCAGTTTAAATAAAACATTACCATCAATTCTGCGGTTTAATTACAACACCACGGACACGAACTAATTGCGTCTAATGCTCCACAAAAAGAATCTTCTCCATCTGATTCATTGCAGTCTGGGAATTGTATCCTTGTCTCTGTTAGGGAATAATTTTTCAAAGGCAACATTCTCTGCTTTTTCTTCCCTAAACTACTTCAGACTTATTATCCTCTCAATCTTTCTGAGAATAGGCTGAATTGGATCGAGAGCATGAACACTATATTATATCAATGGAATGAGCAAAAGATCAAGTATATAAAATAATTCAGAAAGTCCAACGCTAATAAAATCCTCCCAACGCTATCAAGAAGTTGGACTGAACGACGAACTTAAATGTAAGGCTAGTCACAAAAGTTCCACAGTGGGACGTGGTGACTGGTGACCGTCCTAGGTCTTAGGAGGTAAGTAGGCTTAGCAGAAGTAACATAAATATTTCTGGCTCACAAGACGGCAGTCTTGTTTAGCTAGCAACTGATTATCAACATGAGCAACAAGTCGAACTTCCACGACAGGGCTTTCAGCGTAGCAGGACCCGTCACCTGGAACCGACTTCCCGAAGAACTAAGAAAGGACCAGCACATTCAGGAGCAAACTGAAGACACTGCTCTTCCCACTGCTGATGGAAATCCATTAAACGGCGCCAAACAAATTATCTAGCATCATCATTCTATTTTAATAACTAGCGATTTCTTTATTATTTTTCCGTATGTACTACTCCAAATTGGGTGAGGTGATAGCTGAACCCAAGTATTGCTTCATTTATACAATAGGTACAGGATTACAGTCTACTTCAGTCGCTATGTCTACCATAAATCTGGATCGTGGATTAAGGTAATATGACTTGTTGTTGTATGATACAAGTAACTCCTGAAAGCAACCTGATGGCTTTCTTAGGGCTGTTATTACAGACAATTAAGTAGATATATATTCTCCCACCTCAGGATGCTGTCATCCCATGCTCTTGTGTATAAGCCCAACCAAATTCTTCGGGTGCTATATTATATGCCAAGGATATCAACTGATTAAGAAGCTGATAATTTTGATGTCACAATTTCTATCTCAAGGACTTATACATTTTCTCTAATTGACCTTGAAAGTGGGTCTCTATATACATGAATTTTGAATTAGTGAAAGGAACATGAAAAAATTGGTGGTCTGGATCCACAACAATATGGTTTTCAGAATGGGAGTAATACACAGACGGCGCTTATAATAATAATAATATAAAGCCTTTATTGATAATATATACAAATATAAAAATAACATGCTTACAGATAATAATTATTAACAACTAAAATATACAAACAAGATACCTCCCGAAAATGAGTATATACTCGTGCTTCGGGAGGGAAAAGGCTTATAGATGTCATGAATTATATAACAATGAAATGGATCAGGAAAAATATGTGGTTTCTGTTTTTGTGGACTTGTCTAAAGCCTTCGATACTGTTGATCATGAAATCTTATTACATTCATTGTACAATTTGGGGTTCAGAGGAAATGCTTATAAATTGTTGAAGAGTTACTTGAATTATATAATATCTTTCACAAGAAATGGTGAACAATGTGTCAATGACGAAGGAGCAACCGAGTTCGGTGTACCACAAGGATCAATACTGGGTCCACCTTTGTACTTACATTACATAGAAAATTTAAGGTATTGTGGAGTGGAGGCTAAATACTTTGTTTATGCGGATGATACAGTGGCTATGAAAAAGAAAATCTTCAAGAAGCATGATCTTAAAAAAATTGTTTCCTGGCTATATAATAACTTCTTGAGTATAAATACTGAAAAAACGAAATATCTTCTATAATATAAAAGAAAGTCGGGTTAGTGCGAACACTTATAACTCGAGATCGGCTGAACAGATTCTTCCGATGTTTGATTTTCTCCACTCCGGATAGCAGAATAACTAATAAAAAGTTGAAAATTGCTTAAGAAATAATATAAAATATGATGTTTTTGTTAGTATGGAACGGATTTCATCTGTCGGGAAAGCTAGTATTATTATTATTATTGATTTATGGTACAATGATATTATGTCGCTCAGCATAACAGTAAATACCTTTTCGCTGAGCGCCAAGAAACAGTCTTGTTATAATTAATAATTAATAAATATTATGTCATTAAAACAAAGAAACAAACAGATAATACATCTCAAGGTCAATATAAATAATAATTCTGAGATACAGAAAGCGACTTTTGTTAAATATCTGGGCTTATTATTGGACGACAAACTGAATTGGGAAGATCATAATATCAAGTCTGTGTTGAATTATGTAACCCCCATTATTGGAGATTGGAGTTATGAGAAGAAGTGAGTGGTTTGACACTGTAACAAAGAATATTTTGTGCAACACATTTATACTACCACGAATCTCATGCGGACTGATGATATGGTCTCAATGCAGTCTATAAGCTAAATATTTAATAAAGCGAATTATGAACAAAGCGCTCAAAGTAGTTTTCAATCTGAACAGGCTTACAAAAACAAAAGAAGTCTACGCATTTGCCAATGTATATAATTTAGGCGAACTGATTCAACCCGAGACAGCAAAGATGGTTTATAAATTAAAAAACAAACTGATTAAGTCAAGAATTGTATTAATATCAAACATGCGTACAGCACAAGACACCGAAATCACTATAGAGTGGAGAACGTTCCAAGAACTGATAGGAATAGATATGGATTACTTTACTCTGCTCTCCTGCCGGTCTAGGCAAATTCAAATTGGCGTTCGATTACAAACGAAGATTTCGCTGATGTATAGTGCGAAAAAATTAACTGTCTACTGGAATTTATAAAAAAATATTTAAACCACGCAGACGAGGCCGACCTCGAAAGACATGGTCCGATCATATCGGTTCAGTCTTAGAGGAGGGCCAAGTCAGGAGCAAAAGGAATAGAAGAGCATGTATGCGGAATGTTATGCGTTTGGAAGAAGCGAAAGAGGTGTGTTTGGATAGGGCAGAATGGAAATCCGTACTCTCTGCCTACCCCTTCGGGAAACGGCGTGATGGGTAAAAAAAAAAAAATTAAACCAATCAAAGACACATATAAAAAGTGGACGATCCCCAAACGCAATTTGTCTATAGGCCTACTTATTTTTAATGAATTATGTACCGGAAGAAGTCAAGGGCTGTGGAAGCAATGCATTGTGTTTGTAAAGCATCTCAGGAATTATATTTTGGAAAGGCGAGTGTGACTAATCAGCTTATTCAACAATAGTGTTTTTTTTTTTAATAAGACAATAAGTACAGCCTAATCCCTTATACCAGTACCACTAGTATAAGTTTTCGATGATCGAATATCGAAACGATCATCGAAAGAGTTTCGAAAAATTTCCATACAAAAATGATCGAATGATTCGATTGTTTGATTTTCGAACACTATTTGCACGCTAATAAGCGCTTATTAGCGTGCACTTAGCTTTCAATCAAACTCGTACTAGCCCCACAGCACCTGATGCTGTCTGGGGTTATTTTTATATTTATATTTTATATATTTGTTTAATATATAAATAAAAATACTCGATTTCAGGTGGAAGGCCGCATTGAGAATTAATATTTTTAGACTTCAGGCAACTCGTCGTCAAAAGGCAACACTTATCTCTTCAGACTCTTTTTCAGCTTGCTGTCGAGTACCTTCATCTTCCTATTGTATACACCGACCGAAGTAGCCTAATGGTTAAACGCTAACTTCTGATCAAGAGGTCCCGGGTTTGATTCCCGGTCGAGTCAGTATAAGGGTTTTTTACTTGAAACTTCTACCCAGGGTTGGCCTATCTCAGATTGGACGAGACCGGCTTAGATAATATGTTCCGCCTGCTATACTGACACCTTTGTATGGAGAAGTACTAATTAATTAATTTATTTCTTTAAAAAGGAAAATAAAAGCCACTCTATGATTAATAAAGTTTATTTCATAAGAATAAGCGAACAAGCTTTTCTTTTTACTAAATTAGCACCTTTAAGAATCGAGCTCTACATTTTTAAATATATACATACATCATGGTTTTTATATATACAATTCTGAACCTTAAAATATAATATATACCTACATATTATATTTTGATAATTATAGAATAGAATTTATAATATATTAGGTATACATTTTTATGAACATCTCGATCAAATCATTATGCGTCTTCCATTGTGTTCCGTTCCTTCGGAGATAGGTAATTTACTGACAGTATTGTTTGAGTTGGTTGATAGTGCAGGCGTTAAAGCAGCATTCTTCGATGATTCCGTCCCGTTTCATCCTGTGATTTCGGTGAACTTCGAACATATTCGAGTATGGAAGCATTGGAAACCTTGAAGAATCTTCTAAATTATCAGTTTGAGGGTTCAGATACAGTTTTATAAAATCGTCTACGAGCATGTTGCCGTCAACTGAAATAGAATTGAATGTTATTTATTTAACATTAATAGAAGTTACAAATGGTGGGCTTGATTGCAATTCTGTTGTTTGATCAATGACTGGTTAGTTTATATATTGTTCTAGGAAAGTGTTAACTGGCAATATTCAAATCGACAAGAGCATTTAAATCAACGTTACAATAAAACTGAGTAATGAATCGTTTTTTATAGAATGATGAAAATTAAAGCTGTTAGTGTTAAGACTCATTTAAACTCAAACCAAAACTATTAGTGTCAAGTCTTAGATTAAATAGTATAAAATAAAGCTATTAGTGTAAGGCTTAGGTTAAATAGTATCAAACGAATGCTATTAGTGTCAAGATTAAATAGTCTGAGTTGAAAATTATTATGTACCTATAGGTGTATATAAAATAGTATTTTAAACTCTTACTATTATGGTTGTATGTTCTCTTGTTCCAACCTGCAAATGCCCCTCCACAAACCAATGACAAAGTATCCGCTAGTTTTCTACCACAAAATTTATCCTTCTGAGAGTTTGCTCCAATAATGGCAAAGCATATCAGAACAGTCAGGGATAGAGAATTCATCTGCAAAAAGGTCCTTGTTTAATTATTAGGGAACTGGTATACAAATCAAGTCACAGTGTAAAAATGTTAATGGCGATTCTAAAAAGCATTGCTAGGAAGACGTTCGGAGGAGAAAAAATAAGAAATTGACGAGTTGAACGTGCATTCTGGACAGAATGCACAGAAATTCACGGAAACAGAAATCGAATTTAAATTAATCTAGAATAAGAAATATTATAGGAAAAATGCATGTTGGAAACGCTGAAGCAAATTGGGATATGAATTAATAAATTGGAAGAGAGTGGCTTATCCAGGCTCCCTCATATTGCACACTGAACTAGTTAAAGAGAACTGCCAGATAGATCACCAAAGAAATGTAGAGAGAGCTGAAGGTCTACCATAATATGCCACATGAAGAAGAAGAAGAGGAAAAACAATAAATATAAAGATGATAATAATTGTAATTTACCTTTTCAGAGTGTTACTTGGTTTGAATCTGAACTCAGAGTGATTCAAGAAGGGAAATAACTTTCTTTATATAGGAATTTTAAAGGCAAGTTTCAGAATTATTGTAATAATTAATGAGGACAAGGGACGAAGAAGAATAATATTAGTTACCTACCCATTTATAGAAAGTAGACGCTTTCTTAGTTATTCGGTTAAAATTAGAGCACTGTCTGAGTCTATGATAGATTCACGGAGATCATACAGAGTGTGTTTATTAATATAATTTAATTTTAATTCAAAATTATTGCAATGATTATTAATTTTTTGGACCAAAATTATGTGAATTAACAGAATGGACTCAGATATGGAAAAGAAACTTTTGAACAAGTCTCTCTAGGAGCACCTGGATCTTACTGTAGAAGCTAAGTTAGGTGTAGACTTGAGTAGACGAAAGGAAACTGAATCACCAACACCAAATAATTGGAAACTAAACGAATAGGTCTTACCCGTTTTCAAATAGTTTTATGAGGCATTTTTTGGGTAAAAAGCATTACAATGCCATGCTTGCCAAGCACGTCCTTCCACGTTTTCCCTACTGGGTTTACCTACTCGATGTAGAATAATATCTTGCATGGTTTCCAGTAAGCCCACGCTTCTTCTCCTTTCTACAGATCCTGGGGATCTGTAGAAAGATAAAGAGTCTCTCCACCTCATTGGGGGTCTGCCTGGGAGTATGTGTCTTTCGGGGTTTCCTTGAAGGGCGATACATGGATGTCTGTCCTTTGAGATTCTGTTTACATGTTCATTCCAGTACCGCCTTCGTTGTCGTCCCCACTTCACTATGTCTTCCGTCGACACATGCTCCGGATATCAACACGGTCACGCAGCGTGTTTCCAATTATTGATTGGAGAGTTTTCATTTCTGAAGTTCGTAGCCCAGATTTTGTTCTGGAAGTATCAGCCCGTGCCTGAATTCCATAAGTGGTTATTGGTCGAACACATGTTTTGTATATCTTTATCTTACTTTCTGTCCACATGTGTTTGTTTGTTCCTCTACACTGAATTTCTAAGGCATCCGGATATAGCTGTAGCCTTATTGATCTGTTTGAGAGTTTCGTTGTAAAGATCTCCTTTGCTGCTAATCTCAACTCCAAGATACTTAAATTCCATCACTTGTTATCCACGACAAGTTTGCATCTTACTGAATATTTACGTACAGGCATGGGCACGAAATAATTGCGTCTATTGCTCCACACAAAGAGTTATCTAATACAATCTTCTCCATCTGGTTCATTGCGGTCTGGAAATCATATCCTTGTCTCTGTTAGGGAATAATTTCTCTGAACATTCTCTGCTTTTTCTTCCCTTAACTACTCCAGTCTTATTATCCTCTCAATCTTTCTGAGAATAGGCTGAAGTGGATCGGGAGCTTGAACACTATATAGATCAATGGAATGAGCAAAATATTAAGTAGGTATATAAAATAATTCAGTAAGTCCAACGCATAGCTCTCAAGAGGCTGGACTGAACGACTTAAATGTAAGGCTAGTCACAAAAGTTCCACAGTGGGACGTGGTGACCGTAGTTAGTCTGGAGGTAGCAGGTTTAACAGAAGTAACACAAATATTTCAGCCACACAAGGCATCAGTCTTGTTTAGCTCATATGTCATTACATTATAATTTACTGATGTTATATTAATTATTTTAATAACCGACTATTTCTTTATTGTTTTTTCCGTGATGTATCTTTTAATATTTTTGAATCCATGTCTGTTTCCAATAAATTTACTATGTACAGTTTTTTTTAATACATTATTGTAAAATGAATAAAATTATTTGATGTTTTAATTGTGTCAAGTCAGTCTGAAGTAGGTAGGTACATTCTTACAAAGTGTGTGGGCGACAATGCTCAATGAACTGAAATCTTAAAGTTGTTATGACGGCAATTGATGATTTTTGATAGGTAGACAATGTAGTTTGAAGAATAGTCTGCCATTTTTTTTAAAGAAGGTCTAAAGCCTTGTCAGTGCGACTAAAATAGGTCTATTGTGACATCCTTCAATTCATTCATGGAACGCTGCTTCTTATTAGGTCTCGTCTCTAGAGTCCTCTGGTAAAGTGTCCTGGCCTCCATAATAGTCTTTTTGCTGCCTCCGAAAGATAGGTCCTAGCAGGAGTTTTTCATTTCAGCCATTTCCTGTGATGTGACCTAATGTCCCCTTCGACTACTGATATGGAGGTATCGGGTTTATACCTCCTCACAATCTCTAAAGAGGTACCAGGAGCATCCTCCATAACGTTTCTTCAGAAATATCTTTGATCTTAAAATTTCCATTTTGATCCACAGAGAGCCAAGTTGCTGGGTATCAGACAGCCACTGTTAGGAACTAATTTACTCACTCGCCTCTCGATTGCTTCGTAAAATGTCCCCATGGATTGGGGATTTTTGGAGAAAATGGTTTACTATTTCCGGAACATTAGGACTAAATGAGAATGGATGTGAGGGCTTTTAGAAGGAAGGATAGAGATGTAGGATTTTCCATGCAAGACACCCTTTACCCTCGTCTGCTATTATAGTTGCCTCTAGCATCCAATCGGACCATTTGCAACACAGTTTCACTCTGGGCTGACATAACAGGAGCCCTAATTCTCTGTTTTATCGGAAGGTAGTCACGGTAGTAAAGTGAGTATTACACGATACATTTTGTATGGGAAACGTGTAAATAAGCGCCGCCACAGAAATATTTCTAGAAACAAATGCGATTCTCGCATTCGATACGTATAGACGTTTTAACAAAATGTATCGTGTAATACTCACTTTACACCGTTAATACCTTCCGATAAAACAGAGAATAGGGGTACAGTACATGCATCGCGAGATGGTGAGTATAGTTTAAGACTTAATTAACTAAGATTTCATCATGGGGTTCTGTCTTAAATCCGCAGGACTTGCAACAATCTGGGTGATGTAACGTGATAGGGAAAGAGATAAGGAGACAACTCGTTGGCAGAATGAGAGGGACGTAGGCCACTAAAAAATGGAGGGAAGGCTGGTCATCGGCATCTTAAGAACCAGACTAATTCCTGGAGAAGAAAAACAGATCGAAATAAAGAATAAAAAGAAAGCTGCAGTGCGTTTTCAGTTTTTTTATGTGCCAGAGCTTACAGGATCTTAACTCTTTAATACTCACGTACCAAGATTTTATTAAGTTTACATTTTACTGTTTCTGGCTGGATTAGATGTTAATTCAACGTTAACAATTTTCATAATAAAATTGTCAAATTTAAAATCCTTACCTATCACGAGTAGCTATCTGTGTATATATTTTTTATCCGATTATTTTTCTCAGATAACTTCGGTTGGAAATCATCTGACTCAGACTATCTCTCTCGCACTTACGATCCATACGGATAATTACTACGCCTGTCCATGAGGACCGAGTGAGAAAATGGATCGGATAATCTATATTATAAAAGGAAGTCGGGCTAGTGCGAACACTTACAACTCGAGATCGGCTGAACAGATTTTTATCGTGTTTGTAGTAGTCATGTATGTTAGCTATCTAATGTTATACCCAGCAATATTTTATTGACTTTGAGGCGGGACGAAGTTCGATGGGTCAGCTATTTTGAGTAGTGCTTAATAAAAGAGCAAGCAGGGGTCTGCCCACCTTTGCGACATCATCGAGGACGATGATTATCGGACAACCGAACTAATTATCAATCAACTAACTGACAGATGTCAAACGCCAATAAGAATCAAAAATATAAAAGTATATAATATTACAAAAGCACTAAGGTTAACTAAGCTAAGTTTTCTTGAATATTCTAATGTTCCACGCAACTTTCTCAAATTTTTTCTTTTTTATGAATTCTCCTGACAATAGCAAATTCAATTAGGATGAAGATTACAACACGACACTCACTAAGAATGAGGAAGAAGAACAATTTTTTACTCTCCACATCGTTGAACAAAGTAGAACATTTTCTACTGAAACCTCCAAAAAGGATTTCGACTAATATTATGTCAATTATTATTACTTTTATTATATTTTTTACATAAAAATGCATCTGCGCTCACTCAATGTGAACACAAATGCACTTTTTGATACTTTCACAGTAAGCTACTTAAGGATTCGTGAAAGTCGTAAAAGATTAACATGGTCGGCACCTGGGATCGAACCCACGACCTCCGCACGAACAGTACGGGAGGCTGAGTCGTAACCGCCAGGCTACCAACCACTTCAAATGCATCGTGAATAAGTTTTGTTTTAATGAAAAAATAACAACTAATGACTCTAACAATTCATTACTAATGTTCGATTTTTAAATGGAACAAACCACTACGGGCTTACGACCGTCTTCTACTGTTATTTCGAAGGCTGGCTTAGTGTGATCACTTTACGTTAACAACGTTCGCCATTAGGTGGTAATGTTTGTCTCCGAAACTCCTAATCATGAGAATTCTCAACAAGTGTATTTAATTGAAATACCTATTGACCTACCGACCTTGATGGTAGCCTATACCAGATCACGAAGACCCGAGTTCGATTCCCGGTCTGGTGAAAATTTTTCGTATGCGGTGTTCATACGAGGCGACAGACGATTTCGCTTGCATAAAAAAAATATATCGCTCGGTCGCCCCATGATCGTGTGATGTGTTCACGCGAGTCCACCGACATACATACCAACTAGTGTCAAGTGCGCTGATTTTGACGTAGTTTTAAAAAGTGCGGACGACGAGGTAGAAGTTACAGAGTGTTTGGGGTTAGTTGAAAATGTTGTTTTAGACGATATAAGGACACTCCTAATTAAGGAAAAATAAAAAAAAGGCAGATATTGGGTGCGGAATTGGATTCTAAGGAGAAATAAATTTGGAGCAGTGCTGTAATCTGTCAAGAAACAGAACATACGGACGCCGTGCAGATATGCATGCGTGTATCGTTCCACCAGAAACAAAAGTTGAAAGGTAGTCAACTTGAGGCGATATTGCTTTCAATCATTTTTATCGCTTCAGATTTATCGACAATCTGTTGACACGGTTCAATTGGCTGGCGATTTTTTAGTGTCCTGGCGATATTCGCCTCGTGTGAACACCGCTTTAGTGTTTTTTCACATGAAATTTTTACTCGGGGTTGGTATTCTGTCTCAGATTGGACAGGCCGGTTGACCGGAAAAAATTGCCTCAGGCAATAAGTTCCGTCGGCTATACTGACACCTTTTTATAGGAAAGTGTTGCGAGGTGGAAGATAATAGGTATAGAAAATAAAGTACTCCATGCTTAATACTCCACCAAGAAATGCATGTTCATCTAGTAAATTATATTCTTAAAAGTAGTTTAAAAAATCTATTTTTTTGTAGAATCTTCATAGTAACATCCCAGTAAACACAGATAGTCATATTTCGAAAACAAAATTACTTTTTTTTTTTAAATTTTGTTATTTATTAATTCAAGATAATATAATATACAATTGTGTCACGCCAAGTCTCAACAGATGACTTGACGGCGTGTTCACTTTTCACTCATGTACCTACCTATATTATGTTACATGGAACCGAAGTTTTACTGAATCAAAACGTATTAAAAAGATTCAAGACTGATTTGAAATAAAAATAAATGTAATTCAAACCGTGCATTGTTCACCGCAAAGGATTACTCTGTAATGGTGAACAATGCTTAATTTTTGACAGATAATAAATAAATAAAATAAATAAATATAAAACATTTTTATAAACATTTAAATGAAAATATTGAGTAGTAGATTTACGGAGTTTGACGTTTCGTAGGTCGGTAAAACAGCCCCCTTTATCAAATAATTAGCCATTTTACATAAAATTTGTACAATTCACACATAGAGAGTGCTAATATAGTTAAGCTAAGACTCAAACCATGTGAGAGTAAAATAGTTCAACAAAACTTATTTAAGTATTTTTCCCTTTTATTGAACAGTGAAATTGAATTGTGTAAGATGTAACAAACACAGACAGTTTTTTTCCATGTGAGTAGCAGACTTAGTCTTCTTTTTTATAAACATTAAAATTGACATTTCCATGGTACAAAAGAAAAAACATGAGCAGATCACTAATCTCCACAATATGCAGAATGAGGTTTGGACATCACGGCTGGAAGCCCAATTGTATAAGCTGGGACTCGTCGATTCTCCAATTTGTGAGTGCGGCTTCGATGATGAAACACTGAACCACGTATTTTTCGGTTGCTCCTTGAGAGATAGATTCCAGCTCTACCACAGAATCTCAGACGTAGAGTACCCACTGAGTGTGGAGTATTTATTGAGTCTGGGATCTGTGGAAATATATAGATTATTGTATAGGTTTATTGAGAAAAACATAGTGATTGTCTAGTATACCAAATTGACTTCTAATTATTTTAACTTTCCTATTTTATTTACTTTTTTACTATATGAAAGAATATATAACCCACTATATTTATAAATCAATGATTTGTCGGTGGCATGATATTATCGTCCAAGCCTGGATGCAACGCCATAATAATAATGAAAAAAAAAAAAAACAAAATTGACATTCCTCTTTTTCTTTTCTCTTTTTTATGAATTGTGAAAGTGTGATTCTTCTTTTTCTGTGCATCGGACAGTTGCCTAGAGGTCTGTTAAGCAATGGGAAGCTAGATTAGAACCTGTTTAATTACCTAGCGATCAAGCCAGACAATCCGAATCAACAATGTAAAGCATGACGGGTATTAGATAGTTGCTAGTACAATAATATGAGTAAGTCTAAACTAGTCCCTCATTTTGCCTCACCCATCTTATTTTAATAATATGACGTATCCTCAAACTTCCATAGTAAAATTCATTAATTTACTGTGTTAGGAGAAAAAACAATAGTCCAAATTATTTAGAAGCTATTACATACTTTATTAATAAAATAAAATATTATATCATTACAATAGAATCATACATACGGTCAGTACATCATACCATTGGACGTGCTTGAAATTTCTTGGTTTTTCCTTTCCGATTTTTACAACACATTTTCCAGAATTTACTAATAAACAAGTTACTATCAAGAATTCGCTGTCAAATCCATCTTGCTTTAATCTTATAAATAGTTTAGATGGGTAAATATTGAGTATTATAAAAATTCTTACATCAATAAGCGTATTGAGTTATATATAATTTTTTTCAATAATAATAGGTACACTACTGGCATATTTTATATGCACGGAATTTGTGGAATCATTTTTAGGTTGAACAAAGCACCTTTTAGAATTGAGCTTTACACTAATATACATAATAATACATAATTTTTATACCTACTTAAAAATATATACATTTATAAATATGGTCAAAATTTGTACACTAGAATATCATATAAATATAATATGATACCATTAATAATTTTATCTTCTTGGTCAAATAATCAAAATTATCACGAACAATTTTCGAATACAGTGTTTCTGGCGGGTCGATCTGAAGAATATTTACTGGCAGTATTCTTCGAGCTGGCTGTAAGTGCATCCATTCCAGCAACACTCTTGTATGATGCCATGTCGCTTCATTCTGTAGTTGCGGTGGCCGTCGAAAAGGGTACTGGAATGTGTAATAATTGGCCATGGCGGAGAGTCTTCAATGTTGCTGGTTTGCGAGTCCAAGTACTTTTTTATAAAATCGTCTACAAGCATATCGTCGTCAACTGAAATGATTAATTTAAAAATTAATTTTTTTTTTTTTTTAAATAAAAAAATGAATCTGTGCTCACTCAAAGTGAACACAAATACACTCCTTGACTCTTTCACAGTAAGCTACTTAAAGCTTGTGTCGTGAAAGAGGAAGATGGTCGGCACCTGGGATCGAACCACGACGTCCGCAGTACGAAAGCCGACGTTGTAACCGCTGGGTCACCAACCACTTCATTTACTGTGTTAGGAGATAAAAGATATTAAATCTAGAAACCAATCACAACCATTTCCAATGAGTGTTCTCAGTTTAGTTGACGGAACTCATATTTTTTTACGTTCAACTGTCCCTGTTCGATCTGAGATGTTTGATGCAAATAACATTATACAGTTTTATTAATTGATGCAAATAACATTATACAGTTTTAATAGATGATGCAAATAACATTTTACAGTTTTATTAGTTGATGCAAATAACATTATACAGTTTTAATAGATGATGCAAATAACATTTTACAGTTTTATTAGTTGATACAAAAACGTTATCTATTTATTAATACGTGAAGAAAAAAATTTGTGATTATTTTTACGAAAATTGAGCGGACGGAGGAGACTGAAATGTATAGTTATTACAGGGTGACTGGTAATTCGATACATTCCTTAAGAGGGGTAATACTAGAGCAAATTTGAAACAATTTTCTCCCATTAACCAGGGGTAAAATGCCAGTTGTTTTCGACTTATTCAACTTTTTAGAGTTTTTTTTATCAATTTTCTACCTTTTGACTTAGGTCGAAAATTAGGTCACTGAAAATTGGGAACAAAGTACTCCATTTTGGAAACTAATAATACATTTTTCCAATAGCTGAAGAATAAAGGAATGGTTTAAGTAAAAAAATCAAGAAGATAATTTCAAAAACCTCAGAAATACAACGCTTTAAAACCACAAGTCAGTGTTTTTCATATTCATTTTCGATTTTTCTAAGAGAGTTATTCCAAAAAAGTATAATACACTTGGCGCACGAACCACAGGGAAAACTTCCCCAACTAATAAGCTTCCCGAAAACGTATGAATGTTTTCCATTTTAACAGAGTTTCGGAAAATAAACCTTATTAAATTATGAGCAAAAGTTAAATGTATTATAATAGCATCAATTTTTGAAGTAATAGAATAAAACTCTTACAATTATTGTTGTATGCTTTCTTGGTCCAACCTGCAAAGGCCCCGTGACAAACCAATGACAAAGCATCCGATAAACGTTTACCACAATATTTCGCTTTTGTGTCCCGTTTTTGAAATTCTTGCTCCATTCCTTCCATCTGACAATTTGCTCCGATTATGGCAAAGCATACCAGAACGGTCAGGGATAAAGAATTCATCTGGAAAAAAATCGTTATTTTTTTATTAAATTCAGGTAAAATAGAAACCGAAATAAAGGGTAGTACCTATTCAAGGTGACTGAAGACATTTGCTGTGGTTCCTACTTGGAGATGAAGGTGCTGACTGAATACAGGGAGTTGCAGAAATGACTGATGCTGAAGAAATTCTAAGCCAGCCTATGCAATAGCCGTAGGCCCGTAATGGCTCAAATTAAAAAAAGTTTCTCTTAAAAAATTCAGCCTTCACCGCTGAATGTAAAATTTGATAACATTATTATAACTAGTGGTCGGCCAGTGCTCGAAATTCTACCAAAACTAAATAAAATTATAAGTTTGAACATTATTAAGGTTCCATTGTAAAAGGCTGAGCGAGCGCTATTTCTCAATTTTCTTTAAAAAATAATGACATTGATAGGTATGTCAAATTTGAAATGTTGATATGTTCAAAGTTTTTTCTATGGTTATTTAATACAAAAAAATATTTATATATTCTCAATTTTACCACAGCTAAACAAAAGTTCTGTGTCAAATAATGTCAAAATAATACATCGCACAGTAGTGTGCGTAGTGTTTTTTTATTGATTTAATCTATTTTTATGCATAATTAAAAAAATATTAGTAGGTATTCGCCAGCCCTTCTCTATATAGGTAAACTAAAAGTGTGCGAAATTTCATACTCCTCCGTCCGCGAAATTTTCGTAAAAATAGTCACAAAGTTTTTCCTTCACGTATTAATATATATATATATTATTATTATTATAGATACTAGTCGATTTGATACCCGTGTCTTGCTTTACCATCTCTCTGATGGATGTCTTTTACTGACATTTCACTAAAAAGATCCTCTCATTTTAGATTTTTTTTTTAATATATTCAAGAATATTGAATAATTTGTATCTGACTTTACTACAATTAAAATTGCAAGAATCACTCACGATTAAAATCGAACATCGAGTCTGCGATTTATGCATGATAAAAATAAATAAATAGTTGACTGATTATGTAGATGATTGGATTATTTTTACCTTTCCACGGTGTTTTTTGGCTGGAATCTGAATTCAGAATGATTTTTGAAATGAAATAATTTCCTTTATATAGGAACTCCGAAGGCAATATTCCATAAAATTATTGTTATTAATGAGGACAAGGAAAGGCGAAGATATATCTGTAGTCACGTACGTATTATAGAAAGTTCTAGTGGTGTAGATAGACATGTTGTTTCTAAGTAAGTATATTCCAGTGTTTTCATAGAGAAATCAGAGCACTGCCTGAGTCTAAGACAGATTCACAGGGGCGTTACAGAGAACGATCCTATGAATATTTTGAATTTTTCAAAACTTTTCATCTTCTTCTTTAGCATATAGACATACTTCAATAGTGATCTTCTTTAGTCTCCACTCCACCAAATCATTCTCTCGTTGACCTGGTAAAAATCCCATATGACAGACGTTACCTCAAAAATCATTGTGAACTTTTTAATCCCTCAATAGACTGATGTTGATGTCTCAATATTATGTGGACTTAAAATTTATCGGTAAATTATTTATGTTTATATAGGTAATCAATATACCGATTCGCTAAAATCAACAATACCCCAAAAAACAATTGAATAAAGTAAATTTTAACTGGCTGTTCCACTTAAATTATCACAATTTCCTCTAAAATGACCTGCTTTTCGATCAATTTAAGCGGCACTTTAAGGTGCATATTTATACCAAACGAACAAAGACCCCGAGCTTGAAAATAGAGTATATTTTCCTAATCGTTGATACTGGACACGATGGAAACACCAACTTATTAGTAGGCGATGTCAGTTCTTTCTGGTTATTATTTCCATGGTGTCCAGTACCAACGATTAGGAAAATATACTCTATTTTCAATCTCTGGGTCTTTGTTCGTTTGGTATAAATGCACCTTTAGAAACAGAAATACCCTTCACAATTATTTTAGAGGAACTGATGCTTTAATGTCAAAACCGTTTTTGTGCCAATTTTTTTTTTCTCTTAAAAACAACAATCAATTTTTTTTATTTTCAGTAAAAATATTATTTTGCTTTTGTTTTAATCATAAAATATACATTAATAGTGGTTATATTTCTTGATCAAGATGAATTTGTTTGAGAAAAAGGAAATTTGGCGGCCATGATGAAAATTTTGACATGGGGAAATCATTCAATTGAAATCACTTGCAGCTATATTCATTCGAAATCACTTGACATTGTGAAAACCGTTGTTAAAACCATTGTTGACCGCGAAATTTAAAATTTAGAATTTTTTACTGTGATGTATCTTAGAGCATTCCACAATGATTACGCCTTTATTCATTGACGCTTGCACTAACAAAATAATAACTATATACCTAAGTAGGCACTTACCGTTTATATATTATTGTTAATTGCGTCCAAATTAAAATTGATGGACCTTCAAGGTCATACGGAATAATTTTTATTCTCCATGGTGTCAAATTCTTTAAAGAAATGTGGGAGTGAATGCTCAATGAACACTGAAATTCAATCATCGTTTTGACAAGCTTTGGTAGATATTTTTGGTTAATGTGAGATCTTAGGATATTTTGGTACCTCTAGGTATAGGTACTTACATGTTTTTGCGATAAATTACGACGTAAAAAAAGTTGGATAGGTAGGTACCAAATACTCCAGTTTCACCATTCCTGATTTTTTCCTATTCAATATAGACATTTTTTCCACAAATCACCCGCTATGGGTTGAATGCCTAGTAAAAAAAATAGTCATTTTTTCATGCTAAGCAACAAACATGAGATGGTATTGAGAAATTCAGTTATTCATTCTTGGTGTAATTACTTGAATTCGATCGAAAATGAAGAGGTATTTAAAAGGCCTACAACCGCATTACGAACAAAGCTATACGCCTTTACGAACATCACTTCCACCAGTGTGGAGATAAAAAGACATGACTGGGACATATGTTAAGGATGCCGAATGAGATTTGGCCGAGGAGAGCGCTGTTCTTCCTACCATCAGAATCTCGAAGACGAGGAACACCCTCTTGTACCTTTGTAGCAGAACTGAGGAATTTGGACATGGTAGGGGAGGAGGTCATAAACATTTCCAAGATGGAACGATCACTTTGCGTTAACAACGTTCGCCATTAGGTGGTAATGTTTAAGTCTCCGAAATTCCTAATCATGAGAATCCTCGTCATGTTCAAATGTCGAAAAATCTCATGTTTACAACAAGTAGATTAATTAATGAAATAAAGAGATAAAAGTTGGAAATTATTGAGAACAAGAGAGCAACCAAATTTAAAGACTGCGACTGCTGTCATGTATTTGGCGCCAGGATATAAAATATATCCATTTTTGTTAATGTCTCATCTTTATTGCCTTTGGCTTTGTTGGTGCACAACGTTCCTTCTAATTATGTCTAGATACTTGTGACCATTTGCGTTACGTCTTTTGACAGCTCTCTATTCTGAGTGCATTTTATCCAACACAACAATAAAATTGTGCAACTACTGATAACCAATTAAGTTCTACGCAAGAGCTTTTTTGGTGTTGTTTCAAATAAAGGGTTATTCATACATTGTTAAGTAGCAAGTGGAGGTGATAAGTGAGTGTCCAGTTGACTGTGAAGTGCTAGTTGGTGCGGTCCCTGTGTGGAGGTGGTCGAGGCCTCAAGCCTTTGCTTGTTAACTTTGGGTGAACCCAGATTCATTTATATAAAAACATGTCCGTTACTTTTAACTCGCATTTATTAGTTCCGCAACGTTGCTCCTAACTCTTACCACCATTGAAAATTAATAATTATTGTTAGTGGCATTAACCCTTTTCAGCCTCTAAGACAACTTAACTTTTTGTTTTCTTGGTTGAATGTACAAAGACAGGCTTAGAAAAGGATCTTTAGCTGTTTGATTCTCCTATCAATCAGTTTATATTGTCTTTTAAAGGGTTCCAATTTTACTTTACCTCGTTGAGGAAAGAGGACAATTTAACATTTCTTCTCCTAACATCAGTTGTATGTAGAAACGTCTGATGTACATAGTATCACAATTTATTTCGTTAAAATGTGCGTTTACACCAAAAGAAAATAAAAGCTAGGTGGTTATAACGCCGGCTTTCGTACTGTTTAGTGCGGAGGTCGTGGTTTCGATCCCATATGCCGACCATCTTCTCTTTCACGACACAAGCTTTAAGTAGCTTACTGTGAAACTGTCAAGGAGTAAATTTGTGTTCACTTTGAGTGAGCACAGATTCATTATAAAAAAAAAAAAAAATTTCGATAGTACCTAATAATTTGTTGATTAAACTTAAACTTAAAAGAAAAACAAATAGGTAATAGTATGTTCCTTGTAAATCTTGTAATGTCAACTTCTTAGAACTGTTTGATAATGTCGAAACGATTGCAAACGTTAATATGTGTACTGAATTATTAGCCCCAGTGTACTGCATTGCACTAAATACTAAATGCGTTACAAATTGAACTTGATTTGTATATTTATTTGTTATACTTAGATTAAATTTTAATGTTTTTTATTACTTCATTTTATTTCATTTCCAATTTTCGATGTTTTATTTGTTATTCTGTTATCCGGAGCGGACGGAGAAGAATCCAGTAAACCAAACATCATAAAAATCTGTTCAGCTGATCTCGAGTTATAAGTGTTCGCACTAACCCGACTTTCTTTTACATTATATGTAGATAGAGATAAGTATGTAATATTATATTGGGCCAGGTCCCTAAGATCTCAACACGACACATAAAAATGCAAATGTTGGGATGGGCTTGGCATGTACAGAGGATGCCAAACTCTCGGGCTCCAAAGAAAATTCTGTCGGGACACCCAGGGAAAAGAAGGAAGGTGGGAAGACCAAGGCTTAGATGGGAGGATGAGGTTGGCAAGTATGCGGAGGAGCTGCTCTAGATGCCGAGAAAATTTTGTTTTGTTTTCTTAAACTTCTTAAAGTAATTTTTAATGAATAATAATTAATTTATTCTTCTTTTTACGTCATACATTTTTGCATAATAATTAACGTCGCGATATTCAATTGAGGTTAGGTTTGGCACTTCTCCAGCTTAATCGTTTTGACATCTCCAGAAGCTCGTGGCTGACACAAATGACGAGCAAACATTAAGAAGGGGGGGGGGGGGGGAACACAGCAGATCTTTCCAGGCCACTTGAAACCTTGTTTTGTTAAAATTCAAAGTGATTTCTTATTTATTATTTTAAAAATATCGTCAGTGTTTTTTTAATTTTTGCTCCTTCTTTTGATCACAAGAAAAATGACGTAAAAACTATTGATACTAAAAAGAATCATAGTGTGCTAAAGAGTAGGTAGGTACTTCTACATCTCATAAAAATTGCTTTTGCTCCTCTTCAACAGTGATTAAACCATGAAAGTTTTCTTTTAATTTAACCGCTCTTTCTGCCGTATCTTTAACTGCTTTCAGTGTCATTAGCTTCCATTAAGCTTGTTGGAACGAATCATATTTGACCATAAAGAAGGTCTCTTCTTCATAAAACTCTCATTAATTTTGAGTCGATTAATTGGGAACTTGCTTTTGACGGAGACGAAGTCATCGATGGTTGAAATCAAAACAGAACGAACGTTTATCAATCGTATTATTATCGTATGGCATTATCCACCCAGAGGTGGCTTCATCAGAAGACAAGAGAAAAAAGAAAATGTTTCTCTGCTGCATCCAGGAGACACACTAAAGAGCATCATCCAAGTTATTAAGCCATTGCAAGGCATCAGGAGTGGCATTGTGTATTTCATTGTATGTGCCAGGGAACGCTCTGAGTGTTGGAAGTTGGTGTTCTCTACTAATTGGGGCCATTTTTCTTTGTCAGATTTATCTATTAAGTTTTTCAGGGCATCTGCATCTTGTTGGTTACGAGATATTTGGAATCTTGCATACAGCTCCCTCTTCCTTGTTTAAAATTCTGAATTAGAAGCTTAGTAATGATATTTTAACGAATAAATGGCTCTCTCGAATCTTAAAATTCTTTTCTGTATCTCCACCAAGAAATGTTATTGAAAGCTCAAATCGTCATCTCTAGCTTTTTCTATAAATATATTTTTTTATTTAAATTTAATCAAATCGGTAGAATTCTAGCAGTTTATCAATTTATGAAACATTTAAACAAGATAGCTTTTCTGTACAGATTTGTATTTTTTCGGCATCGACATTTTTCAGGCCAGAAAGATTTGCACTAAATTTGACAATTAAATTTACTTCACGAATATTATAGAACAAAACTCCCAGTACTTGTCTATTAGAGGGAATTTTCGAACCGGTGATTTGATGTTTTACGTCTCCTATCAAAAATATCTCCTTTTTAGAACTTTACAACTCCATTGACATGTTGACTACTCGAAAGTACTATACTATACTAATAAAATAAACAAGTAATAACAAGCAAGCAATGCGAGATTTACGTCGCTCCGTACCGTGCAAGCACAGACACGTTTCGCTGCAAGTCGGCACGGGTTGTCGTGATCCTAAGTACGCAAAATTTTATTTTTAGATGTTTTGAGATCATTCAAACAAAATCAGAGAGTATGCATTAAAAAAATAACTCTATAATTTTTTGGGACACCCTACCCTACCTACATGGAGGTCTCTGTTGGACTCTTATTTCCCTAGTTCCGGTTATGCACGATAGCATCTACGTGGAGAATATGGAGGTTGAGGGTGTATGTATACCTACTCCTGGCATCTCCACAGAGAAAACCTGGGGTAGCGAATATACCAAGTACCTCCGATGACTTAAACGTAGAAAATCAGCAATTTTACCACTCTTACCCCTTCTGTTAGGGTAATGCGAGGCTACTCTCAACCAGGGTTACCAGGTTTTTTTTTCAAAAATGTACCGAGCCAGTGTTCCCGCTCGGTATCCGATCAGATGAAAGTTCCCAAAAAAGGTCATTCTCTTATTATTATTTTTTATTATTATTATTATTATTCTCCTCCCTCACCCTCCAAACAGTAATAAATACACTGGTATTAGAAGGGCAAAATACAAAAACAATAACAAAGTCATTCCTGCATTATCAAATAAACATGCAAAACAAGTAATTCTAATACTAAACTATTCCATTCTAATGTGTGTGGTGTAATAATTTAAAATTTACTCAATATTTTATCCAATACTACTTAGAATCTAGTCGTAGAATCTAGGGGTTATTTAATTTGCATTAGGGTGCCAAACCTATTTTACAATTAATTATATTACGTAATATTGACAAAGTTATCTAAGTATATTAATTACACATAAAACATAATAAATGTCAACTTCATTGTTTATGTATCTAAAGTATTTAAGCTGTTTAGTCAGTAGAGTTAATATGTGTATTAATCAATATTGTGATTAGTCAGATTTAGGGTCTTAAGGTGTAGTTTCAGTTTTTTCTTGAAAGTAGTAGTATTTTTTACCGTTCTAAGTGTGTCAGGTAAGCTATTCTCAAAATTTGCTATCCGGAAAGTTGAAATTTCCTCTAAAAAAAAGGTCATTCTCGAATTTTTCTGTCCGCGGGAAATTATGAATTCACTAGAAAAAATGACAAAATCATTCCGAAATTAAAAATACCCAACACTCCATAGTCCGGTATTTTTTTCATACCGAACATGGAGCAAAAATACCGAACAGATCGGTAAAATACCGAACACCTGGCAACCCTGCTCGCAACAAACAAAACACGCTTTTATCAATGTTAATTATTTAACTCTGTTAAGTTCACTTGCAACTAGCAGTTCTGTCCACATGCTTTTACTACTTTTTACTCTGCACTCGGACACACACTTGCTTCTTTGCAAAGTGGAAACAGCCCTTTACTTACCTGTCGATGTACTTATAGTTTCTTATTCCTTCCTTCCTTCCTTCTCAGTCTGTATCAGACCACTCCTGGACAAAGGCCTCTTCCATTTTCTTACTCAGAGACCCACGAGACAGGGAATGGTTATACAGAATACGTGTATAAGGAAATCCCAGTTATTTAATTACGTTTTATGATTAAATAACGGGCATATTATCGAACCTCGGTAGCCTAGTGGTAGACGCTTACTTCTGATCAAGAGGTCCCGGGTTCGATTCCCGGTCGGGTCAGATATTTTCAATGTGTTTTTTCCTTGAAATTTGTACTCATGGTTGGAATCCCGTCTCAGATTGGACGGGACCGGTTGACTGGTAGAGAACGCTAAGGCAATGAGTTCCGTCGGCTATGTGTAAAAAAATGTTAAAGTTGAATGGGTCGAAGGTGCTTGGTAGTATGCTTGGTGTGTACTCATTTTTAATTATGTGTAAGGGGGGAGGGGGGGGGGGGGTTCAAGTAGGTATAGAAGATTTCCATACATCATAAAGATATATGGAAAATTATAAATGTAAAATAATGCTTTTAAATTTTAGAAATAAATAATGTTAGTCTACATTCTGAGATGGTGGTTTGAAATCGAGAGTAACCTTTTTTTGTTGTTTTAACTTTCTGTTTTCTTATTCAGAGCAAAAAATAATGGTAGGTAAGGGCGTGTCTAGATTGATCCATTGGACAAGGGTGCATTACCAACAATTTCCCTTTTTTTTTCAGAAACAGCGTTTTTAAGTATCAAAGATAGTCGTAAGCATTGCGTAAGATCGAGCGCAATGGAGAGCTCTTATTGCCTCCCTATGCCTCTATATAGGGAGTATCTATGTAACCTACTTAGTCACCTACCAACATTATTTCATTCCAGGGTTGCTTGTGTAGAAAAACTTCTATATTTTTTTAAATGAAAGACTTTAGTGTGTTGAGCTATATTATGTATTATAGAATAAATATTTTTCTACGTATGTTACAATACAACATGCACAAATATAATTTTCTTGTGGTTTATTAAATTTATAACTATTTAAGTATCTATTCATAAATTGATCGATCGATTCGATTCATAAATTACTTGTTAAAAATAGGTTCATTTGCATATTTAGAAATCTTCTAAAAATATTTATCCATAAATAATATATAAGTACTTCTTCTTAATAATTTCCAACTGTTAGCTCTACATATATCTCATTCAATAATTAATGAATTATTAAATATCTACTTGTAAACATGAGATTTTTTTGACTTGTTAAACATTCTCATGATTTGTAGTTTGGGAGATTTAAACATTACCACCTAATGGCGAACTTTACTAACGTAAAGTGACCACACTAAGCCAGCCTTCGAAGTAACAGTAGAAGACGGTCGTAAGTCCGTAGTGGTTTGTTCCATTTAAAAATCGAACATAAGTAATGAGCTGTTAAAGTCATCAGTTGTTACATATTCGTACAATAGTTAATATTCACATATTACCTGTATAAATAATAATTGAATTTCCTGAATCTGTTTATTTACAACTAAGAGGAACAATCATTTTTTTGTTTGAAATTATTCATCCTTTGAAAGACAGCGTATTCTCTTAAATAATACGTATAAATATATGATAGATTACATAATCAATGAGTAAAATAAAAATACTAACTTCTAATTTACTTTTATTGACTAATGAAACAATTTTCCAATATATTTATACAATTTACAGACGTACGTAACTTTGAGAAAGTCCTTATACATTTTAGGATATCACTTATACAGAATATAATAATTATTAAAATATTTAGAATTATACTTAAACTATACAGACTAATACAGAGTGACTGGTGGTAATTCAACCATTTGCAATAATGTTGCTCTCATTCACCAGCGCAGCGGTCTAATACAAGTAGTTTTCGAGTTATTTAATATATTTTTCAATTTTCCACCCTTTGACCAGAAAATTATAAAAAAAAGTACCTCAGTTTGGGAACTAAAAATGATTTTTCTAATAGTTGATAAATAATTAGCCGCTTAATGAGGTTTATTTTTCAAACCTGAATTGGAGTGGACAGCATTGTACCTTTTTGGAACGCTTATTAATTAGGGAAGTTTTGTCTGTGGTTTTCAAAATTCATTTTTAGTTCCATGAGTGACGTACTTTTTTTGACAATTCCAGTATTAGGTCAAAAGGTGGAAAACTGAAGTCTAAAAAATTCAAAAACTCGTAAACAACTGGCATCAGAACCCTGGTTAATGGGAACAAAATTATTGCAAATTAGATCTAGTATAAAACCTTTCAAGGAATTGATCGAATTAATCTACATAGATAAATTATTATTAAAATAATAGCAAATCTAAAAATTGATACACGTTTCAAGCCAATAGTTGTAAAAAATTAAAAATGGGATCGTTGTCATTTTGAATTCAACCTACCTATTCTCTTTTACTCTACATTGGTTTCCTAATACTAATCAGGTATTTTGCTCAATGAGGTAGGTCATGTTTTAAGAATTATTATGTACTTCAAAACAGGTTTTAATTTACTTCAAATTGGTCATTTTTCAAAACAAAATTGACTTTTTTCATGTCAAAAAGAACGTTTACAAGTCATTTCTGTTCAAATCGGACATTTTTAATATCAGGTGGACTTTTTACAAAACAAACTCACGTTTGAATTGTAAAAATGTTCAAATTGATTTGAAAAAAAGTCCATGATTTGAAAAATTACCAATTTAAAGTTAGCAAACTTGAAATACCTATATTCATTCATTGTCCCTTAAGGACCCCCGCAAACCGCAAGCAAGTCCGGAAGAGACCATTCCGCAGCAAACCCGACACGCACGAAACCGACCCCCTAGCTCGATTAAAGCGATCAAACCAAAAAGCCCGCCGTGGATCCCCCCAAAACCGACCCACAATGCCGAAGGCCGAAGGCAGGAAATCTAAAAATCAGATCGCAACCGTGAGGTTGACTGCCTTAGTCCTTAAACCTCAATCGGTCAGAAAATGCACAATGAGCCTCGGACGCCTTCGAACGCAATGGAGAGCTCTTGATGCCTCCCTATATGCCCCTGAAATACCCATAATGGTATTTTTTTTTTTTAAATCAATAGATGATAATTGAATAATTTGTTAAATCAAAATGGCTTGTTATAATTTCTCTCTTTTTTTCATTTTTCTTTTTGATAATAACTATTTTATACAGTGATAAAAATTCTTTATATGCACGTACGTTTAATTTTTTTTTTGACTCAAGGATATATTTCTGAGAGAGAAAAAAAAACCAGGAGGATTATTCACGAAACGGTCTTAATACGAACGGTTCGGCAAAAAAAAAACCATGCCAGAATGTTTAAAAAATATTGCATTATGAAAAAACTACTTGAACTATCTATACCTTTTAAATAAAAATTAACCCAACAGATAAAAAATCTTGTCATTATTTGCTATTTCGTCTTATTTTTATGCCAGGTTTAAATATTAGCCGGAAGTTTTGTTAAAATTAAACGGTGTCTGAAAAGACTAGGATTTGAATAAGATCACAACTAGATCGTTTCGTGAATATTTAGACTGGATCGTTTTTTTTTCACTTGAAATTCTTCCCGAAATATAACGGTCAAGATCAGTTGGCTGGAAGAAATTTTCTAGAGATATCATTAAGCCTTAGCGCTCATACTGAAAACGTTGTAGGTATAAAACTATGATGGACTTTTTGAAAAAGAAGAAGAATAAACAAATCATACTTACAGATATAATATTAAATTACATTAATCTAATGCCTACTATTTTAACATAATTAAATATTTTCTGCAGTATTATCATAGACACTATAATATTTTTGTATAACATTCATATAATATATTTATTTATTTATCCATTTCTACGCGAGTATACAAAACAATTTATAAAAGTTCTTGAATCACACCTTTAAAATTATAAAATTATTAGTTATAGGATACAAATATGCACATTTTATTACATATACACAAAAAATGTTTTTTAAAACGATATTTCGTACCCTTTATTTGAATAAAAATCTACCTACCATGTTTGGTAATAAAGCTTATTTTTATGTGAAATATTTCACATCTAAAAATCATCGTGTCTATAATAAATTATTACGCGTATAAAATCTTTTCAAAGTAAGTTAACGATTAATGTAACTATGTTGCAGCGTATATCAAAAAATCAATAGACGAAATCCACAGATTTCGTACGACCACTTGAACTACAAGAAATTCCTTTCGTTTGAACTCTAATTTGGAAAATGTAAGATAAATTTACTTTGATTATAAAATTCACGAATGTAGTAGGTACATAAGCATTTTTTATTTTTCTCAGTAGTTCATAGTACCTACCTTCCATTGTGCATAAACAATGGAAGGTAGGTAAAAAATGATAAAATAAATGTTTAAGGTAGGTACCTATAGGTATGCAAAGGAAAACAAAATAATATATATTTGTTTTTTTTCTCTATTAAATTGAGTTATAGCATTTAGGGTTGGTTATAAGGTTTTAGCTTAACTAATTGGACCCAAATGAAAATTATTAGCCTTTTTAAGACACCATCTTAGAAAACGTCTCCAAAATTTCTACGCGAATATTTCTCGAATTTCCATTTCAATCTGCATATTTGAAATATTAAGAGACTCAATACAACGTTCGACTTGAGGATTATCCCCCATTCTGAATGCCTCTATTTCAGAATGGGTGGTAATTCTCACTGGCTGGAGAAAGAATGCATCAAGAAAAAAGGCTGTGATAACCTCAAATCAGTGTAAGTTGCTTAAAAAGTCCGAAAAAGGAAAAGGCTGGTAGCCTAATGGGTCGTATCAATAAGGGCTAAAGTTAAAAATATATATATTCTGTAATTCTTGATAAAAAATTGCACGTTTATAAGCGCTTATTAGCGTGCAATAAGCTTTCGATGAAACTCGTACTAGCCCCACAGCTCTTTACAACAAAAAAATGGATTAATAACCCTGGCGCTTAAAAATATTTGATCGAATGATTAATTTGAGGGATTGATAAAAATATATGTAGTTGCTTTCATAACCGCTGCGTGTTGGAAAATAAATTTCTCGTCAGATAACGAAATATCATGGTACATTCAACAACATCTATTGAAGAAAAATAGAAACAAAAATAAATGGATTTTCAGTTGATAAATTGTTTTCACTACATCTCAACAGATGTCACTCACTTAGAACTCCAAGCCATAGGGCTATATAGTCAGTCCAAGTATTGTATCGATCCACCGGTAGATGTCACCAGCCTCGAGAATAATTGCTAAAATTTGAAATATTTCCCAACTCATTTTATGTGTATTGTATATACAAGTTTCAACGAAATGACAATTAGCAACAGAGAACAGCGAATGTTCCCTAGGAGTAGAAAGCGCTTTTAACCTGGCCTAGTAGGTTGTTAGCCCACAGCTCTGTTGTCCAAGATCTGATAGACTCATTGTCTATTGAGATTGTTTCCCAATACATTGGTTTGATTACCTATGTTACTAGGAAAAATCCAGTCTTCAATCCGCGAGGATATAAAAAAAAGATAAAAAAAATAGTCTTCGATTTTTGGGCAGAAGGTGCTTGGTGATAGTCCATTGCAAAATAAAAAATGAAAGAGTCTTGTATTTATAGTTCTTTTCCAAAATATATAAAATAGAACTATACAAGGTTCTTTCATTTTTATATAAAAAAAATTTAAATATAAAATACATAGCTGACAAATAAAAATATTAAATTACATAATAAAAGTACCATTTAATATTTAATATGTGATATTTTTTAAGAATAAGTATATTAATACTATGTGTTATATACCTTACAATCGTAAAAGGGTCATAATTGGTGCTTAAATCTCGTGAGAGTATAAAAATGTACAACTTATTATACTAAATAAATACAAAACTTAATCTTAAGAATAAATTAATAAGAATTAATTACCATTAACATTCATATTTTTATAATAAGTACCCACACATATCATCCGTCATAGACAAAAATTAATGTTGAAAAAAATTTAGGCCACTCTATTATCTAGAGTCAAAATAATTAATTGTCATTATATCAAGTAATTCATTATTATCTATGGAATATGTTTATGCTCAATGTCTAAATGTTAGAATGTTTCTTCAAAATGTCATGTTTCCTTCAATAGCAGTCGTGTTTGGTCATCCTATTCGCAATATTTGAACATCTCACTCGGTGTGCAAGGTTTCATGCAACACTCCTCCACAATTCCTCGTCTGACGCGTCTATGGTCGTCCATTTTGGGTGGCATTAGGCTTAGCCTGAGTTTTCGATAGAGCGGCCAATTTATTTCCCTCTCTAAATTATCGTACATGCTGTAGAGGTCAACCGGTGGCGCATCTTCATCTGTAAGAAAGAGAAAAATGTTCTTTACATTGAAGCTATATCGCAAAAAATATTTTAAATTTGTTCCAGAGAGATCAAATTCAGGGGGGTTAGTACGTAAGGACACACAACTAAGCACAACTAACTACTGCCTATTGTGAATTTTCTGAAATCTGACGAACAAGTCATAAATCTTCAAAAGAATAGTACGTAATAGGGAAACAATAGCAGGTATTGGTATTGTCTTACGGTGGCACGTGTTATTAACCAATCACGTACCGTGTAAATATCCAAGGGTTCTGCACAGGTACTTTCTTTTACATCTTTGAGTTATCGGCAAATTACAAAAACCAAGATGTTTATCACGAATTTTCTGCTTATCCCGAGGTTTATTAAAGTTGATATTACTTAATTTGTGGGGATTGCTTTTATTTCACTAAAAAACAAGTACACATTGTTAATCACTGCTTGCTGTTATCTACTCCGGTAATTTTGTAAGATTTATATTAGCGAATAAAGACTCCATGATTCTTCAACAAAAGCTAACAAGAAACTAAACAGTAAAAATTTATATTCAAATAATCTACAATCAGTCTGAAGATGCATTAACACAATAACAAAGCTCGATGTCTCAAACTTTGTTCCTGACATCTCTTTTGAACTTTCAGAACACTGTAGAGTGTAGAAAATATAAAAATGTAATTGAATTCAACGGAATTCACAGTATTTAAAAATTCCCATTATGAAAGGAAATAGGTTGCAATAACTGTTCCAGGAAAAAACTAGAAAAAATTAATATCCTGTCAGTTAATATTCATATTTATCTAGACTGGTTCACTTAATGAATTTCCGATTAATGCTTCGCCAATAACAATAACACAAGAGTGCATCCGTCATAAAAATAATCCTACCCTTTTCTACTGTATTATAGTTTGAATAGATTTGGCCAGTGCCAGTGCTCAGATTTCGTCGAAAATAGTTTAGTGTAGTTAGCGCGAGTACGTAACGTCCGACTTAATTACAAAATAATGTAGTTAGACATCTGTCGGGTCGCGTTCCAGTGTAGTTAGCAGTAGTTAGGCTGTTTATGTGGTTTAGAGCTGTCAAAGTTGCGTGCTTTGTTGTTCTTTTTGTATCCTTTGTTTTAAATATTTAATTTACTGAAAAAAAACATCAAGACTATTTTTTATTATTTTTTTTTCTCCCAAATTAAATATTTTATAATAAAATACTAATACCGTAATACTTATAAAACTAGGTTAATGTTTTTTTTTATTTGGGATTTATTATCGCACGAGATATTGCCAAGGTATTTTTTTTTTTGAAGTCAGCCGATTGGAACAACTCAATTTTGTAAAAAAAGGATCAGACGAAAGGGAAAACAATACATGATTTTGAACATTTGTATGGAAATTATTAAACAATGAATAAATAAAATCTTTCTTCATTTCTCGCACGCAAATATTTTACAAACAATAAAGACATACAAAAATAATAATTAACATAAAAAATCTATAGAGAAAATAAAAGAGTATTCACGGAGTATCAGAAATTATCAAGTGTATTTACTGCTTAAAATGATTAAATTCCACAAATCATAATTGTTTTTTTTTTTATATATTTGAAGAAAAATGTCGAAGAATAATGGCCGCCACAAGTTTTTTTCTCTCTCCGCGCGACTTTAAAATATTCGGCAGTGTCCGTCCGTACTTTTTCTTCCAAAATAACGGAAAATCGCGGTGAAATTTCAAAAATACAATGAAAAAATATTTTTTTGTGTTAGATGTTGGCAAACCTACTATTTCCGGCGTAAAAATTAACTACATTGCGTTATCGCGTTACGTACTTGCGCTAACTACAAATGTACTTACGTCGTTTTTATGTGTAGTAAGATTGATGTGTGGTTAGTCGTGCTATAGCAAAAGTTACGTAGGTAACTCACTCGCTACCCAGAAGATTTTAGATTTGTTACAGTGCTTTTAAAGCAAACGAACAAAGGTAGGTAATAAGTACCCAGAGCTGGAAATTAGAGTATATTATTTTCTTGATCGTCGTTATTGTCACCAAAGAAATAACAACAATAAAGAACTATCATCAGTAATCATCACTCATTAATTAGTTCTTGCTTGTTGTTGTTTCCATGGTGTCCCGTCAACCGTTTCTATATTCGGCTCTATATTCGTTTAGTGTAAATGCACCCTAATGTGATGAGCAGGCACTGTTTGTCAACAAATTTACAGTTCAGTCAAATATTTGAAACACAAGGGCACCAAAATTAATTTAGAATTTAGTTGGTTTATAATGCTTTTAGAGTATTTTTTTTTTCTGGAACGTCTCTCAATTTTTTTTTTCTAAATCCTAAAAAAATTAATATTTATTGACACGTAAGATGCGGAAAAATGTGAAGTGTATTCCTAATAATAATTGCAATTTGTCTCTTATAACTAAGAACTTTTTGGCCAAAGCATCTTCACCCTTGTGGATGAAATGCCAAAAAGGAGAGAAAAAAAAAACTAAGAATTAGGTATTTCTTTTCAGCGTTATAATGACTAAAAGAATAAGTTTAAAGAATTATCTAACAACTAGTTTGAACAAAAAAAAATTCACTCTGTTTTTAACTCACTCAAATAAGCACGTACACTTAAACATTTTAACTAACTGTTTTATTTTGAATACCGACATTTCGTGTGTCTTTAAGGACATGATAGATTATACGGTGTACATTTCGAATATGTATTCAAGTAGGTAGTCATTTCACAACAAAACTTGGTCCGCCCTCGTGTTACATACATAATATCACGAAAAAACATTACAAAAAAATATGAGAATACATACCTAATTTCTTTTCTTAAATCAGTCGTGGTCTGTTAATATTCTCAAAACTGTTTGAGACAATGAGCATAGGTAAAAATTCATCGTTTAGAATATTAATTTATCTTCAAGGGATAAAAGTTTAATACACATGATAAGTAGTATGTTTTATTAAAAAAATGTTTTTTATGATTGGAATAATTTTCTGCATTAATGGCATTATAAAATTTGGAGATATTTTTATGACGATACAGTTTATTTAAAGCTCTTAAACTTGTGGACTGTTCCTACCAAGAACTATCAAAAAAATTTAAAATAAAAAATGTATTAAAATCTTCAGTAGATTTAATAATGGCGGGCCGCAGTTTAATGTGATTAAATTTTTTAAAACAGATGTGTGAAGAAATAGTGAAAGTGGTACCTAAGTGACAAATCCGATATAAATAAGGTAAATTTTAAGTTCGCGGGCTTCATCGATTTTTTCACGATTTTTTATACGAACGAAACAAAATAAAATAAATATCAACTTTATATGCAGATTACTGAACACACATGCTATGGATTGATTTGATAACATTTGAAGTAGTTTATTAACCAAATCTTGCCATAATATCTTGCCATAATAATTCGGAAAAATTTGCTTTTGATGGACGTCTGTTCTTTCAACAACATATAGAATATCGTAACGTGTATCACATGTGATTTGTTAACCACTACACCGCCATCTCTTAGATTTTTTTAAAAGTTACACATCTATAGAAGAATTTATTGTTTTTATTACAAACTTATGACCCATAGAACTTCATCCCGCATCCGAATTAACAATAATAATTATTACATACATAATGAAATAAATAATTAGCTAAATTGAATTCAGTTTTTATGTCATAATCTGTATTTAATTCATGTAATAAGTAAAATTATTTTTTATTCTAGATTAGGTCGAAGTTCGTCGGGCGGATCAGCTAGTTATAAATAAAAATCAACTCAAACAAACTTTTCCTGGCATGGAATGACATTTTATTTTTTGATTTTCAAATTGGTGTTATTGTTTTAAAAATGAAGATATTGCTGGTCATTGTCATTTAGTCAGTCAATTTGGATAGATTAGGGGATTTGATAACATCCTCGAATGATAACACTACGATTTGAATAGGTTAGGTTAAGGTTGGAACGTTGTTTTTAAGGGGGTTAAAACTACTACTGTTAGGTTAAAACATATTCATTTAGAAGGGTTTCCTTAAAAATAGAAAAAGCCCGCAGAGTTAATAATTATGTAGGTACCATAAATAAATAAATAAAACGAAACTTACAAATGTCATCTTTTTTAATCAAGGTTCGATATTTCCCTCTGCAAACTAAGGATAGAGCCGACACCAAACTAGGTCCGCAATAGTTTCTTCTTTCTTCCGCTTGCCCTCCGGAACAATATAAAAAAGTGACGCAAGCCACAGCGAGAAACCAGGATGAATTCATCTTCTGTGAAACACCAAAAATAAAACGATATATTACCTAAAACTTATATAAACAAATAAATCAAAAACAGTTATTAGATAAATATATATAGTTGTTGTCACACGCTAAAATGCAATTTTGTTACAATAGTTTTGATTTAAAGTGCGGACGAGACGTTCCCTCTAGGCTTGATAGTATTTTCATACTGGGCGATTAGAAGTGATGAAGTGAACGTCTTGCTGCTGCGTTACAAAGAAAACTGCCAGATAAAGTATAACAATTTTTCTTTGATAATAAAAGCTGGAGTACCTTACCGTGGTGTTTGTTATTTCCAGGTTTATCTGGAGCGAAAGTGTTGTCTAAGACTATTCGCACCTTCTTTTATAGCAAGTGATTTAGAGAAAAAAATAATAACAATTTTCTAAGACAAAACATCCCGTTGTATTTTCCCGATTCGAGATGTTCATACAGGGAAGAATATATATTTTTTTAATAATAATAATATATAGAACAAAATGTTAAACGTGCATTTGTAATTGGTTAGATAGGTATTTCAAAGTCCCAAAATAAAATTATATAACTACATGCTGACCCGCCCGTCGACCTTCGACCTAACCCAGAATAAAAAAATAATTTTGACTTATGTATTACCTACATGAATAAAATTTAATTTACGACATAAAAACTTAATTAAATTTAGCTTATAATTTATTGCATTATGTAATGGTTGGTAGTCCAGTGGTATCAATCGCCGGCTTTCATGCGCACAGCGTATTGAAGGTTGTAGGTTCGAATCCCGGCCGTGCCGACCATTTCCGCTTTCACGACAACGAAAGATGTCAAAAGTGTATTTGTGTTCACTTCGAGTGAGCACTATAGTCTGTATTAGTCTGTTGCATACATATTAGTATTTTATTTGATCATAACATATATTTTCTATCATGTCTGTTTATTATTGTATTTTTATATGTTTGTAAATGGCTGAAGAAGCTGTAGAAATGGAAATAAATAAATAAATAAATAATAAAGTTCTCTGTATGAACCCCGCGAGCATTATCAGGATGAGTGTTCATAATCCGTATTAGTGAGTGTTTATAAATAAGTTGATGGGGTTGCGAGTCCAACTCGATTACCATCACTCACCCCACCTCATGGCCACTACCGTCTCGCGCCGTAGGTGTGGATTAATTCTGCTCGGATAAATCCGAAAACAACAACAACAGTATGCCGATGTCTTATTTGTGAACTTTGAGGAAGTCTGCGAGAGTCCGTCTTGGAAGATCGGAGCTTTCCGAAGAATACATAATTGATCCTGACGTGTATGACGCATTATGACTCCCTCCCACCCTCTTGTCTATTTACACATATAACAATCTTAATTCTAGCCTCCCAAACTCTCTCTTATGCGGTGTTCACACGTGGCGATATAAGGCCAGACGATTTCGCTTGCATAAAAAAAATATCGCTCGGTCGCCCATTGATCGTCTGATGTGTTCACACGAGTCCACCGACATACATCCAATTTGTCAGGTGCGCTGATAGTTTTAAAAATGGCGGACGTCGAGGTAGAAGTATCGTTCGCACCGCCTGCGTGTGAACTGTTTGTTGTTGTTGTGGTAAATAAACAAAGTAATAAGAATAATATTAACACTTGAAGAACCGGAAGACACATCATAATGACGGAGCGCGACCCGCATTTTTACGTTGCGGAGGCGCGCAGAAGTCTTGAGGTAATAATGGGAACTGTAACGGAGCAGCTCTCAAAAATAAGTAAAGAGAACCAGAACAGGATATCTAGGGAAGCCATAATATTAAGCGAGATGATTGGACATCTCGCTATCATGGTTATGGGTGAGGGCAGCGAAGGAAAACATAAGAAAACGTATGCAAATATCACCAAATGTGGAATAGCCACCGAACAGAAAAAAGATGAGAACCATAGTATAATCGTATCAGCCGATAAAGAAGAGGTTGATCAGGAAAATTTAACGAAATCTTTGAAGACTAATATTAATGTTGTAAAACTGGGTATTGGCATCAAAGCTGTGAAGAAAATATCCAATAGTAGATTGTTAATTACATGTCCGAGGAAACAGGACTCCGAGAAACTACTTAAGGAAATTAACCATGTGTCAGAGGGGATCACCGCCGAGTTTATGACTAAAAAGAAACCTTGTATATTTGTCAGAGGAGTTCATGTTGAATATGAGAGTAAGAATTTTCAAAGAGATATTCTAGCACAAAATGAAGGTTTAAACCTTTTATACGAGACAAATAAAGAGAACAACGATTTAAAAGTAAAAAAAATTGTGAAAAGTAAAAACCCGACAGGTGAATTTGTAAGCTACATAATAGAAACAAGTGGAACTATGAGAAATTATATGCTTGAATCGCAACGCTTCAATTTCGGTTTTTATAGAGTTAGAGTGGAGGACTGTAGTCCCCTGGTACAATGTTACCACTGCCTTGGCTATGGACACACAAGTAAGGTATGCCTACTTAAAACTGAGAGCCCAAAATGTGCAAAGTGTTCTGGTCAGCACAAGGAAAAGGATTGCAAAGCACCTGAGAATCTATTTAAATGTGTAAATTGTGTAAATAATAATAGTAAGTACAACAGAGAGGAGCCAGTTAATCATTCTGCATTTGACAGGAAGTGTAAATTTAGAGTAAGAATGGAGACTTTAGCACGGCGAAAAGTGGATTATGACGGAAATATTTAACAATGATTTCAGAAGATGAATACATAGAACGAGAATTAGAAAAGTATAAAACAATTGATGAAGTGCTCTGTGAAAATATTAACTCTTTTAACAATTTTTTGGGATGTGTAGAGGGTGGTATTTACCTTCTGCACATGAATGTACGCAGTGTTTATAAAAATTATGATGAGTTTATATTATTTTTGAGTTCACTTAAAGAGAGACCGGATGTTATTGTGTTAACTGAGACGCACTCAAACGACGACACACATTTTGACATACCGCAGTATAATGTAATTGCAACAAAATTGTTCATAAACAAAAATTCTGGAATTCTAATGTTTGTTAAAAATCATTACGAGATATTAAATATAGAAGAAAAAAATTGTAATTATACAAACTATTTGAAGGTTATCATTAAGATGAAAGAATTGAAGTATAATATTGTGTCTATATATAGAACTCATATGTCAGATGTTAACCTGTTCATTCCTCAATTGGAGGAATTATTGTTGAGGGGTGACCGTTATGTATCCTCGATACTGGTCGGCGACATGAACATCAATATCTCCGATCATCACTCATCTCTCACTAAGGACTCTTATGTAAATATGTTGACAATGATGAACTACAAGTCCTGCATAAATGGATACACGAGAAATATGGCTGGACAAAGACCATCATGTATAGACCATATATGGTCTAATCTCGATGATACGGAGGATTTACAGTCTGGCATTGTGCAAACAGATATAACTGATCACTACACGTGTTTCTTGATCCACAGACCTATTGGAAAAAATAAACAGAGTATTGGAAGAGAATATACAAAAAGCAAAATAAATATTGAAAAATTGGTTTCTAGAATATCCGCTGAATCTTGGAAGCATGTATTAGGTACAGACGACGTGGACAGAGCAGCTGAAAATTTTGAAAGTATCTTAATTGGATGTATAAGGGAGTGTACCGAGGTTAAATGTATAAAAGTTAAGTCAAAACATAGATTGATTAAGCCTTGGATGACTTATGGCCTAGTAAAAGCAGTTAGAGAAAAACAACGATTATATCTCCTTTATAAAAAAAATCAAAATGAACCTTCACTGCGACGAAAATATGATAACTACCGAAACATTCTAAGAAAGCTAATAAAATCCACCAAGGATAAGTATTATAAGGATCAATTGAAACAACATGGAAGTGATAAGAAACAAATGTGGTCTACTGTGAATAATATTATAGAAAAGAAACAGAAAACATCCAAGATCAGTAATCTCACCGTGAACGGTAGGCGATATGATGCTAAACGCGAGCCGAACCACTGCGCAAAAATGTTTAATGATTTTTTTACAAATGTTGGTGCAAATCTCGCTGGAGATATTCCGCTAATAGATGATGAAGATCTTTTGGGTGCGTATATAGTTGGTGGGCAGGATAAAAATAATGATGGTTTGAGTTCTTTCACGGAGGTTTCCAGGATTGATATTGAGAGGTATATAAATACCCTAAAGGGTGGTTCTGCACCAGGTCACGATGGATTGACTGTAAGTATTATAAAACTCTTGAAAAAGTACATATGTATTCCAATAACATATATCGCCAACCTAAGCTTTAGAAATGGTAAATTTCCAGAAATATACAAGAAAACAATAATTTGCCCTATCTATAAAAGTGGAAACCCAGAAGAGTTGACAAACTATCGCCCTATTTCACTCACGTCTAATATATCAAAAATTATAGAAAAAGCCGTAAAAAATGAATTAATGCTATTTTTGGATAAATATGAAATATTAAGTTCAAAGCAATTTGGTTTTAGACCTGGTTTAGGTACAAGTGATGCTATAGCTCAATTGACGTCATTGATTATGAAAAATTTGGACAAAAAGAAGAAATGTCTAACAATTTTTATCGACTTAAAGAAAGCTTTTGACAGTGTGATGCATTCCAGGCTTCTATTGAAATTGCAGAGGATCGGAATAACTGATAAAGCACTAAACTGGATTTCTAGTTATCTGTACAGACGAGAGACATGCGTTCGATTATATGACAGCTTAAGTGACCCGGCCACTTCGGAATATGGAATTCCTCAGGGTACAGTTGTTGGACCCCTCCTGTTTTTGATATATGTCAATGATATGTTGAAACTTAAACTAGAAGGTGAAATAATATCCTACGCTGATGACACGGCTATTACATTCGAGGGTGAAAGTTGGAGCGAAGTGTTAAGGACTGCAAACCGTGAAATTAATTTACTTAAAGCATGGTTCAACAGTAATAAACTAAGTTTGAATGCCGAAAAAACAGTGTATGTGCCTTTCGCTCTTTATGAGGATGTGACTCGGTTGGACATGCAAATTTTTATACGTAGTAGCTATTGTTCTGTGAATTCATGTAATCAAAGTTGTATTGAATTAAGGAAAGTACTTGACACTAAATATTTGGGAATTGTTATAGATCATCAACTAAAATTCAAAAAACAAATTGAAAATATGGTTAAGAGAATCAGGAAGCTGATATTCATCTTTATCAAGCTGCGAAGTATATTGAATAAAGAAAATATGAAAGTGGTTTATTATTCGTTAGTTCAGTCAATATTGCAGTATGCCATAATAGGGTGGGGAGGAGTATATCCAACCAATTTGTATCCATTAAATGTCGTACAAAGGGGAATCATTAAAATAATACTAAATAGACCACGCGACTATCCCACAGATAAAATATTTAAGGAGTTCAATGTGCTAACTATAGAGGATATATATAACAAAAACATTTTGTTACATTTACATAAGAGATTAAATGATAGCTTGTTTGTAAGGAGTAGGAGGAATTCATTGTTGTGCACACTAACCGTGCCAAGGTGCTGTACAAGTGCAGCACAACACCACTTTGAATATCTGAGTGTAGTGAGTTTTAATAAACTGCCTTTCGAACTTAGATCTATCAACTCCCAAAAAGAATTTAAAAATAAATTAAAGAAACATTTTTGTAAGGTCAATCTATGATGAGTCAGCTCACATTTTAATATTGTTAATAATTGGTGTACGCGACTGTGCACTGTGTAAGTTATGTTCATTGTTATTGTTGCATTTTTTGACTCGCAGTGTCTGGTAATGGACAGAGAGATGACTATTCATTATCCATTATTTGAATAGTGGTACATTATAAGTACCTATTTTGTATTGTTTTTTATTTATTTTTTTCAGATGTTATTTTTTATTTTTTGTTTGTTCTGAAATAGTATTTATTTGATAGTAATATTGATAAAAATATGTATGTATAACACTATATTTGCGCGACCCCTATCTACTTTTGGGTGCGCGGGTATGGTGTGCTCCCCGACCAGACACAAGACTTTTTTGTTTTCACTGGTCGGGTATCCCAAATGTTCATTCTAAGTTAATGTATTTCTGTATTTTTGTAATTTTCTTGTATTTTTTTCTTATTTTAATGATTTAATAAAAAAAAAAAAAAAAAAAAAAAAAAAAGTCGAGGAGTAATTGGGGTTAGTTGAAAATATTGTTTTAGACGATATAAGGAGACTCCTAATTGAGGAAAAATAAAAAAAAAACGCAGATATTGGGTGCGGAATCGGATTCTAAAGAGAAATAAATTTAGAGCAGTGCTGTCAACTGTCATACAGAAACAGAACATACGGACGCCGCGCATATCTGCGCATGCGTGCATAGTTCCACCAGATACAAAAGTTGAAAGGTAGTCAACTTGAGGCGATATCGCTTTCAATCATTTTTATCTCTTCAGATTTATCGACAATCTGGTTCACACGGTTCAATTGGCTGGCGATATTCGTCTCGTTTGAACACCGCATTAATTGAATCCTCACTATCCTTGTGGAGCTCTGCAATGAGTTTCATAACATAAGTATGTTTTCAATTATTGTTGCCCGAATGAAAAAAATACAGTTCAGGACCCCTATTCTGTAGCAAGTGAGGGTAGTCACTTGAAAAAAAGTGACTATTAGGCGATACATTTTGTATGAAAAACGTCTATATGCGATTCTCGCATTCGATACGTATAGACGTTTTTCATACAAAATGTATCGCCTAATAGTCACTTTTTTCAAGTGACTACCCTACACTTGCTACCGAATAGGGGTACAGAACAAATTGCTGAAAAATTATGGATGTAGATAGGGTCAGTTTCGATAATGTCTTGCAGTCTGCACACTACCACAAAATTATGACTTAAAACAGATGGACTGTCACTGACATGTGTCACTTACAATTGGTTAACGGGTTGGTTGACTCCAGCGATCTTCTCGTCCTGTGAGATCCTTACGATCTCAAGCCACATTTGGGATGCCAAGATGCGTAACTAATTATGCACAGAACTCATTCTTAAACCATTTTTCAATAATATTGACCTAAATAACTCATCTCTTAAATAAATAACACTCTTCTATACATAGGTGAGGTGTCAGTATAGCCGGCGGAACTTGATGCTTGAAGCGTTCTCTATCCGTCAACCGGTCCCGTCCAATCTGAGACGGGCTTCCAAACCCGAGTGGAAATTTCAAGTGAAAAAAAAATATTTATAATTTCTGATCCGACCGGGAATCGAACCCGAGACCTCTTGATCTGAAGTCAGAGCCTTTGTTGCCACTAGGCTAGCGAGGTCGGTTCTGGTAAAATGTAAGAATACACCTGACATCAGAGCAATAACTTCTTTTGCTTCTTCATTGCCTCTTCCATGTCCCTTATTCCTATTCCTCACCCTTGACCTTCATTCCGTTACCCCTAGCCGAGCCTGCATATATTCTTATATACATACATACTCCCTTTAAGGCCTCCCGCACAACGCAAGCCGGCCCGGAGGAGACCAATCCGCAGCCAACCCGATCCACACGAAACCGACCCTCCAGTCCGATCGAAGTAATCAAACCGAAAAGCCGGCCCCACACAAACCAAGTCCGCCGCGGATCCCCCCAGACCAACCCACAAAGCGGGAGGCCTAAGCCCTACTCAGGAGCATAGGGAGGCAACAAGAGCTCTCCATTGCGCTCGAAGGCGTCCGAGGCTCATTGTGCCTTAGTGCACTTGAGATTTAAGGACGTGAGGTGGTCAACCTCACGGTCCCGATCTGGTTTTTCGATTTCCTACCTCTTATGTACAGGGTGCTCGAAGAACCAGCAAAAAGAGCAGAGTGCTATTCTTAGCCGGCAACCTCACGGCAGTAGCCGGCAACCTCACGGCAGATATATTCTTACATACCTAAGTTTTTCTGTTGATTGTCTTTCTTCTTACGTACTCCCTGTTGATGTCTACGTACCTATACCTATAGGTGTTTTTGTTATCCATACAATTTGTGTAATTAATTTTTCTATCATCACTGCTTGTATATCTGTTTAATGAAATAAAAAAATAACTATCTCGGAAGTGATGAAACTAGCAGACTGCTGAAATGGCTTCCTCAAATGAATTTTGAAAAAAAAAGTCACTTGTGTAATTTTAAATATGCAATGACTATTTACAGATATACCTGATATATTTCATTTTAGAGTCTTTCAATGGGGTTGGGACTTGAGCGCCCTCTTCCCTACTGTCTGCAATCTGACAGATTTTTTTTTCATACTTACAGCACAATAACTTTTGAGCTTTGGCGGGATTATCGTTGAAAAACGATCTCAACCATCCAACCAAGAAGCATTGGTTAAAAAGAGACAAATAAAAAAGGGAGTACGACTAAAAACTAAAAGAAAAAAACACTTAACATTAAAAAAAAATTAATCTGTGTTCACACGAAGTACTGTTTGTTTATTTATTTATTCACGGCTGTGTGCCATTAACAACATAAAACAGTACAAAAGAAAAGCGATAAAAAAACAACAAAAACCAATATCAACGTGTTTAGGAAAAATCCAGTCGCCGATCCGAATGGCATAAAAATAAAGTTTATTCCAACCTTCCTGTGGCATTATAGCGCATTTTGGATTTTGGCCTCCTCGAGAATTTTTCAATCCTTCTACATCTACGGGGTTATTCGAGGGAAAAAATCTAGACTCATAAAAGTGGCATTGTTACCTTAAAAAAAATCTTGTTTGGGTAAATTAGACAAATACCAATAACCTCATCTTTATATTCGGATTTACAGAGGACTAGGTGGATTTTAGTTAAACTTCTTTTTCTCCTCACCTCTTATAAAAGTGTTATTTTACATTTTAATGATTTTACAAACACGCTAGTGGTCTGTCCAGCTTCGCACGGGTATATAGGTATTTAAAAAAAATCAGTTTTCTAACATCATCAAAATATTCTATATAGGCTATGTTAATCTGGAATAATGTAGCATTCTAATGACCCCCTCCCGTCCGGCTCGTACCCCAGTGACGCCTATATCTCTGACGCATTTCAATTACATTTTATTTAAATAAAAGAACACTTATTGTGGCATAACTATAATAGGTAGTTAGGCATATGCTGTAGCGACACTTTCTGTAAATAATGATGTCTTCTACAAAGTCGTAGTACATTATTTTATTCAATCATCAATAGTTTTCGCAGCGCACGCGATGTCAAGAATATTTTAGGTATTTTACACACAAGAATATTTTAATTTTTTTAAATTCAATATAGCCTATGTTCATCGGGGATAGTGTAGGTTCCCAAAAGTGAAAGAATTTTTCAAATCGGTTCAGTAGTTTCGGAGCCTATTCAATGCAAACAAACAAACAATCAAATCTTTCCTCTATATATATTTACTAGCTTATACCCGTCTTGCTTTACGTTTTTGATTCCGATTGTCAGGCTTGATCGGTAGGTAATTAAACAGGTTCTAGTCTAACTTCTCATTGCTTTGTAGACCTCTATAACTGACATAAGCACAGAAAAAGAAGAATGACACTTTTAATGTTTATTAAAATTTTGTATGAAGATCCTAAAATTAGGGTTTTTTAAATAGCTCTAAATATATTAAAGTTAATGCAGCAATTTGTATTAAAGAACCTTCTCCGGTATTTTGCACGGCTCTGTGCAGATTCATATCTGACGTAGCATTTGTATTTTGATTTAATTTCCCAATTTACCACGCAACTTTCTTAATTTTTTCTTTCATAAGAACCTTCTACTGATAAAAGCCAACACGACAAAAAAAGAATTAGTGAAATCGGTTCAGCCGTTTAGGCGTGATGCGATGACATTAGGTAAAAAGCTAATATAAAACATTTCTGAATTATTATGTAGATTTACCACGCAACTTTCTTAATTTTTTCTTTCATAAGAACCTTCTACTGATAGAAGCCAAAACGACAAAAAAAGAATTAGTGAAATCGGTTCAGCCGTTTAGGCGTGATGCTCTAACAAACGATAGAGCAACGATAAAAGGCAAATTAAAAAACATTTCTAAATTATTATGTACTTATAAAGAAGATAGATAGACTACTATCCCATTGGAGTTACTAGCTGACCCGCCCGTCGACCTTCGGCCTAACCCAGAATAAAAAAATAATTTTGACTTATGTATTACATGAATAAAATGTGATTTACGACGACATAAAAAACTTAAATTTAGCTAATAATTTATTGCATTATGCAATAGTTATCGTTAAGTTTGAAATCAAAACAGTTCCTCTATAAGTGCTTTACTTTTAAAAAAAAATCCAAGAGATAGCGGTGTAGTAGAAAATAAATCACACCCACACGTGAAACCTGTTACCTTATTGTATATATTATTGAAAGATTAGACCCCATTTAAACCAAATTTTACTGAATTATTATAGTAAGATTTTTGTTTTTGAGGCGCCTTTGAAGTAAAATTATTCACCAAAAGGCGCTATATTAGTATTTAGTTGTCCTAGCAATATTGGGCTATCTGTTCGACTGTACAAAAATTTATGCAACACTCAGCTATAATACCATCTCGTCTGACGCGACTGTGGACGTCCATTTTAGATGTGACTGCCGGCCATTTTGATTCATCATCTACATTATCGTGCATGCTTGATTTTTCAACCGGCACTCCTTCTGTAAAAGAAAATTGATTTTTGTTATTATTAAAATGACTAGGTAGATATAGATATCAACTATTCCTGAAGAGAATAACCGTTTGCTCATGGTTCACCTCTTTATTAAATTGAGGTGTCGATTAAATTATATTCAAGAATAGCAATTTTGTATTTTTTAACCTTTCATTACCGGAGAAAACAAATGGATACATAAAAATTAACAGAACAATCCCAAAGTAGTCCCTATGAATCACTAAGGGTTTCTATAAGGGTCTGTACACATGGAACACTCACGGTAACGTAACCAATGTCACGTTGCATGCAACGAATCAAATTTCCATTGACGAACCACCGGCACCGCGAACCGCGTACTATGGAATTTGCATGCAACGTGACAACACCGCGCGTGATCAGATGTTTACGGGCCATTAGAACATTCAGGGGATCTAAGGACAATAAAAGTTTTAATGACGATTTTGGGTTACTGTGCATCAGAGGATCCAGGATATTATCACATGCAATAATTTTTCATACCATTCGAGATTCTCTAAAAGAATATTCGGAACAGAACCTGTTGAGGAACCCCAAAATCGATTTGCATTTTCTACGGACCCCTTGAATGATCCCAGACACCCCTATTAGATCATTGGAACCACTAACTGAGAAGATTTTTCGACAGCCCGATGCCGATATAGTGGCCCTGGAGGGCTAAAGTCCCCGGGATTAAATTCGGGGATATTTTTTTTTTTAATAAATACCCACTATTACCTACCCACTAACAATAATGGGAAATTTTGTATCGGGTTAATTAAAGGAACGAACTGTTTATTCTAGCTAGAGTACATATACAGGGAACAATATTATTTTGCTTACATCGTTACACTGTGTATACCTATTTTTAGAGTTTCCCATCATGCATGGTGCCCATGGTGGAACTATTTAGGTATCCGATTACTACGTACATACCAACCCAAGTCAATATTATAATGTGTGTTGTTGACATTTGATCAAACAAAATGTAAGGATAAAAAAAGCATTGATACAATTCGAAAATATTTTGTAAATATTCTTCTTCTCCTTTTACCCATCCATCCATGCATGGTATACTACAGCCCTTACTCAAGTGGTTGATACTATTCCACCCTGTCACCGCCCTTCGACACCGTCAGATCTCCACTCACGCAATCGAACCATCATCATTCCAGTCGGAGTGGAGTTTCTTCAGTGTACGACCAGTTCGTCCATTCTCTCCATGTGCCCAGCCAGCGAAGGCGGCATATTTTGATGTTAATGTCATCGTATAATCGGTACAGTACCCCTATTCCAAGTTTTATCGTAAGGTAGTCACGGAAGTAAAGTGAGTATTACCTACAGCGTAGGTCCTACACGATACATTTTGCATGGAAAACGTCTATACGTATCTATCGAATGCGAAAATTGCTCTCTTATTAAGGTCTAATCCCATGTGGAGACGAGGAGGAGTCTATAGATCACGCTTTGTTTGCTTGCCCTCTTCGCGGTAGTGGCGGTCTTTTTACGGAGAGTCCTTTGGAGAAACCAATCTGCTTTCTTTCACTTTTTACATCGAAAATAGGTATGAAAACGTTAATAGAGTTTATTAGAAAGTTCGAATTCAAAGTGTAGTAAATTTGTAATGATGACAGACCTCGCGTCTTTGAGTATTTTTATATTATATTACTGAAGATTTAACTGATTAGTCATAAGGCATAAATCAGCCCAGAGGGGTTGGATTGCCAATATTGAAAAAAAAAAAATTAAGGTCTAATAAAGCGAATTCTTTGATTTTCTTTACATAAACCTGGATTAAATAATATTATATTCTTACGTACGTATACTGCAGACCCGAGTTAGCACCTCCGCCAACGCTCTTCCGCAGTACTTCCTTCTGCCTTCTGTTTGTCCTTCAGCACAAAGTACGCAAGTCACGCAAGTGAGAACGATTAACCAAGATGAATTCATTTTCTGCTAAACTGCAAAGATAATTAATTCAATGTTTTAAAAATGAAGTGGATTATTGTAGCCTTTGGAATTTTTTTACAACACGAAAAAGTTTACTATTAGTTCGCGATTGAGTATAGTCAGACAGCGCGACAATTTCAAACACGTTTGATTGACTTTAAAATCGGGATAAAATTTCAAGAGTATTCCCCCTATTCTTCCTCCCATCAGGGTCTCGAAGATGAAGTAGACGATCTCAAACAGTGTTCCGTTTCTTCAAAGCAGAGCTGCGGGTTTGGACGTGGTGTAGGAGGAGGTACCTAATACACGAGAGCGGTGGAGAGCCTCCCTAAGCATGTATGCAATTGAGATCTTACATGCAGGAAGTATTGGATAAATGGAAAGTTTTTAGGTAGAAAAATTGTCTAAATAAAAAAAGTTGAGGTCCGTTCTCTCTGCCCACCATTTAAGGGACACGACGACGTGATGGGTAAAAAAAATATTCTTTGATTCTAACAAATCCTATGTTTATTTATACATATACAGTAGGTATCTAAAATTATATTATTAGGTGTGTTTGTTATTGATTAATTAATATTCGAAAAAACATATGAATAATGTGTAAGGCTTTAATTAAAAATACCAATATTGAAAATTTTAAATAAATAAATTAAACTCACACGCTGCTGATTCCAAATGAGGAAAACAGAGACCCAATTTCTTCGAATGACTATTATGAGCGAATTCAGCGAATTCATGAAAATTTTGTTTGATAACTTCAATAATATGTAAATACTAGCTTATACCCGTCTTGCTTTACGTTTTTGATTCCGATTGTCAGGCTTGATCGGTAGGTAATTAAACAGGTTCTAGTCTAGCTTCCCATTGCTTTGTAGACCTCTATAACTGACATAAGCACAGAAAAAGAAGAATGACACTTTTGATGTTTATTAAAATTTTGTATGAAGATCCTAAAAAATAGGGTTTTTTAATTAGCTCTAAATATATTAAAGTTAATGCAGCAAATTGTATTAAAGAACCTTCTCCGGCATTTTGCACGGCTCTGTGAAGATTCATATCTGACGTAGCATTTGTATTTTGAGCGTGATGCTATGACATACGGTAAAAAGCAAATAAAAAAACATTTCTGAATTATTATGTAGATTTACCACGCAACTTTTTAAATTTTTTCTTTCATAAGAACCTTCTACTGATAAAAGCCAACACGACATGAAATCGGTTCAGCCGTTTAGGCGTGATGCTCACATATACGGTAAAGCAACGACAAAAGGCAAATAAAAAAACATTTCTAAATTATTATATAGATAAAACAATAATATTTTTCTCGGTGCTATTAAACCTGAGGGTCGTTCGAAAAGTGAAGACAAAAATTTGCGCGCATATCTCATGAGCAGTGTTGCCACCTGGAATCGTGACGTGCGTCCGAGTGTCCGGACGAAATCTAAAATGTCCGGGTCGTGACATTACTCAATGACCTTTTTTAGCGAACTTTCCAGTGCCAAACATTCGGAATGAGATTTTTTTTAGCAAACTTTCATCTTTCCGGATACCAAATTTTCGAAATGTCCTTTTTTAAGGTGCATGGCAATAGGTACTGTGTGATAGGTACTGTGTGAGAGGTACTGTGTGATAGGTACTGTGTGATAGGTACCGTGTGATAGGTAGGTACTGTGTGATAGGTACTGTGTGATAGGTACTGTGTGATAGGTACTGTTAAAGTGTGAAAATGTCCATCGGTATGCCATCGGTACTAATTTTTATACATATTTATTCATTTTGAGGCTTAGCTACGAAATGTGAGTGAGAAATCTTATAATATAAATGAAAGTCGGGTTAGTGCGAACACTTATCGTAAGCCCGTAGTGGTTTGTTCCATTTAAAAATCGAACATTAGTAATGAATTGTTAGAGACATTGGTTGTCACATATTCTTTAAGAACACTTATAACTCGAGATCGACTGAACAGATTTTTCTGATGTTTGATTTATTGGATTCTTCTCCGCTCCGGATAACAGAATAAAACTAATAAAAAGTTGAAAAATGGATAAGAAATAATATAAAATATACCTATTTATCCATCAGGGTCCCGAAGACTAGGAAAACCCTCTTATAGCGTATTCCGTCCCTTCGAAGCAGAGCTGAGGCTTTTGGACATGGTGTGGGAGGAGGTCATTGAAGCCGCGCAAGATCGAGCGCAGTGGAGGGCCTTTGTTGCCTACCTTATGGGACATGGACTATGAAAGGGAGTATTTATTGATTGATTGACTCCAATAACAGGCATGTGTCACATCATTAGTTTTATGTTACAAATTTATAACAATCAACATCATTTAATTGGAAAAGGTAAAATAATAAATATTATACGTCATACGTAGAAAAAAAGGCGATGTATAAAATTGTGTCGGAGGACATAAAACAGACCACGATTCACAAGTTTAAAGTCTGCTAAGTTGTGTCATTTTGCAAAAATAATAATTTATGATCCTCAATAATAATATTAATGTTTGTATTGATAATTGTTGAGATAATTAGTATATGTTTTTCAAACGACACCCACAGAAATGTATTATCAATTATCCACTTATTATCATCGGGTTTTTACAATTGTTATTATTCTATCAATAAAGACGAGACATTAACAAAAATGGATATTGTGGTACGTAAATAGGTGTTCGATAAAAATGAGTTGACAGTGTTGATTGTGTTGACAGGGTGGTTCGCGGGAAACGTACGAGTACCTATACAATACACACGTGAAAAGACTGTTAAAAAGATATCAAATAAACTCCACTACAGATATATATTTATATCCTGGCGCCAAATACATGGCAGCAGTCGCAGTCTTTAAATTTGTTTGTTATACTTGTGCTCAATAATTTCTAACTTTTAGCGCCATATCTCATTATTCTCATTAATTATTAAATATATCTACTTGTACTCAATAATTTTGTACCTACTTGTTCTCAATAATTTCCAACTTTTATCTCTATATCTCATTAATTATTAAATACATCTACTTGTTGTATACATGGGATTTTTTGACATTTAAACATGTTGAGAATTCTTGGTTAACAATGATTAGGAGATTCGGAGACTTAAACATTACCACCTAATGACGAACGTTGTTGTCGTTAAGGGATCACACTAAGCCAGCCTTCGAAATAATAGTAGAAGACGAAATATCTAACATCAGTAATGAATTTTTTAGAGTATTAGTTAGATATTTGTTATCCTATCACTTTGACATTTAGAAGTAACTTTTACGATTAAACTTATTGTTTCAACTCTGTTTTAAGTCCTTTTAATAAATGAGCATAAAACTAAATGTAGATATAGGTTTTTTACTTCATATTGGACGTTTTTAAAATCAAATGGAACGTTTTGTAATGACGAGTTAAGTAGGACGAGTATATTATATTTAATTAACAACTTTATTACGTCAGTTTGTTATTGATGAAGTCATATTTCACGGATCTTTATCTATGTAAATAAATACAAGGTGCAATTAAAAACACTAATATTGAAAAAAAATATACATTGGTAGGTAAATGGGATGCACGTTTACCTAAATCACGCGCTGTAGATAAATGAGGACATGCGACGCGCGCGCTAAATGAGGAAAACAGATCTTCAAAGAGACGCAATTTCTACGAATTATTTTCATATAAGTGTCTTTGTTTGGTTAAATAATTGTTTATATTATGTTCCAGTGGACAGTTCACTGTTTTCGCACTCTACATTGGCGTAATCTTCGTTTGTAACCGAATTCCAATTTGAGTTTGTCTAGATCGGCTGGTTCACAAACTCCTGTCGAGTTTTATTATTTGGAGAACTTATATAGCGCCGTTTTGTGCATATCAAAGTTCCACCTCAAGGGCGCTGCATAATGATATGGGTAAAAGCAAAAGCAAGCGGGTCTAAATAATTGGTCAATTCATCTATTCAAAGACTACTGCGTGCTGTCATTTTGCGTAAAAATGATTTTTGTCAACAATGGTTGTCAATATTATGTCAATGATTAAGTAAGTCAACAATAATACCTATAATTCATCGGTTAATTTGTTTCAAATGACACCTACTAAATCCATTGTCAATAACAATAAACTTTTATCACAGCACCACATTTTTCCGTATATAGTCAAAAGAGATGAAAGTGTTTGTAATATTAAGTACATTTATAGGTACCTATCTATAATCTATGACATAAAATATTCTGTATTGTTTGAAAATGGAACTATTTTGTCTTCAGTGTTGTTATATAAAAAAAATGTCTCAACACTGAGAGAAAAGTAAGGGGGAAAAGCTCGTATTTCTGGAGTTTTTTCTCGTAAGAACTGTTTTTTTTGACTCAGAGTGAAGCATTGGTTTTTTCAATGCTCCGTCATTGAATTTTCATACGAGGTATTTTCCCGTACGGTTTACTGGAAATTAGCAGGTATTGGAGAGGAATTGATCGATGCAATGTCATTGAATTTTTAAATGATAGTTCATTGGAAAAAGCAATGCCGTCATTGATATATCTAAGTAAGAGACTTCATATTTCCTATTAACGTACGGGAAAAAATCAATGCCGTACGTGGTATAAACCGTTACATCATTGAAGAATCTAAGTAAGGGCCTGTATATTTTCTAGTAGCGTACGAGTAAAAACCAATGACGTACTTGGTACAACCCGTTACTTCATTGATATATCTAAGTAAAGTCCTTTATATTTTCTAGTATAGTACGAGGAAATACCAATGCCGTGCTTGGTACAACCCATTACTTCATTGATATACCTAAGGAAGAGACTTTTTATTTTCTAGTACATTACGAGCAAAAAACAATGCTGTAATTGATTCAACCAGGTAGCAACCCCTTTCTTACCTATTACATCATTGCTATCTAAGCTCTCAATACCTACCTAGATCTAAAAATTCCACACATCCAGGTGATTGAGTTTGTCTTCTTCGTACTTGATACGTTTTCTCCCAGTTGATCAAAACAAGACACTATGGAGGTATTGATGACTTGATGAAATTTTTGCGTCTCCCTAGATTACATTCAGCTCGTTTTGTGAAGTTTCATCTAAATTATAAACTGATGAGTTGGTGACGCATAGCCTCCTCGAGGAAACTCGCCAAACAGCTGGGAGAATACACCGTCTTCTCAGGCTATCCCTCAGTTGTCTTCCGTAGGTATGGATCACACATGTTTACCTAACATCTACAATGTGGTTATTTCGAAACTTGATCAAACGAATTGTACGAATAAAAAATTAACGATGAAATTGCGGAAGTTTTTTTGGAATATTCTTCTTTATTAAGACTTCACTTATAAAAGAAAAAGAAGAAGAATTTCCCAAAAAAAATCGCAATTTCATAGATATTTTATTTTGTCTTTTATATTTATTTATTATCCTTATACGGCACTTAATTACAAAAAAAATATAGCAATAAATTGATAATATTTTTTTTTTTTAAGAAAAAACACTTGATCTCAATTGAAGGTCTTTAAAATAAAATAGAAAAAAAAAATATTTCCCAAAAAATAATTTCCAAATTCATTGAAAAAAAAATCTGTTAAGTATACCTACTTATTTATAAGAAAATAGGTTGTTAACCTGAAGAGAAAATAAATATGAACACGAAGTTTGAATTAATCTATTTCAATTTAAAGTGCCAATTGCAATTTCAACGTAAAATGTTTGTCTTTTGTTCGTACAATTCGTTTGATCAATAATTATCCAGATAACACATTGTATAGAGAAATATAACTAGGTACATAATTTGTAAAATGATTTTAGTATAAACTTTTATGTAATGAGTAAACAAGTCTTGCATCTACGAGCTCAAGCAAACTAATGGTAGATCTAAGAGGTAGGTCGATTGCGTCTGGTAAAAAAATATCCCTACTCCGTCTGGAAATCACGGACGTACTTGTGAAAACCCCGTACGAACTTGGTTTTAACAGGTGCCGCACGGGAGAAAGTCAAGGGCCTGGATTTTTTCACGTTGTCATTGCGAAATTCTCGTATTTACTTGTTTCTTTTGAAATTAATTATTGTCATTGGATTTTTCAAGTTTACTAGCTATTTTCCATTACCTACCAGCTTTTACCTAGTATCCTATTATTTGTACTGGCTTTACTCAAAACCAAAGAAATAATGGAATTTACAACAGAAATATATTTGACTTGCATAGGTTTTTGAAATTGTACGGATGTCCAGGAAAAAACTCCATGCTCCATCATTGAAAATACCAATGATGTTGCGTTTTCATATAAACCATCTCCGTAATAGAAAGAAACAATTCCCGTACGGGATATTTTAAATTATTATAAATTGAATCATTGTTTTATTCCAGTTGCATTAGTTTAATCAATGACATACAGCATTTACATTATTTCTATTCTTACTGAGAAAAACGTAAAACAAGTAAACTTGTTTCTTTCAATGAATTACTTGAATAATTCCCTGATACGAGAATTTCGGAAATTCCATTCTTGGGAATGGAAATAAGCAGATAAGGTGAATTGATCATTTCAATGATAATGTTTTTTTTCATAAAAGTTTATGATTTTTTCTTGTATTCTGCGGTTTTTATAAAACCATTTACTGTACGTGCCTTCATCATGACAAAATTTCTCTCAGTGAATAAATTGTTGTTACGCTGCAAATATTATGTTTGCTGTGATTTTATAGGCCAATAATAGTAATAGTGGTGCTTCAATTAAATTCAATGCTTACACGACCCAATCAATTATGATGTAAATTCTATATTCGGAGCATCGGAGCAAAATAACGTCATGTTCTTAGTTCTTACCTACATTTCGGCTATAACGGTCCCTATACAAAATAATCCATCTCGATCTTTCAGAACCCTTATTGGCATTCTGTACGTGTCAAGTCTAGACATCAATTTCGTTGACAAGTTTAGTGACGATAAAGATTCTTAAAATCATCGACATTTTTAAATTAGTTCATTCAATTTTTTTTTATAAGAACCTAATTCGTTTCTCACAACAAGTACCTACTGCTTGCTTATCAAATATAATTAATTATTCGCTAAGTTCGTTCGTAACTTGGCATTTTCGTTGAACTAATCTGCTCTTTATATTGTAATAGCTGAGACCCATCGAACTTCGTCCCGCTTTAAAGTCAATAAAACATTGCTGGGTAACATGTTAATGTTACCACAAAAGTTATGTGGTTATAATGTTATGAATCAGTCATTTCAAAAGCACAAAAACTCAACCATTTCTATATTAGATATGTATATTGAATTTCCATCGTCTGACTTATTTCTGAAAATAATAATAAAAATAAAATAAAAAAAATAAAAATATTTCTGAAAGCTTGAAATAAATTTTATTCATGCGCAATGTTTTGAAACTCGATGGTTGCCAGGTAAATAAAATTTGTGTTGTTATGGGATTTTTCACAGATGGCGTTGTGGTTGTTAGGAAGCTCGTTCCATACTAACTTTAATATTATATTACTTCATACTAGTTTCCATGTTATTCTGTTATCCGGAGCGGAGAAGAATCTAATAAACTAAACACGATAAAAATCTGTTCTGCCGATCTCGAGTTATAAGTGTTCGCACTAACCAGACTTTCTTTTATATTATAGATGTTAACAAATTATAAAAACGCTTGAAAAAAGTACCATAAAATTTTTTCATGCATATCAATATTTTTAAATCATTACCGCCATCTGTGGACACTTAGGGAAAATATTGATCTATAGAATCTTTCTACCAAAATGTCAATCTACCAGACATCTCCCTATGTTCTCAACAGATGGCGGTAGCAGTAAAGTTGCCAAATCCGTTCCATACAAACTTTAATATCATATTTTATATGATTTCTTATCCATTCATTCAACTTTTTATTGTTATTCTGTTATCCGGAGCGGAGAAGAATCCAATAAACCAAGCGTCATGGAAATCTGTTCAGCCGATCTCGAGTTATGTTATAAGTGTTTGCACTAACTCGACTTTCATTTATGTTAGAGATTATAAAGCCAATCTTACTACGGTTAATATTTTCGTATTATTTAAAGCCGATTGATTATAATAACAGGTGGCCTCGGGTGAAATATATGATAAGGACTTAATCAGAGGTTCCTACCTACAACTGTTGCCACGGAAAGAAATGTCAAATTGTCCGCAGTTGTTCTAAACGTGGAGTTCATGCTCCTAACTCTAAATTGGGATCCTGTAAGGGATGATAACTGATTTATAGAACAATTAAACATTTCCTGGCTGTTTCCTGGTCCCTTTCTTTGCCTTTTATACGACTGGTTTTGTTGCTAGCTATTTAGTAAAACAAATTACCTATCTGCTATTTTTTCTGCATAACAGCATTACTTACCTTCTTCCACTTTACCTCATTTCTCATCTAATGTAAAACAGGAAGCCGACTTCCGGTATAAAAAATTTCGCATGCGTAATTCTGAACCTCCCGGTTATCAAATTAGGGACGTCTTTTCCATAGGAAAAGTTTTGATAACGAGTTAACGAAGATAAACAATTAGTACCTACCCTCTCCAAACTGTTTGACAAACATTATTGTTTAGAGTTTAGAGCTTCTTTTTTACTAACAAAAATTGAAAAAATCTATGACAAAGTTATCGAAATCCGACAACCCTAAAATCTCTCTCGAAGTGTTTTCTCTTCAAAATAATTATCGACCCAAAATATAAGTTTTTGTTCTTTTAGTTTTTTTTCTTTGTTATTTCGTTGAGCATGATGTGCGTCAAGATGTTACGAAAAACGTATTTCAGAAATTGCGATTTCCGAAATGCGTTTTTCTATTATTTACAAACTTAGTTAGGGCATATTGTTATTTTTTTCCATTCACATAATATTTCACTCAGGATTTGAATGGCGCGAATCCGGACTACGGGTTTACATCGTTGTTTAAACAAGATTCTTGATTTATGGGTCCAGTTATTGAATAATGCGAATAATTTATCAACTTAGTGTGGGCTTACTTACACCAAATGAAAATAGAGCCGAATCTAGAAACAGAGCGTCTTTTCTTTTATGGTTGATATTGGACACCATGGAAACAGTAACAAGCAAGAACTAATTAATGGGCGATGACAGATTAGTGTTCATATCAACGATCAAGAAAATATACTCCACTTCGTTCGTTTAGTTTAAATATGTACCCTTTCATGATTGTATGCATCATTTTTTTCCATAATCCGTGATTTATTGAGATTTGGGACAAATTGCAAATCAGATGACTGAACCTTTGTAAAATTGTTGACTCGGACACAAACTTAAAAAAAGGTTATTCTGGAAATTTTGTATCCGGAAAGTTGAAAGTTCACTAAAAAAGGCATTTCGATAATTTGGTATCCGGAAAGTTCAGAGTTCACTATAAAAGGTCATTAAATAAAGTTACGACCCGGACATTTTTGGTTTCGCCTGGACACCCAGACGCGAGACGCGTAACTCGGAATTCAAACCCGGACAGGTGGCAACACTGACCTACGAAATGTATATTGTCACACAAAGGCTTGATGTTACCTCAACTGCTCAAAGTTGTGTTTTTATCAACTCAAATAATTGATTTTGGAATGGAAAAACTGACCGACAATACCTCGGATTGCACGATAGGTCTCGCTAAAAATTACAAAAATCCTTTAGTACACATTATTAGATCATCTTTAGGCACGTTATGATTCTATTAACTCCAGATCGCAGTCGTATTCATCAACATATTTCAATAGCACTTAAAATAATAAAGCCCATTTTTTTCTCCATATTTGCCGCCCCTAATCAGTTATCACCATCCAATGCACCACACCACATTAAACGTACTTACTTCGAAGTTCGAATCATGGTCTTCACATATTCTAACTGACAAAATCTTTCGTTAATTTACTCCTCGTTAGATCTCTATACAAGCATTACTTCTCACACCTTTCTTTTTGCCCCTCAAAAGCAAGATTTGAAATCGCCACCATTCGTGCAGTAAAGTGAATTGATAGTTGATGGCTGTAAGGGCGTCGCCAACGGGTGGGGGGGAGGGGGGAAGGGGCCCGGGCCAGCCCGCCCCCCCCCTCCCCCCCACCCGTTGGCGACGTCCTTGTGGCATAGGGTTAATAAAAATGACTACAGTACGAAAAAGTTGACGAAATATGCTCAAAACAGTGATTTAACTTGGTCTTCAAATACGTTTATTACACTTTCTCGTTTTGGTGAAACGAAAAGATATCCTCGGTTGTGTGATTCAACAATAGATCTCCTCGGTTATGGGGTTATTGAAAGTCAGAGGTATCTACCAACAAAACAAGCCCACATTTCTTACATCAGCTCTCTTCTTGTGTCCAGAATTGAACAACGGCCTCCCTCTTGGACTTGCATACATCCCTGTCAGACGCCACCCTCTTCCAGTGCAGGCCCGCTACTCTTAACGGAGTCGGAGTCGTCGAACCATCTTGGTCTGGGGCCTACCCACGCTTCTGCGACCTGTTCCACAAAAACTTTGGGTCACAAAGAATCGCCCACATTACATTGAGAAGATAATTCAAAGCTCAACAAACGAAATTCGGCCACTTTTTGTAAAATTTCATGGAAAATGTTGAAAAAAGAGTGCGTGTGTGCCAGCAAAGCAGGGAGGATATTTTACCCTATGTGTAGTTTCATACCGTGAGGTTGCCGGCGAAGAATAGCACCTCTGCTCTTTTTGCTGATTTTTCGAGCATCCTGTTTCATTTCCTGGCAGGAAATCGAAAAATCAGATCGGGACCGTGAGGTTGACCACTTCACGTCCTTAAATCTCAACTGGTCAGAAAAGGCACAATGAGCCTCGGACGCCTTCAAGCGCAATGGAGAGCTCTTGATGCCTCCCTATGCTCCCGAGTGGGGCTTAGGCCCCCGCATTGCTGGTTGGTTTGGGGGTAGTTCGCGGCGGGCTTGATATGCCCGGGGCCGGCTTTTTGGTTTGATTGCTTCGATCGAGCTATAGGAGGTCGGTTTCGTGCGGGTCGGGTTTGCTGCGGATTGGTCTCTGTGCGGGGTGCCTTAAAGGGAGAATGTAATGTATGTATGTAGTTTCATACATAACCGTATTTTTATATACAGTAAAAATATGTAATTTTAAGAAACAAACTCTGATTTTTATATACCTACTTGATTTAATTTAAATCTTGCGTTAGTTTTGAGTCACCTATATAATATTCTCCTTTTTATTCTGTTTCTTTTCTTAAAGGTTTCATTCCATCTTTGATAATCTATTAGTAGTTTTCGAATACGAGCTTAACATGAAAATAAACTGCTGTAATAGGAACATAATAATATAAGTACAAAATCTGATTAGGTACCTATATGTAGGTATATTTTTTAACTTTCGCAGCTTGTATTATAGGTACCCATCAAGTACGTATATAAAGTGAGGAATATTTGAATTTAGTACACTGTGTTTTTGGATAGTGGAACTGACAATACAATTTAGGGGTAATTTTTAGTATTTTTAACTTCTTAATATCTTCATCTTCTTCTTCAAAGTCCCAATCAGGACCTTCCAACGTTGTTAGTTTGTTTTTCCATCAAATGAGCATTCGAATAATTTACTTTCGTACGATTATCATTCTGACAATAATAATAATTATTATTGATTTTCGAACAATTTTTATTCGGAATATTGTGAATTCGAACTGATTCGAACAATTATTTTTCGATCGACGACGGTTGCGTTGCATACTATAGGTACGCATAGATAAATAAACGACCTCCTTTTTATAGATGCATTTTATGAGATGTCGCATCTAGTATGTACCTAGATTAGCTATCTCCTAAATAATTTTCTCCTATATGTAATTCGAACCTTCCAATACAAATTCAAGCGTTATACCTATATGTACTTAAACATAAACGCTTTTTTCAACCACTCATTTATTGGGCCGGATATCGAACGCGAAATTTTAAATTATATTGACCAGTATATTGGCAGACATTTTTTTTCAAATGAATCTGTGCTCACTCAAAGTGAACACAAATACACTCCTTGACTCTTTCACAGTAAGCTACCGAAAGCTTGTGTCGTGAAAGAGGAAGATGGTCGGCACCTGGGATCGAACCACGACAGCCGACGTTGTAACCGCTGGGTCACCAACCACTAGTTATAATATTATCTACCATGCACAATACATACCTACTTACGTTGTCTTTTGAATAAAGTTTTATTGTTTAGTTTGAAAAGTATGAAAAAAATATTGTTCTGAATGAGACAAAGTCCTTTCTATCTCGCACCTTTCTGCAGAAGGATCCCAACCCTCATTTTTCTAAACCTTTTTTTTCCTCTTAAAAATAATTTATTATTAAACACAACCATCAGGTAGATTTTTAGACAATATTATACAGAATAGAACAAACCCAAACCGGAACTATTGTCAATAATAGTGTTTGTGCAGGTAAACACACTCCAATATTAAAAAAAAAAAAAAGAAAAAAAAGCGGACTTAAAGGTAACACTAGACAAAAGCTTCAAATACAAAAATATTTTGAAACTTGATCATAACCACTCATAACTAAATATTCACAGACCTACATTTTCATACTCATAGGTAGGTAGGACTTCAAATTTTTTTTTTCATTCGTGTTTTTATCCTAAAAATTTAATATGTAGGTAGGTACTTTATTAGGGTTTTTTTTAATTAGGTAAATCAACTAGGTAGGTACATACCTACAGGCATGGAATAGAATTATTTATTTCCAGCTTTTATTATAAGTAGGTATACTGGGTTAGTAATTACATATATGAAGTGCCTATCATACTTAGAGCAGGAAGGTTCTTGAATTCTTCTGTTTCTTGGAGTTTAAAAAGGGAAAAGAAAGAATGTGTGACATTTTCGACTAAAAAATCTTTTTTTTTCTTCAAATGATTTTTAGATTTTTACATAATAAATTAGAAGGTAGTACACACATTTGTTAAGCATTGTGATGTTGTGTACTTACTTACATTAATTAAACACATATCTAAACATTATCTATAGGTACTTTAAAAGTGTAGGTAGATAAAATCTAGTTTTATTTAATTATAGGTATAATAGGTACCTACTTACCTACTGTAAAATATTTCTGTTTTTTACTTATTGATTCTATCAAATTTAAGTAATCAATAACACTTGACAACTTTTGAAATAAAACGAGTAATAAAGATGAGAAGAAAATCTCATTATGGCTTTGTTTGTAGGTTATTCATGATTTTATTTCACACTAGAGGTCCTCCCCAGCTTCGCACGGGTAGATAGATACTTAAAAATAATTTAGTTTTCAGACAGATCCCTAACTTTTTCAAAATATTTTATAGCATAAATATGTTAATCTGGAATAATTGCATTGCAATGTATCGTGTCACGTCACTTTACCACCGTGACTACTTTGCGCGGTATTTCTACTAAACTTGACACGACTCCCCTCAGCCCTCCCCGGCTCCCATACGCACTCTGCATCGGATAAGTTGAGATGATAAGAGACTATGCTTTTTTTTCCAATACTCACATTTTTAAACTCGTGATAACTTTCGAATGGAATGTCCGAATTGAATAATTCAAAAAGTTATACAAACATATTGAAGCAGACTTGAATATGAACTAATTTATTTTAATAAGGAGTAATACCAAGATACCAATAAAGAGCTTTTTCTAAAGGTGACATTTTATTGGGTTTTTTTAAATAAAAAAACACTTATTGTGGCATAACTATAATAGTTAGACATATGCTGTCGCGATACTTTTTGTAAATAATTATGTCTTCTACAAAATTGTAGAACATTGTTTTATTCTATCATCATTAGTTTTCACAGCGTTCGCGATAAAAAGAATATTTTAGGTAAATTTTTTACACCTTGGGTTACATTATTGAAGTTTTCGTAGGTTACCCACTTTTTTTTGGAAATTAAATATAGCCTATGTTCACCGCCGATATTGTAGCTTCCCAAAAGTGAAAGAATTTTTCAAATCGGTTCAGTAGTTTTGGAGCCTATTCGAAGCAAACAAACAAACAAACAAACAAACAAACAAACAAACAAACAAACAAACAAAAAATCAAATCTTTCCTCTTTATATATTAGTATAGATATAGGTATAATAAAAATATTTAGATTCAAATAAATAATTTAAAAAGTATATGCATTTATTAATTGTTATAAAATATAAAAAAAAAACATTTTTTTTAAATTTATTACATTTCGATTTGAATGAAAATTAACAACGCAAAAATAGTGTTCTAAAATAATATGAACGTCATACAATCCGATGACACATTGTTCTAAATTTAAAATTATCAAACAATAGACAACAAAAATGTTTTGAAAAATCGTTGCAGAAAAAAATAAAGAAAAAATGGTTTAAAATTATATTTCATACCTGCATTTAAAAATATAATACGGGAATTGTCAATAGTTTTAGAAGATTTCGATAAAACAAACAATGCAAGTTTCACGTTCCCATAACGTGATGTTCCCATGCAAGACTCTTGTGTACTTTATGGGAGAGTCAACAACAAACTATGCCATCGTAGAAGAATGGAAATTTCCAAAAATAGCTGGCGCCTGCTCATGGGACATTGTTCGTCTAATAATACAAATTCTATGGATATTATCTGCATCGCATTTGTCTATAGGCATCTCAAATATTCGGACCCGACTGCAATGGACATGATATGCACGCTCCGATTTCGTCGGAAGTGCTCTCGTTTCTTCAAATGCCTCCTCCATATTCTTCCACTCCTGTCTATTTTGCGCCTGCATCCATGTCCCACCAGCCAACCTCACCAGATCATCTCTCCATCAAAATTGGGGTCGTCCGGGGTTTCTCTGGGATGTTCTCATTTATCGTTTGGGCTGCGGGCAATATGACCAGCACAGCGCCATTTTAGTGTGGCAAATCTATCAATCGACAATGTTCAGCACTCCTGTTCTGACCCTAAAAGTCTCATTCCGAACTCTATCTCGTTTTCCTATAATACCCATCGGATATAATTATTCCTTAATATTATAAATATTGCACGGGGTCGGTTGATTGATAGAAACCTCCTTAAGCACAAGGCAAAAACAGTTGAAGAGTACTCACAAAAGCCAAAATTTTAAGCTATGCTTTATTCAAAACTGAATCTTCACATCATTTTGATTTCATTTTTTATGTAGGTACTGCTTATTATTATATTGTTCTTGGATGAATCTATGGTTAAATTCCTCCAAGATATTGTTTAACTAACCTAAAAGTTGCCATAATAGCGTTGTTCAGGTAAAGAAGGGTCGAGATCGTAACCCAAAACAGGATGGTCGATTGTTGGCTATACAAACACCTTATACCAACAAAAACAACAACAAAAAACTACCAATAGCTCATATTTCGAAACATTTAAAAATAACGATAGAATTTCTAACGCGTTTCTTTCCGTTTGGGTCTTCAGTGTGAGCGGTCGTGTTTTCTGTTGAATCTATAAACTACATTTTAGAAACAAAATCGTTTGGGTGAAGCCATCGTTGTATTTTTATTGTTAAATCTAGCGTGAATACAAATAGTGTGTGAATGAAAACATCAAATAATTTTATTATTTTGATTAGCTTTGTTTTTAGAAAGTCCGATACGTTTTTCATTATTAAAAATAAACCGCCGAACAACGTCGTTAAAAAATGTAAGTGCCTGCTTATGCATTTTGTTTGTTTGCTGTTGTACCTAAATTTCGTAAATGTTATAGCATACTTTTTAATATTATTCTCTTTGGTTGCAAAATTAATTTTATTAGTTCATTGTCTATGGTTATTTTTTTTATATGGCCAGTTTTAAATTGGGGTTCCCATATTATTTTAATATTTTTCTCATTATTTCTACGCATTCAAGCGTCATTTTTGATATTCCTGTATTATTTGCAAAATACATTTTTTATTAAAAATTTTATGTCTTTTAAAAAAAAAAATAATATTGAAATTTTAACTACTTGGAAAAAATGCTATGAACCGGCATCATGTTTTAGGATTTACAAATAAGCTACCCAAGTAAGTATAGGTAATGATGAGTGCCAAAATAAAAATGGTTTTTATCTCTCTAAAAACCACTTTTATTTTGGCACTCAGGGCCAAGAGAGTATATGTGTTCTGTGCTCAGGGCACATTTGCCCAGATAGGGCATAAATTAAAAATGTCCCATGTTTCAACTGCATAAGCATTTGTGTGAATTATTATTTATTTCGATCTCTAAGCTGTACGAGAGGTGGTTGGTTTGGTAGTCTAGCGGTTACGACGCCGACTTTCGTACTGGAGGTCGTGGGTTCTATCCCAGGTGCCGACCATCGTCCTTTTTCACAACACAAGCTTTAAGTTGCTTACTGTGAAGGAGTCAAATAATGTATTTGTGTTCCATTTGAATGAGCATAGATTCATTTTTATAAAAAAATCTAAATATAGAAACACATTGTTTATTTTTATGATGATGGCAGTGGGGGGCAATCTGTTTACAGAAAATAATTAGTTTTTGTATGCATAAACAGTTTAGTGACTCATAAAAGAAGTACAAAATACACAACATGTTATTATGATGCTTAAAACAAAAATATTTACTATTCATCATAAAATACATCAGAAATATTAGGAGCTACTTTCACTAGAATTTCTTCTATTGTTCTTCCCTTCCCCTTCCAGTTTTTTCTTCTTCTTGAATTGGTTGTCACCCATGAGTATCTCTCTCAATTCTTATAGCTATCAAAGCGCTTCCAACCAGAAAACTCTTTTAAACCCTATCTGCGTTCTAATCCACAATCAATAAGGGTTCTTTCAAACCAAACATAGAACTGGGTATAGAGTATAATATTTTCTTAATCGTTGATATGGACACTATAATCTGTCCTTTCCCATTAATTAGTTCATGCTTGTTATTGTTTCCATGCTGTCCAATATCAACCATAAAAGAAAGGATGCTCTGTTTCTAGATTCGGCTCTATGTTCGTTTGGTGTAAATGCACCTTTACAATAATCATAATAGAGTACAATGTCAAATATTTATAGACTAGATTTTAACATAATAAAATATAGAACCAACTATATATTATGAAGCTACCATTTAATCAATAGATATGGTAAAAAATAATAATTTGAACCATTGAGCGCTTATGACTTTCTTCTACTGCGGTTTCGAAGGCTGGCTTAGTGTGATCACTTTACGTTAACAACAATTTAGATGTTCAAATTCAAATCCCATCCCCCCAGCAGGACTTGAACCCACATCCCTAGCAGTCCTATAAAAATACCTTAGCCATTGAGCCAACGGTCGCTTACACCTTCCATAATTCGTATGTTATTTTAAGCACATAGATAGGGTATTATTATGTAGAGATATCTGTTGGAAAGTGGTGAAAACATTAAGCTACCAAATTAGATTAGCCTCTTCTAATGTAGATGGCGCAAGGTTATCACCTATATCCATTAAACTGGCTATGTTGAACACAAAATTGATTTGAATTCGACCGCTCAAATGGCGAACATTGTTAATCACACTAAACCTGATTTTGGAATAGCGGTATAATCATAAATGGTTTAGATTGGATAAATTTACCATTCAAAATGTAACATCCATGATGGCACCATAATAGTAGTTATTTATCATATGACCAAAATTAAATATTTTTATTAATTAATTGTTATTTTTCAGATGAAATATTTCAGTTTGATTGCGGTGACCATTATGGCTGTTGTCGTTTTGGCTGAGGATGTAAACTACAAGAAAATTTGGGAACAAAATAATAGCATCAAGCTGAAGCTGTGTGGTAGACACATAAACGAGGCTCTAATGGTGGTCTGCAGAGGAACGTACAACAGTTTTGACATCAGAAATTTTGTATCGTGTAAGTCTAAATATTTCAAACTATATGGGTCTTTACCTTATTGTGCATACAAGTCTACAAATCACAACCTATTCTTCATGACACATTCTATATGTGGTATACATAATTTGGCTCTTCTCCCATGACAAACAAACAAATCGTGGTATAAAAATAGGTGGTCTGCAGAGGAACGTACAACAGTATTGACATCAGAAATTTTGTATCGTGTAAGTCTAAATATTTCAAAGTATATGGGTCTTTAGCTTATTGTGCATACAAGTCTATAAATCACAACATATTCTTCATGAACACATTCTATACGTAATATACATAATTTGGCTCTTCTCCTTTGACAAACAGACAAATCGTGGTATAAAAATAGGTTACGAGATAGGTTATTCTGTTCCTTCAATCTACCAACCCAATGCTTTAATAGAGAATAGGTTATGAGATAAGTTATTATGCTGTTCTTTTGATCTACTAATACAATGTTTGTCTCTCGTCTGACCACAATAAGCATGGCATTTGGTGTTTTCATTATATTATGTTTATATAGTTATTTTTAATGATGTCTTGGTCAAGGGCGGATCCAGGGGGGGGGGTCAGGGAGGTCATGATCCCCCCTTGGGCTGGGTCCAGGCCTTTACTTTGACGAGGCCTGCTTTCTCTGCTGTTAAATTTTTGAAGATTTGTTTAACATTCTTTTTTTACTTATTGTAATTACTTTTTTCTTTGTTTTACAGTTGTGAAGGGTTCTGAAAATGGTCAACAAGAAGACATGGCCGACACATCTGCCAAAAGACCCCCCCATCGCAGGTTTCGGAGGCAAATCATAAAAGAATGCTGTATTCACAGCTGTTCATTGCTCGAGTTGATGAACTATTGCTACTGAACACCAAATACTATTTGATTTGATTGTTGGTCGTATATTTTCTTTCACAATCTTATCCGTGATAAATAATAATTTTTCATACTCAATTTTATCACAAGGTATTTTTATAGCTTTAATTATTTCAGTATTCAAATATATTATTTTTAAGGATTTTTTAAAAAATAAGTTTTTTTACTCTTCTATTTTATGTGACAATCCTTAGTTTATATTTCATTTCTTTATCAGTATTTTCTTTTTTACTTATTTTATTTCTACAGTATTATAAGATTAAAAATGACGTCAAAAAGTTATATTGGTGTGTCTGATGGTAGTATGATTGGCTTTTATGTAGGAGTTCTGAGTTCAAATCTGAGTAGTGACAATCAATGCTATATTTGCAATAAGCCACTGGTTTTAAGCGGAGTTATTAAGGTCGTATTAAATTTTTTTAATTTAGTTTTTTTTTGTTTTAATAAATTACCGCATTCTGAATATATTCAAATGCTTAAATCAATTATTTCTTTTATTTCCTACCATTTCTCTCCACACTAGTTGCCTTGTATGTCAACAGACTGGCATAAAAAGATGGCTGCTAATGTAATTTTATGAAAAAAAATATTATAATGTTATGCCCATACAGAAAACCTCGACCCAGAAACAGAAATTAAGTGCAGAATAGAGGCAGCTCGTGCGGCATTTAACAAAATGAGACCAGTATTCTGTGATGATAATCTTAATTTGAAACTCCGTCAGAGATTGGTTAAGTGCTATGTGTGGTCTGTTCTCTTATACGGAGTTGAATCTTGGACTCTCAAAGTTTCTACAATGAACCGATTGGAACAGTTTGAGATGTGGGTACACCGGAGAATGCTCCGCATACAATGGAGAGACATGGTCAGCAACACAAGCAAGTCCTGCAAGGGCTAGGGTTGATAGAGAGTTGCTGACAAATATCAAGGTCCGGAAGGTGTCCTACTTGGGTCATGTACATGTAAGAGGGGAAAAATACTATTTGCTGCACTTGATTATTAAGGGAAAAATAGAGGGTCAACGAGGGGTGGGCCGACGGCAGATATCCTGGCTCCGAAATATTCGAGAGTGGACGGGGATCACGAGTGTTGAGGAGCTTTTTCGTGCCGCACAGGACCGGGATGCATTCTCCAGAGTGATAGTCAACGTTGGGGCGACCTGACACGACACAGAAAGAAGAAGATGCCCATGTAGGATGTGTGTAATGTTTGCATAAAAAAGTTTGAATTTTCATATTATTATATGACTACGTGAGGACTTTGTTGTCAATTTTTAGAATTGGATATTATGGATATAATTTGAATCAGAATAAGAAAACAAAATATTAGTATAAAGCTGAAAGGAAAGGTCTAACAAGCCGTAGTTTACCGAGAATGACGTGGATCGAAAACACATATTTCGTCCTCAAGAAAGGCCAGGTCAATATTAAAAGAAACAGGAGAGATTGTATGAGAAATGGCAAGTCGGTGGAAGAAGCAAAAAAATGCGTTTGGAAAAAAAAGAGTGGAGGTCCATTTTCTACGCCTACCCCTTGGTATTGTTCAAGTATTATGTAACGCAATATAGGGGGGGGGTTGTTATAAAATGTTACTGTATATTACCGTGGGGTTGCCGGCTTAGAATAGCACCTCTGCTCTTTTTCTGGTTTTTCGAGCATCCTGTAAGAGGCAGGAAATCGAAAAATCAGATCGGGACCGTAGGGTTGACCACCTCACGTTCTTAAAACAATCGGTCAGAAAAGGCAACAGAATTAAGCCTCGGACGCCTGGACCCCATCAGGGGGGGGTCCAGGCAGCTGGTGTCCCCCCTGTATTGACCACGGCTCGATTAAGGAACAAGAGCTTGAAAATTGGGACTCTGAATGTCCGCACTCTGAGGGCGGGCGGGGAGCTTGTTGCTGCCAGGTTGGCGGGAGATTATGGACTAGATATCCTGGGGCTGAGTGAGGCACGCATCCCAGGCTCGGGGCAGAGTGACGCTGGCAATTATGTCATGCTTCACTCTGGCCACCGGACTGCACGGATGCGTGGCGTTGCTCTACTTTTAAGTAAATATGCCTTCTCTCGCCTTCTTGGTTGGGAACCTGTTTCTGACCGCCTGATGAGTGCGTCCTTTAAGATGAGTGGCGAAACACTGACGGTCCTTCTATGCTATGCTCCCACTGAGGATGGGGACGCGGCTGCTAAGGATTGTTTCTATGACAGTCTGGATGCAGTTGTGTCCCATGTTCCGGGGCGCCATCGCCTAATAGTTCTGGGGGACTTTAATGCCAAGGTTGGCAACGACCCCCAGAATGGACCAGGCGTCATGGGTAAGCATGGCTTAGGAGTTATGAATGATAACGGAAGCCGTCTCATTGGTTTCGCTACGCTCCATGGACTCTTAATAGGGGGAACTCTCTTCCCCCACAAGGATATCCATAAATACACCTGGACCTCGCCCGACAGAAGAACGAAAAACCAGATAGACCATCTCCTGGTAAGGGCTAGCAGCCGAACTGACCTGCGGGATGTCCGCACCTGCCGGGGAGCAGACATGGACACGGATCACGAACTCCTTGTGGGTTCGTTCAGATTCAAATTCCACCATTTCCAGCCAAGATCGTCTGCTCCTCGCCCGCTGGACATACGCAGGTTAGAGAGTGCTCAGTGTCGTCACTTGTACGAGACTGAGTTACGCACAAGGTTTGCCCCCTTGCAGGATTCACCCAGAGCTGCCCCAATTGAGTCAGCCTGGACTAGCTTTCGTGACGCGGTTATGGAATCCGCACGTTCTTCTGTCGGCTATAAGAATAAAAAGAGGCCAATATGGATGTCCGATGGGTCCTGGAGTCTCATCGAAGATCGCCAGAAGGCTAAGACCCTCAGAGACAGCGAAAAAGACCCTCAAAAACTGGCCGCTTTGGTGTCTGAGTACAGGGAGCTGAGCCGCAAGGTGAAGCACTCTGTACGAACAGATAAAAGAAGACACCTGGACTCTCAGATACGGCGAGCACAGTCTGCTGCACTCGGTAATGACTCAAGGACACTTTTCGAAATCACCCGGGAGGTCGGGGGCAGGGGTCAAAAAAGACCCGTGACGGCAATACGAGACTCTCGTGGAGCTACTGTCACTGCCCCCGAACTGATTAAAGGGAGATGGAGGGAGTACTTTGAGTCAATATTGAACCGCCCCGAGCCCTCCTCACCTTACAACTTTGAGGAGGAGTTGGCGGGTCTGAATGTACCTCAGGCGACTGGGATATGTGAAGATCCGCCGACCTACAGCGAGATGGTGCTGGCCGTGATGAGATTGAAGAACAACAAAGCGCCAGGAGACGATGGAATCCACGCAGAGCTCCTCAAACAAGGCATAGATACCCTTGGCCAACCACTTCTCGATATATTTAAAATGGCGTGGGAAGAGGAGAGGTGCCCAAAAGATTGGCGGAATGGATCCATCGTCGCAATATTTAAAAAGGGGGACCCCCTTGAATGCGGAAACTACCGTGGAATTACTCTGCTGAGTGTTCCCGGTAAGGTATTATCTCAGATATTACTACACCGCATTCGGGGGCCTGTCATGGCTGTCCTGAGAGAGCAACAATGCGGCTTTGTACCTGGAAGATCCTGCACGGACCCAATTTTCTGTGCTAGGTGCGTCTTTCAGCAGTGCAAAGAGTTTAACTCTCCAGTCGCTTGTTGCTTTATAGATTTTGAAAAGGCCTTCGACAGCCCACATAGACCATCAATATGGGAAATTCTTGCTCTGTATGGTATACCTCCGAAAATAGTTAAAATGGTGCAGTCCCTGTATGAAGACTCCGAGTGTAGCGTGAAAACGCCAGGTGGTCCTACTGAAGCTTTTAGGATCACCACGGGAGTCAGACAGGGCTGCGTACTAGCTCCTTTCATATTCATAATAGTCATGGACTTCCTGTTGAGAAAGTCCATGCAAGGAGCAAGAGGTATACCGATAACACAGAGAGATGGTCTAATGGGCGAACTGTGCGATCTGGAGTACGCGGACGACCTAGCGTTGTTCAGTACGACAGTGGAGGAATTACAGCGCAGTGTTTCAAGACTCTGCAGCGAAACAGCACGTCTCGGCCTTCGAGTCAATGCCAGTAAGACGGAGCTCATGGCGAATAATGCCTGCCCCGATAAACAGCTACCGATAACCATCGATGGTCACCAGGTCTCCCGGGTGGATAAATTTAAGTACCTGGGAGCAACCATTACCACCGCTGGTGACCTCGGGGCTGAGCTCCCGATACGTATCGGTATGGCAAGTGGCGCCTTCAACAACATGACCAAGATATGGAAGGCGTCGGCGTTTAGTGTCGAGACGAAATGTAAACTGTTTGATGCGTGTGTGTTGCCCATTCTCCTTTATGGGTGTGAGTCCTGGCACCTGACCAAGGCCCAGGCACAAAAAGTCTCATCATTTGAAATGAAGTGCCTAAGGAGAATTCTGGGCGTAAGATGGTACCACCGCATCACGAACGACGCTATACGCCGGCGCACCCAGCGTGAGCCCATCACCTCTACCATTGTGGGGAGGAGATGGACTTGGCTGGGACATGTGTTAAGGATGCCGAATGACAGTTGGCCGAGGAGAGCGCTGTTCTTCCTCCCATCAGGGTCCCGAAGACGAGGAAGACCCTCTCACACTGTGTTCCGCTCCTTCGAAGCAGAGCTGAGGGACATGGACATGGTGTGGGAGGAGGTCATAAACATTGCGCAAGATCGAGCGCAATGGAGAGCTCTTGTTGCCTCCCTATGCCCCTGAGTGGGGTGGAAAAGGGAGAATTGATTGATTGATTGATATTACCAGAGCAGGAAGGGGGGTTCAAACAAAGGTATTTAACCCATTCCTGTCCTTGAAGTCCCGTAGGACCGCGTCGGTGTAACACACCGATCCCTACTTAGGTACCATTCAGGTACCTTAAATGTCGAATTTAGTGCAGTTATTGCCATCTATCAAATTCTGTGCGAAGTATTTTTGCTCGGAAGGACTTGCTTTGTATTTTTAAGTACATCTATCGATATTAGCAAAAAAACAAAATAAAGAATTCTGTAAATAAAAATTACCATCACCATGTCATTAGCACACGCGCCATTTTTTACGTTGCATGGTGGCTTTTCACCTGCCAGAATTTTTTTCACAAACTAATTTGTAATGTTTATTCATTTTCATCTTTTATTTTAAATATTTAAAACATAAAAAATCAAAATCTGTACATTTTTGACAGTTTTTGAAATCTTTATAATTTTAGTGCATTTTATATTTTTTGAAGTTAATAAATATTTCTTCATTATTATTTTTTTTTATTTTAATAATTAAATATTTAATGAGGAATTTGTTTTCTTTTTTTTCTGAAAATTTCATTGAATTCCATGCATTAGTAACAAAACTGTAGGTCAAAAAGTGTAAGTATAGGTATGAGTTAGTTGTGGGAATAATAAATTCGGACCCAAGGACCATTTTTGTAAGGGAAAAAATTAAGACGGGGATGGGTTTAGTTTTCATACTACATAATAATTGTGCTTTTTAGGTAAAGGGAATGGGGGAGGTACCAAAAACATTACAGCACTTTTCACGAAAATAGGGATGGAAAATCTCAAAACATTGCATTACGTAATACTAGAATGGCCCCATGTGAATGGGTAAAAAAAATATTCATATTAAATAAGTAATTATTGTTTTTTTTTTGTAAAATATGTTTGATCAACATCTATCGGTAAAAGTTTGAAATAAAATGCATTCTAGAATGGCATCAAATCACATACAGGCTAGGCCAATAACTATCAAAAATCTTAAAAATACATACGAAATAATATTAAAGTTAGTATGGAACGGATTTCTTGCGACGCCAACACCATCTATGAAAAATGTATAAAAACAAAATTATTATTGTTTACCTGACAACCATTGATATTAAAAATATTGGTACGCAGATATATTTATGGATTTTTTTTGAGCTTTGGGGGCGTTCAAGTATTACGTAACGCAATTTTTGAAGATTTTTTACCCCCCCTCCCCCCATGTAACGCGCCGTAACGTTTTTCTGTACCCCCCCTCCCCCCCCCTAAATGTTACGTAACACTCTGGAAGTGACTATTTTTTACTGAACTCTCGTATAATACTATTTATTATGTTCCATAAATTTTTATTTTGATGTTTTTCAAATTTCATTGGTATTTTTTTGACATAGATGCGTTGGAAAGTCAGCATGAGAGCCTTTATAGGCCAAGAACAGTTGATTATGTAAATCCCCCGCTTTTGTGGACATTATAGTACCTATCTACAAACTCACTAACAACGCTCACTACAAGCAATTAGTGTTTATGCGTACTGCGTGTTTAAAGCACTAACGAATACTAACAACGAAAATAAAATAAAAATGACGTAAGTATAATACAGTCGAGGTATTCTCCGTAAAAAATAAAAGAAAAGGTTTGCTAACTTAGGAGAGCGAAATGAAAATTTCGACATGCAATGCAGTCGAGGGACTCCCCGTAAGACGTAATCGAAAAAGGTTGCTTTTTACGCAGAGCAATAAAATTACATACAGTAGAATTGAGGGACTCCCCGCATTACATAAACGAAAAATCGAGGGACTTCCCGTAAAACATTGTCCAAAAGGGTTGCTAACTTCGGAGAACAAAAAATGATGTACATTACAATCGAGGGACTTCCCGTAAAACATAAACGAAAAGGGTGTCCAACTTGGAAGATTTATTTCACACTTTTTTTTAATTTAAGAAAAAAAAAACGTTAAGAAAAAAAAAACGTTACGTGACGCATTGTTCGAACCCCCCCTCCCCCCTTGTAACACACAGTAACGTTTTGCAAGACCCCCCCTCCCCCCCAAATTGCGTTACGTAATACTTGAACGCCCCCTTTCAGAAATCATTTTTTAACTTTCAAACATATTTTTGTATAAATGAAAATTTTGAAATCAATATTCGTAGCAAGGACTACAAAGCGTTTGAATCTAGAAAAATCTTTATGGTGAAATAATGCCCACACGTCTTAAAATACTATGAATAATATTACGATTAGGGATTTTTCGCTATATGATAAATTTTTAAGAAGTAGATTACATTAATGCGAAATGTACTCATCGTAACTACTCAAGAAAAACACATTTGATGGTTTATATATTAATATCCAGGTGGCACTGGATAGGACATACCGTAGCAATGAATATCAGAATAGGATATTGTGGGTAAACATCCTGTTCAAAAATGTAGTCATCTTGATTGCGAGTGCCATTGGCGTACCGTATATAAACCAAATCATTGTGGTCATGCAACACAAATCTAAAATATTTTAATTAGGTAACTACCTTTATTTCCATTTAAATTCGCCATTGATGGTATGACAAGTCAAAGGTAAATTTTTTTGGAATTAACATATTGACAATTGAAAGGCCACTCAGCGTAAGCGACAAAAACCCCATTTTACAGGAGTGTTTTGTTTATAATATAAAAGAAAGTCGGGTAAAGCGAACACTTATAACTCGAGATCGGCTGAACAGATTCTTCCGATGTTTGATTTATTGGATTCTTCTCTGATCCAGATAACAGAATAACTTTTTAAAGTTGAAAAAAAGGATATAAAATGTAATGTTAAAGTTAGTATGGAACGGATTTTCTGCGATGTCACCGCCATCTATGGAAAATTATATAACAACAAAATTATTGTTTACCTGACAACCATTGATATTAAAAATATTAATACGTACGAAGATTTTTGATTGTATTTCTATCAAGCTTTCAGAAATAATTTTTTAACATTCAAACACAAGTTTGTATAAATGACAAATTCAACATCAATATTCATAAGGATTACAGAACAGCATCTGTCGAGAAAGCTAGTAAATAAATAAATTCTAGGATGTTTGAGGTTTAGCTACATGGTCATTTTAAATATAGCGAATCAATGAGTTATTGAGTGATATATAAACAAGCATGCTTTCTCATGTCGCTTACAATAATTTTGCCGGACTTTTTCAATTCATTTGAAATTTCTTTGAGTGGATAAGTAAAAATAGACAAACGATTCACTATGAATAAAAGGAAATGCAGTCGTTGCTAGAGAATTATGCAATACAATATTTGAAAATTTTCACACTTTTCAAGGTTAATTCTCAGTTTGTTCGCGTATGATATGCCAAATGGGTCGTTCACACTAAATTTTCAGTAAGTAAAAACCTTAATATAAATTACGTTTAACTGTAACTTATCGAATAATTAGAATAAACACACGGCAGTTAGATACATCGACGGAGAATATTTATTAGTGTAGCTTGCGATATAGTTATAGAATCTATACCACTAAGCCACTGAGGTCATTTGTTCATTCTCGTCTGTTATGAGGGGACTTGAAAAATTTGCAATAATAAAATTATGTTGTAGAGTAAGGATCCCATATTATAAGAGATTTTGTTTTTATTTCTCTTTCAATAAAATACAAAATTTCTACTGCATTCTCAAGACAAAGTTTAAGGTTTTTTTGTCACAATACAGTCTGTAGGCAGGATGGAATATACAAAACCGTTTTTTATTAAATTTCATGTCCACAAATTTTGTGGTGTAACGTCACTGTTTAAGGATTCTCGGTAAGTGAATAGAGCGTGGCTGACCACAAATTTAGTTTCGCACTCAACATTTTAATTGTGGCTTTGAAGGTGGATCAGACTAAATACTTCAACCAGTAACGATGACAGTCAAAAGTGTTATAATATGTCTGTGTTTATTAAAACATTTGTCAATTATTATGGTTGATGCAAGTCTCTTTTCCAACCAACCTAATTTTTTTCTTTCGCACTCATTTCAAAAAAGTAAGCTACATTTTTTCTTGTATATATTTTTTATCTGCTCTCAAAATATTAGCGTGGCCGACCGAAAATGACGTGGATCGAACACATTTATTCCGTCCTCAAGGAAGACCAGGTAAGGAGTAAGAGAAATAGGAGGGTGTCATTGAGAAATGTTATGTCGGGGGAAGCAGCGAAAGAAGTATGCTTGGACAGAAAAGAGTGGAGGTCCGTTCTCTCTGCCTACCCCTTATGGGACACGGCGTCATGGGTAAAAAATGCAAAATAAGCCTTATTTTATTTTATATCCTTTTTTAACTGAAGCATCTTAAGAAGTAGAGAGAACATACCACCACTATTTTCCATCCATCCACACTTCTTTCATATCTCATTCAACCTCTCCAATTTCTTTTATTATTGATCTGGCCTTCCTTGAGGATAGAATCGATATATTCGATCCATGACTTTTTCGGTTGGACATGCTTTCTTACACCTTTGCTTTCAGCCTTATGAATCACTTTTTATTCTATTTGCATCCATTCTTTCAACCATCTCAACTTGTAAACTTTCATCTTTGTAACAACACTAACTTCCATACCACATTCCTACCTAATATTCTCATTCTATGTCCCACATATTCATCGCAGAGCTCCCATCTGTACTGCATTTATATTACAATGTTAATCTAAGTAATTGTTTTGATAATTAAAGATAGCTGTCATTTGCTGAAACGTGAGGTGTCCAGAAATCTGCAGAATGCCGCCTGCAAACCACGAGAGACTATGGTAGATGTTGTGTCCGACGTTGCTAACATATTGGTACGCATAAAATTTGTCATCTATTTTACTATTTCAACAAATTGCTAAAAATATTTAAATTAAAACAGCTACAAAAATATTAAATTTTTTTATAATTCCAGATATTCCCAAACAAAATTCCAGTGAATCGTTGCAACGGTGGATTCTGTAACGGGCAAGCATCGTGTTTGCCGCTGAAGACCAAAATGGTCAAATATGCTGTAAGTATTATGGGATTTTTTTTATAGATCTAAGACCAATTAGATCTGTAAATCATATAAAAATTCTGAATTTATCATTCAAAGGTTTCAATTATTACAAAAAATATCAATCAATATATCCAAAACATACCATTTTGAATATATGCACGTGCTTGAAACCACCGACAAATACAAAGCAATGTATAGCTTTTTAGTCAGCATTTTCAAAACCTGATTTTGAATTCGGATTTTTCTTATGGAAACTTAACATCAGCTTAGTACTTTTCATAAGCAACTTCATGTTTTAATTTGCTAAGTAACAGATATCCACTGGAAATTGATAAATTTTGTCAATTTTCAATTGATCTTGTCGTTTCAGTTTGTCAATATGCACTTGTCACAGGAAACTCAAATTTTTGACCATTTAGGACTTGCATCTTAGAACTACTATTTAATTAATGACTGTGATAATCAAGATACTTGTAATGGATCTTAAATTGAATCTTATTTTTTAAGGTAAGAAAACACGACACTGTCACAATGAGGGACACTTGCGGAGTTATTCAAATTGAGGAGCACACTAAATGTAAATGCAAGTGTTCCGTCATGGATAACCACTGCAACGAGAAGCAAAAATATCACGAAAAGGAATGTTCATGCAAATGTTTCAATCTGGACGAGAAAGCTGAATGTCTTGAAGAAGTAAGTACAATTTTTTCATATGGTATACTATATAATAATTTGACAAGTTTGTCTATGACTCAAAATACATTTTTAGATCTGCCATAGATAAATAAATAGAGCACCTACTCGATGCCTATGAAAATCTGTCATATTAAATTGTAAAAAGGGTATTTTGATATACAGATCTGATGCTGTTTATACAAAAAATATAGTTCATAAAGATATAGTTACGTCGTCAAAGTGTAAGAAAGTGTGGCTGACCCGGAATGATGTGGATTAAACACATCGATTCCGTCTTCAAAGAAGGCCAGGTCAGAAGAGAAATAGGAGAGGTTGTATGAGAAGTGGTATGTCAGTGGAAAAAGCGAAAGAAGTATGCTTGGGTAGAAAGGAGTGAAGGTCTGTTCTCTCTGCCTAGTTGATAGCCTTGCGCTCAGTCGCCGACTTTCATGCTGTAGGTTGTGGTTTCAACCCTAAGGGTCAACTATCTTCTCACTCTACACAGATGAGTCTATATTCATCTATAAAACACAAAAAATATCTCTACCTGCGTCCGTTATAACTTTTGATATCATTCAACGGATAAGGCCCAAACCGGTTTCATTACAAAGTTAATAATGAGAAGATGGTTTTGAACCACTAAAAACGAGAACGTATTCATTTTTCAACGAAGATACAAGTGTTGGGTATCTGCTAGTTTTTAATCAAATAGTGGAGAACTTGGTACAAAGTTTGTTTGATTTATAAAGATGTAAAAACGTTGAACTTTTTTCTAGGGCAGACTATGGGACAGCAAAACCTGTACATGCGAGTGTACGGAAGAACAAAGGGAATGTAGCACAGGAGCAGAATGGGTACCCAGTATTTGCAGGTATGTCTTATGTAATTTTTTTAAACTAAAACAAATGACAACGTACCATCATTTGTTCTCGAATATTCAGTTTTTAATAAAAAGTTTTAGTCTAATTTTGATTTGAATTCAATTCATGTACTGTATAATAATATTTGTCAATATAGGTCATAAATATTTGTCAGCTAAGAAATTTTTTCATCTTTATTCATCTAGAATTTAAAATTATTCAATGGGAAGTTTTCTGGGGAGCTTCCGACAATACACACTAGGTGGCAGAACTTCTAATCAGGTCTATTGTCAAATTCAGTGCTGCCAACGTAGAGATGTTTTTTTCAGTGATGCCAACGTTGGGAAGTTTGTTTTCCATTGCGTTGCTAAGAAGTTGTTGATTGAGTTGCTAAGAAGTTGTTGATTTTGTTGCGCATAAATTTGAGAATAAATCTCAGGGGTGCTGTTCTGTATTTTTTAATTTGTATTTAGGTAGGTATATAAAAAAAGATGAACAATTTTATTTGTAATAGTATGTAAAAAATGTACAATGATTACTCTAAACCTATTGTAAGTTATCATGTATAATAATATATAAGTTGTTTAATTTGAAATAAACTAGAATGATATTTTGGAGGTTAGATTGTGAGCGACCATAAGAAGAAGTAAATCGCCCCCGTTGGCAACACTGAATTTGACAATAGACCGGATTAGCAAGGGCGCCTCTAGCGGCACAAAAAGGAAAAAAAACATTCCATTAAGCTGTTTTTTAAGACACACAAAAAAACTATAAAAATATTTTTAAAACGAAAAACTTCCCATACATTGATTGCAACAAATTTTTAAAATAGGTTAGTTATGTGATTTCATTTAGAAATTTTGACTAAATTTTAGTCACATTTAAATGTACAACAATAATAACGTATAATAATTGGAATAAAAATATCTTTCAGATGTCTAAAAACTGGATCGAAGCTAGTGGATGAGAGAAAATGAAATGCATAAATCCAGATATCTTTGTATTAACTTAACTTTATTTATTTGTAAATTTATTAATAAAAATGATATATAAAATTTAAGTACTTGTGCTTAACTAATTTGGTATAAATTATTATCTCTTCGACTTATGACTATAGCTGCATATTTAGTTAAACAGAATGGAAATATTATTACGGCTGCAATAATTTCTCTGTTTTATTAAGAGACTATCAAAATCAATTAACAAATTAATTTTAAAATTGGTTGGGTACCTTTAAAAGTCTTGAATTTGCCTAGTTTCATATAAAACTTCTAAATCAAATTGATTTTCTTTTTTTATTCAACTAATTCATCTCGCTAATGTAGTTAGGCGCATCTCCAAAGTTGGTCCAAGTGTAACCCCACAAGTCGGGAAATCCCCGAGGATCCAGAGGTTTATTACTAGGGGGTACGGCCGTGGAGTTATACCGGTCCAGAGCACTGAGCAGATTCTGTAATATGTCCTGATATCTGAAATAAAACACAATATTTTAATTTGTATTGAATTATATGTACTATGTAATAGAAGCAACATATCTTCCTAAAATGTGACTACATAATATGATTGACCTTTCAATGGTGACCTGTGTTTTATAACATTTTTTGTATTTTCTCTGCGATATATTATTCAAAGGTATCTAGAAAATATAAATAATGAAATTTTGTGTAAAAGTATTTCAAAAAAGAAATACATATTAAAAATTTTGACGCATTAGAATTTGAATTTTCTTACCTAAGCCAGGTAAGAAATTTTATTATTGGAACTACCTCAACAAATAAATTAGACTTTAATAGAAGATTGCCATGTGATAAGATGAAACGGACAGAGAAAACAGATTGAATTCAATTTGACTTGAAGATTGAAATTAGATAAAATTTTTATTGATGACATAAAATACATGTAGAAATTATTTGCAGAAAAAAGGGATAACTTACTCAGGTTCATCGGCTAAATTCCTTTTTTCGCAAGGATCTTCCAAAATATTGAAGAGACAAGGTTTTTCCAGAGGGTTACATGAAACAGTCCTTCCATCATCGCTACAGTTAAGCGAGGCTGCATCCCTGAAATTAAATTAATTAAGGGTGTGTTTATGTATCGAAAGAGTGAGTCATTTTGATAAGATATTTGCTACACAGTTGACAGACAAAATTAATACTAATATCCTTGGACTATCTCTGAAATGTCCAAACTTTCTTTTAAAATGTCTGTTCTGCTTTTCAAAGAGCAGAGATGTTTCATCGTAAGGCGTGAACAAACTGTTTTCATAATGCCAGGCAAAGAAAGAACGTCCTTTGATGGCTATGTAAGTATACCCACTGGCACTCAGACAAAACTGGTGATTGGTTCTTTTCCACTGAGGGTTCTTTATCAAAAAAAAAAAGAAAGATGTGCAAGTAAAAGGACATTTTGGGACAAATGGAAACATCAACAGCAAATATCTATGACCGCGGTTTGTTCAAGGTATAAACCCCAAAACGTATCATCATGTTTGCTTGTAGCACAGAGTTCCCGCATGAACCTGATACTTTACCGAGTAGAATGGAAGACTCTTTACTAACTCCGATTAATCGTGATAAACAAGGGATTAGTGTTAGATCTCTATATATAAAAATGGAGCCCTATTTACCGTGGGCATCAAATCACGTATGAACGACTAGACCAATTTCACTATTTCTTTTTTGTTGTGTTTGCTGTTATCAAGAGAAGGTTCATATGAAAGTAAAAAAATTAGAAAGTTGAGCGAAACATTAGAAATTTAAGAAAACATAGGTATCCTTCTTGCTGCTTTTTACATACCTAATTCTAATTTTGAAATCATATTGGTGTTTGACAAAAACTGAAAGCTGTTTTATAGTTGGTGTGATTGACAGAATGCGGATGGAAAATATGGTTTAAAACAGATGTTAAAATATAATGAATTATCATTATACAAACTAAATATTCATAGTGCGGAACACAGCACAACATCTGTCGAGAAAGACAGTCAAGTTATAAAAAATTAACCAACCTCATTTCAGTAATTAATTCCGGAGTGAGATCGTTGAATATCGTCTTCAAAGCTCGTCCAGCTGGACTGATCATAACTTTAGTGGAGTTATACGAGCCTCCTCTGCCCGATGGTCCATACCAGGAGTCCCAGGATCCTCCATAGTTCGTACCTTTGGCATACAAAAGACACTGTGGACATCAGTCTCCATTTATTTATCCATTCAACAAACTGAGGGTTCATTTGAAAATAAACAACAAACATACAATTAGATAATTGTACCTTTGACTAGTTTCCAATTGCCGATGGTTAAGCCGGCACTCTGCCATATATCGTCGATGTTGTGAAGAATTTCATTTCTCTCGGACGGAATGTTTTCAACTAAAGACTTCCACACATCAATGGCGTCGAGTCCTTGTGTTATTTCTCTAAAAGTAGATAATTGTTTAATTAAAATAATAATTTCCAAAATGAAAGTATCACATAGGGGTGCATTTAAACAAAACAAACATAGAGACAGAGCTGGAAGTTGAGTATATTTTCTATATCGTGGATATGGACACCAATTTGTCATCGTCCATTAGTTCTTGTTTCCACGGTGTCCAATATCAACCATAACAGAAAGTATGCTCTGTTTTAGAATCCGTTATATTTTACTTATATTTTAGTTGAAAGTATCATGGGTGGCCAAATTATTACGGACAGTGTAACAATATTGTAATTTCTAATTTGAATGAATCTTTTGACCAATCATAAACTTTCATAAGGTTTTTTCCTGCTGTTAACACTATTACTTTTTTGACAAACACCGCTACCCATTTTATTAATGCACTAAATGAAATGAATTTGAAAATTGGTCATTGCCCAGACAGCACACGATATCCCATGGATATCCCAGGGATATCCCGCGGGATATCCCTGAGACATCCCTGCGATATCCAAATGTCCGGCAATATCCCGGGATATTCGGGATATCCTCAGGATATCCTGGGGATATCCCGAATGTCCCGTGGATATCCCTGCGACGTCCCATGGATATCCCTTATATCCCAGATATCCCAGGGACATCCCAGAGATATCCCGCATATCCCGGATATCCATACGACGTCCCATGGATATCTTGCATATCCCGAATATCACGCTGGCATTGCAGGAATATCCCGCATATCCCGGAATATCCCTTCGACGTCTCATGGATATCCCGAATATCCCGTAGGCATTGCTGGAATATCCCGGAATATCCCTGCGACGTCTCATGGATATCCTGAATATTCAGAATTACTGTGTTATAATCCTGAATCTCAGATATCAAAATATTAGAGGAATATTAAATAAATGTACGTTTTTCCAATAATGTCTATTTATTGATATGTTATATACATATTAGGTAAGTATTTAAATTTATTGCATGTTTTTTCTCTGTGAATAGTAAAAAAAATATTTTTCTCTCCATGATGGTAGAAATGATGTACTGCGCCGGCATATGACGTTTTTTGTGAATAATTGGCAACATACACCTATGAACTAGTTCACATGTCGTCTCGCCACTAAAAGCTGATACTTTCCATACTTTGGTCATGTAGTTGAGGGCTCTACTTTCCATACTTTGGTCATGTAGTTGAGGGCTCCACTTTCCATACTGATACCTATGGGAGGCTCAATCCCCGTGTTCACCAATAGTGGTAATGGTCACTCGCAGTCTGTTTTGTCAGTCAGGTTTAATTCAGGTTAAATTACCGCATTTGAAATTATATAAAGATTATCTCTTCAGTTTTCGGTTCAAAATGTCTGTAACAACAACAAAAAATACAATTATTATAGAATCTATAATATTACTGTAGCATACCTAAGCATTTTTTTCATTTGGTTTTGAGAACATCTTCTATATCCCGAGTGGCTGAAAAACCACATCGGGGGTAAGTCTGGAGGTCAGAATATCTGATCTTAGCAAATGAAAAAGCAATAGATAATGGCAAAATATAGTCCAAACACGAAATGTAAGAATTGGCAAGATTTCTTCAATGATAGTAAGACTGCGAATATGACGACTAAAATATTTAATGCATTCATGAATTAATGCATAATTTACAATAATTACTAATACAATACTTACCCTTTAAAGAAAGACCTTAAACACAATATTATTTTAAACACTAACAGTATTAACGCCATCTTGTCACATTCATTTCCCAATATTGCGAAATAATTATTATGAGCAACCATATACATATACGACCAAATAGTCTGCCAAATTCAGCCACCTACTGGAAAGGAACAATACAATAAGATGAACATGAACACTGTCTGTATCAATAAGTGATAACTTTTTTCGAGTGCGTTTCTTTCAACTTCCATTTCATTGAATATCTTGACATCCCTGCGACGTCCTGCATATCTCGGGATATGCAGGATATCCCTGGGACATCCAGAGGATATCCCTAATATCCCGGGATATGCGGGATATCCCACGGACATCCAGAGGATATCCCGGGATATGCGGGATATCCCATGGACATCCAGAGGATATCCCGAATATCCTGGGATATGCGGGATATCCCAGGGATGTTCCAGGGATATCCTGGGATATCCCGAGACATTTGGATATCCCATGGATATCCCAGGGATATCACGGGACATTCGGGACATCCCTGGGATATCCATGTGCTGTTTGGGTGTTGATTAAAAAAGCTTGTTTTCATTTGGAGGACAGGAGAATATTTTTTGATCTAATATGCATGTACAAAATTGTTCACTCTTATTTTGACAGCCCCGATTTGATCTCAATGATCGAGCTGCGTGTGCCTGGCCGAAGTACGCGCGGCCGCGATACTTTCAAATGTAATAATATTCCCACTAACTACATTCGACATACTATTATGCCTAGATTACACTATACTGCCAATCTCTATCTTAAGGAGGTGGATATCTTCAACTTGAGTCTGGATGTGTTTAAATTTCTAGCCAGGGGGTCGATACGGGGGAGTTTGTGATGGTGTCTAATTTTTTAACATATTTTTTTAACTTATTATATTATTATTTGATGGATTTATACTTTTTAAACTAGTTGAGTATTACTTGTATCATTCCAACGCTCCTGCGACCTTCTGCAAATCATTCTTTGGTATTGTTTTTTTTTTTTTTATATATAGATCTCATGAAGGTCCTTATTTTTTTATAGTTCACTGTATATTAATGTAGCGTATTAATAATAATTGAGCCTAACCTAAAATTGACGTATGCATGCCGCCGTATTTTAATTTATTATATCACTCCACCAAATGTTTTCGATTATAAAGTTATTCATATTTTTCACTGAGTTGGATTAACTCTTCAACAGTTTTGTGCACAGATTAGTGTTTATTATTTGTTTTTATATATTATTGAAGCATGATAATTTATTAATGGATTGAAAGAATGCCGCAGGCGGTCAACGATGACATTTCTAAATGTTTTCATCGTCTTGTCAGTGGTGCCACCATTGAAGTACAATAAATGTTGCCATTGCTTGAAGTTGTGTATGATGTTTTTTTTTTTATGCCATTTTGTATGATATATTTTTGTATTTTGATTATAAATTAATTTCTTGCATCGAAATTTGAAATATTATGTAAAGTATCATGTCTAGCTGTAAGTTGATTTTTGTATCTTAAAATTGTTATAGGTCTTATTAAGACCGTAAACTTAATAAATAAATAAATAAATAAATAAATAAATAAATAAATTTTAATTTTTTTTTTTTAATTCTGGGATTTTTTTATCTGCTATTTCAATTATGTTACACTAGCTTATACCCGTCTTGCTTTACGTTTTTGATTCCGATTGTCAGGCTTGATCGGTTGGTAATTAAACAGGTTCTAGTCTAGCTTCCCATTGCTTTGCAGACCTCTATAACTGACATAAGCACAGGAAAAGAAGAATGACACTTAAAATTTTTGTTTCACCGACCTCATAATATTATACGAACCTACCGACATAATTTGCAAGTTTTCATAGAGAGAGAGAGATAGCTCTGTGGTTTGAATCTTAGCTACATTCCCTAATGTGTGATAATTAATTAGGCTCTCCACCCATAGAGGGTGATTTGCGCTATCTGTCAAACTTCAAAATGGAGGAATCATTTTGCAAATTTTTTCATTAAATCTTTATTTATTGAGAATAATAAGATTTGAATAACATTTATATGTATAACAAATCAATCTACAATTATTTTATTACATTTTCATACCGTAATACCAAGATTCCATTCAACGTTTACATGAGTAATTTTGTTTCCAAAAGATGGCTTACCTACTGTCTTTTTGAGAAATTTGTATGAAGATCCTAAAAAAATAGAGTTTTTTAAATAGCTCTAAATATATTAAAGTTAATGCAGCAAATTGTATTTAAGAACCTTCTCAAGCAAATTGCACCGCTCTGCGCAGATTCATATCTGACGTAGCATTTGTATTTTGAGCGTGATGTTCACATATACGATAGAAAGCACACAAACATTTCTGAATTATTATGTAGATGTTTTTTTTATGATCTTAATAGTCCACACTTATTGATTTTTTTTTCAAATATTTAAATAACGAAACAGTCCATGTTACCAATCAATATTATATATAAAAATGATACGCTGTGTACCTTGTTAAAACTCATCACGATTGACTAATTTTGTTTTCGAAACATACATTTAAAAGCGTAGGTTATTTTTATAAGGAGAGAAAATATGGAAAAATTGCAAGAAAAACAGAAAAAGAACAATTTTGTTTTCCGAAACAAAGTCTTCTTGCCTGTCAGATATGTCACAACAAAAGATCGTGAATATTTTGGTTGTGAGTTGCAGAAATATGCTCAGGGTGTGGCTAGTACAAAGTTTACCGAGTTATTTAGTGCTGGACAGAATTATTTGTTAAGATATCACCTTTGACTGACATCTGTAGGTACCTATGTACAGTATGTATTAAAGTAGCATTGGAGCATGGGAATGAAATAATGTACAACATACTTAGAATCTCCCCCAGCGGCCGTGTACAGGGTGGGCAGCCAATCTGTGATGTGCATGGTCTGTGTGGCCACTCTCTGTCGCTTCTTGATCAGAGGACTCCAGATCAGGCCGGCCCCTCGCACGCCACCTTCCCAAAGTGTGTTTTTCACCTACAAATACCACAATAATTCAGATTACACAGAGTATTATTGGTATCAGATGAAGATTTTCTAATATAATCTATAGCTGATATAAAAGCAAGTCGGGTTAGTGCGAACACTCATAACTCGAGATCAGCTGAACAGATTCTTCCCATGTACGATTTATTGGATTCTTCTCCACTCCAGATAACATTGAAAAGTTGAAAAATGCAACAATACAAAATATAATATTAAAGTTAGTATGGAACGAATTTCCTGCGACGCAAAATTTAAGAAAGATAGTCAGAAAAATTACCCCTCTCAGTGGCCAATTAGACGCGGCATTAATGTTAAAACCTTCAGCAGGACCTCCGTTATCCGTAGAGAATATGATGATGCTATTGGATAGCATGTTTGCTCTGGACAAAGCTTTGACGATGACTCCTACAGATTCATCCAATTTCGACAGCATTGCTGAAAGAAAAGGAATCCTGCATTCGCTTCCAACAACAATCAACATTTAATTCTTACAGTCTAGGACTTAATTCTTACAGTCTAGCACTTAATTCTTAATGTTTAGCACTTAATTCTTACAGTCTAGCACTTAATTGATTGAAAACTCTAATAATATTTTTTTTACTCATCACGCCTTGTCCGTTGGTTTCTATCAAAGCACACTTCTTCCACCGACACTACGATTCTCATAAATCCAATAACTTTTGTTTCTGACTTGGTTTTTATTGATGGTGGAATCGGTATGTTTGATTCATGACATTCTCAGTCGACCACACCTTCTCACATCTTTCCTTTCAGCCTTGATAATTATTTTTGTTATCCTATTTGGCTATTCTTTCAGCATATTTCCTCTTTGTAACACACTCTTAATGGTCCTTATCAACTAAAAGTGTGGTCTATATTTTCTTATTAGATATGAATCAAGAATAATGCAGAATAATACCTGCAAATTTTCTACGGTTGAAGTTCTCTATTTTGGAAAACTTGGAGACAACATAGTCCGGTGCCGGTAGAGGGTTGTACGGATTTCCTGAGTGAACAGCCGCGTGTGCTACATACAGGAACAGTGGCACCGAAGTATTGTGTTTAGAAATTATAGAAGCAGCTTCTTCGCCAAACACATCAGTCGAGTATTGGCCATGCAAATCCCAAGCCACATCCATATCTGATCGTAAAAAAAAATATTTTTGATATAAAAATTTATCTGAACTAATACATTGCACTTATTTTGAATGAAGAATTACAGCGCGAATTGAAAAATTATTTACAACTTCCTTCCTGGAATTCACTGTCTCACTAGACTGAAAATCTGTTCTGGGACAGTACTAGTATAAAAAGTATAAAAAAGTTAAATAAAAGATAATTATCAAATTTACAATTTATCTTAGATAAAGAATTTGTGGAAAGACTCAGTGAGACATGGAAAAGAATGCACATTAAGCAGATTGAGGGAGGAATGTGGTACATTAAAGAGACGGAACAAAAAAAGAATAGGGAAAAGTTGTTGACATAGTGGAGAGGGTTGCTTCTTTGAAACAAGGGTGGGTAGGCCATCTGGCAAGACACCCACATTACAGATCTGACCGGGAATCAAACCCAGGACCTCTTGATCACAAGATAGTGCACAAGCCACCAGGCTACAGAGGTTGGTATAAAATTATTTGACTCTAAACACTGCATGATGAGTAAAAAAAAAGTAACCTCGTCTCATGTCTAGACCCCAAAGACCATGTTCTTCAGCAGTGTGGTCAAAGTAATCCTGATGCCCAGTCCAATACCCTGTGTGCGATTTGAATCTGTAAGAAATATTATGCATATAAAACATTTTATGCATATAAAACATTTTATGCATATAAAACATTTTATGCATATAAAACATTTTATGCATATAAAATATTTTATGCATATAAAACATTTTATGCATATAAAACATTTTATGCATATAAAACATTTTATGCATATAAAACATTTTATGCATATAAAACATTTTATGCATATAAAATATTTTATGCATATAAAACATTTGAATACAAACTACGTAATATTCCGTGGATACTATGGAATTCTACATGGTACTTTTAGTTTTACATTCTATATGAGACATGCATTAAAAATATTGTAACTTTTTTGAACTCTAAACAAAATTGTAACACTCAACGTCAAATCAATAAGTAAAAAAAACAATTCACAGAAACACAAGGAACAAATCAGGTGTGGGAAGGGTAATAGCAAAAATAGATATATTGCCCTAGATGCCATGCTTACGGAATATTGTGTATGTAGGTACATTTTATATGGGCAATTTTGCGTATGAGCATTTGCCTCGATGAGCACAACTTTAAGAGGGAGGCGAACACGTATGTCGTCAAAAAATCTTATTAAAGTGTTGACTAAACGTTGAGTGATCGCATGGATTCTGCTCCGTGAGAGTCGACTAATTTCTCTTGTAGTTGCACTCTAGTCTATGTAGGTATGTCATTATTTATCTTGCATTTATGACAAGCAAACTATACGGCGCACATCTCTTGTTTGTATTTTACTTTTAATATTATAACTTTTTTTTGTTTTTTTTGGGGGACAAGAAAGGAGCCTCCACGCAGATTGAGTTTTCACGATACGAAAAAGCAATCGGGCGTCCCCTGGTAACGGCATTACTGCCGGCTAATCCTTTCAGCACCGGAACATCACATCAGAGCAAAGAAAAAGAGCTGAATGAAATTTTAAGATGCGATCTCATAAAGTGAACAACAAGAAAGTACCCAAGCCACCAAAAAGGCCTTTATCAAGGCCAACTCTTCTGACAATCTCAATTAATATTGAGGGCCTATCTAGTGACAAGGAAAATCTGCTAAGTAAAATATGTAAGGAGAATAACTGTGACGCTTTGCTGCTGCAGGAAACGCACAGGGGGATTGATGGTATGAGACCTAGAGTGGAGGGCATGAAACTGATCTTGGAGCGTCCACACGATAAATATGGAAGTGCCGTATTTGTTAGAGAAAACATCACGGTGGACTCGGCATGCCTTACCTCCACAGATGATATAGAGATACTTACAGTTGAAATGAATAAATGTACCATTACATCGGTTTACAAACCACCACTAAAGCCTTTTTTCTTCGAAGAACCGGAAAATTATAACTCACAACCTATAAAAATAGTAATGGGGGACTTTAACTGCCACAGCACTTCATGGGGTTATCAGGAAACGGATGAGAACGGCGAGAGACTCGAAAGTTGGGCGGAAGGCCAAAGACTCAAACTGCTATTTGACCCAAAGCAACCTGCGTCATTTATGAGTGGGAGGTGGCGCAGGGGTTACAACCCAGATAATATCTGGGTGAGTGACAAAATAGACCATCAGGCTACTAAGTACGTTCTTGAAGCCATACCAAGAACCCAACACAGGCCAATCACATGTGTAGTCTCAGCGGCTGTTAGACCTGAAACTGTGCCATTTAAAAGAAGATTTAACTTCAAAAAGACTAACTGGAAGGAATTCTCTGAAGAGCTGGATCGGAAGGTTGCACTTCTGGAACCGGACCCGAACTCTTACGATAATTTTGTCAATATTGTCAAAAAGATATCAAGAAAGCATATACCCCGCGGATGTAGAACCGAGTACATTGCTGGTCTGAATGAGGACTCTAAAGCACTGCTGGACGAGTATCAGAAATTGTATGATGAAGACCCATTTTCTGAGGAAACCATACAAGCGGGTGAAATCGTCATGCAAGCTGTCTCTGAATCAAGAACACAAAAGTGGTGCAAACTTGTATCTGATCTAGACATGAAACAGAACAGCAGGCGAGCATGGAAAATGATAAAAAACCTTAATAACGATCCTCACACATCAGCCCCAGCTTTGTATAAGGTAACCCCAGACGAAGTTGCGCACCAACTGCTTCTAAATGGGAAAACAACAAAACAAAAAAGAGTTGAGATTCACCGAGACTTACATAATGAAAACAGTGTTCTGGGAACCCCATTTTGCATTGAGGAGCTAACCAGAGCAAGAAATCACATGAAGGACAATAAAGCAGCTGGCATGGATGATATCCGGACGGAACAAATAAAGCACTTTGGACCAAACACCCAAAAATGGATAGTGGCAATGTTGAACAAATGTGTGGCGACTCTGCATATTCCAAGGCTGTGGCGAAAGTCTAGAGTTGTTGCTCTATTAAAGCCGGGTAAAGAACCAACTAACCCAAAAAAATTTCGCCCTGTTTCACTGCTGTGTCACCTCTTTAAAGTCTTTGAGAGAATTATTTTAATGCGCGCTTTTGGGTCCATAGAGGGTAAAATTATAGAGCAGCAGGCGGGATTTATGCCGGGTAAATCATGTTGCAGTCAAGTGCTAAACCTCACTCAACATATTGAGGATGGATACGATAGAGGCATGATTACCGGAGTAGCTTTTATAGATTTGTCAGCAGCATATGACACTGTGAACCACCGTAAACTCCTTTTGAAATTGTACAATATGACTAGAGATTTCCAGCTAACGAGACTGATTGAATGTTTTCTTCAGAATAGAAGATTTTTTGTATCCCTCCAATCCAAAGATAGCCGTTGGAGAAATCAAAAGAATGGTTTGCCACAGGGTAGTGTACTGGCACCAATATTGTACAATATATACACTAACGATCAGCCCATTAACCCCCAAATGCGACAATTCATCTACGCAGATGATACTGCTGTAGCAGTCCAGGCGAAAACCTTTGACGAAGTGGAAGGAATATTATCGACAGCTCTCCGGGACTTAACCGGGTATTATACTGTTAATCACTTAAGACCGAATCCTTTGAAGACTCAGGTATGTGCATTTCACCTTAGAAACAGGGAGGTGGGAAGAAGGCTGCGAGTGGAATGGCAGGGACAGACGTTGGAGCACTGTGATGCGCCCAAATACCTGGGTGTGCGGCTTGACCGCTCTTTAACTTTTCGGAGGCATTGTGAGGAGACCGTTGGGAAGGTATGTGCCCGCAATAATATTATTAGGAAGCTAACCGGAACTAAATGGGGAGCCCAACCGCACGTACTGCGAACCTCGGCCTTGGCACTTTGCTTCTCAGCTGCCGAATACGCTGCACCAGTATGGTACAATTCAGCACACGCGGGAAAGGTGGCAATTAATGAAACAGCAAGAATAATATCTGGCTGCTTAAAACCGACACCCACTCGAGAACTCTACCCTATAGTGGGAATTGCCCCTCCTGCAATCCGACGTCGTGTTGCAGCGGAGGCCGAGAGAGAAAAGCAAAAAAATGATCCCAGACACCCGATGCATGACCGTCAACCCCGCCAGTGCCGACTGAAGTCGAGAAGGAGCTTTTTGGAGACAACTGCCCCCATGGTCGGCTCACCTGGGGCCCGACGGCTGTCTCTGTGGTGCGAATCTACCGAATCCTCACACTTACCCCCTGCCGAAGAGATGCCGATGAGTAGCTTGCCCTACCCAACATGGAGAGCATTGAATCGATTAAGAACGGGCGTCTCATGTTGCTACAGCAACCTCAAGAGGTGGGGTTACAGGGAGGATGACATGTGCGAGTGTGGCGAGGTGCAAAACAACCAGCATCTCTTCGCATGTCCCCTCATTGGAACAACATGCACGCACCAAGACACGGTGACAGCGAGTAACAGTGGTATACAGGTGGCCGAGTATTGGGGTTCACGCATATGATGAATGATGATGTCCGGATCCGGAAAGTAAGTAAGTAATATTATAACGAGCTCATACGGCTTTTACCCTTATGTTTTATTTATACCTACCTGTGTACATAATGTTATATTGTTTATCCATTGTCTTTATCTTGTCCATTGGGAAGCTTTAACATTTTGTTTTATGAATTTTGTAATTTGACAAGTCCAAGTGACCTAAGGGGCCTACGGAGAATGAAATAAATAAATTCCATAGTTGTCCCATTATACGGTGGCCACAATCTTTGGAATATAAGAGTATCGTGGCATTCAACGAGTTTATAGTAAAAGATTTGAGTATATTTACCCACGATTCAATGGGAGATATTCTTTCTTATAGTGTCCCAGATGCCATTTCCCCACTATGTGATTCTCGTATCCTAAATCTTTCAAATACTCGGGGAGAATCTTCTCAGAGAGGGGAAGTCCTCGAGGTTCGGATGCATACAACACAGTATGTTGCATACCTGTAACACAAAGTTAGAACAACATTTTAATGTCCTTAAGATGAAATGTTACTTACTACTCAACTAAATAAAAAAAATTCTATGTCGATTTTCTCCAATCACCATTTTTGTTATGTGCCCTTTTTCTGGCTACGGTCTCAATTATAAGATGATCAAATCACAAATACCCCACTCATAGTAAGAATCAATTCAAGATGGGTAATAATATTAAGCAAGTAGGTAGGTACTTTTTACATTTTGAAAGAGAGACATAAAATATGGTTGGTTACCTGTGTGAATGGGGTACTTCCCCGTCATAAGAGCTGATCTAGATGGAGTGCATATTGGATTGACATAGTAGTTATTCAGAATCAATCCGGAAAATGCCAGAGCGTCAATGTTTGGTGTTGGAATTTGGTTTGATCCGTGGAACCCAACATCGTTCCAGCCCTGGAAACAACAATATAAAATACACTCTCTAAGAATATGGAAGGAAGAATAACTTGACGCTGCCACTGCCAATATCTTACCACATCCAATTAAAGATCTCAGGCAAATAACTAGAATGGGTCAATGGCCATGCTGTTTTTGTCCATCATCCATAATTTTATAAAAATACCCATGTCGTTTTTCAGATTTATGGAATATTAACCGACCTCGGTAGTCTAATGGTATATAGCCTTGGACTTCAGACCAAGTGGTCCCAGGTTCCATTCCTGGTCGGAAACGAGTTCCTCAAAGTGTTTTTCACTCCAAATTTCTGCCTGTCTTTGATAGGACAGGGCCGATTGACTGAAAAAAATTGCCTCATGCAATATGTTCCGCTGGCTATACTGACACCTTTGCATAGAGAAGTGTATATTAGTTTAAAGAATTTGTCAGTAATTCATCTGTCACTCCAACAATATAGTCGCTATCAACAGTCAACGTTCGGAAGTTCCTATTGGAAGACCCTTTATAAAGCCGAGTACATAGAAAAAGACAATAATTGTATACCTGATGTTAGATGTTTCTAGATTTGAGTGGCTGTGAGTGCAGAGTTTTGTATATGTTTGCGTGTGTGTGTGTGAGTGAGAGAAATATGATATAAGGTTATATGTGTGAAAGAGATAGATGTAGTGTACAGTTGTCATAAGTGTATGCAAGTAAGGGATGAAAGAATGCTACCTGGAAGGGTTGAATGCAGGGATATGAGGTATGGCCGAGAATGGAAGATGTATGAAAAGACAGTCGTGTTTTGTGATCCTAGCATGCAAGGCGTGTGTGCTAGTGATTTGTATGGGCGTCCTGGAGTTTAGTCGTTTGTTTTTGTGTTAATGTCGATGTTTTGTTTGGTATCCTGAATAAATTGTGTATTTTCAAAGGAGTTGTTTAATTAAATAGCGCCCACAAACTTTTAAGGAACTTTTGCTGTGATAATTGGAGTAAAAGGAGAGCAGTTAACACTACATATTTCCGTTCAAAAAATAGCTCCGTATGAAAGTTAGTCCCTAGTATAGATAGTGATCTGAAGTCCACACCTACACTATTAGGCTACCAAGGTCCGTCAATCTTCTTTGTATAAAATGCAAGCTCTTGACATCCAAATTAAAGAACAGTAGTTGATGCATAATGGGTGAACAGCCTCGAAATAAACTCGAGGGCTATTGAAAAAAAAGATAATCTTAGATGCTGTTACGAAGAATCTATTTGAGTTAATGTGAATGAGAATTCAAACTCGGAAAATAACCCTAGAATTATAATGGAGCTCCATTTATACTGTACGTATTACACACAATGAGATGTTAATGTATCTCTCTAGGAGATAATGGTGTGCCTATCCAATTAATCTGACTTTGTTAACTTACCAAATCATCGGCCAAAATGAATATTATGTGAGGTCTTCCACTCTCAGCAGTAGAAGATGCCCCAGCAATAAGTATTATGATGATTCCAATTATCAACATGACTCCAATGCTAATGTAGAACTTGCGGTTGTGTATGGTGCCTGAAAAAAAAAGGAAAAAAATCACAATTAATCAAGTCAATAGTAGTATAAATGCAGCAGAAATGAGAGCTCTATGAAGAATATGGAAAGGAATGAGAATATAAGGAAGGAATCTGGTATTGAAGGTAGTAGAGAAGTGGTTTAAACATAGACATAATTGAACCTTATTATAAAAATAATTGATTATTATATAAAGAGCAATTAGCAGTAGGTATGTAATATAACAATAATTGTTTATATATAAATTACTTGTTTGACAGGTATATTTGGTTTATTATGTTTATAAATAAATCTATATTTATAAAAATTAATCCCTATTTCCTTGGTCACGGTATCACACGTGAAAAGCTAGACCGATTTTGCTTTTTTTTTTTGTTAAGTTTACTATTCTCAGTAGAAGATTCATGTGAAAGAAAAATTAAAAAAGTTGCGTAGAACATTTGAATATTTAAGAAAATATAGCCACCATATAAACGTTTCTAATCTTATATATAAAAATGGAGAGCTATTTCCCGATGTCATCGCATCACGCCTAAAGGGCTGGACTGATTTCGCTAATTCTTTTTTTGTCGTGTAGGCTTTTATCAGGAGAATGTCCTTTTAGAAGAAAAAAATCAAGAAAAATGCATGGAAAATTAAAGAAAACTCTACGTAGACTTAGTGTATTAGTACTTTTTACCTTATGATTTTTATTCCAATTTTGAAATTTTGACAGAAATTGTCAATTGGTGCGATTGACAGAATGCGGATGGAATACACATGGTTTAAAACAGACGCATCGTTCGGAATCACATTGGTCAAATGATTAAATTAATTCATCACCATACAAATTCGAATTCAATATTCATAGTTAGGAACACAGGACAACGTCTGTCGGGAAAGCTAGTCTCTAATAAAAATCACTCTTTATGGTGGATTGTAGTAAATAAAATAAAACTTTTCTAATGTAACCTTCTTAGTACTTTTGACAATATGAACTATCATAAAGGTAGAAAAATATTTTTTTTTATTAAGTCCAGTGTACCTTTGTAAATTTTTTGACCGGGACACAAACTAAAAAAAAAAATAGTTTTGAATATTTTGGTTGATTGCAACAGTCAACTGAAATTATTAATTTCAATTAACTAGCTAAAGCACTAGTGTATCTATTGAAATAAAAACAAAACATTTCAATTTTTTTTTTCTGTTAGTTTATGAAATTGTTAAGAGTAATTAAATCTGTGGTAAAAACTTCAAATTCCATCAAGAAGTAATGTTTAAAAAGATAAATTATATATATTTAAGATATTTTTCAATAGGCAACACACACTCTAAATTATTGTTAAAAGTATTCTTTTTTCAAAATTCAAAACAACATGCACATTTATAAATACACATTTCCAATGTTGTATGCATCACCACCAGGTTGCCAGGTTTTTTCCAAAATAAAATACCGAACCAGTGTTCCCACCTGGTATCCGAAAAGGTGAATGTTCACAAAAAAAAACTTTGCAGTATTACTATAAATATATTTTTGGCCCACTATGCGACCATCTTCAGTGGAGAGATTTTTGGACTCTCCGCTGTAGCAGGTAATACTGCAAAGTTTGTTTTTTTTTATAAATAGGTATAATGACTAAGTATTACAAAGTTACAAATAATGTGTTTGAAGAAAAAAAAAAGAAATTTGGTATCCGGAAAATTTAATTTTCCCTAATAAAAAAGATCGTTTACAAAATTTGGTATACCGAAAGTTGCACGTTTGCTAAAAAATTAAAAAATCATTCCGAAAATTTGGTACTGGTTTATTTTAGGGAGAAAATTAATCGGAAATAAAAATACCGAACATCCTATAGTTTGGTATTTTTGTCATACCGAATACGGTGCTAAAATACCGAACAGTTCGGTAAAATACCAAACACCTGGCAACACTGATCACCACACTTTTCCCAAGAAAATACTGTTCTATTTTCAAAATAGCCTAATCCATTACGTTGAGAAAACTTTCAAATACTAAATTTGAAATTGACAAAAAAACATTTTTTATTATTCGCAGCACGCCTCGATACATGGCAACCTAGCGAGGCTGCTCCAGCATTAATACTGTATTGTTTATTTAAGCTTTGTTTGAAAATTTTTATTATGTATTGTATTTTGTACATGTTATTTTAATTTTAATAAACTTTAATAATTTTAATTTATTTTCTTATACAAAAGTTAATGCATAAGACAATTTTTTTACTATCAACTTCAACTAGCCAGAGATCAAAAATAATCTTTTGGTAGCCCTAAAGTTCAAAATATTCTGAACGTTTTAAATTACGAAATGAATAATTATTATACACACCTATTTTTCTCTGCTAGGAGTGCTAGGTGACACAGTATCATTAACAAAAAAAGACGATAGGGTTAAAACTATTATTTGAATCATGATTTATAAAGTCAGCCTTTAAAAATAACATGTTTTTACAATAAAGTCACTAATAATTTTATTTGCTTGCTCGCGTCACTTCGTGATCACTGTAATGAAACTAAAATATATTTCACATTGTCGGATAATCGCGGGATAAATTATGTGTGAAAATTAACACAATGAATAAATTTAGGGAAGACAAAAAGTTAAAACAATCAATGTTATTTTTAATTCATATTAATGTTGACGTGAATTATTATTATTTATTGAGTGTTAATTTTCTTCCAATATCTATTATTATCATTCGTATCATTATATTATTGTACTCATCCTTTTCAATTAAACTGATTGGAAATTTAATTCGATGATAATTTTTTGACACACAAGCGGGCGAAAACAAAATAATATTTTGATTATTTTGACATTTTCTCGAGTTGCCGCCTTTTGTGCCAAAATTTACGTCAAAATGTAAACGTCAAAACAAAAGACAATAATTTATATTTTTGAGGGTAGATACTTTTTTTCTTTTTTCCTGCTAACGATGTTTTTATAGTTCTTTGTTCCTATCATTATATTTTTTAATGATGATTTATTTACGAATTTACAATGTTTAATCATTTTAATTATACGTATGATAAAATCAATAAAATACTATTTCCAATGAAGATTATTATTAGATTAGGCCCACAATGAGCCTCGTAAATTTTGTTTCTGACGCCTTTTCTGAAGACTTACGAATTTACTGCTTTTTCGGTAACTTTATCGCATGGTTTCCATGGGAGATTAATGTTGAATATTCTGTTGATCGGAACTTAAAATCACGTCAATCGTCGACTGTTTAATCCTTTAATCGATACGAAATAAGTATACGCACCGCTCAATGAGAATACCGCTATTGTGAAAAAAGTACGAATAGACGAGGTGGCCCAATTTTAAATTATTTAAGTAGGTAGGTATGTATTACAAAAATATCATTTATATATGACGACTTTGGTGCCTTTAGCAACAGACCAAGTTGAACAAAATGCTTTAACAATGCTAAATAATGGCTGTGTGTGTATTATTTTACATAATAATGGTATACCAATTTACTACCTTGTACGTGTACGGTACGTTTTTTTTAAGCACTACAGTTTGACAATCTATGGTATATTCGCTATCTAGGTTCTTGTAAGCTTAACTACTATAGAAATATAGCGGAATATACCTTAGGTAGTGTGTTAGTCGAAATATGAGTCCTTAAGCACAACGTCGAATCCTTGTTTTGCTTATACCTACTTGGCTTCATCTATTTACAAAATGGAGAAAAATACGTCGCATCTCGTTGTCGAACTTATGATAATAATTATTTAAACGCTCGAAGTTTCGATTACCGTAATTTCTATTCGATCTTTCAGCGTCCAGTAAAAGGATGAAATTTGTTAAGTACCTACTTATAGTGTTTGAAAGAAGTTGAGTAGTTGCAACGTAAACATATATAAGTAGGTACCCATCTAAAAAAAAAACAAGAAAACTCTAACACGAACAAACAGAAGGATGCAACATCAGGCACCTATTATCTACATAATAATTCAGAAATGTTTGTGTGCTTTCTATCGTATATGTGAACATCACGCTCTAAATACAAATGCTACGTCAGATATGAATCTGCGCAAAGCGGTGCAATTTGCTTGAGAAGGTTCTTAAATACAATTTGCTGCATTAACTTTAATATATTTAGAGCTATTTAAAAAAACTCTATTTTTTTAGGATCTTCATACAAATTTCTCAAAAAGACAGTAAGCCATCTTTTGGAAACAAAATTACTCATGTAAACGTTGAATGGAATCTTGGTATTACGGTATGAAAATGTAATAAAATAATTGTAGATTGATTTGTTATACATATAAATGTTATTCAAATCTTATTATTCTCAATAAATAAAGATTTAATGAAAAAATTTGCAAAATGATTCCTCCATTTTGAAGTTTGACAGATAGCGCAAATCACCCTCTATGGGTGGAAAGCCTAATTAATTATCACACATTAGGGAATGTAGCTAAGATTCAAACCACAGAGCTATCTCTCTCTCTATGAAAACTTGCAAATTATGTCGGTAGGTTCGTATAATATTATGAGGTCGGTGAAACAAAAATTTTAAAAGTGTCATTCTTCTTTTCCTGTGCTTATGTCAGTTATAGAGGTCTGTTAAGCAATGGGAAGCTAGACTAGAACCTGTTTAATTACCTACCGATCAAGCCTGACAATCGGAATCAAAAACGTAAAGCAAGACGGGTATAAGCTAGTGTACACATAAATTTTGATTCCAACATAGCAGAGGTTCCCAACATTATGTGGACTGCAAAGTAGTGATCGAACAACTACACAGGATGTCGGGTACACAATTTTTATCTGATTTTCTCACGTTCTATAATAATAATTACTACTATATTCTTTAACAATAGCAACAATTTTCGTCCAAGAAAATGCAATATTTTGATATTAATCATTCCCTATACCTACGGTTTGGTAATCTTAAGAAAACCTTTACCGTCATGTTAACTGGTTCTTACAACTTCAATATTATTGTTTGTATCAGCAAAATTGACATTTGAACTTTTAAAAGTTTTTAATATAAATATGTATTTGAGATTGAAAACATTTTATAGAAGTATTTATTTGTGAAGGAATTGTACGATATAGGTTGAACTCAAGGCCCTACTTGAGTATTTTCTAGTATGGCTCTGGGTTGAACTATGTAGAAAACGTGTCTGGAAAGATCGATAAAATTAGCAGTGGATTTTACGCCACCAGGCAAACTATAGACCTAAGTTAGATGGAATTAAATGGCTGCCACGCTGACAGTTCAAATGCATATCTTTGACTCGGCAATTGAAATAACATTCATGAAGATACCGTTTTTGAAGGTGGCAGCCATTTTGTTTAACCTGTACGCCCCACAGATGGAGGGATTGTTTTCGCATTCTACGAACAGGAAAAATCCGAGCGAAAACATCACACAGTCCTTACAAAATAAGAAAATTTATAAATTTAGTTATATTTTCCTAAATAAATTTGTACACGTAGTATAGATTACGTAACTTTAAAATTGTAAACTATATTGTTAAAGGCGTCGTCGCAATAAATAAATAAACTTTATTCTTAAGACCCTCTTGATTAAAATTCTGGTACGCTATACGAGTAGACAGGGCCGTTGCGTGGGTGGGGCGACCGAGGCGGTCGCCTTGGGCGCCGCGATACGAGGGGCGCCGCCGGCCGTGGGTAAAACAAATTCTATTTTGTTTGTAGTACAAATCTATTTATCAGCACTTTTAGACGGCTGTATTGGTTTCCGTGTTATAGAATGGATGCATATCTGAGTGACAGTTGCTAGTGCCGAACGAAGCTTTGGTAAGCTTAAGCTTATAAAAACATATTTGCGCTCTACTTATAAAAACATATGGCACCGGAAAGGCTGAAGACTCTCGTCATTCTAGCAATAGAAAATGACACAGCAGAAAACCTAGACATTAGAGAGATTCTGACAACATTTGTTCACGCAAAAGACAAGCGAATGTCTTTCAATGTTTATTTGTATACAGACGACAAACAAAGACAGTAGCAAAGAATGAAAATCAAAGACTGTAGGTATATAACCTAAAACCTGTATATAACCTGAATAAATAAAACCTTAGCATCTAAGTATATGTATATAAAATATGTAGTGGATGGTAGGTGGTCCGTGATGCTGTTATTTATGATAGCTGTCGGTTTTTCCAACCCGGAACACGGCGGATCCATAGGTGGTGGGTAATGGAGTGGCTGTAAAGAGCTAGGGTATCACCCCCCAGAACCAAAACTGGAATGAACAAATTTACAAGTCTTACGGAGGGGGGGGGGGGGGGGGCGCCGATTGAAGCCTCGCTTTGGGCGCCTAAAAACCACGCGACGGCCCTGCGAGTAGATAACTAGGGCACTTAATTGTGAACCATATAATTATTCTTTAACGAAAATTATAGGGATGCCATTTTAAAATATATGACGCCATCTTGTTAACAATCTAACTTTATGTGTCTCCATGGAATATTGGAAAACTTTCTGAAAAATCAACACATTTTTTTAATAGCTGCCAATGAAAAGTATCTTGTCGAGAAAGCTTTTTATTCTATTAATGACATGTTAGTAACTTAACCTCTTATCCATGTGTTGTCTGTGACATTTAATATATTATTAACATTTTTATAATTCCTATTGACTTTGCTCTTGTCGCTACTGCAACTAACTAAAATATTTCCCATTATAATAAACAAAATGATCCTAGTTTTGCACATCGACGAGATGCCAATGGGACCCTTTACACCCCATTGACATCGATTTTCGTATTATTTATTGTTTTGCTTTGATATTGTGTTATTGCTTGTAATGCATTATAACATGTAAAAATTGTAATTCATATTTTAATGAACCCGAGTGCCTCGTGAGGGGTCTATGGGGGATAAAATAAAGATAAATGAATATTGAATCGAGCTGCTTTTATAGAACAAAAATGTTCCTAAAATCTTATCTCAATGTAGGCATTTAGGTAGACTCAAATGCATTCAAAGGCTGTCCTAGTTGTAAAAAGGTGGTGTTCAACTAATGAGCATGATAAGGATTTTTAGTGTCTTATCATTGACAAGTAGAAAAATAAGGAAAGATAAACATTAGCCAACACTAAAACCTCTAATAAACTCGGCTAAAACTATAGGTTCACACTTGATTCACATTCACACACATTTTTGCCAGTGGTGGCCAGTGACGCGTGGTGGGGCGCTACACGCAAAAATAATACACCTACCTAACAAAATGAATCGACCTAATGTGAACTAGAGGCTTAATGTGCAGGATATTTTAAAATAGTGATAATAAGCCTACGTAGCATTTTTGTCAATAACATGGTAAACCCACAGTAAAGATAAACCGGAACATAATGATTTGTGTTAGTCAATTAAAATCGTCGTAGTAAGCCCGTAGTGGTTTATTCCATTAAAAAATCGAACATCAGTAGTGAATTCTTAGAGTTTTTAGTTGTTACATAATATTCAATTACAATGTTTGCGCAGAATAGTTCGAGGATTATTGAGTATCTAACTAGCTTTCCCGAGAGACGTTGTCCTGTGTTCTGTGTTCCTAACTATGCTATGAATATTGAATTCGAATTTGTATGGTGATGAATTAATTATCATTTTTTGATCAATGTAATTCCAACCGATGCGTCTGTTTTAAACCATATTCCATCCGCATTCTGTCAATCGCAACAATTGTCATTTTCTGTCAATATTTCAAAATTGGAATAAAAATTATAAGGTAAAAAGTACTAATAAGGTTGTCTACGTAGAGTTTTCTTTAATTTTCTAATTTTCCATGCATTTTTCTTAATTTTTTTCTTCTAAAAGGACATTCTCCTGATAGAAGCCTACACGACAAAAAAAGAATTAGCGAAATCGGTTCAGCCGTTTAGGCGTGATGCGATGACATCGGGAAATTGCTCTCCATTTTTATATATAAGAAGATTAGATAAATAATGTATAGATTGTGTAATGCGATTATTTGATAGCACTGTTGACAAAAGGGTCTTACTAACAATTTTACGGTAATAAAATTTGTTAATCGGATTGTTCAAATCAAAACTCCCTTTGAACTTGGAAGCCCTTAAAGTGAACCAAAACAACCTGGCTGTTTTGGTTCACTTTAAGGGCTTCCAAAACTTTTCTGTATCATTCTAAGACCGTCGCTCTGAAATTCTCCCAATTCCTTAACAGCTGAAATATCGTCCATTCAATCTTCAGCAGGTAGGTTCAAAGGATGCACTGCTTTGAACTTTAGCAAATTGATGGAATTGGATGGCCACACAAGCATGAACATGTATAACAAAACAAAGTATTCATCACCTATTAAACGAGTACTCCATGAGCGGGTTATAAGAGGGACTTCAGAACTTGACCGCTCTGATGGAGAACGCAATTCAAAGGCTTCAGTCGGATTGTGGTCTACCATAAAAAAAGGTCTGAAAGGAGAAAAGTATAATCTATAATTCAATTTATTTTATACAATAAGAACTTTCAGTAGAATGTCCACTCTACAGTGGTTAGGCAAAAATCCTGGATGACCCTGTCATTACATACATATTATATACCTGGAAAATATAGAAAAATAATACATTTATATAATTTTCTTTTGAGCACTTATAAGAAGACTAATTAAAAAATATTATACAAAGTTTTTGTAAATGCTTATAAAGCGATGAAAATAATTCAATAAATAATGTTCGAGGCTGATATTACAGCAGGGGCAGGGACCCTATTTCCGAATGTCGATCGATGGATTTTTTATTAATTTCGCATGTTTTCTTAAAGAACTCATACGAAAATCATTTAAATTCTATTAGAAAACCCATCGATTGACATTCCAGTATAGGGTCACAGAGCCCGGCATATTTAACATGTCTCTCCAGTATAGGGTCACAGAGCCCGGCATATTTAACATGTCTCTGATTTCAACACTAAAATTATAGAAAATTTGTATGCTTGTGTCAAAATAATCACCAGGACGATGTCAGCTCATTTAATTTTTTGAAACACAAACTTCTCGTCACTGATGTTAGCATAGAGGTGAATGATCTAAAAAGCAAAGTTGTCATTGTATGTTATCTTCTTGCTTTATGTCCTGTTATCTCCAAGATGTTCCATTTGTTTATACCTGTATATACTTATTTATCAACAGCCACACTCATTTTATTGAATAACAGTAACTGACAAGGGCCAGGGCATTGTTAGTTGTGGCCCGCGTAACTTTTAACCTATAATTGTAGATAGATTAGAAATTAGAATTTGAGCCCTTATTTAGGTAACATTATCACAATAGGTAAGCAAATAGATACTCGAAACAACAGTAGAAGCGGGTCGCAAACTCATAGTGGTTTATATTTAAACTAACTTTCCCGACAGACGTTGTCCTGTAGTCTTTACTATGAATATTGATATCGAATTTGTAATTTATATATACAAAAATACGTTTAAAATATGTTTGAATCAGTGACGTACTGAGAGGAGGGGGGCGCGGACTGCCCCGGGCGCCTCTATTAGCAGGGCGGCAAAATTTGATGGCACTATTACTATGCACGACTAGATTGATAAAATAAAAAATAAAATTTCATTTCGGGTGGAGGTCTTTAAAAAAATAACATTTCCATGCGGTAAGTCTGCAGGTAGAGAAATCTGTGGGTCAGAAGAGGGCTATGTCCCACTCTGCCCGAAAATTGAATTTTTAAACTATGTTGATACCTTAAGGTACTATAATGTTGTGCTGTACCTAAGTATGAAATGAAAATTTTCTCCCACATTATTCCCATCTCCTCTTAATTATATTATGTTAGAGACCTATGAGCAGGGTACGCTGAATAATTCATAAATATCAAAATTTCCAATGCATGTACTCTTCATCATCCTCTCTATCAGCACTTATTTTATTATTATTATTATTATTGTAGGTGGAATTAGCTGTCCCGAATTGCTAGAACTTATTGGTTTCCATTTTCCAAACAGACCGACTAGACAGCGTGTACTTTTCAGTTTGTCTAATGCCACGAGTGCCACGACTAATTACAGTCAGTTCTCGGCGATAAGAAGATTGCATATGGTGGGCAATCGGTTTAATGACTTGATTGATATATTTTTTGACAGCGATCAAGTCATAAAGTCCAAATTATTTCAACATTTTATGTCCAGCTTTAACAAATCTTGAAAGATGCTTTTACTTTAATCTTCTTATTATTATTATTTTTTTTTAATTTTATTTGCTATTGACTTACCTATAAATTTTACCCTATCACTCTTATACCACAGTGCATGAATAAGTACACATAGCTTACATGGACAGTTGATGCATGATGCTTTTTTGTTTTATTTTTGACTTTGTTTTGTTTTTTTTATGACTGATGAGGATATTTATTAATTTAATACTTTGTTTTATATTTTATTTTTTTTATTTGACTGATGATGATATTTTTGCTGATTTGTTATTTTGTTTTTTGTATAATTGTAGAGGATATTTGTTGATTCAATACTTTGTTTTATATTCTATTTTTTTTTTATATAATATGACTGATGAGAATATTTATTATTTTGTTTTATATTTTGTTTTTTATTTGACTGATAAGGATATTTATTAACTTATTGGTTTGTTTATATTTTATTTTTTATATGATTCATGAGGGTCTTTATTAATTTAATACTTTGTTTTGTTATTTATATTTTATTGTTTTATGACTGATGGGGATGTTTATTGCTTTGTTTTATGTTTTGTTTTTTGTGTAAGTAATAAGGATATTTATTGACCTTGTAGTTTGTTTATATATTTTTTTTTTATATGAATGATGAGGATATTTATTGGTTTCATGCTTTGTTTTATATTTCATTTTTTTATACATGACTGATGAGAATATTTATTGTTTAATACTTTGTTTTATATTTTATTTTTTATACGACTGATGAGAATTTTTATTAATTATATACTTTTTTGTACTTTTTTTATATGGCTGATGATGATGTTTATTAATTTAGTACTCTGTTTTATTTTTTATCTTTTGTATGACTGATGAGGATGTTTTTTGATTTGATACTTTGTTTTGTATTTTTTGTATTTTGTGTTTTATATGGCTGATGATGATATTGTTTGAATTGCTTATTGTTTTATAAGGGCATTTGCCGTACATTTTCGAAAAATAAAAAATAAAAAAATAAAAAAATATATTTTTTATTTATTTATTGCCTACGCAACCAGTGGTTGCTTTTACAAACACTTTTAAAACATTAAAAAAAATACAATAATAAGTAGGAGATGCCAAGAAGCAAACACCAAAAGAAAATAAATCAAACACGAACAGGAGACACAAAACAAACAGTGAGATAAACATACAAATTCAATGAATGGGATATTGTAACATGGGGCCAATTATAATGTTTACATTAAATATATCATACCTGCCCGGAGTATAAGATCAATATCGAATATTATTTTATTGCAAATATCTAAATTTGGTAACATCAAGTTTGAGAAACCTTTGTCTGGACTATTAATTTCATTGGTGGCTTATTAAAATGTTCGACATTTTAAATTCGAATACAGTGGAACCTCTTTATATTTTGTTCCAGTGTATTAATGCGACAAAAACTTTTTCCATATTTCCATTCCGTAGGTACATTAACACAAAGTTTTCTATCGCGTTAAAAAATGGTATGTTTGCCATTATCTGATACGTACCAACCTACCTATGCGTATTTTGACGAGAAGCAGGGGGGACAATATTATCTATAGGTAGACAATGCTAAAAACTCGTCTGATAAACTGATAAGTAGCACCTACCTTTTAGTTTCATTAATCCTAAAATTACATAAGTACCTAAATACACGATTCAACACAAATTTACCAAAATTTGCTGACAACTGTCAATATTATTATCACTTACTTTGTATTATATGCAGTGGCGTACCGCGGGGGCAGACAACCAAATTTGCCCCCCCCCCCCCCCCACCACAAATTGAAAAATAAAAGCCCGAAAAAAAATACCTATTTATTTCGAAATAAAATAGTGTAAAAGCATATTTATTTTATTTCTCATACCTACCACAAAAATATAGAATAGGTATCGATTTAACTTGCAAAATTTAATTTTCGGACAGGGTGGGACAATCCCCCCCCACACCTCGGTACGCCACTGATTGTATGTATTTTTGATTTTGAATATTTTTAAATAACTTCTTTTAATTAAAATTTTACTTACCGTTAAATTATTTCCAATAATAACTTTTATATTAAATATCATTGACAAGAAGACACACACGCATAGGTATTACATACCTATGTTGATTATTTTAACATAACAATAATAATTTATTCTAAAATTATTAAGACACACGATTCTAGATACGCCATGTGCAAACCGCGCCAATCGAAGACATGCGTTGGACTGATTTTTTAATGAATGTTGTTTGTTGTTATTACCGCCATTTTTGTTACATATTATGTAGTATTATGACGTCATAAAGAAAAAATCAAGAAAAAATACATTCGCGCCATTCGCGGTCATAAAATAGAATTTCGTTTCTCTCGAGTTCACGTGGAGTTCACGATAATCCCACATTTCAATGAAGACGTCAATCTTTCATTTCACTTCATTCGAATATCGTTAGGGGCGCTATTTGACGGACTTAATATTTTACTTCACCTGCACATCGCTAGAGGTGCTAATCAACGTATACTCTCAATAACAATAATTTAAGCTATGTTTACACTGGCTCTGCACTTGCCGTAGTTTTGTCATCTATCTATATATTATTAATGATAATAGGAAAAATTTTGTGACTATTTTTACTGAAAATGCGTGCATGGAAAGGTATGAAATTTCTCACACTTATAGATCATATAGAGGAGGGGTGGCAAAAGCGAATAATTTCTTAAAATTATGCATAAAAATAAATTAAATCAATAAAAACACATTACCACAGACTATTTATAAAGATTAATCAACTTCATAGAAACAAATATAAAATGAAAAGCGCCTCCTAATGGGCGCAGAAAGCTTTTTGGCGAGTATGAGAATTAAAATAAGCTATGATCGAATTTCGAGCACTGGTCGACTAATATTTTTTTTAAATTTACTTAGTTATAGGTGAGGGGTTAAATACTTACACGATGGTGTTAAAAATCAATTAATATTTTTTGTTAATAGAGATACTGTCAAAATGGATCGTTTCAATATTCAGCCGATCTCGTTTCAATTCCACTAAATGGTTTGCGTGGCTTCACAACTTCACAAGCGACAGGTGTTTATCGATTTGTGGTGAACTCTAATGTGGAAGTAGACTTTTTGTGGCTATGTAAATTTGTAAATAGAATGGGCTTGTCTTCACTCAAACACACAGTTTCAAATATACTAAGCACTTATTCAACCTGTGTATAGACAAGTTTTAAACCTGAGAAATCCCTTCCTCGCGGGGTTATATTATTGACATTGTCTATTTTAGCAGTAGACAATTTATTTTCGTGGTAAAACTTCACTCAAAGCCGTAATTTATAGACCGTTGCATGATCTTCATTATAGATTTTATATATACTGCGTAGGTACAAATTATTATGTCCTTCGTGACTACCTTACGATTGACATTGACCTGACACCCCACCCCGCTAGGTACCATGCCCGTACCATGGTCTACATCGGATAAGTTGAGATGATAAGAGACTATGCTTTTTTTTCCAATACTCACATTTTTAAACTCGTGATAACTTTCGAATGGAATGTCCGAATTAAATAATTCATAAAGTTATACAAACATATTGAAGCAGACTTGAATATGAACTAATTTATTTTAATAAGGAGTAATACCAAGATACCAATAAAGAGCCTTTTCTAGAGGTGACATTTTATTGATTTTTTAAAAATAAAAAAACACTTATTGTGGCATAACTATAATAGTTAGACATATGCTGTCGCGATACTTTTAGTAAATAATGATGTCTTCTACAAAATTGTTGTACATTGTTTTATTCTATCATCATAAAAATCATCGTAAAATTTTTACACCTTGGGTTACATTATTGAAGTTTTCGTAGGTTACCCACTTTTTTTTGGAAATTAAATATAGCCTATGTTCACCGCCGATACTGTAGCTTCCCAAAAGTGAAAGAATTTTTCAAATCGGTTCAGTAGTTTTGGAGCCTATTCGATGCAAACAAACAAACAAACAAAAAATCAAATCTTTCCTCTTTATATATTATTAGTATTAGTATAGATTTGTTGGCTATTCGAGAAAACTATCATCACGGTTTGAAGCTAACTATTGTATTAATAATACAAAGAATTTTATGTTCAGAAACTGAAATAACAGTCAAACAACATCTCTTAATTACAAAAACAAAGGTTATCTGCATGTTAAATTTCGGAAGGAACTAAATCAGTGTATTATAGTAAGTTGTAAAATATATTGGCCTAATAAATTATATTGTCTACGATGGAATCTAACTGCTAAAGAAAAACATCTGTCTTCTAATAGATACGTAATTTGCAATATAACATGTCAATTTTAATGCAAGCATTTTAAATTAAATTAAATATATAAAAAAATGATTAGGGAAAATATGCGTATTATGTTCCTCAGTTGGTAAGGGTTTTTGGCTAATACGTCCTTGTCATTATTTTGGCTAGCGCGGGAAAATAATTTGCCGCGCTTTTAGGCGTTATACAAACAATAATAAAGACGCAATTCAGTGCACTGCGACATGTCGCATTCTACAAAAGGTAACAAACTCGATTAATCAGACTGCCTTTTAACATTCCCTCTTCTATCTACTAATACCTTAGTGTTTGCAAAGATAAATAAGAGAGTAAAATTATAATAAGTACAATTATTAATAATTGTAATACCTTAGGTTAACGACTTTCCTGATAACGATTGTTATCACTATGTGTAAATCTTTGTAATGCCACTAAGTACTTAACCAACAAATAATAGTCAATATATTATAATTATATTGCTTTGATTCATGACAAAGATTACCAATCTTTTATAAAATAAAATATCTAGCCTGCTAGCCTACTTCCTGTTGCATTTTCCTCGTGGTATGTTGATTCCCAGATATACCTAAGTACCTGGTCTTTCTGTAGAACTGTAGCCCTAGTATAAGTTTTCGATGATCGAATATTGAAACGATCATCGAAAGAGTTTCGAAAAATTTTCATACTAAAATGATCGAATGATTCAATCGTTTGATTTTAGAACACTAATTGCACGCTAATAAGCGCTTATTTGCGTGCAATTGGCTTTCGATACACTCGTACTAGCCCCACTGTTTCCCTGTGGTATCTCGTCCCTAACAATGTTCCATTCTTGAAACATAGTAATTTCTAAACCGTCTTCTCTGTCATTTTCTCCTCTATATCCTCGACTTCGCAGATCCCTCAGATCTCCATGTTTCGGACTCTATCTCGAAGGAATTTCCGGAATGTTTCTTATAAATCTTCATCTCGGTGTTGTGAAGGAGGTTAATGGTTCGAATAGTGTCGGGTCTGGATTTTATACTAAAAGTTTTTTTTTAATATTTAATGAAGACTTGCCCGAAATCCGAGTGATTATGGAAAAAGTTCATAAAAAGTAATATGTAGGCTATTTTCATTATAATTACATACCATCATTTTGTCTGAAATCATCCAATTGCATCATTGCTCTTTCAGTTATTTAAGTATGAGCTAGGAAAATTCTGCAGGTGACAGACTGGAAGGCTGCAACCGAGGACATAGCAAGTTGGAGGCGAAGGTTAAGAGAGGCCAAAGCTTGGCATGACCTGTAAGTACCTATACTGTGGCTGCATCACCTAAAAATGGGTGCAAGACAAATGATTAATAGAATAAGAAGAAGAAGTATAAGAGAATCCCCTTTTGTCCATATCTACATACTTAGATTATTGCTTATACCTACTTCGGTATAACAAAAATATTTTCGTCATTATAGGCTCACTGTTTTGCGACGCTAATCTCGGAGTATCCGGGTTCTTGTCCTGCCCTCCTGTTATCACCATGCGTAAATTACAAGGACCTTTACTTACCAATCTTACTAACTACCAATATTACAATATACCATTGTTTATACCAATAAAAGATACCACAATATACATACAGAGTGTTTCATTGTCCTTTTTCAAACCACTGTCAAAAACTCGTTTTATTTGGGTTCATTCAATATCTTATTATATTTTAAAATATGACAATAAGCAATCGTCACTTTTTATAAATCGTTTAATTCTTAGGGTCCCCGTACACTAAAATAGCAATTTGTTTCTAACGAAACACATGCAGGGTATTAAACGCAGTTCCGCGCACGGGTGACCGCGGCGGTTTCGTATAAACTTCTTCAAAGCATCTAAATCTAAATGGTCTTTCTTAACTCAATTGTGATTTCTACTGCAGTTACATCGGATACAATTCAAAGCTGCCCATTCTCATCGACTCTCTTTGACGATGGTTACATAATTAGGTGTTTATTTCTCAAATTCGCGTGATGTTGAATCGGGGAATTTTGGAATGCAAAAGGTGCTTAAAAATCCTTCAACATAATCTTCCTGTACAGAACTAATCTAACGTTATATTTATGGTACGTAGGTACTTTGTAAATTACAGAGAATTACTCAATTTATTCCTGTTATGTACACTTCCTTTGTCAACGCCATATGCATACTTAATTTTATCATTATAAGAGTGACACACACTTTTGGCATACCTCGACACATTTGTTCCACAACTGTAACAAAATCTAAACGAATTCAACTTTTATATTATTTAGGAGTTAATAAGACATTGTTGTTTTAAAAATGAACTAAGTAATTATTATTTTCAGCTCACTATCAGCTTTGTACTCCGACTCCGAGTCACCAAAACATCATCTCATTGAGTTTCCAATATTAGTTAATAATAACTATAGTCATATAGTTTACGCCTTATTTAAATCTGATATCAAATTAATTATTTTCAAATTCAAAAACATTTCAGTTCGATTCTGTATTGTTACAGCACTTACAGTCAACTGATTTTTAAGGCTTTGTGTTTATTTTACCAATTTCGTTCTTCCTCTTGTTTAGACTTCCTAAGCTCCCTCTTTTGGGCCTATTAGTCATCTACTTTACAACCTTTGCATTGCTGCCAACATACTAGAATTCATTATTTTGGAGTTTTCTTCTTATTCTCAGATTCATTTTTTTTTTCAATATTCTGCAATTCCTTCGACTGTTTCTCAATTTCCAGGAGTCCAGGTGTGAGGGAAATTTCGTTGGTTTGATATCGGTATATTAAAACTTGAGAACCATTGCTAGGCTGTGCTCGATATAGTTGTAGATGCTGAAGATATCTTCACAGATGATTTATTATGTAAGGTCGCAGATGAAACAGCGTCCCCCACAGATTTCTCACTTGGGTTTAATTCATTACCTCACCAACATGGGCAGAGAATCCCGTGTCGTCAGCATAGACGTCGATACGATAATAGCAGAGTTAGGTCATGGAAAGTACCACGCGATCAGTTTTTTCTTTATCGCGGTTGCTATATTTTTCAATACCATCACAGGAGCTATTTTTATCTTCACAGCACGAGACACGGATTATCGATGTCATGTTCCACAATGTGATACAAACGAAACGGAAATGCAACAGCCTTGGCTTGCAAATGCTCTGCCATTTCGAAATGAAATTCCATCCAAATGTGAACGATTTGCAGTCCTTAACGATTCCGATATCGACACGAATGCATCGATGATCGATAAATGTCCGGCGGACATTTTTCAAAACGAAACATTAGAAAAATGCGATGAATGGATTCATCATGATGGGGACACTATTGTAAGGGAATTCAATATAGAATGTCAAGAATGGAAAAGAACTCTCGTTGGGACGATAAACAGTATCGGTCAATTTGTTTGTCTTTCATACAGTGGTCTTCTTTCAGATACATTTGGAAGAAGAAGTGTTATGATAGTGGCTACAGTTTTAAGTGGAGTAATAGGTGTTGCTCAGTCATTTTCTACTAATTATTGGACATTCCTATTCTTTGAATTTTTGGTGAATGCTGTTGGATCCGGAGCATATAGTGCTAGTTTTGTTTTGGGAATCGAAATAATGATACCCGAAAGAAGAGTTTACGGCAGTACAATCATGAATTTAGTGTGCGGAGTGGCGACAGTGTGCCTAGGGGTAGCGGCATGGGTAGTGCCCAATTGGAGGTATCTGTTACGAGTAACATATCTGCCATCCGTGGTAATGTTTTTATCATTGTGGGCATTTCCTGAAAGTATACGTTGGCTGTTGGTCAAGGGTAGGCGTGCTGAAGCTGGCGATATAATCAAAAGAGCAGCGAAGATGAATAAAGTTACCTTATCGGAAAAAGTTTCCAAATATGTGGATCGACTTACCGATGATCCATCGAAGAACCTGAGAGAAAATCGACGAGCTAGTGCAATTATGGTAACCCCTCCTAACAAAAAGCTACCGTTGAGGTCCGTTTTGAAATCTAATCGTCTTCTGACAAGGCTGATCATTTGTACATGCTGCTGGATGACAAATGCGTTTGTTTATTATGGTTTATCTTTAAATGCCGTATCCATAATGGGAAATGAGAACAATCCTTATTTGAATTTCATCTTGGTTTCTCTGGTCGAACTTCCAGCTCAGGGAGTCGTAGTTTTTATGTTGGACACCGTAGGACGTCGAGTGTGCCTTTCAAGCTCCCTCATAGGCAACGCAGTGTGTTGTTTCGTTTTCATTCTCCTGCCACCAGACCAAGACAAACTCTGTTTGATAACTTACATGATGGGCAAGTTGTTCATAACTGTGTCATTCAATGTAGTTTATATTTACACGACAGAATTGTTTCCTACGAGTTTGCGGCACTCTATTTTGGCTTGTTGCTCAATGCTGGGGAGAATTGGGAGTATGTTAGCTCCACAAACACCTCTATTGGAAATATATTACAAAGGATTACCGATGATTCTTTTTGGACTGACTGCTACTTTGTCGGGATTATCCATTTTGATATTCCCGGAAACACTGCACATAAAACTACCTGACACAATTGAGGAGGCGGAAAATATAGGGATGGCGAAAACGAAAACGACTGCGAGGTCGGATAAACTGTACACTCATGTTGAGGGAGCGACAGAAAGTGAGACTGAAGTCGCAAGTTAAACAACTTAATTGTTATTACATTTAGTAAATTCTTAAGGCTAGGAGTAATTATGCTAATTTATGAATAATTATACATTTAGACTGAAGATACTATAGTAAATTATTGTAAAAATAAAATATTCAGTAATAAAACAACAATCCATTGTATAATTCCTGCCAATATAATAAAACGTCTTCCTGATTTTTAGAAGATATGTATGATAAATCCATTTAGATTCAACTTAGAAGACGTACAACGTTATATCAATGATAGCACAGGTAACAGATACCTATATGTACTAACTAACTGTATTTGGAACAAAATGTAGCAGCCCCTAATTATGTGCGAGCCTGACCAGTTGTGCAATTTCTTTACAGATAGCTGTACACCACATTTAGTGCATTTATTTTTTTTCCTCATTTACCATTATTGTTTACAACGTGATTTTTATTAAACATTACAAATTTTGTTGGCAATGAGGTTATCTCATTATATTAAAAATGTAATGTTATAAGATGTAATGAAGGAAGCATATCATAAAAAGGGTGTATTGTGGACGATTGCTTCCATGATTTTTAAGTAGTATTATTATACTTTATATGATTGCTTCGAAAAGCAACGAAGAAAAATAAAAAATGTTGAAATTTTAAAATTTCTCAGTAACTAGTAATAGGTATTATCAAAAATCTATGAAAATTGGCGATTTAGTAGGAACTTGTAATACTTCACTACAGTAACAAGTATCATCACACTAATTGCAGGATATATCGATTCAACACCACATCACATCACTACATTTTATTATGATTGACTTTGATAATAGACATCTTGATTTTTAAATTTATTTAGCAGGCTTTAAATTGATTCTACCTATTAGGTATTATGACATATTGTTAGTCATTATCTACACCGTAGATTTTATTTTATAAAAAAAGAATATTTATTTGTCAAGCAAATACAAAATTAATAACGAATTCCTATCCACGTGAGTTGGATGTCTTGTACTGTATTCCTATGTGGAGCTATTATTATGATTTTCATTTTTTATTATCTTAGCTTAGTACATTCCCAATAAGGGGGCGTTCAAGTATTACGTAACGCAATTTTTGAAGATTTTTGACCCCCCCTCCCCCCCATGTAACGCGCCGTAACGTTTTTCTGTACCCCCCCCCTCCCCCCCCCTAAATGTTACGTAACACCCAAGAGACTATTTTTTTACTGAACTGTCGTAAAAAAATAAAAGGGTTTCAAAGGGTTCCTTTGCTAACTTCGGAGAAAAAAAAATACTATTTATATGTTCCAATAATTTATCTTTATTTTTTCTTTTGCTGTTTTCCAAATTTTGGCATAGCTGCGTTGGCAAGTCGAGTTGATGATGTAAATCCCCCCTTTTGACCACTAACGAATGCTGACAACGAAAATAAAATAAAAATGACGTAAGTATAATACAGTCGAGGGATTCCCCGTAAAAAAAAATAAAAGATTTGCTAACTTGGGAGGGCGAAATAAAAATTACATACAATGCAGTCGAGGGACTCCCCGTAAGACTTAAACGAAAAAGGTTCCTTTTTTCGCAGAGCGAAAAATTCTTACGCTTAGGGTGAAAACACGTAGAAAGCCGATTCCGACCGGCGCAAAGAATGTTGTCTATGGTTTCAATGCATTTAAATGGGCATGCCGGAAAGCAGGTTTCTGCTTTTGCTGTGCGTATCCCCATTCAACTGCATAGAAACATTCTTTGCGCCGGTCGGCGCGGGTCGGATTCGGCATTCTACGTGTTTCCACCAAAAGCTTTAACATCGGAGAACAAAATAAAAATGACGTAGGTACGGTACAATCGAGGGACTTCCCGTAAAACATTGTCGAAAAGGGTTCCTTTGCTAACTTCGGAGAAAAAAAATTATGTACAGTACAATCGAGGGACTTCCCGTAAAACATAAACGAAAAGGGTACCCATCTTCGGAGAAAAAAAAACAAAAATGACGTACAGTACAATCGAGGGATTCCCCGTAAAACATAAACGAAAAGGATTGCCCAACTTGGAAGATATTTCCCAATTTTTTTTATTTAAGAAAAAAAATACCATTACGTAACGAGTTGTTCAAACCCCCCCCCCCTCCCGCCCTAATAACGCACAGTAACGTTTTGCAAGACCCCCCCTCCCCCCCAAATTGCGTTACGTAATACTTGAACGCCCCCTAAGCGAAATATTTGCCGACAAAATCTACGATCGCAACATCATAGAATGTAAATGTAAATAAACGAATTTATTGTTTTAAGAAGTTTTGTATTATGGTCCGTTTACGCTTTGTTAAGTGTCAAGTGCAGATGTGAAGTGATTGGTAGTTAACCGTATCGAGAGCAACTTGTTACGTAATCAAGTGCAGTTGATAATAATGATAGAAGCGAGTTCTGTTTTTTGCGAATAGTAGCAATAGTGCCGTCCCGCGCACCTTCAGCATCAGTGGGTCGAAACCGTCATGTCATAGTCGTCATACAAAGCACTTTTTGTATGGATGGCGACAGGTTTTAAGGTACCAACATTGAAAAACAAAAATAATATCATGAATTGCAAACTTGTTGTTTGGTTGCGACGCGACTGTTTATGTTTGAAAAACATCAAACTAAACTGAAATCTTAACGCCATTTTTTAGCGGTCTGTTGTGTTATTGTATTATTTTCGAAGAGAATACAAAACCTACGGATTGAGTATTGAGGTCATTTTGTTGATATTCAAAGATAATCATAATGCGCAAAAGGTGTGTCATTTGTCATAAAAGTGATGAGAAAAATACCAATTGTGATGTTTATTTTTTTGACTTTTGTGATGATTTTTTTTATCACTTTTTTCAAAAATTTCAAATATTATGTATTAAAAATATGTGTACAACAAATATTATGTATTAAAACTTTTGTCAAAAGTGTTATAAATATCTAGTAGGTGTATAGATACTCTTGTGTAAATTTTTGTAAAACTGCAATAAAGCTATCATTAAATTAAATACTTTTTTTTTTTTAACCAATGACTTATGAGAAATTTAAAATTGCTTGGGTATATATATAAGTAGTCTGTGGGTATGACCATTACTGCCCGCTGTCAAGTACCAGAAAGGCAACATCACCATAATAAAAATTTTGTTTCAATGTTGGCTAAACAAACCAGTCAGTACATTTTTTTCATCTATGGAGTTGCGTCTCTTATCCGTAAGGTATTATATTCTCTTTGTTCAGCATGTCGCAAGTGAAGCAGCGTGCACCGTCTTTGTCAGCGCTGCCCCTGGTGGTGATAAAAGAAAACAATCCATCGCGTAGGTATTTTTATAATAAAAAATTTCGTAAAAATATAAAAAAATGAATGCCATCCTTAGAGTAAGAGAATACTATGGAGGGAGCACAATTGCGAAAAAATGAAGCCTAAAAATGGCGGACAGGGCCATAAAAAGTGATAGAGTGAAGTTGGCTCCATATGGATGCCAATGCTACAGATGTCATCGATGATCAATGTATGACACAATTACATCGAATTTCATAGCCCATTAAAAACTATCGTATGAGAACGCTTATATCATAAATTGTTTTTGAAATAAAGTGCATAAGTATTTTTTTTTTGTTTTCACGTAGGTTATGATATGATGTTAATTTTGTTAAGAATTACTTCACAGCGTGTGTGTATGTGTGTTATCAAAAATCTCACGATGCTTTGACAAGCTCAAGTGAAAGCAGGCTTCACACCAAGGCAGTAATGAAGATGATGAGTGCTTGTCGAAACGTGGCGGAATTTTCATCATACACATATTATGTACTTAGTTTAGAAAACTGAAATGCGTAATGGTTGTCATTAATTATAAGGTTATGAAAAATAAAAAAAAGATGTCATTTTATGGAAATGTTTATATTCCTTTGATAATTAATGTTACAAGTAAAATCATTTTATTGTTACAATGCCAATTTTTGTATAATAATAATATATCCACTAGGACTAGGGTGGATATTTGATGGATGGAAGTGTACGGACCCGACGATATACATGAAGTATGTTTAGGTGTCCAATGTTCCCTTTTTACTGCTGCAATCCATTGCCTTTGCCCATCATCCATCATCTTTGGAAAATCTTAAAACATACAAACAGTTAGAAAATAAGACAAGTGTATCATTTAAATTCACATTCAATATTGTTTTCTGTCATGATATACTAAAATGTTTACACAGAATCAAGCTAACAAATAGCTCATTATGTCGTACGAAATTACCATTTTTTCACAGAAAGATAAATATAATATACATATACATATTTTATTTTAAATATACAAATGTAATTCAATATCGATAAGTAAAGCTTTACAGGTCAAAAAATTATCAAAAATAATTATTCGATTATAACATCGATGAGCCGTTTTGGCGTCACTACACATAAAATGTCATACACACAACAAATCATTATTTTAAGTAAAATACTATTTTTAATTCAATTTTTCAATAATAAATGACGTATAACAATAAAAGAATACATCTTTATATATCAGGTTTATGAAATATTAGAGAAAAGTTGTTATATATGATAATATATTACAAATAAACTTCGATACTCACCCTTGCATGGAAATACCCATTTTTTTATCTTTATCGCCGTTTGTTCACCCAAAAACACTACATTTCCACATGATGTTTAATGTTGAATATTAATTCACAAAATAATGCAAACAAATTTATGTTTTGGAGAAAAAAAACAGCTTTTATCATGAACAAGTCACTTTGACACAACGCACTATTCAAATTGATTCAAATATCGCTCCACAGACTGCCATAAAAAGTATAAGAGTGAAGTTCGTGCATGTCTAAAAATCGGCTTCATGCGAGAACAATAGGAAATATACCTATCGCTCCCTCCATAGTATTCTCTTACTCTAAGATGCCATCGGTTTTAAGAACTTTTTTCATATGGTAACATTGTTTGAAGTATGGCAACATGCATTTTTCACTATAGTTTTCCATGGCGGGAAGTCTGCTGCGCGTCATTACGAATTATTTTGGAAAAGTAAGTGACAAACTAAATATCGCAAAATGATGCAAGAAACTAGGTCTGAGACAGAGGTAATAATATTTAATTAATATGAAATTGAGTCGACATAACTTAACGAACCCATTGCTTTTCAAATGAATGAGTTTTATTTTGCGTAAAACAGTTTATTAATATTTCTCTAAATATTTTTTAATACACATCCTTCAATCAATTTAGATTGAGTCGAGTTTTTTAAATCAAAAGTTTAGCGTCTTGGATATATATGCTAGTGGATGACATCGTATTTTTTACATACCTATGTACAATATTCCATATAAAATGTCTGAAATTTTACAACAGTGGATAAAGAGTAAAATTTAAGTGTAAAATATTCCATTGAGTTTCAAAAACAATAAAAAAACGCTTGACATTATTCACATTCAAAATCAATAATTAATTTGTAGTGGTCAATAGGTATTATGTGGATATAGATGAAACTTTGAATAATTTCTTATTAAATTGAAAAGTTTTATTTTATTCAATTATTTTTACGACCAGGTCAGCTCCTTGCTTACAACAAGAGTCAAAGAGGCCACACAGACTGTCTCCGGATCAAAAACGTTAATGAAAATAGTAACATCTATTGGCTTAAGTGCACTAACTCACTCCCGAAAATTATTTTCAAAAGAATGCTACAATTTTTACACTATTGGTGGAAAAATGGTGCCATATATCAAAAATGATTCGATTTGTCCTTATTCAAATGAATTTTGTAAATTGATTGAGTCAATCAGAGATATTTTGGATCGAGGATATGTGAGTCAAAGTTTTTTATTTTATTTCTGCCCTTAACCAATCCATCTGCTGATGGTATTTCAACAAATATGTTTTAGCTGGATAGAATCTTGATAAATATTTATAAAAATAGTGAGGATCCAAGCACTTTGATTGAATCATATGAATATGTATACAGTTATCACGAGCAGATGTTCCAACATGAAGAATCCAGCAGGATTAGTGGAAAATCAAAGAAGTATGTTTAATCGTAGACTTTACTTAAGATTTTAATCATCGCTGTTCCTTGACAATGTAATTGTAGTAATGTTTGCAAGTCTTTTTAAAAAAAAATTATTGAAGTAAGCATTATGTGGAATTGCAGTTATGTGGTTAAAAAAATTTGAAAAAAGCTTAACAGGAATGTGTTCAATAACTTACTGCTCAAGCCAGACTGTGTAAAGCAAAACTAGCATCAGCTATTATCTAATTATTTATTGTATGTTTTGCTTCTAGATACGATTCCACATTTTTGGTAAAGAGAATTTTGGAATTTAGAGATCGCACACTAGTTATGTGTGATGGTAAAAAAGAACTATCGAAAAATTGGGAAATGGTTGTATATGTGAATTACAATGAAAATGGTAACAATGTATTATTGTATGAACTAAAACTTTTATATAATGTTATAAAATATTTGAGAGAGGTACCTTATTGCCTATTTAATTAAAATTGGGTATCAATTTTCTGCTGATGAAGTTGAATTACCCGAGGAATTGAATTAGTATTGTGAAGCTACAAGAGAAACAATTTGTTGAGGGTATCGTGTATCACATGTGACTTATTTCCATTTACACCGCCATCTCTTGGATTTTTCAAAAAGTTACGCAATTAAAGGAATTGTTTTTATTACAAACTTATGACCCGCTGAACTTCATCCCGCATCCGAATCAACAATACCAAATGATTACATAATGCAAACAATTATTAGCTTAATTTAATTAAGTTTTTATGTCGTAAACTGTATTTAATTCATGTAATAAGTCAAAATTATTTTTTTACTCTGGTTTAGCTCGAAGTACAACGGGCGGGTCAGTTAGTTAAAAATAAAATAATGAATTACATTGTTATTATTGTAAGGATCCCCATATACTGGCAATTTGTTTAAAGCAACTATTTATTTGCTTAGGAGAAGCTAATATAAACCGCTGCAACTTGAAAGTTGCCAGTGCACGGGTCTGCATTCAAAATCCTGTGTTTAATTCAAATCCACAACTGATCTCCCAATTGACGTTGTTAATATATCTGTGGTTTTACAGCTCCAGATGACTATTGTGGTGATGGTTTCGATCCTTGTGATAATATACCTAAAGTAGACAAAAGGCTCAGAATGCTTATGGGAAATATCAAAACACCATTTCACACCCTGAGAGTATCGGACTATAGTAACGGTAACTGTTATGAAGTAAGTAAATAATTCATTACAAAAGGCTTCTGTCAAACTCTGTACGTAAGTTGAGTAACTATAAGTACGTACATTAAAAGATACGCAATGGATTAAATTTTTTTTCTTTTATGTAAACGAATCTAGGCTCACCCAAAGTGAGAATTACTATTTTGACATATATAACAGAAAGCAAAGCTTGTAATGTGAAAGTGGAAATGGTCAGCACTAGGATTCGAACCCACGACTTTCAGTACGCTGGGCTACCAACCATTACACACTAACAGCAGGCTGATGTTCCTAACTAAAACTCCTGTATAGTTTCGAAAATATTCAGGTTTTTTTTTTAATTTTCTGACCAAAGAAATGTTTGGTCAGTAACTCAATTAACTCTCTAAAATTTTTGTCATACCTATTAAAAGTATGGAATCCTCCAAACGCATTGGCAAAATAGAAGTAGGTACCAGGCTAAAAATTATTTTTTATTGTGTAATAGTTTTGCGTTGTTCAGTACGACAGTGGAGGAATTACAGCGCAGTGTTTCAAGACTCTGCGACGAAACAGCACGCCTTGGCATTCGAGTCAATGCCAGTAAGACGGAGCTCATGGCGAGTAATGCCTGCCCCGATAAACAGCTACCGATAACCATCGACGGTCACCAGGTCTCCCGGGTGGATAAATTTAAATACCTGGGAGCAACCATTACCACCTCTGGTGACCTCGGGGCTGAGCTTCCGATACGTATCGGTATGGCAGCGTGAGCCCATCACCTCTAACATTGTGGGGAGGAGATGGACTTGGCTGGGACATGTGTTAAGGATGCCGAATGACAGTTGGCCGAGGAGAGCGCTGTTCTTCCTCCCATCAGGGTCCCGAAGACGAGGAAGACCCTCTCACACTGTGTTCCGCTCCTTCGAAGCAGAGCTGAGGGACATGGTGTGGGAGGAGGTCATAAACATTGCGCAATGGAGAGCTCTTGTTGCCTCCCTATGCCCATGAGTGGGGTGTAAAAGGGAGTGTTGTTGTTGTAATAGTTTATTGAGTTTGTACAGAAAGAAACTATATATTTGCATAGAAAATTAAAATGTAAAACTTTATCACTCACCAAATTTTTTCTAAATTTTTTCACAGGGAGGCAAGCTGATAAGTTTAGTGGGAAACAATATGAACGTCGAAGAGAAGGTGGTAGGTATTAAAAATAATATTTTTGAAAAATAATGCTTCAAACCACCTCTGCATAATTTAATTTTTTTGTGATTATTCCAGAATGACGAAGACATAAACCAATGCTCTCAAAAAACAGTAAATAATCTGTTTGATGACACAACACTGTTTCAAGAAGAAAAGGTAAGTTTAGTTATTCTGAAAATAATACCTCAACTCAACTTCTTGAGATGGTTTGGGTATGTTGTAAGAATGGATGCAAATTTACAAGGCTGAAATAAAAAGATGTAAGAAGGCGTGGTCCACTGAGAATGGTGTGGATTGAAAACGTTGATTCTGTCCTCAAGGAAGGCCAGGTCAGAAGTAAGAGAAATAGGAGAGGTTGTAAGGGAAATGGTATGTTCGTAGAAGAAGGGAAAGAAATGATAGAAAAGAGTGTAGGTCTGTTCTCTCTGCCTACCCTTAAGGGACAAGGTATAATGGGTACAAAAAAAATATAAGATGAATTGGTCCTAATTTTTCTTAACCACATTGAGAACTGTGGACAATTTGACATTGCTTCCCATAGCAACAGTTTTATCATGTATCACATATTTCATCGATGTTATATTTCCCACAGACACCCATATTTACTTTCTTAGCAAAAATCAACTTACAGATGAATAATGAGTATGAAAAATAGTTTGTGTGGGGCTAGTGTTTCACTGAAAATACTGAGTAACGGACAAACTGACCTACCATGATTAAATAAGTTTCAAAGCGTCGTAAATATAATTTACTTAAATGGAATATTATTTCCAGGTTATAAAATTGAAAAAGGCCAAAAACTTGAGTTTGAAGAAAACGCACCTTTCTGGTAATATGGCAAATTTTTGGTTTTTTATATATTCATTCAAAATTGATCTAGATATATAAAATACTAATATGTTGTTTTGTATAAACTTTCGAATTTATAGACTCTGAAGATGATGAAGGTTCAAATATTTCGTGTCCGTGCGCAAGACATTTTACATCGTCCATTTTTAATATTGTCGTGTGTCGGTTAGTATATTATGTTCTCATATCTCCTACCCCCTTGAGAAAACATTTTGATGCATTCTGCAAGTTCCTTTATGACTAGCAACTCTTTCAGCTAACACAATATTCAATTTGAATTTTTTATGATTGCTAAAATTGTAGATTTTGAGTCTTATCTATTCAATAAGAATATGTAGAAAGATAGAATGCTATATACCAGTTTCCCAAATCAGTTTTCACTTAAAACGCATTGTTTATGTTTGTATTTGATGTACTGATAAACTTAAATCACCAAAATATTACCTCTGAAGATTTCCAGTTTTCGCCACTGTACGTTTTCGTATTAAGATAATAATAAAATGCTAAAAATTTACTCCTAATTCAAAAACACTGCAACAAAGATCTTGTAAGCAGCATTAGAGTTCTTCAGTCAGCGAAAAATCCATTCAATTTTCCATTGAACGTAAAGTTATCATACTCGGCTAGTTACCAAATAATGAAAAAGTATGTTTTTAACCCAACAAAAATTAAGGCCTGGAAATTACAAAGGTGCTAAGTGGATTTAACATAAAACAGAGAAAAAGGGGAAAAAATGTTGAGTGCACCATAGGGGGCGTTCAAGTATTACGTAACGCAATTTTTGAAGATTTTTTACCCCCCCCTCCCCCCCATGTAACGCGCCGTAACGTTTTTCTGTACCCCCCCCTCCCCCCCCCTAAATGTTACGTAACTCCCAAGAGACTATTTTTTACTGAACTCTCGTGTAATAGGTACTAATTATATGTTCCATAAAATTTTCTTTATTTTTTCTTTTGCTGTTTTCTAAATTTCGTTGGTATTTTTTTGGCATAGCTGCGATGGCAAGTCAGCATAAGAGCCTTATAGGCCAAGATCAGTTGATGATGTAAATCCCCCGCTTTTGAGGACATTATAGTATCTACAAACTCACTTTAACAACACTCACTACAAGCAATTTGTGTTTATGCATAAGAACACGTATAAAGCCGATTCCGGCCCGCGCCGACCGGCTCATAGATTGTCGCATGTCGTATGATTGTGGCATGCCGGAAAGCGGGTGCCTGCTTTTTCTGTGGGTATCCCCATTCAAATGCATAGTAACATTCTTTGCGCCGGTCGGCGCGGATCGGAATCGGCTTTCTACGTGTTCTTACCCAATGGGTACTGCGTATTAAGCACTAACGAATACCGACAACGAAAATAAAATAAAAATGACGTAAGTATAATACAATCGAGGGATTCCCCATAAAAAAATAAAAGAAAATGTGCTAACTTGGGAGAGCGAAATAAAAATTAGGTACATACAATGCAGTCGAGGGACTCCCCGTAAGTCATAAACGAAAAAGGTTCCTTTTTTCGCAGAGCAAAAAAATTACATACAGTAAAATTGAGGGATTCTCCGCAAAACATAAACAAAAAAGGTTCCTAATTTCGGAGAACAAAATAAAAATGACGTACGGTACATTCGAGGAACTTGCCGTTAAACATTGACAAAAAAGGGTTTGCTAGCTTCGGAGAAAAAAATTATGTACGGTACAATCGAGGGACTTCCCGTAAAACATAAACGAAAAGGGTTGCCCAACTTGGAAGATTTATTTCCCAAATTTTTTTCATTTAAGAAAAAAAAAACGTTACGTGACGCGTTGTTCGAACCCCCCCTCCCGCCCTTGTAACGCACAGTAACGTTTTGCAAGACCCCCCCCAAATTGCGTTACGTAATACTTGAACGCCCCCATAGTAGCAAACGTATGGGTGACATGTTCAATATTAATTTTGATTTACTTACAGTAATTCTTACCTTTTGCAAACATAAAATGTTGCTTAGCACCTTTGTAATGTTCAGTCCTCAATTCTATTTTTGTGTGTGTAACATTCTGAACTTATTTATTGAGAAAAAACATATTTTCACAGATCTTGCTGCAAGCCACAACACGCCGAATGTTTCGGTTTACTTATCAAAGGTAAGAATGAAAACTTCAAACACTACTGCGACATTTGCGCTGCCTCAAACTCTAACATACTGTGTTCGGATAGTCAAATGACCAAGATGTCCGCTGCCGAGAGAAAGGTATAAATAATTCACGTCAAATAAGTTATTACTTGTTCAATTTTACTCAAACAGATGAGTGATTTCATACTGTTTTTTGTTTCAGTGGCTGAGTTTGTTGAGAACCACGTTAGCCAGTTTCTATTATTACCGTGAAATAGATGAATCCTTGATCGCGTCTGTACAGCAAGTATCGGCTCGCATGGCTGAAAAGCTATTCAGATATGCCATTAAACTGGGAGTCTTTCAATTAAGAAATGATCTTGAAAATCAGTAAGTATTATAATTAATACCTACTAATAAAAAAATTGTTAAATTTTCCAGGTTTTCTACCTTCTGTCTTATTAAAATTAATCCAGTCCAAATTGAATGCTTCTGGCAATGTTGGAATCCCTCTTGATCGTATAAAAAAAATATTCCCAATTTTTGGAACAGTGTATCGAAGGTTCATTCAATAGTCCACATTCCGAGTTCTACCTTTTCCTCTCAATTTCAGCTAAATGCTTTGTTTTATTTTTCTTTTTTTTTTATAATCCAAACTTTGTAATAATGTTAATACTTGTTTTAAAGATTCTTCTCAGTATAATATCAACATTTCAGATCTTTTTCTTCTTTTATGTAAAAGTGTAGAAAATGCATATTTGTATTATATAACATTTTCAAATCATTTCATTGTTTTTTTAGGAATTGCACAACAAAAATAGTCGATAGTCAAGCGTTGGAGAAAATAATTTCCAAATATTTTACCAAAGTTATTTTAAATACTTTGTCACCGGTTCGACGAATGGAACCTTTAAACCTAGAAGACGAAATAGTATTTACTCCAAACGTGTTCAGCCAATCTTCTGGTTTCAATCGTAACGTGGAAAGCCCACTCGATAGATCAAATCAGAATTTAATAAATGCTCTACCGCAGGAGAATAAACAACTTCCATGCTCATTAGATTACAGTCTCAGTAAAGTACAAGATGCTTCTCCCAATCTAAAAAATATTGATTCAATGGATAATTTACCTGGTGATGATGATGAGGGAATAACTGTTAGAAGAAGCTCAAGAGTCAAATCGGCGTGCAAAAGATACCAACGAGAACTATTTGAGGATTCCCCAGTCAAGAAGAAGCATAGGGGCGGGCGTAGACTATTTAAAGAAAACTAAAAGTCAATTATCCATAGTAAAAAAAATAATATAAGTTTTATCTTAATTTTCATTGTTATTCCAAACATTTTTATTTTATTAACGTAAGTTCCCTAAACAAGGTACATTATTTAATTAAAAATGTTTTTTTTTCTTACTGTGAATGATAATATATTATTGAAGTCTATTAAGAAATCAAATCTTTTTTGTTATTTTACTGCATAGTTCATAAGTTTATACTAGGTATCTATTATAAACTCCCTAGCTAGGTTGGTTGGTAATGATATATTTTTTTAATACAATAGTTAATGTTTTCTTTTATCAAGGATTTCACTAAAGGAAAAAAAATACTTTTATACTTGCTAAAATTCTTAATGATTACATATTTTAATCTGAATTTCTCATATTGATTTATGGAGATCACCTTCCAATGAAATTAATAGACCATTAAAGAATGACGTTTTGCCTGGAGGGCATACAGTCTGGTATGTCAGTACTGTTTAAATTAACTGCAGATTTCAAATAAAATTATAATACACCCACACGGAATAGAATACAACGACGTGATAAATACTCTCAAAATCTCTTGTTTGCCCACCAAGCAGTGCCAAAATCTTTAATGGTCTTTATTTTGTAATAAGAAAGATTCTGAAGAATCTATCGAAAATATTATTAAAGTAATTTAATGTGGAATAACAAATTGTTTTATTTCAAGAATGCACATTCAATTCGTTAATTTTAAATGAATGATATCTAATATATTATTGAATCTATGGAAACGTCGTCGTTGTTGGCAACACTACTACAAATCTTAATTCAAAAAAGAACATCTTCATATTATCAAATCTATCCAGTCGCAGGCTAAATAATAATATTGTCAATAAAAATTATTATTGTTCTCTATCTATGGAAAATAAATAATATATTATCTATGAAAAGTTATTTTTTTATTGGCAACACCACAAACATTAAGGATAAAAGAACATCAGACCTATCAAATCTATTGTCGCCTTGTTAGATAGCAGACTATTTATATTCCTATTAAATATTTTTATTGTTAAAATGATTTTGGGAACTGTTAGACGTGTTAAAAATAACAACGATACTGATAATCAAGAGATAGTTTATTACGATGAAAGCAATTTTCAAAATGACAAGGAAAATTCTACTAGACAAAGTAACAATATGTCAGGACAGTTTTATAATGTAGTCAACAACACTCCTTTGCCAATGAAAATGGTTGTATCAAATACGGTTCGTAGGAAACAAAATGGCGCCATACATTCAATCAATAATGTGGATTTGTCAGAATATGAACATTTGTTTGAGAAGAAAGTTGAGCCGAGCAAAGTTGTAAATGAAATAAAAACCTCTCTAAAATCAAATAGGAAGTTACAAAGCACCAAGGCGAAGTTAAATGATTCTGGAAAAGGAAGAATGTACAGAAATAAAAACAAAAAATTCAGAGCTGAAGATCTTCTAAATGTTTTAAAGGTTAATCATCCACATGTCGAAGAAGAGAGTGACACTGAACAAAGTAACTCTGCTTCTTCAGCCGAATATTCTTATTTAGAGCTGAAAAGAGAACTTCAAATGGACGAAAGCGACGGGGACGACTCGGATGTCATAGAATCAAACGGTTTAGAAGTCATCAAGGTGTTTAAGAGGAATAACGAAACCGTACAAGTCAAGCAATCTGTCGTTTGGAAAAAGAAAAACTGAATTCATTGAATCACTTGGTAGGAAACTTTTATATCATTCTGTCAGCTTCATAACCTGTTTTTATTTCCCTCCATAACTGTAAACTGCAATATTTATGTAACTAGCAACAAAATCTGTCAAAGAGAAGGGACATTTTTATAAATCAATTTTATCAATATTTAAAGGTCCCAATTTTACTCTACACGTTAGGGGACTGCAGACGATTTAACATTTCTTCCCGAAACTCTTCCCGATTTTCTTCTCTCTGATCAGCTATCACATTTTCTCTAATAAAACATTTCCTACAGTCACCGAACATTATTGTTATAGCAGCTATGACTTATTTCGTTGGTTTTGTATGCACAGTTACGGACAAACTTAGGAATTATTATGTAGGATTGTTCAGAAAAAAAACTGTAATTTTATACAAAAGTATTTATAATCAATTAAACATTTTTTGTTTAAGTACATAAGAAATAATATGCACAAAATGACTGAGTCATCGGGATAAAAATAACCTATAATGTCAAATTATTAAATTTTAAAAAATATATATAGGTATAAATAATGCAATTTGTATTGTGAACCTAGGAAAAAAATTGTTAATAATAAATTAATTAAAATATGACAAATATTTTTAACAACGATATTAAGTTTTGTGTTCTTCATAGACAGAAGAACACAAAACACAACTTATCAATTAAAATCTCAATAAAAAATGTCAAATTACATGTGAAATATTAACATATGAGATTCTTTCCAAAGAGCAATGTTTCATATTTGATTCGGAATCGCGAAAATTGGTAAGGAAAATGGGATTAAAATTACTAAAAACCATCAATGTATGAAGTTATTTATCTATTCAAATAAATCAAATTTACCCGTCTTTTTTGGTTAGTAAAGTTATTATTGATTTAAGTACGAAGAGCAAAGTGGACATGTCCATTACAAATAACAATCTCTTGACAGTCTCAAGAAAAAAACTAGTATAAATAATATAAAAAAAAAAACTAGCTGCATTTTTAAAGCTGGAAAAAAAAATTCCGATTTTCAAAACAGAAATTTCTGATTGAAATAGTGGTCAAGATTTTATATATTTTCAACATATAAATATCACAACAATAAACAAAATAGGTATATTAAAATTTGGGATATTTTTAACTGCAATTTTATTATTTTTATTTGTAGAACATTTTATACTAAGTAAAAAATTTAGCTTTTAAGTTATAAAAATCATTACAAAGGTGCTAAGCAAAATTTTTTGATAAAATCATTTTATGTTTGCAAAAGGTGTTAAAAAATTAAAGGCTTATATTATAACCATGCAAAAATTTAAAGTGATTGAAATACATTAAGTAAATCAAAATTTAATCTGGAAAATGTAACCCGTGCGCTAGCTACTATGGCGGGCTCAACAGCTTTTCCCTTTCTATCTGTTTTATGTTTAATGCACCTTTGCAAAGTCCCGTTCTCAATTATTGTTGTAAAATTTGGTCCCAATATTAAAGTATGAAGGCCTAAAAAGATTGTAATAAAATCTTTGATTTGATGAACTGTTTTCCTTTTATTAAAATCCTTTTCTGAATAAAAGTTTAGAGATAAAATTAGTAATGAAAGAAAAAGTACAAATGAAAATATGAGACGGACGTGGAATGCAATATTGAAATAGAATTACTTTAGAGGTACGAAATATAAGATTTAGAAAATACAGAACTTTTGACAAAATGGAAAATTGGTCCATTTTTTCTACTAGTTTCACTAACATTAATTCAATAATTATCAATATAATAAACAATAGATATAGAATTAATAATAAGTACAAAATTATTTAAAAATACTAACAGTGGCGAGTGTATTGTTCCTAGCAAAGTACAAATATATACAATAATATCTAAATAATTACAGTAATTATTACTGTTAAATTTGTGGTTCTTAATGTTGGAAATATTGTTATTTCGTGTATTCAAATAAAAAACACGGAAATTGTCTATTCTTTCTTTAATTTCCTAAAACAATTTTGAAAAGCATATCCTGCTTTGCATTGACTAAGAAGATATTTAAAAGCAGTTCCAAATTGTACATCTTAGATGATTTGGCCATCTAAAAGCGACGGATGACAATTGTTGTTTTATCTTACGGAAGGGGAGTAGACAAGCCAATCATATGGAAGAATGGTGATTTGGATGAAAGAATTGAAGACTATTCTTGAGGTGGCCAAAACAGAATAAGAACCGTGTGTAGATGTTACATGTTTAGAGGATTGGTTGTTACAAATACCACGATAATCACGTAAGATTGTAGGCCGGTTGGATGGATATATTTTGAATTAGATATTTATGAAACACACTGAAGGTTCTTTATACTGAGAATGCTTTGAAATTTGTTTCAAAAAGGTAACTATTACAAAAACTATAGATTAAAAAAAAAACTATTTTTTACTAAACTGTATGGTTAAAAAAATAACTATGAAGTAATTTTATTTACTCGATTCATCACGAAAATTATTGTTCAACTTTTTAAAAGATAAATATCAACTAATAAAAAAAATCTCATTTACATACGACAGATACAATCAACACATAAATTTTCCTTCATATAGAAAGAAATGGTACACAATTTCATAAAAAACAAAAACGATATGTACATTCAATCAATTTTATAAATTAAGTATATATTTTTTGTAAAACAATAAAATATCGATATATTTTAATACCAGTACTCGGTACACTAAATTATATTTTGAAATCACAATATAATATAAATTTTACATCTAAAAATATTAAACTAATAATTATTATTTATACAACATTAAATTTCTTTACATTTTAAAAAATACAAGATTGTCACGTTTTGTAAAAAATAAAGTACCCCAAAATAGATCACTAGAAAATTTCAGAATCCGTTATTGGTGGCCCATCAGACTTACATTATATATAATATGTATTAAATAACGATAAAACTAAGGTTCGTAAAATTATTATCACATTCCTGATTCTGCGATTCCTTCATCGTCTGAAAAATAAAAAATAAGTAAAATTATGTTAACATAAGAAATTTGGATAAAAAAACTTTCACGACAAATATTACGAATGTACCATTATTAATATGAACTATGTGAAAACATAAACAATTTAGATGCATGAATATTATTTACAGTTATATAAAATGAGTTTATTTAGTAGATGAAGACATCCCATCACCAATGATGATTTCTAGAGAAAAGCAATAAAATTTCCCAGTAGTGTATAATGTGTTAAAAACAGATGGTTGCATATTAAAAAATAACATTTAACTTAAGTTGAAAGTAAATTCAAGATCAATTATTTTTTAGAAAATACATGCATCTTAGGGTGGATTTATACTAAATGAATATTACATACGAAAGCCAAAGCTGGAAAATAGTTTATTTATTTTTCATGATCGTTGATACTGGACATCATGGAAACAACAACAAATAAGAACTATTAAATGGGCGATGACAGTTTTTTCATGTGGTTATTTCCTTGGTGACCATATCGAGGATCAAGAAAGTACACTGTATTTTTCAGCTCTACCTTTTTTTTTCGATTGGTATAAAAGCACCGTAATATGCCATCTGTTTAAAGTTGACCAGAATTTAACTCTGAAATAAAATGGTGTATGGTCCAACCAAATTTTTATTTTGACGATTGCGTATAAAATATATTGCAAATGTAAGCATTTGCAGGTGAAATGATGACATGAATCCATTTTATTTCAGTCAAATAATGTATCACATCTGCTGCTGCTTAGAAAAAATATATTGCCCGAATGAAAGTAAAATATTATAGAAGTTAAGAAAAAAGTACTTTGATTAGAAATTTTAGAGTTGTGTACTATAAATAAGCTATTGAAATATTTCCATACAAAACATTTAATGTGTATGATAAAACAATTAGGTACATAGATTCAATAATGATCTGATAATTTTAAGTAGTCTAATTTAAAATTGGCTAAAGCATTAAAGGAAGGGTGATGTATAGGGAATTCTCTACTTAGATACGTTCCACATCTTCATTTACTTACAACAAAATTATAATTTAAAATGTCTTTTACTTCCTTCCAGGGCTGCCGGCAGAATTTTGTTTTCTGGCTTAAAATTCAAAATGGGTAAAATCATAACATAATAAAAGTAGGGTTTGAATAGAAAGAGATAAGAGAGTGGGATAACTTTTCTACAGTATTTTCATGCATTTCAGTAAACCAAATAAGTTGGAAACCAAAATTTGCATTGTAAAAGGATGTTCCAAAATTTCACAATTCAAGTAGAAACTCTGTATTCTTCAAAATTTTGATAAAAACCTCATTTTATGCCACTATAAATCAACTTTAGTGCAGAATATGATTGGAAAATAGAAACTTAAATAAAAAAAACACAGATATCTCACAGTAATGTGATAAACTAGTTCAAAAATCCAGGAGCCCATGTCAGACTCAACAAAATGTCCACTACTGTTAACATTTTGATGTTATCTCTACAGTGACATTATGAAATGCCAAATATTGTTTTAAATACATACCATTGATAATTAATCACTTTGAACCGTCAAATAGACACAAAAGACCCCTGGCACCGAATAAACAATGAGTTTGAACATCAGCAACGAGGAAAAACAGAGGATATTTTTTTTAATATTATTTTTTCACCATATTTGTATTTTGAATTTCATAGATCACTCTCTCGAGAGTGAATTGCATTGTAAAGAAGAAGTATTTAGAACAGCAAAATTAAAGTTAAGACAATATTAAATGACAAATTACAGTGGTTAAGAGACAATTTTGAAGAATACAGAGATCCATAGTAAAATAGACACTTGATGGAATTAAGGATGACTATAACATGCAACGTAAATTAGTTTCACTGTTATTGATCTATGGTTAGTAAAATTAAAAATGGTAGATATGTAGCGTGCCTAGTAAATGTGTCTTACACACCCAAAACCAAAGCCTTTTAAAATATTTGGATTGTTTGGTGGATTTTGTAACCGTCAGCCTTTAATACATTAAGCACGGCATCTCCGCGCAAGACGTCAACCATCACCTCTCCTTTTCACCGTCTAGGTGATTGGATTCCACACTTGTGCTACTCGTATCCACAGAACTTCCATTCGACTTTCCTGAATGTCAAAATATTCATATGTTCACATTGAGCGTTATATATATTTTTTAAATTTCAATCATACTTTAGTCATAGGTAGTATGTAGCGACAAAAATATTCATCAAATTTTTTACAATAAATAGAGTAAAAATGTGCGTCAAAAAATACAAAACGAGTCCTGAATATTATGTTTTTTTGAAGGCCACAACCACAAGGGGAAAAGTATTAAAAGTATGTTAAATAGACTTTGTACCTCACCCAAAAATGAGTTTTAAGAAGTGACATTTGAATGTATTTACAGAAAAAAAATTATATTCAAAAGTTAAGGTCAATAGTGCACTTTATCTTTGCAAAAATTTAAATAATGTGCAGATTCAAAATTTAACAAATTATCAACCCATTCCGACACTATTTAATTTTAAGGATAATTTGTTTGCTTAGTGATTATTCTTCATCTTTAAAGTAATTTTTAAAGAGTAAGCACTCTAGCATGTGCAGAACCGTCAAGTAATTTGCACATCTACCACAAGGGACATTTTTATTCTTCAAGGATACATTTCGCATAACCTTGTCTGTATTTTGTTTTATCGAATTTGATGAAACATGACATTATTAACAAATGAATGTTAAAACTTCTTTCACATTTATTTTACAAAATATTGCATCGCGACATATTTATCTGCTAAAACTTAGTGACCATTTTGCTAGTATTGTCCTTAGTGTCACTAAAATAACATGTAGGTACTTAAATTAATGTTTTAAAATAAAATAAAATAGTTTATTCCAGAAATAATATTCTTAACAAGTTTTCCCCACACAAGTTGTCCTATCTTTACTATGAATATTGAATTAGGATTTGTGTCGAAATGGGTTGAACAAATAGACTATATAGATCTATTATCGATCTTCAAAGTCTAAAAAAGATTCCATGGTATTAATGACATAAAGTGTAAAAGGAAACAAAATGGTGGGCGTTAAAGACAGACCCAACAAGATGAAAAATTGTCCAATAATTACCTTCAAAGGCTTGATTATGATGCGTCTGGTTGTGCGGGGGGGATTGGTTGTTGTGGTTCATCTCTTGCCCCTCCAGAACGGCCAGCAAACACTGGTGGATGCAGATGTACTGCTGCTCCGTCTGTACCATCCACACTCGCTCCTTACGCATGTTATATACAATACCAAATATGTCCACATATTCAACCATGTCTGTTATCTGCTGGAGTATTCTGTCTAATGTTATGAAGGTACCAGACCTGCAATTATACAAATTAAGAATTGACAGGATTGACTTTTTTCCAATAAAATTAAAATAAGACAATTCCGCTTTTGGGCCAGTACAGAAAGTAGATTTTTAACACTTGTTAGCAAAATATTTTTTTTTTTAAAACAACAACCAAATGTTTATAGACTCTTGCGTTTTTTTTTTCAGGACTCTAGATCTTCATAAAGTATAATTTATAAAATTTAGAATGTTGTTTTTTTATCGAGTCATACAGGCAATAAAATAGAGACCACGGAAATGGATATACCTAGTAATATGGTAAGTGGTGACACTCATAAGTTCTCCTATTGTCCAACAGATGTCTCTTTATGAATAAAATAATTAAATCTAACTATGTACATGGTGATAGCCTGGAGGTTAACAGCGCCTTTTGAGGGGTTGTGGAATTAATTAACTATTTGGTTAAACAATGCTATGAATTGATCCAGAAGTTCTCTCTTCATAAATAAAGTGCTTTAATAAAAAATGCTGTTACCTTCCTACCCCCGCACTACAGTGCACCACAATTGGTCTCTGGTCCGGACCAATTCTCTCTCTAAAAGCTCTTACAAAACGGACTAATGTCTGTGGCGGGTTTGGCACTCCAAAGTCTGGCCAAGTTGTAAAGTGGAAGTGACGTATGGCACGTTGTACATCTCCCTGAAAGGTATCGGAAAAATAAATCAGAAACTGACTGCAAAACTTCCACTGGATGCCAGGGTTGACTAGCAGATGAGAGTAAGAGGAGGACATCCAATAATGCCAAATGCTCTTTCTTACTAAAAGTCCTCCCATCATCCTAATATCTATTGAGGGATGAACTCTTATATCCCTGGCTCTGGCTATAGATGCTGCAGCTGGCACCTCTGTATAGGCGCTGTTTATGTATTACGTAATGCAATATAGGGGGGGTTCTTGTAAAAATGTTACTGGGTATTACCGAGACGGCAAGGAGATTCAAACAAAGGTATTTAAGAGACTTTTCAGTAATAATTGTGATTTTGGGTACACATATTAGTAACATAGGTGTTACACAACATTTAGAGAAAGGGAAATGAGGGACCCAAAAACGTTATGGTGCATTTCGGGGAGGGGGGTCAATAATAGTAAAAAAATGTGCTGCGTAACACTTGACAAGCCCTATAGGGCAAGAGGCCTCTGGAGATGAGTCCCGATAAGAGGCAGCGCTCCATGAATGAATTGAAGGATGTCAAAATATACCTAATTTGGTCACGGTGACACAAGGGGCATATGGACCCTTGACTTTCTTTGTAAAAAAACACATTGTATAACTCCATTTTGTGAGCAAAAAGAACACCACAAGAAAGCTTGATAGGTGGCTTGCTTAGTGCATATGTTACAGAGTCTAGTGATGTATCATCTAGTACCACATCTGTGTTTTCTAGCAAAGACGTTAAGAGTTTCGTTTCAGTAAGTTACTCTCTACACTCAAGGTAAATGGTACTCAAACTTTTTTTCTTCGGGCCACATACATATAATATTCAACTTACACGGATCGCAACAGTGATAAATAACCTCTTCTTGTTCTTTGCAATGTGGCAATTCACTCTCGAGAGTGATCTATCATAAATAACTTAATCAGTGGCATTATTTGCATATAAATTAAAAACACAAGGGCATCTCTCATCGTAGTAGCAAACACTAAGTAGGTACTTGCTAGTCATCAATATAATGTTTAACTTACTCTACACAATAAGAACTCTGTGATACTCCAGTCTTGATAGTGACTGTCGTTTAGTATTGTCACGGAGATATCTCCGTAGTAAACCGGCCGAGTGTCGAACGGCCAGTAGTGGTCGCACTTCTCCCTGCCCTTCTCTATGCAGCGTGTTAGCATGACAATAGCGCGGGAGTTACTCTCCCAGCACATCCTCCAAAAGTCGTCGCGTGTCGAATGAAGGGGGCCCTGGGTGACTATGAACTCACGCGGAGAATTATAGCCCTGAAAACACATCAATAAGCTTAAAACGAAAAAACACAATACTACACTTTAATATATTTCCGTAAATATTAATTATAGGTAATGATTTGCGTAGTATGGTTTGTAACAATAAAAAATAATGAAGTAAATAATTTTTATGATAGGTAAATACGTTTTTAATGACGTAACTATGAAAAATATAATAATTTAAGGGTCAAGATATCAATTATTGTGATTTAAACATTGTGGATTGAGGATTATTTTTAAAAATTTGGTGATGTTACGGATTGGTTTAAGTTCAAGTGACAAACAACCATATTACATTATGTCGATATTCATACAATTATTTTAATAAAATGAATTTGGGGCCATTTTAAGTGAGAACAAAGAAACATTTTTAAATAATTGTTCAAGGCAAAAGAGGTAAATAGTCAACATCGGGTTCAAAACCAAGACCTCGAAAGTCATTTAATAAATCGACAGGCTACAGACTGCCTTACAATAGGTTTCACACAAATTTAACTACAGTAGGCGTCGGATATTGTGATCACGTTTGTCCCAGTGTGTTTTGATTCTATTAACCGGCGATTTTAATAAGCGGCGGCCATATAGAATGTACGTACTTAGTACATACCTACATAATATATTTCACACTAACAACGCATTCTATATCTAAGAATGGTTTTTATGTCAAAAAATCATAAAGAAATCGAGACAAAAGGGAGTCTGTCCCTATGTTTTGGATAGTTTTCGGAAATCTGTGACTTCATTCAAGCATTTGTGTAATAAATATACCTACCTACATCACTATCAAGTGTTTCAAGCCTTTAAAATATCAGGAAGATTTGCTCTTTCCAAAAACTAAAATTTCATCAGTCAGTCATAGCGCACGTTAAAAGTGCTCACCGTTATTCGGTCTTTTATCTTTTTGCCTGTTCCAGGGTTCCAATTTTTTATCACCATACAATAAACAAACACTCGCACAGCTGGAAACAGTTCAAAACTGACCTCCACTGAGCCATCAATCTTTTCTAATGCGCAATTTGTGTATTGAGTCGAAATTGAAAAAAAAATACAAAAAAACGCACACGTCAGTGGCTAAAATATCAGAAAGTGTTCTAAATATTTGGAACAATGGATTCTATTAACCGAAAATGTGATTCTATTATCCGATAGAAATTGTATGAAATTCTTCATTTTGAATCGGGACTTGGACTTTTGATTCTATAAAGCGGCTGATTCTATTAACCAGTGATCACAATAACCGGCGCCTACTGTATATGCTTTAAATATAATCAAATCGTAGTATCAAAATGATGTAGCCATGAGGCTTGGCTTTTACACCATTTTAGTCAAAATTCTCATTATTATTACCAGACATACAATGGGAGTATTCTATAGGGTGCCACAATAATTATTGCGTTCGCTGAATTTATCATCAATGAAAGAGAGTTCAAAACATATTTCATAAAAGAATCAACAATTATTAAATCGATATCTTTGCCCTTATAAATATTTAAACTCAATAATACATACAATAAATATTAAGTATTTTAAAAAAATTGAGATTTTTACAACACTACATGAAACTACCGCCAACTGCTTATTTTCAAAAGCCATGAACGATGGTAAAATTTCAATAAAACATCATTACCGTATTGTACATACAAAATCAATAAAATTTAGATATCCTTTTCGTTTTTGATCAATTAATTTTAACATCTTCTAAATTTATTAAATATTTTTTTTCTTCCAGCTCAAAGTTTTCTTAACCTGTCAAGACCATAATATAAATAAATTTATTTTTAAATAGTTACAACTAAAAAATGGAAGGATTTCAATGACACATCTTGTACAATATTGATGCTTTTGTAGAACAAAGTTGAATTTCTAAGGTTTTTAAGCAAATTTCTCATCAAAGAGGTCCCGGGTTTGATTCCAGGTCGGGGCACAATTTTTCTAAATATTTTTCGCTTGAAATTTCTACCCGGGATTGGCTCATATTGCACAAGACCAGTTGGCTAGAAAAATTTGCCTCAAGCAATATGTTCCGCCGGCTATACTGACACCTTTGTATAGAAAAGCGTACCTTAATGTATTTAATTTACCTCTTGACAGCTTGACAATGTTCTACAAAAGTGACGATATGTCAACGCCAGGTGCAAACATTATCCCAAATTATAAAAATGTTTGTATAAAAGGATAATGGGCATTGAACGATAGGATGAGAATTAAAGGAATAGAAATTTAGGACAATTAGTATAGGGAAATTTAGGGCATGTGAAAATGACAAAAATTTAAGTAGGTATAGTTGAAAAATTGGGCTGTATTTTAGAATACTAGAATCAGACTAACCGGTACATAATTAGCATTTATGTAGTCGGAGCCTTCTTCATCGTCGACGGGTTGCAATTTGTATCTGGAATGGTCGTACGGAAGTATGTTGGTGAAACGATTCTTGGGACGATTGCATGGAAGATCTGCAGCCGTGCACGCTTGTTCGCGTCCGACATGTTTCAATTCTTCGAATTCTTCACTAAATCTGTAAAATAAGGATTTAAATAAATAAATATCGCAGTTTTCGACCAATAAAGAGAAGAGCCAAAACTTGTTATGTTTAGCAGAACTTATTCCTAAGCACTCCTATCATAGCACTTTGGATGGATACAATAGTGAACTGGAGTATGATCTTCATTGCTTTATATTAGGTAAGTATTTGTACCCACATTGGTTGATTAAATTGCCGTCTACATGCAAGTTGATCAATTGATATTGTGTAAGAGGTGCCAGACACAAGTGAAGTTAGGATGACCAATGGCCATCTAGCTAGAATCACTGCACCAGATGGACAAAAATGTACTCCAATGGTAGCTAATTGTTGCCTCCCTATGCCCCTAAGTGGGGCCTTAAGGGAGTTTGGAT